>JAJTWQ010000215.1:0-679254 GCA_029007595.1 Solanum commersonii
GATTTTCTACCATCCACCCTAAAGCTGAGTTTCATAAGCCATGTCATGCAGCATATGTTCCGATGAGTCCCATGTGCCCAAGATGATGCAAATGAAGCCGGGATGATCGTTGACATTTGTGAGGAGCCGCCTGCCATTCTTTTAGACATGTGAAAAGACAGGCCGAGAGCCATTCCATTGTTAAGGTCCGTCGTGAGGTATCGTCCGGCCGAGGAGGCTACCCGGGAGACCGAGCAGAGATGCGAGAGCGCTTCGGCTTGTTTGAGCCTTCTCGATCTTCGATCCTTTTTTCGCTGACGAAAGTCCTTTTTAGTAATGGATATCAGAATGACCCTTCCAGTCATTTTTAAATTAAAGAATTCTTTCCCTCGTATAGAGCATTCGTAGCGACCCCAAGTCATTTATGACTTGGCCGGCACCGACCGCTCGGCCGCCCGGTCGTTCGTTTGGGTTTTAGCCCGTTTCACCCATTTTGGAGATTTTTATAACTTGAAAAGTTGACTTTGGTCAACCTTCTTGGGAGTCGTGCGCAGATGAAAATTCCCGACAGCTAGGTTAGCTTCGGAAGATCGATTTTGGTCTAGAACGACCCTTCGTTCGCTTCCCGAGGCTTTAGATGACATTTGTGGAATCGCTCAAACGATCTTGGGTGGGGACCCACTTTTCATCGAAGCAATCTCCAAATGGAAATTCCGCCTTCACCGTTGAGTCCGAAATATCGTTTCCAATTAGATTCCATATATGGTTTGTATTTTTCCAATTCCGACCGAATCCGAACAATACAATTTTAAGTTTGAAGGGTTGTAGAACTTTGACGCGGCGGTGACGTGGCAGAGCCACGTGACGCCACGTGGCAGCGGCTGGAATTCCAGATTTAAGAACAAGTCGTCCAAGTTTTTTTTCCTCAACTTCAACATCAAATTTCTCCTTCATTTTGAGTCCAAATTAGGTGCTTCAAGAGGCTAACTTCAAGAGAATTTCGTGGGAATCTAGCGGTGATCTCGGAAATGCGAGAGGAGGCTTCGTTTGAGGTAAGGAATCGAATTTAGCCACTGCTAGGATGACTTTCGGATTGAATTGTTATTGAATTTTGAAATGTGAGATCTTGATCATCTTAGGTCCGTTTTGAGTCATTCTTGAGGCTAACTTGTAGAGTTTTTCGCAAGGATCGTCGTGGTATAATCTGTTTGGGTTGAAAGGGTCTCGTTTTTCCAGAAATTGGTGATTAATGGGCTGCCCATTTTAATTGTCAGGGGCGATTTATCGTGTTTTAGGTATCTCGTTTGTGCTAAAATTTTGGAGTATTAGTTTAGTAAGGTATTTGGGACGTTTCCACGGATTCGATTTTTGAGATTCCAATGTGGGCCCCACAATCCCGTTTTAGACCCGATTTTGGGTCCGTCTCCGAAAAATACAATTTTAGTGTCAATATATTCGTAATGACGGGGTGATTAACCTTTGTTAGTGGGGAAGCGTTCGGAGACCGTTCGGAGGGGAAAAGATTCTGGCATCGTGAGCGGAGCACGCGTGACTTTCAGGTAGGCTATGGTTTCTCTCGTGAGATTGAGCATGTTTAGGCATTTGTTTATTGATTTGCTTGAGTATGGAGGGGTTTGGGTGTTGAGCATGTTAAATTTCTATAGTTCCCGCCTTAGACCTTATTTCGGGAAAGTGTTGGATTATGACAACATGTCTCTTGATATTATTGAATATTCATATCTGTGGTGTATATGATAATATTGATTTGAAGTATGTTTGGCCTTAGTCTAGGCTTAGACTAGTGTTGCCATAGATTTGCGAGATTTCGGATGTCGTTGGGCGTAGAACTTTTTCCGACGCCGTTTCTGGACTCGCCGCTCCTTGTAGACCGATATAGCAGACTGAGTCCGATGGTCGGTAACTCAACTTATGACCTTGTATCCATAATGCCCGTTTCGTTAGCTACAAGCATCTTGCCAGAGTCCGTGGTCCGGCTTACTTATGTCCAGCTTAGCTACGCATCAGGTTCGAGTCCGTGGTCCAGCCTTACCCGTGATCCGGTTTTGGCTATAGTACCCTGTTAGAGTCCGTGGTCCATCCCACCCGTGCCCGACCTTTGGCTACAAAGACTGGGTTCGAGTCCGTGGTCCAGCCCCATATAGGTTGACTCCTTAGCTATAGTACCCTTGTTCGAGTCCGTGGTCCGGCTTGCACGTGGTGTATTCCATTCCTCACTAAAGCTTGCTAGTCTTGATTATTCTTATCTCGTAGGTTGAGGTTTTGGAGGTTGGAGAGATTCGATTAAAGTCCGAAACGTAATGAGATCCCCGGAATATGATTGGGAACGTTCGGTTTAAAAGTCCTAAATTGGTAATATTGTGATAGACCTTCTAGTTCCATTATTTTACTTTATCTGGCCGTCATCCGTCTAGGGCTTATGGGTCCGTGCGGTGGTTTTTTTATTGTGCACGAGAGCGTGGCCCGTCGGGTGGAGCCAGGCGGAGTTAGTTAGATTACTTGTCTTTGTTGCCCGTACGCTCGTGTACATACCCCATTTACTACTCTTTGCACTTGATGTGACCTTTTATTTGCATTTCGTTTACTTTTGCTTATCTTGCTCGCCGGCCTATGATGCCTACCGGGTACTGGTTGTTTTGGTACTCATGCTACGCCCGCATCTATTTTGTGATGCAGTCCGAGCACTAGTAGCCCGTTGATCGAGCTTGAGTAGACTTATCCTGGAGACGGGGTGAGCACACGGCGTTTTGTACTATTTCTTGGCCTCCATCCGTATATATAGACTTGTCTCTTTCCTTTCGAGACAGTCAGATTCCGTTGTCTAGTTTTGGGACTTATACTCATTTTGTAGTAGCTCTGTCTTGGTGACTTCCGGGTTCGGGAGGGATCTTTATTTGTATATATGTTTTGGGTTGGTTCCGCCTTGTTTATATTGTTATTTTTCTACTTTTGTTTAATTTCTACCCTCGGACCCATTACTTGTTGTTCCTGTTACGGGTTGGCTTGGCCATCATGTTGCCATCATGACTTGACCCTTCGACACCACCCCGAAAAATTAAACGATATAGAGAGGTCAAATTACGTATTTAAGGGATAAATAATTAATGTTGAAACAGCCTTAACATAAACTCTTCCGTGGCACAAAGTGGTAAAGCTCGTTCATTTCCACCCTTTGTGCGCGAGTTCGAATCCCATGCAGCACACAACCGTTTTAATTTTAATTTGATATAGAACACAGCCTCACACACCATTATCATGTTCCTCAAGTTTCTTAATTATTAATATTAAAATTTTAATAATATAGAGTAACATATATGAATAAATTATTTTAATTTTGAATATTAAAAAACATGTATTTCTAATTTTTATCTAGGATATAATGTACTTTCGAATGGTGAAAACAAAAAATGCAACATTTTACATTAAAAAAATTGTGTTTATATATGTTAACAACTTTAAACCCAAAGCTAAAATCAATACATGCATTTTATCTTCTTCTTTTTTTTAAGAAAAAAATTCCTATTGATGTGATTTATATTTCATAAAGCTAGACGCATTTGTTCTATCAATATTTCACTTTAAAAACAATAATCATATATTGTTGTCATATAAAGTCAATGCATCAAAAAGAAGAAGAAAAACTCGATTGTTTATATTTGATACTGACAAATGTTTAGATCGTTCATAGTAGAATCACTAGGTTAAATAAATAACATTCAACTCATTTATTAAAAAAAAATTGAACACCCTTGATGAAATTTCTGGCTCCGCCACTGACTTGCTGCACTTTTCTCAAAGAAGAACGATGCAAGGCTTCAACTTTTGGAGAGCGAGTTATTATCAACAAAGCAACGTGATATGACAATTGCCCAGTACTTTCACAAAGTCAAAAAGATATGCCGTGAAATTTCAAATTTGGATTCAACAACACCAATTAGAGAAACCAGCGTAAAAAGAATTATTATCCGTGATTTGAGATCTGAATATAGAGGTTTTGTTGTTGTTGTACAGGGATGGCCAAATCAGCCATCATTTGTTGAGTTCAAAAATTTACTTGCTTGCCAAGAAGCCATGGCGAAGCAAATGGCAGGACTCTCGATTAAGAATGAGGAAGAAGCCTTTTACACCAACAAAAGAAGGAACATCAAACAAGCTGCTGGTGGGTTTAAGAAGAAACATTTTCAGGGAGATGGAAATTTTCGCTCAAGAGGAGTTTTGAAGAATCAAAAGAATGAAAGAAGATTCGAAGGGAAGTGTTACAATTGTGGGAAGAAGGGTCATATGGAAGAGGATTGTTGGTTCAAGAAACAGTCCATCGAAAGTAACGCAGCTACCTTAAATTCTAACGAGAAATGTGAAGATATTTGGGATGCTGAAGATTTTTCGCTATAGAAGAGGAGGATTTAGCACTTGCATCGACTATATCTGAATCAATTGATCATGAGAACATCTGGATTGTTGATTCAGATTGTGCAAATCATATGATAGGTGATAAACAAAAGTTGCAGGATCCATCTGTGTACAAAGAAAGTCGAGTTGTTAATGTGACAACCAATAATTCAAGGTTACCGATAACTCATATTGGTAAGACAACAGTTTCTCTTCAACAAGGTGCCGATCAAATGTCACTTCAAAATGTCTATCACGTTTCTGGAATGAAGAAAAATTTGTTTTCAATGTCACAATTAACAACATGTGGAAACTACATTCTGTTTGGTCCTAATGATGTGAGGATTTATTAGGATCTCAAGAACTTAGAAAAACCAATTATGAAGGGGCGTAGATTAGAATCAGTCTATGTGATGTCTACAGAGTCTGGATATGTTGAAAAGACAAGAAATAATGAGACTGCTGATTTGTGGCATATGAGATTAGGCCACGTGAGTTATTCCAAGCTAAGTTTAATGATGATAAAGGCAATGATCAGTGGTCTTCCTCAACTTGAAGTAAGAACATACATCGTTTGTTCAGGATGCCAATACGGTAAAGCTCATCAGTTGCCATTTGAAGAGTCCAAATTTACAACTGATGAACCACTACAACTGGTTCATTCTGACATATGTGGACCGGTCAAGCAATCATCTATTGGTGGAAGGAATTACATTGTGACCTTTATTGATGATTTCTCTAGGTATGTTTGGGTTTTCTTTATGAAAGAAATATCTGATTCCTTTTCAAGTTAAAAGAGTTCAAGGAAACAGTTGAGGGAGAAGTGGGCAAGAAAATCCGATGTTTAAGAACGGATAATGAAGGGGAATACAACTTAATTGAGTTCTCCCAGTACCTAAAGGAATGCGGAACCCGTCATCAATATACTTGTGCCTATACACCACAACAAAATGGCATCGCCTGAGAGATACAATAGGCACTTAGCAGAAATATGTCGCACTATGTTACATGCCAAAATTGTACTAGGAAGATTTTGGGCAGAAGCAATGAGGACTGCAACATATGTCATCAACAGACTTCCTCAACAAAGGTTAAATTTTCTTTCACCTTTTGAGAAGTTGTGGACGATGAAAACTAATGTCAGTTATTTGTGAGTTTTTGGATGTGTGTGCTATGTTTTTATACCTGATCAGTTACGTAGCAAAATGGACAAGAAAATTGTTATATGTATTTTAATAGGCTATGATGATCAAACAAAATGATGGAAATGTTGTGACCCTTCAATTGGAAAGTGTTACGCATCAAGGCATGTTGTATTTGATAAAACCTCTTCATGGTGGTCTGCAGAAAAAGGAGATATTACCATACAAAACTGATCCAAAAGATAAGTTGCAAATTACTTATTTTCAATCAAGTGAAGACGTTGAGGTTGAACAAGGTGCAACTTATAATTTTGAGCAATCAATTGTTCATCAGCCAACATATGAAGGCGGTGAAACAAATGAAGAAGAAATACCAATTGCCCCACAGTTCGAGACGAAGAGGTCAGAACGGATTCAGAGACAAAACCCCAAATATGCCAATGCAGCAACAATAGAGGATGAATCTGGAAAAGAACCTGAAAGCTTTGAAGAAGCATCTCAAAACTTAGCGTGGACTAGAGCATTGGAAGAGGAGATCGCCGCACTGGAACAAAATCTAACCTGGGAACTTGTGCCAAAGCCAAAAAATGTGAAACCTATAACATGTAGATGGGTTTATAAAATAAAACGTCGCACAAATGGGTTGGTGGAAAGGCGTAAAGCTCGTTTGGTAGCTCGGGGATTTACTCAAGAATATGGTTTGGATTATGATGAAACTTTCAGTCCAATAACGAAGTTTACAACTGTGCGAGTCTTACTTGCACTTGCTGCTAGCAAAGATTGAAATTTGTGGCAGATGGATGTTAAAAATGCATTTTTACATGGGGAGCTGGATTGAGAGATTTACATGGCTCAACCAATGGGTTTCCAAAGTCAAGAGCACCCTGGATATGTTTGTAAGTTGTGGAAAGCGCTCTATGAATTAAAGTAATCGCCAAGGGCCTGGTACAGTTAAATTGTTGGATTTTTAACTCAAAATGGCTATTTAATTACATCTGCAGATTCAAGTTTGTTTGTCAAAGTCGATGGAGGGAAGCTAGCTATAGTGCTAGTATATGTTGATGATTTGATTGTAACTGGGGATAATGAAGAAGAAATCGTTCAAACGAAGGAAAATTTATCTGTTCGATTTCATATGAAAGAACTTGGACAGCTTAATCATTTTCTTGGTTTGGAGGTTGATCGTACTCGAGGAGGAATTTTTCTCCATCAGCCAAAGTATTCCATAGACTTGTTGAAGAAATTTGGAATGTTGGAGTGCAAGCCAATTGCAACTCCAATTGAACCAAATGTCAAAATGTGTTCACACGAAGGAAAAGATTTAGAAGATGTGACAAAGTATCGGCAATTGGTAGGAAGTTTGATTTATTTAACTCGAACTCGACCCGATATTTCTTTTAGGGTTGGTGTGATGAGTTGCTACATGCACAATCCAAAGAAGCATCATATGGAGGTTGCTCGACGAATGCTAAGATATGTGAAAAGTATAATTGGTTATGGTCTTCTGTATAAATTAAAAGAAGTGAAGAATGCAAGTTGGTTGGTTACTGCGACTCTGACTATGCAGGAGATCATGATACTCGTCGTTCAACTACTGTATTTGTGTTTAAGCTTGGAGCTGGAGCAATTTCTTGGTGCAACAAAAGGCAGCTAACGGTGTCACTGTCAACAACAGAAGCTGAGTATCGGGCAGCAGCAGTTGCAGCTCAAGAAAGTACATGGCTTATGCTACTGATGAAGGATTTAAAGCAACCAGTTGGCTATGCAGTTTCCTTGTTCTATGACAATCAGTCAGCAATCAGTTTAGCTGAAAATTTTGTCTTTCATGCAAGGACTAAGCATGTGGAAATACATTACCACTTCATCAGAGAAAAAGTGTTGCAATGAGAGATCAACTTGGAGCATATTAAAACAGAACAACAAATTGCAGACTTGTTCACAAAAGGCTTATGTGCTAATAAGTTTGAAAGTTTTTGTCAGGAGCTAGGCGTTGCTAAGACTAGAGCTGATGTCGGGAGGAGGTGTTAAAGTCATACAACATCAATGTATTTTCTTTAGTTTGACTAAGTCTTGCAGTAGCTATTTTCTAGCCGTTAGTTGTCACTTTGTTATTTAATTAGTTCCTGATATTTTCCTAGTTGTAGTTAGTGAAGATTTGTTTCCCTAGAGTGTAGGGCAAGTAGTTTAGTGGGATTATGATTCCACAAATTTTGCAAGCCTATATTAGGCCACTCAACGTATTAAATAAAACTACGTGCAACTCCTTCTCTACAAAATAGTTTCACTATTTTCTCTTCTCTTTCTTCTTCCCTGTTATTTGTCTTTTGATTATTGAGTTTCCTGTTGCGTTTTGTTCTACAACTAATACATGAATAGCTGATAATTCATAACAAATACATACATAAAATAACACATAAATTCACTCATAATTAATCCATACATTACTAATACATATATAATTCTAATCAGCTATGTGCTTTGAAATTGAAGTTCAAATTTGAACTTTCATTTTAAAATTAATATTTGTGTAATGTTATTTGTACTAATCTTCAACTTCAATTCAAATCCTACTCATTAAAGGCTAGGATTTCAATTCTAAGTTTATAATTTATTTATTTTTAAAACTCAAAATGTGATCCATAATTTTATATTTCATAAAAAAAAAAAAAGTTTGTAATAGCATGATTTATGCACTTATTTATAAAAGAAGCACAAAGATACATGTCATGATACCTTATTTATAAACGGGAGAGTTTGATATACTCCCCAACTTTAGCATCTAGAGTTGATATATCCCGCGTAATGAAAGTGGTGCATATATCCCTTACCATTATACAAATGGTTCACATATACCCCTACCATTACAAAAGGAGCTCACATATACCCTTCATCTAACGGAAGTGAAAACATTAGTTTTAAATTTATATTTTTTAATTTTTTTTTTAAAATAATCATCTAGAGCTATATATGATCCTTTATAGCAAAGTTCAATGTATATTTTTATTGTTTCATACATAAATTATTTTTTGACTTTTTTTATTATCATTATTTGAGTTTCTTATAATTTTTATTTTATTTTTTCTTTCATTCTTTAGTGTAAAGAAAATAATCTGAAACTAATTTTTTTTATGGCTATATTATAATTTAGTTTTGTATTTGTAAAAACAAAATAGACATCTATAATGAATTTTACAAGAAAATTAGTGAAACATAATAAATTTGACCATCAAAATAATAAATTTAAATAGTCGTTGAAACAAAAAAGATACATGTGAGGAGGATCACAGAAACCCCGTATGGATTATACTTTTTTTTTAAAAATAAAAAATTAATTAAAATTAATTTTTTCACTTCCCTCAGTCAAAGGAAAGGGTATATGTGGGCCCATTCGGTCAAGAGAAGTATAACAAAAAGGATATATATGAACCACTTTCATAACAAAGGTATATCAGCTCTAAATAGCAAAGTTGAGAGATTTTTTCCCTTTATGAATTATGGTTAAATATTAGGTAGTTTTGATAGTTGTTACAAAATGTACAGTTTTTATCAAATCCTTCTTCCCTTTTTCTCTATCTGAAGCGAGATTCAAACTAGCAATCTTAGAGTGTATACTAGGGTCAATACCATCAAATCATAGAGTGAATTATGCTAGATTTTTTTTAATTTATATTTATATACACACTCGATTTTATACTTGTTTGACAATATCTTTTGATGAAGTATCATTGCTTCATTAACTTACATTCAACTTAAATAGTGCCTTCGCCGTCTTACAATCCTGGGTTCGCCTTTGTTGTTACACATAGGCCAAAAATGTGACAATCCAAAGCATGTAAAGTATTCAACATTTGCAAAAACTCACCATAGTTAGAGCAGCAAATTAACAGCCTCTCCTGTATATTAAAGATAAAATGTCCATAAACAACCAAAAAATTTAACAACGTTTTAGTCTGTAATCCTAATTCTAGTCTACTTAGTGTTTGAAGCATTTTGTTTTTGAAATTCAGAATCATCAAACAGAGGAATTGCTGTCTGTATACAAGATTTGTTATTTCAGCGCCGTAGAGATATGATCTGTTATCTGTATATGAGAAACACAAAAACCAAAAAGAAAAACATCCTCTAAATACCCACGGAATATAATCAATACTTTCTTATATTCATTAAACAAATATGTTATGGACATAACTGGGGAAAACGTTATCTAGGCAGCAATACTAGAGGCACAAATATTTGGATAAGGAAGAATTGGCCAAGCTACTCTGTTCAAACTCTGGATACTCTTTTTGAATATTTGAAAGACAGCCATAATAAATTCCATATCCTATATGCTTGGAAGAAGTGCATTTATTTCACATGATTTATAGAGACATGATTAGTAGAATCGCGTACAGGAAATCCAAGCGACTTGCAAAACACATCACAAAGGGAAAAAAAATAGCACATACAATGCAACATGGCATCACTACTGAGACCACCTCTACATTGCCATATGCAACAAAGCCAAATTTTAGGTTTCTGATTCCTAGAAGTCATCTTTGTTGGAGTGGGAATCCTCCACCACATCTTACCCTCATAGTGTTTCGCTAGATACTCCTTCCGTTCCATATTATGCGGCACCATTTGACTTGGCACGATATTTATGAAAGAAAAAGAAAACTTTTGAAACTTGTGGTCTAAAACAATCCTTATATTTGCTGCTAGGAGGGTGATTTTTTTCCCAACAATTTAATCAGATTTACTAGCAATAAAAATGGACACGTATCATCAAAAGGTACTATATATGATATGTGCGAAAATCTCCAACACTGCATCTTAAAGAAAAATCTAAATTGACAGTAAAAGGGAAAGGAACCTACATTACATCAACTTGGAATGTATGTAGGATGCAGTATGTGAGAACTATCTGAATTGGGAGTATTTCCATAGGGATCTATTGGAACTGTGTAAAGATCTGATAAGTCATCCTGATCATTATCTCCCTGTCCATGTTGATTAGACAAAGAGACTCCAGTTAACTTCCTCAAACATTCAAGTTCAATAGACACTTCCTTCATTGTAGGCCTATCTTCTCCTTTCAAGTTAAGACAGTTCTTCACCAGCTCAGCCATCTTTTGAAGTTGCTCAAGATTTCCTTCTTGCAGAACACGACGATTAATAATTTGAAATAAGAGATTGTTATTCAAGGACGAAACAAAATAATCAGCCAAATTCTTTTGCTCATCGTTTCTATCTCTAATTACAGGTTTCAATCCTGTCAAAAGTTCTGCCAGAACTACTCCAAAGCTGTAAACATCACTTTTATCAGTCAGTTGACTTGTGCGAAAATATTCTGGATCCAAGTACCCTGATGTCCCTTGAACCAATGTAGCCACATGTGTTTGATCCAGAGGAATTAACCTTGATGCTCCAAAATCTGCCACTTTAGCTGTGTAAACATTATCTAACAATATGTTGGCAGACTTAACATCCCTATGAATTATAGGCATGGACGCAAATGAATGCAGGTAAGCAAGTGCAGTGGCTGTCTCTGCTGCAATTCTCAAACGGGTTTGCCAAGTTAACCAACCCTCTCCACGTTGGTTGTGAATGTGCTCGTAAAGATTTCCTTCAGAAACACACTCATAAACCAATAAAGGAACTTCATCTTCCAAACAACATCCAAAGAGTCTTACCACGTTCCGATGATTGATTTGAGCTAGAATGACCACCTCATTGATAAATTGCTCAATTTGACTCTCGTCCACAATTCTAGATTTTTTAATGGCAACTATGCGAGTATCACGTAGCACACCTCTATATACAATCCCATTGCCGCCACGACCAAGAATTCTGTCATTGGCATAACTGTTTGTAGCTTTCTTGAGCTCCTCAGCTGTAAATATTCTTGTTGCTTCCACACCACCCTCTTTAGTGGAGATCGTCTGTTTCAATAATAAACCACCATTTTGTTGGAAGAACTTCTGTCTGACTTTAATCAATTTTCTTTTCTTGATGCTGAAATAGAGCCAGGTTATCCCAACCACTAGGGAGATAAAGCCGATTCCGATACCTGAATAATTAGGTGGAATTCAACTTTTATTGTTCCAAAAACATTCTGTATTATTCAAACAATAGTCTGGATTTCAAAAAGAAAAAAGATTGGGTTGATCTTTGTCTTAGATCATAATCATCATAAATACCAAAATTTGTGGTTATGAAAGTTTTCCAAGATATTTACCTAAAGAGAACTTGATCCATGGGAATACAGAGTAGGGAGGAATACAACCACGACCATCATTTTTGCCATCATCGGTATATCCATCAGGACAAGAGCAATTATAACTCCCTGGGATGTTTATGCATATCCTTTCACACGAATTGGTGCTTGGATCAGCACATTCATCAATATCTGGCAAAACCAAATAAATAGAATACTGTTATATCAAACCACATGAGTTGATCAAATATGCAGCATAAAGGTTTAAAGGTGTCAAATTTGTTCCTATATATACCTTGGCAGCCTTGATTGAGATAAGGATTGCCATGATAGCCTGTATTACAGCTGCAGCGGTAGCCACCAAGACCAGTATCCGAATCAATGCAGTGGCTATTTTCTCTACAAGCATAATCCTCTCTTTTCAGAGCTTGCGCGCAAGTAAGACTCCCAATGGCCCAGTCCAGCACAATGGGCACAGTTGCCTTTAACCTCTCATAAAAATAATCAACAGTTAGATCATCACCTAGATCTGGCAAGCCTCGGAAATGGAAGCGATCTGCCTCACCCAGAAATGCATAGCCACATGAATTAAATGACCAAACGTCGGTATGGTTTCTGGTGCTAGACATGGCTGTGTTATAGTATTTCAAGCCCTTAGGAATCTGTTTCTGGCAGCAGCCTTTTCCCATACACTCTCCTCCGTTCATCACATCCTCTTTGCTTGTACAGCTGACATTGCAGCCATACTCAAAGTTGTTAGGCCCCGAGATGGAACCATAGTCATCGCAACCAACTACAGTAAACCTGTTCAGCGCAGAGAAACTATACGGACTTGATTCTAAAAATGTGATGGAAACCATATCCTGATCGAGCAGAGCTCCGGTGGAGTCGTAACATCTCCAACCAAAGTCACAGGAGATGCGCAATTCAGCATCCGAAATGTCATACACTTCAATATTGTACTTTCCTATAAGGGCTTTCTGAGAACCATTAATATAAATGTTGCAGTCAATTTCGAACCCCGAATCAAAAGCACAGCCTGAGCCAATACCGAATGGGTACGGAACCGTTACATTCCCACACTGCTTAGGGCATCCTGGTTTTGTGGCATTGGTACCTCTAGTGATGGTTTGGGCCATGGTTAATTTCAATATTAACACATAGATGTAAAAACCAAGCAAACCCATTTGTTTTGGGTGCATGATTTTGAGTTTCCAAGAAGATGCAAACTCAAGATTCTCATCTATTAATAAATGCAAAGAGCCAAATAAAATTGGGGATTTGGGGTTGCACCCTAAGGTGTGGCCTAATGGTCCATGAAATGGTTGAGAGCCCGTAAAATCTCATATTCAAATTTCAATGGAGATAAAAAAAAAAAAAAATAAGTGCTTCTTTTCACTTATCCTAGCCAGAGTATATGTTGTTGTTGATAGTGAAAGTTGATAAATATCCCGTGACATTAGTCGAAGCACACGAAAAATTGGCTCGACATGACGACCTCAAAGGTCATAACACTAGAGTCAAGTGGGACGATTCTTAAACACAAATAAGGATGTAAATAGGGCAGAGTGGATAAACCTTCACCCGTTAAAATTTTTACCTGCCTTGCTCTGCTCTGTTCAGCATTTTTATTTTTGAAAAAAAAATTGTCCTGCCCATTTATTTTTTATTTTCATTTGTAGTATTCTAATTTCTAAGTAACAAATGTTAATTTTTTTTGTTTTTCCCATTTTTACATTACTATGTAGCTGCAGATTTACAATATTAGCATTTAGTTGCTCATCAAATTTATATTCTTTATCAGTTTAATTTTGTCATTTATTTAGGAGTAATCAGTTTCTTTTTGTTTCATTTGTGGTAGTATTATGAGTTCTGGGATCACTGGCAATAAGACAACAGATAAATTATACTTCCTCTGTTCGGCTGTCCAGTTTATGTGATAGAATTTTGAGATTCAAATTTTCAAATTTTAATTAATTATTCTTACCTAAAAGCTTTAAGTTTTTTGAAATAAAATTTATTTATTTGAAAACTACGTAAAAAGTATTATAAATCATAATAATTAGCAATTTAATATTTAAAAATCATCTACAAAAAATTGATCAAAGATAAATTTAATTGACTCTCAATATTTTAATTGTGCAACTTAGATTTGCACTACACAATGTTTGATCAAATTTGATAGAAGTTCTGATCCGAAAGGGACACTCATGTAAGTATTATGTTTTAATTAACGGTAAGTAGTGTTGTATTATTTTTAAAAAAATTTGCACTAAACTTTCATGTGTATATAGGAGTTAGAAGGTGAAAACTTAAAACATGTAAACTCTAAATCATTATGCTTCTAAACGTGGTACTGTAGTATATATTACTGCTCACTCAAGATTTAATAATTTATTGCAATATCTTATCTTACATTTGATAAATGTTAATGGCAAATTCAACACGGAAGGTATTTTGTTTTTTTTAATTAGGTAGGTAATTACTTTTAAGCCAATTTAGTCTGAGCCAATCAATATTGACTTTAATTGAAGAAAAAATAAAACCTAACTTGTACATCTTGGCAAGACTTTATAAGAAGCAGTCTTGTCACTATACCAACATGGATTATAGTGTAACAGTGAGACTGTTTCACCCTTAACCAGAGATCTCGAGTTTGAATCTTTGGGTATGAAAAAAATCCTCTTGGGAGCATCACTCCCAAATGGGTCCCGCAGTGCACGATCCGAATTTAATTGGGGCTCCAATATAAATTCCGAACACAGATTAAAAACCCAAAAAAAAGTTTCGTCACTAAATCCTCTAGCGTGTACATATACTCTCATTGGACGTAGACTAACCATTTGAACTTGTTAGGTCATCAGAAAAGACTGATTCAAAACTGGCCATGCACACATCATATTTCATAACGAGTACTAGGGGTACAAAGAAGAACCGATAAACTGCACTAAATTGATCATTTGAGTTAGATTGAAAAATAACAATTGATTAGTGGTTTAGTTTGTTTGGTATTAACTAGAAATATTGAAACCAATCTGACACTATATATATATACAATTTTAAAAAATATTTATATACAAAGATACTCATACAATTTATAAATATTCTTAAACTTTTTTTTTGTAGTTATTATCTTTTAACATATTGTTTCAAGGAGACTAAAAATCTTGAATGGATCAATGAGAGCTGTAGATAGCCCACATATCTAAGTAGCTCAAAGAAAGCTCAAATCAATACTAATATTTATATAGAAAAAAAAGATCAAGTCGACACTAAAGGCTGACAATAATGTTGGAACCTAATTTTATTTTTTCTTTACAATATAGTCATGTAATTTGATACTTATTAAACTTACTTTAAGATGACTTGATATTTTTAAATTATGATTTATGATCATGCCAAACCTTTACAAAGAAAGGGGGTCAAGTCACTAGGCAGTTAATTCAAGCTTACAAAATAAAATGAACAAATGCTTTTCCAAAATCTGTGTGTTTGGACAACAATTTTAGTATAGAAGTCCTAAAAAATTCAGTACAAGACTAAAGGTGCGCATAGTTCTCAATTCTCATAGCCTCTCCTGTACATAAAAGATAAAATCCCAAGCTATAGAGCATAGATTCACCAAAGTTTGAGCAGCTAATCTCTGCACTTTTTTCACATGCTTTCTAGAGGCATGATTCGAAATTGACAAGCGACTTGCAAAACACATCACAAAAGCGACAAAAATGGGAAAACAATACGATGCAACATTATGGCATCACGACTGAGATCACTTCTACACCGCCATGTGCAACAAAGCCACATTACAGAACTGCAATTATCCTCGAGGCATCGTAGTCACACAGAAACAAGGACTCAATTTTCTTCAAAATGTTAGCTTGGGAGAAAAAAGCAAACTCTGTACATCCTTACACCATTGCTTCCAAGTTACTTGTTCTTGAAAGACTGCAGAAAAATTATCAGTTAGTAAATTAATCATTAGTTTGAGACTCATTATAATTACTTTTAAGAGTTTCACAGTTAAAAACCTCAAAAGTTTTTTGACGCATCCTTGATCTGGTCAGTAATTTTTCGCTTGGTCTGCACAGCTGCATGTATGAAAACAGATGTGCTCAGAACAGCCTGAAAACTTGACTAGAATAAGGAAGAAATATTGGTATATTAGTTACCCATTTAGATAGATCATCTATTCTCTTCGAGGTAGTCTGCACAGTTGCATGTATGAAAACAGATGTGCTCAGAACAGCCTGAAAACTTGACTAGAACAAGGAAGAGATATTGGTTTATTAGTTACCCATTTTAGATATATCATCTATTCTCGTCGAGGTCCTTACGGCAAACCTTTGAAAATTTTGGCTGAGATTAAAAGAAAGATACAGTTAGTGGACATATTTCCAAGACAATCAGTATAATATCTCAGGCTTCATACTAGAGGACATCACAAAAAGAAAGAAAAAATAGATTTCCCATGGTAGCAGAAGGATCTGTTTCCACTTGTTGTAGGAACAGTTTATCCTTTTAAACAGAGAACTAGTCGCGTGTTTTTTTTTCTTTTGACAGGTCAGTCACATGAAGTAATTCCAAACACTCCCTACAAAATTAATTCCTGCACACAACATCATTTTAACTCTGTCAACAATTTTAAATCAACTAGGATGTCTACAAGTAGTCAGCAACACAAGCGAGAAGTGGTAATACTTGTAAATACGACTGCATCCATTGAAGCTATAACTTGCCTAAAAAGCTATATAGTAATGCAACAACTACTTCATAGATTCTTAATATTTTGTATGACTAAAGCTGCAAGAAATTCTTTTTTATCTTTTCACTTGTTGAAATTAAAATTAGTCGAAGAGCATGCAAGATGGTATAAACACCAATGTTAGTGGACATATTTCCAAGACAATCAGTATAATATCTCAGGCTTCCTACTAGAGGACATTCCAAAAAGAAAGAAAAAATAGATTTCCCATGGTAGCAGAAGGATCTGTTTCCACTTGTCGTAGGAACAATTTATCCTTCTAAACAGAGAACTAGTCGCGTATTTTTCTTTTCTTTTTTATAGGTCAGTCACATGAAGTAATTCCAAACACTCCCTACAAAATTAATTCCTTGCACACAACATCATTTTAACTCTTATCAACAATTTTACATCAACTAGGATGTCTACAAGTAGTCAGCAACGTAAGCGAGAAGTGGTAATACTTGTAAATACGACTGCCTCTATTGAAGCTATAACTTGGCGAAAAAGCTACAATAGTAATGCAACAACAACTTCACAGATTCTTAATATTTGTATAACTAAAGCTGCAAGAAATTCTTTTTTATCTTTTTATTTGTTGAAATTGAAATTAGTCGAAGAGCACGCAAGATGGTATAAACACCAATGTTAGTGGACATATTTCCAAGACAATCAGTATAATATCTCAGGCTTCATACTAGAGGACATCCCAAAAAGAAAGAAAAAATAGATTTCCCACGGTAGCAAAAGGATCTGCTTCCACTTGTCGTAAGAACAGTTTATCCTTTTAAACAGAGAACTAGTCGCGTATTTTTTTTTCTTTTTATAGGTCTGTCACATGAAGTAATTCCAAACACTCCCTACAAAGTTAATCCTTGCACAGAACATCATTTTAACTCTATCAACAATTTTACATCAACTAGGATGTCTACAAGTAGTCAGCAACGTAAGCGAGAAGTGGTAATACTTGTAAATAAGACTGCCTCTATTGAAGCTATAACTTGGCGAAAAAGCTACAATGGTAATGCAACAACAACTTCACAGATTCTTAATATTTTGTATAACTAAAGCTGCAAGAAATTCTTGTTTATCTTTTTATTTGTTGAAATTGAAATTAGTCGAAGAGCACGCAAGATGACATAAACACCAATGTTAGTGGACATATTTCCAAGACAATCAGTATAATATCTCAGGCTTCTTACTAGAGGACATCCCAAAAAGAAAGAATAAATAGATTTCCCATGGTAGCAAAAGGATCTGTTTCCACTTGTCGTAAGAACAGTTTATCCTTTTAAACAGAGAACTAGTCGCGTATTTTTTTTTCTTTTTATAGGTCAGTCACATGAAGTAATTCCAAACACTCCCAACAAAGTTAATTCCTTGCACACAACATCATTTTAACTCTATCAACAATTTTACATCAACTAGGATGTCTACAAGTTGTCAGCAACATAAGCGAGAAGTGGTAATACAAGCAGTGGCGGAGCCAGAAATTTCATCAAGGGTGTTCAATTTTTTTTTAATAAATGAGTTGAATGTTATTTATTTAACCTAGTGATTCTACCGTGAACGATCTAAACATTTGTCAGTATCAAATATAAACAATCGAGTTTTTCTTCTTCTTTTTGATGCATTGACTTTATATGATAAAAATATATGATTATTGTTTTTAAAGTGAAATATTGATAGAACAAATGCGTCTAGCTTTACGAAATATAAATCACACCAGGAGGAATTTTTTTCTTAAAAAAAAGAAGAAGATAAAATGCATGTATTGATTTTAGCTTTGGGTTTAAAGTTGTTAACATATATAAACACAATTTTTTTAATGTAAAATGTTGTCTTTTTTTGTTTTCACCATTCGAAAGTACATTATATCCTAGATAAAAATTAGAAATACATGATTTTTAATATTCAAAATTAAAATAATTTATTCATATATGTTACTCTATATTATTAAAATTTTAATATTAATAATTAAGAAACTTGAGGAACATGATAATGGTGTGTGAGGCTGTGTTCTATATCAAATTAAAATTAAAACGGTTGTGTGCTCCATGGGATCCGAACCTGCGCACAAAGGGTGGAAATGAACAAGCTTTACCACTGTGCCACGGAAGAGTTTATGTTAAGGTTGTTCAACATTAATTATTTATCCCTTAAATACAGAATTTGACCTCTCTATATCGTTTAATTTTCCGGCTGTAGCTCCACCCCTGTACTTGTAAATACGACTGCCTCTATTGAAGCTATAACTTGCCTAAAAAGCTACAATAGTAATGCAACAACAACTTCACAGATTCTTAATATTTTGTATAACTAAAGCTGCAAGAAATTCTTGTTTATCTTTTCATTTGTTGAAATTGAAATTAGTCGAAGAGCACCGCACCCAAGATGGTACAAGCATCAATATTATCAAAACAATAAAACATAAAGGAACACACAACTCACTTTGAAGGGAAGAATATCATTCCCTCAAGCCAGCACAACACAAAAGTGCAACAGATACTAAAAACTTTCTCAATAAAATAGAGATTGTGTATGGCTGTATGATAATGCTAAATTTCCATCATCTTCACAATCATTACAACCAACAAGCCTATAGAGCCATCTTTGGCAAGCTTAAGATGAAATGTACTAAAGCCACAACCCCAAACTTGATGCAGGATACTCCAACAACAACAACAACAACAACCCCACACTTGATAGGACAATCCAAACATGTTGGTGAACTCTCTCAATTCAAAAATCAATGATTGAATTTATGTACCCTCATTGATTACTCCTAAATTTCATTAATTTATTGTTGAATAGATTGGGAACACTGATCAACTTGACGAGTTTTATTCCATACACCCCTAAATTTTATGTTGGGCTAATTTATGGCCTAAACTCAACCCGCAAACACTGTTAACTACCCTGCCCCCGCCTCATCGTCATCCCTACCGTACTCGATCATTTTGTGATAACTTCAAACTTGAAAAGAGCGAGCTAGATTATAAATTGTTAACTGAAGACAATAACAGAGTATGTTTAGCAAACAGGTTTAACATGTTTCAATCGATTGTATGAATATATTCGAATACACATTTGCCCTTTACTGAAATATAAATAGATAAGAAAATAAACCAAAAGCAAAGAACAATAGATTACTAGTTGGCGAGTCCATTGACGATCAATTCGTTGGCAACATAAGAAATGACCCTCTGAAGAAAGTTTCCTCCTCCCGCCATAGCTGATTCCTACAACACTCTTTTCTATAGAAATATATGGGGAAAAAAAATTTTGTTCTGATTTTGGGAACTTGGGGAACAAGGAATCAGCTATATTAGGTTCCTGAAGATTCCAGAAATTTGAACTCTAACTTCGAAAATAGACGAGAAGAGATTGTTGGGCTTTCACAGATGGGCTTGGATTCGTAAGCATTTCGAAATCATTTTTTTAATAAGGGTAAATCACATAAATATGCAATAATAAGAAAATATTTACCATCTATGGCAATATAATATTTCTAACTTGATATAGCAATTATTTGGAATTAAAAAATTGTACAGTGACAGCCTCTCTATCTCGCTTCTTTCCCTCTTTCTCGCCATTTTTCTCTTCCTTCTCTTCTTCTGTTTCTTTGAAATTTTCATTTAAAGAAATATCTTCAAATAAGTTTTTGCCATATATCGCAATTTCACCCAAAAATACGATAAGAATCATGTACTCAAGCGGGAATTTCAAATCTCTAAAATCACAAGATCAAGAGTTCACCATTGATGGTCATTATAAAACTTCAAATTTTGAATTCATTATTTAATTTTTATGAATTTGTGATTAGTTTAAATAGGTTGTTCCTACAAACAATTTAAAATATCATTTGGAGTTTATTTCTCAATTTTAACAGGGTTTGGTTAAGTTTAGAATTGATTTTGGGAGAAATATTAGATTGAAGCTCGAAAAATATGAAGTTTACTAACCGTATCTCAATTGTATTAAAGTTGTATTATATATGTTTCATAACCGTATTAAAATTGAATTAAATCATGAATAATACATTTAAAATACGTATTGCAAATTTCACTTCCTTTTTAGTGATATCAACTAAAATAATTTAGGTAACACAGCTTGTAATACATTACAATATAGACACAATACATTTGTAATACATATTGCAAACTACGCTCTTTTTCTTAGTAAATCAAAATAATTTATAAGACACATGTAATACATGTTTTATTCATGAATTATACATTTTTAATACATATTGCACACTTCACTCCTTTCTTAGTGATACCAACAACAATAATTTAGGTAACACATTAATAATACATTTTTAAGACATGCACAATACATTTTTAATACATATTGCAACCATTACCCATTTTTTTAGTGACACAAATCAAAATAATTTACAAGACACATATAATATAAGTTTTATCGTGAACAATACATTTATAATTTGCAAACTTCACTCTCTTTTTATTGATACCAACCAAATAATTTAGGTAACATACTTATAATACATTTATAATTCATATTACAAACATCATTCATGTTCTTAGTGATACAATCAAAATAATTTATAAGACACATATAATACATGTTTTATTCATGAATAATACAAGTTGAATTCAGTCTATAGATAATTCTCTCGTCTTTCGTTAGTAACGTTTTTCATTAATTCTTAATTCTCTCTTCTAATTCAACTTTAATATTGTGTAATACACTTTTAATACAAATTTAATTCATTTTGAAGTTTATTGATTGATTTGTTACTATTGAATTACTTGTTTAATTCATTATTGATACAAGTTTAATTCACTCTATAGATCAATGTCAGGTCTTCATTAGTTACGTCTTTTATTCATGTTTAATTCTCTCTTCTAATTCAACTTTAATATTTGTGTAATACACTTTTAATACAAGTTTAATTCATTTTGCAGTTTATTGGTTGATTTGTTATGATTGGATTACTTGTTTAATTCATTATTGATACAAATTTTATTCGCCATCGATCATAGAATGTTCTTTCGTTTGCTACGTTTTGCATTCATGTTTAATTCTCTTTTAATTCAACTTTAATATGTGTGTAATACATATTTAATTCAAGTTTAATTCATTTTGCAATAGTTTATTATGTCTCTTTATTTGTTACAAAGATGACATCATATCTTCAAATCTAACTTTCTCATGCAAATTCACCTTTAGATATGAGGAAGTATGGGGCACAAATATGACATCATATCTTCATTTATTCAAACTTTCATATCTTCAAACATTCATATCTTCATATATTCAAATATTCATATCTTCAAATCTTCATATATACAAATATTCAAATCTTCAAATTTTCATCGGTATGAATACAATTATTTATATAACCTTCATTAGAATGAAAATCATTGACAACGCCAAAGCAACAAATAAAAAACTAACCGACTTCTTCTATAAACTAAGCGGCCCCAATTCTTCGATTTCGAAAATTTCCTAACTTTTCTATAGTTCTTTTGCCTTTGATAAAAGCCTAACTTTTTTTTTTTTTATAATATTGAAAAATCATAGATAGAGGAGGTACAGGAGAAAAGAAAGAAAAAAAGTATAGAGAGGGGGTGCAGAGAGGGGGCAGGCCGGGGAGGAAAAAAAAAAATAGCGAGAGAGAAAAAAAAAGGGGAAAGAGCGCAAGAAAAATAATAGATCTAATAAAATAAGTATACATAATATTATTTTATATTGCTATAAATGGTAATAATTAAAAAGTATGTTTAAAAATAGTAATTATTAATTAAAAGGGACTTATTCAAGTAATTAATCCTTTTTTTAATTAGTTAATTAGTTATCATGGCTATAATTTTAGTTAATTATCATTCGCGACTAATATTTAGTAATAATTATGTGGGCTAGGGTTTCGAGTTTGTATAATTCGAAATTTGTATAACTGTTTAATGTTCAGATGTTTGTGTTTGTACAAATTCGTTATTTCGAGTTTGTATAATTTGAAATTTGTATAACTTTTGTATAATATAATTTGTATAATTGATTAATGTTCAGATATTTGTGTTTGTATAAATTTGTTATTTCGACTCTATACAAAAATAGTTCAATTATATAAATGTACCAAGTGATTTATACAAACTCACCCACGAATTATACAAATGAGATGGCTTAAACTATAGTTACAACCCGTAAATATGCAAATTATAGCTATGAAACATACTTATTAAGTTATTAAGTTTATTATAGTGGTTATTTGTGAAAATTTTCCCTTCTTTTTTCAAGGAAAAATTACCTTATCCGATAAACATATGTTATGTATTTATCAAAAATAAAGAGAGTACCTACTTCAACTCTACCAAGTTTTAGTGTGTTATATGTTACTTTGTATTTGTTTGCTTGAAACTATATCGGTTTGTTCTGAATTAATGTGTCAATACTTTCATTTTGTATGTTGCATTTGTTCTCTATGATGTATAACGAAACAATACAAGCGAATTGATATATTAATATAGAGTGAATTATTACACTCAATTATTTGTTCACCGTTTAAATAAAAATTGATCTAAATAAAAAAAATTGAATCAAATCGCATGTTGTCACATGGTAAATTTCACTTTAATCTTTATCAAAAACATATTCTATTGAAGAAGGAATATTTCATTCTTCCTTTCAAGTTTTCTTTTATCTTATTCAAAATTCATACAGATGTTTTGGAAAGAATAATCCCAAAATAGATTACATTTTACCCTAAATCTAGTATTATAAAAACTAAAGAAAAACTACCTACACCAATTTTTTTTTAGCTGGAACGACTCACATAAAGAGAAATAGAAATGATAGGAGATCTTCTTGCTAGTCTTCACAACAAAATTCAACAATGCTATAAAGAGATTGATGAGGTCTCATGCCTTATCATTTTTCGATTATATGATTTAATTAAAAAAAAAGATTACTGATTTATCAGTATTTAGTTATTGGATTAATCACTTTTAAATAATTTTGTAAAGTTTTCATTGGGCTATTCATTAGATTTTATTTTTTTTAGTTAACGATTAAATTGATAATCCAATAAGATTCTACTAAAATAATTATTTTATTCCTAATCCTATAATAATGGATTTAAATTTTAAATACAGATCATAGTTTCTTTTGCATCTTATAGTTGTGGACTTAGTGCTACTATATCCAAGTTTGCTACTTAACCACAAAGAAAACAAATTTGTTTTAGCAATAGGTTATTAGAATTTTTTTCCCTGCTTGTAATTTATGTAAGATTTTTATGCACAAAAGCGTGTGTGTATATATATATATATATGAACAAATGAAAACAAGAAAAAAAGCAAAAATAAAATAAAATAGCGGAACATATTCTTATCGGTTAAATTAAAACTTACCATTAAGAACCAAAATGCAATCAGCTGAAAATGGATGACAAATATCTTATTGATTTGGTTATCATTTTATCCCGTTTACAAACCGAAAATCATAAACCAAACTAGTAATACATAAACTGGATCAAACCGACCTATAAACAACCCGGGAAGTCATTTAAAAAAAAAAAATTACATTATTTTTCAAAACATTTTGACCAACCAAACATTACTTTGCGTATTGATTCAATGTGGTTACAAGAATTTACCAAAGAATCTCTTTCACTCTATTTAGATTTTTTAGCATTACACTTTTTTGTGCTACAAATATGCAAAAAGCAACTGATTCCAAGTATCAGGAACTCCAGGCAAACACCAATGTATACAATCTGCAAAATGCAATGGATCTGCTCTTTGCTCATTTGTTAACAATTTGCCTTGCAATTCACCATAAATCGACGTATGTGCATCAATTCTGTACTCAGATAGTTGCGTTACATTTAGTACTGTAATAGGAACTTTCATTCTCCTCATGACACTAGCAACAACATTCATCATCTCTTTATTTGAACCAGTTCCCCAGTGACCCTTATTCGTTACTGGTCTCGTCTCGTTGAAGCACCTGATCCCGTTTACATTCCCCCATTCTTTATTTCTGATAGCAAAAGGTTGAATGAGTTTAAGTTCTACAGGATTTAACGCGATTTTAATAAGAAATTGACGTGTTTGTTTGTCGTGATGACTTACTTTTGGTGTGAAGGGGACATTGTAGTGAAAAAAACTTTTGTTTTGCTTGGATCAATTGTTGAATCAATCCAATTTGCCCATGTCCTTAATGCTACTCTATAAGAAACTGCTGTTTCTAATTCTTCATAACCTTCTTCTCCGTTTTCGAATTCACCCCATCTGCATTTTTTTAATCACTTTAAAATTATAATGTGCATATCAGTCAACTTTTTTCTTATGTATATACTCTCTCTGTTTCAATTTATTTGTCTTACTTTTCTTTTTTAGTCCGTTTTGAAAAGAATGTTTTGACAGCTCCTTAATTCTAATTAAGACCACGAGATTAAAGAACTTACAGTGCTTTGGTCTTGAGTCCACTCATCCACCAAACATAAGTATTGAAAACAAGGATGTCTGCTCCTAACCAATTTTTGGCACGCTGAGAAATTGAGTCCACTTTGATAATTCTCTGCTTTGGATCACTTTTAATAGGAATATCAGTGTTAGATTCCACTAAGAATGGTGCCCAATAGAACTCAATGGTGGCATCATATTCCTGTTACATCACATTTTTTTCGAACTTCAATCCCGTGTTTGTTTAAGCAAATTCTTGAACAAGACAAGATTTTTATGGTGAATTACCTTAGCTTTGAATACAGAATGAACGCGGCCTTGTTTCATGGATTTCTTGTCTTTTGGGATTACAGATTCAACTAAACAAATAAAAGATATCCATTGATTTCTCTGTAGTGAATCCCCTACAAACATTAGTCTTTTCCCTTGAAGCTTTCTTAGGGCAATCTCAGGATCAAACCTGAATTAATTGTCAAGATGTCATTTTGCAATGTGTTGCGTGGACTTCCAAAAATGCACTACTTTTGAAGGATCTAACATACATCTAGTGGCGTTTTTTTGAAAAGTTCGAGCAACATAGGACTAATTTTACAAAGAAACAGAGAATTGAAATTTGACCAACTTGCTAACCTTGGTAACATGCAGTCATCAGGCTTCCATTCCCAGTGAAGATAATATGAATCATTTCGACCATTCTTAATACAAGAATATTGTTTATCAATATACGGACAAGTCCTGTCTGTGTACAATGGCTTAATCGAAGAATTAAAGATCCATTTCCCATGATTGACACTACATTCATCAGGATCAAAATCAAGAATATCGTCTCCTGGATTGTCTATTGAATCGCTCTCCAACGATCTATCATCTATTAAGACAAGAAACCCAAAAAAGTTCACAATGACAAAAAAAAACAATAGAATGACAACAATTGGGATCGAAATTAATCAACTAGATGGAACACCTGCAGAATTTCTTTTGGGACAATTGAGCTTAAACCTCGAAATAGTTGTGATCCTTTCGGTATACAAGAGAAAAATGAAGGCTAAGAAGGTTAAGACGATGGCTGTGATTATGAGCAAAGAGAGTTTTCTTCTGGTAGATTTTGTCCATCCCATTTTGAGTATGAATTAATTCAATATGGAGAAGCTTAACTGCAAGATGAAGCAAGGTAAACTGATTGGAAGGCTTAAAAGTAACAGAACAATGAGACAATAAGAGAAGCTTTTGGAGGATTTTTTTGTTTAGGTCATAGTATGAGTGAAGTGAAAGTCATGCATGTTTGGTGCAAAATATTGATTTAGCCAAGTTGGGACAGGACCACAACAACATCATAACCGGTATAATCCCATAAGTGGGGTCAAGGGTGATGCGTACTTAATCTTATTCCTACGTTGTGAGGATAGAGAGACTATTTCCGATAACCTTCGGATGGGACCAACAAGAGTAATCAGTAGGTGGGAAAGGTTTTCTGCAGAGACATTTCATCATTCTATATCCATATGTCATGACTTGGATTTGCAGTCACTAACAGATCATAAGGTATCTTTCTTATACAGCAAGTTCAACTTATTAATTGTACCAAAATAAGGTTCAACATATTATTATTAATCAAATAAATCAAAGGTATGGGCAAAGCTAGAATTAGAATATTGAGTTTATGAGTTTTATATTCTAGAAAATGCAATGTACTGGAATTTATATTCTATAAAATGTAGTTTACTTGGTTCTAAATAAATTATTTATAGATATTGAAATGGTGTTTTAATTTATTTTTTTATATAAATAGAGAGTTTAGACCAAAATTACTAAGTAGCTATCAATGACCTATGTATTTAAAATTTAATTTCTATGCATCGACCACGTAAAAGCTACCAGGTGTCCTAAAAAATACGTATAAATGATATCAAAGTATAGTATATATATATATATGAAGTTACATATTCAAGGAGTATGCCTCAATATCCTTAAACTTTTCAACTTATTCACTGTTATTTTTTGAGTTTAATCATACGTTCATAACTTCCACTTTTGACTGCTAGGTAGTATTGATTTCCATCTTTACTTCTTTAGGACATTATATTTAGAGGCAACAAAATTAGCTTCTAAAAATATAATTTGTTCAATCCGTTTTGATAGGTTAGTGACTCGCTTATTTATCAGCTCAGCTTATATTGACTCGCTCAAATTTAACTCAATCTGTCCATTTGACGCCTCTAATTAATAATAATTATACCTGATTGGCTTGTGTTTTGCTAAAGATAAAACTTCATAATAAGGTGACCTTTTCTTTTTGTGTACACTAACCATTCTCTTTATTTTGGTCTGATTAGCCATGATAATCAAATAGACTTCACTAATTAAACTGCAATTATTATTGAATATTACTAGAACCCAACACTCTTTGTCTCTGAAATGGACACTATAAGCAAAGCAATGATGCCACATCTTAGTTGGTCTAAATCTTTTACTCCCTCCGTCTCAAAATAAGTGTCATCCTAACAAAAATCACGTTCATTAAAAAATTAATAAATAAAATATATAATTTACTAAACAGACGCTTATTTAATAAATTGTTGGTGAATACATACCGTTATTATAACATAAGTTACATCAAGAAATAATGTTCACTTTCACCACTAATTCATGCAAATTAATATTATTATTTTGATATTAAAATGTACTATGCTTTAACAATAGTGTCTTTTGAAAATTTGAATAGTATTAAAAAGATGGAGTATGAATGTATTGGGGGAAAATATACTTTTTTTTTTGGTCATAAATTTCTATGCTGACACTTATTTTGGAATAATTTTTTTTACTAAGATGATACTTATTTTAAGACGGAAGGGTAAAACTTATAATTTTTGCATTTTGGTATTCTCTTTTTTATTTTATTTTATTTATTTATTACGCCCATTTTGGTGGTTTATAGTAGTTGATACAGACAATTCTGAGTCTTTGGCAGTAATAGATAGAGGACAAGGGACCATAATCAAATTTCTATTTTAGAAATCAATTATTATCATCTAAATTAAGAGTTTTACGATGTCATTGATTTTTATTTATTTTATTACTAATAATTGTCATTGTCACTAGTTTTTTTTTTTTCATCCGGTGTCCTGAGCCCATATTGGAGCTCTGATTAAATTCGGATCGCGCACTGCAGTGCCCATTCGAGGGTGACGCTCTCAACATGATTTTCTTCGTACCCAAGGATCAAATTTGAAAACTCTGATTAAGGGTGAAACATTTCCACCACCACTGCACCACAATGCAGGTTGATATCAATGCCATTAGTTAATATGTTGTTAAAATTGTATTATCTTAATAATTGTTTAATCGGATAATAATTCCTGTTATCCTATTCTAATTTGATTTTCTTTTCTTTGCTACTTATAGATATTTGTAGATTATATTTAATACACGCCTTAAATGTGCTTAGTTTTATGTTACTGCTTGCCCACTAGGGATCATTGCTTTATCTATGTTGTTTTTAAAAAAATTCTTTGAATGGAATTAATTGTTTACTTATAGAAATTAATGTTTTCTAAACTCTAAAAGGGTTACTTTACCAGCTAACTAGCATATAAAATTAAATCTCTCGATAGCAACATTGTTGATTTGAATTTTTTAAAATTTATTATTATATATCTATAATAACAATTTTACATTTAAATATTATTTCAGTGTTATGGGCAAGAAAACATGCATAGATTCTCTTTTTTAATGTTATAACGAGTAACAAAATTATTTAATTTTAAATCTCAAAGATATGCATACTTCACTAACTGGAAATTAAAGAAAAAGTTAATAAAATTTTAATAAATTCATAACTAAATGTATAACAAAAAATTAAACTCTAGGCAGTACATATTTCACACACAAAATAATTGGTCAAAATTTTGAAAACCTATTATTCGTAATCTTAGAGATCTCATTCCTACAAAATGATTAATTATTATATTACCAGAAAAGAAGATTGTTGTTATAGATGGGTAATTTAACAAAAATTGTATACTGTTACAAAGATGGTTAAGTTGTTGTTATAGGTTAAAAATTATTATAAAGAGGTAAAATATAACATAAAAAATTGATTTCAAGAAAAACCTAGTAAGATATTGTTATATAAGAATGTTCTTATAGATTAGATATCTGACTATATAACATATCTAATACGTATATAACATATCTAATATGTTTTCCTATTTTGGAAATAATGCAAAATAACATAATTTCTCATAGTTTATCTCAAAAAATAAAATTTGGTGAAAAGTAGTCTTAAATTTAACTTAAATTGAATATTTTGAAGTATTCACACAAACTAATAAAAATTAATTTCTATGAAGGAATGATTTTCAATTGTATTCATGAATTGAACTTTCAGTTTTGAAGTCATATTTAAAATTAAAAGAGGAAGAGACAAATATTTGAGATTAAATTTATATTTTATTTGACTGAATATATAAAGTAATTGCTATGTCTTATTTAACCATTTCCACGTAGATTCCAGACAATCCAGTCTTGAGATCAATCATTGAACAAATCATTTATAGGGTTTTCATAACCCTCTTTCATTTTCATTTACAGTATCTTTTTTTAGACTCATCAATTTATCCCAAAAAGCCCTTTTCCAAAATTTACAACAAATGGAAATTGAACCAAATTCAATTGACCATTTCAAGCTATATAGCCAATTGGAATTACAGGAGTTCGCCGACAAATTCGTTTTCCGATCACCGGAATCATCCACTGAAGGCTTCTCCGTTAGCCGCTACGATGGGAACATCGAGAAACTCAATGGTGAATTGCAGTTTCTGTTTTTGTTTAGTTTCTGAATGTTTAAAAACTTTTTTTGTTTCCAGAATTAGATGATTTCATTTGACCTATGTAAGACATTTGAGGTGTGAATCTAAGAGTGCTCTTTTGCTCATGCGTTTTTATTCAGGTGATATGAGCTTTGGAAAACCTTCAAAAGTATCTACTATTTATGGAGTTGCTGGAACAATTAGGTTGTTGGCAGGTAATAAACTGAAATGAATCTTTATCCTATACTTGCTTGTTAGTGAATCAATAGAATTCCAGTAATTTGAATGCTATGAGTGAGTTTTTAGTTTTTATTTGGTTTTGAGTTGAAGGTAGTTGATACTTGATAGAAATGGCTTGGCTTGTAAATTGTGGATGGTGTGAATTTTTGGAGTTTTGCCTTAATAAACAGTTTTAGAGTTGCAAATATTCAATCTTTCTTTTACTTTCAAATTTGATGGAGTGTAAAATAGCTAGTAGCATGTATAGGGTAAAACCTGGGATATATCAGGGATCGAAATGTGGTAGATCGGACTTGAATTAGTATATATATGGGTTCGGTCAATGGCGGAGCCAGAATTTTCAATAAGGGGGTTCAAAATCTAAAAAAGTAGAACACGAAGTAGCCGAAGGGGTTCAACATCTACTATATATACCTAAAAAATTTTTTAACCATGTATAAACCATATAATTTTCCGCCGAAGGGGGGTCGACCCCCCTCATAATAGGGTGGCTCCGCCACTGGGTTCGGTATAAGAACATCCAAGGCCGGTGTAAGTCTGTCTAGCTTCGGAGACACGATACCGGGTACAAGAAACTGTCAGGACCAAGATCTTTTAAGCAAGTCAGCCGTTATGCGGGATGCCGAGATCCCCGCTGGACGTCGTGTGTTGGAGATAAATACACAATCAGGAGTTCAAATGAGGGCGAGATTTAAAGAAACAATTAACCCTAGGGTTTAGGTATAAATAGTCCTCTTTTATCATTGTTGTAACCATCACGTACTCACTATTCTACAATTATAACAACAAAAGCTCTCTGTATTCAAGGCCATTTAGCTTGCATTGTTTTAGGGTTCTGAACTCTCTTTCAGGGCGACGACACAGGACCCATTTTCAGCATTTCATACTTTGTTACATTTATTATTGATTTATTAATTCTTTAGCATTCGATTGTTGGAATTCATTATATTTTCATTATCAGGTCAATTTAATCCACGTGCCTTTGAACCACACTTACAGATTCAACTGTACCTTTTAAGGGTAAATAAGGCAGTAGATATTTTACTTTCAATCAACTAGATCTCAATTCCAAATGGTTAGGATCGGTTATATGAACCCACTATATCTCTCTTCCTTTATCTGGACTTGGTACCAAATATCTTTGCTAAACTCACTTAGGAAGAGTTCAATAGATACTTCAATGCAGGTGAAAATTAATGTGCTTGGGCTAGTGAGATTTGCTACTTTACATATCAGCAGTTAACTATCCCTAAGAACTTCAAATAACCCAATTTTATTTGTCCTTCTAGTGCAGTAGCAAAAATCCTCACATGGTATCATATAACATCAACAATTAATAGCATTCCCTTTTCTAAATTAATTTTCTTTTGCTAATTCATCTATTTACATTCATCAGGCAGATACTGATTAATACTTCCTATAAAAATCAAGTAGATGAACACAAAAGTCCTTCGCTATTTTCTGTTCGTTTAAAATTTATCCTCACAAAAGAATAGTGTATTTTGATTAAACTAAGGTTAAAGTATTCATAAATGGTATAACATATCAAACTAACAATAAGTGCTAAAGTTGGTAAAACCTCATAGTGCAAGATGAAGCCAACTCACAATTTGCAAAGGATTTAGCATTTCATGCTTATTCTACTTCAGGTTTATCTCCTAGGTTTTAGTTTCCTTTATTTTCCTCTTAAATGTGTTATGTCTGCATTTATATGAAACTTCTCCCTGTTGTTATTTCTGCCTCTTTTTGGGATTTAGTTCTTTTATTGGCTGTTTCTTGTTTGACCTATATTCCGAAATCATAGTACTCTTTTGTTGTCAAACTATTTGTAGTCAATAGCTTATACGCTTAACCATTGAACAGTTAGGTTTTTTTCTTTTTTTTGATAACTGAGAAATCCGTCTGTGACCCGGCCCTTTGGACCAATCACAGCCTTCTAAACTCGGTGGATAATGGGCCCGCCCCTCTACCCTTCTCCACTTGAACAGTTAGGTTTTTGACAGGTACTTACTCAAATGTATGGCTTTATTACTTGGAGAGTTGAACATTATTTTCTTTGACTACGATTCTTAACAAATACTTTTCAACTTAAAAAGATGTGATTTTTAGTACGTTTTTGTAATTTCTTAGAGCATGTTTGGATCGACTTGTTTTAAGTCAAAATAGTTTTTAGCACTTTTGTACTGTTTGGTTAAGATTAGAAAGTGCTTTTAGACACTTGTTTTTAAGCCAAAAATAGGTTAAAAGTCATAAGTTAGGATTCCTAACTTATGACTTTTGGTTATAAGCCATAAACTATAAGTGCATCCAAACAGGTTTTAAGCAAGGTAAAAATCAAAACATTCAGTCTGGAATTATGTGTTGACCTTTGTAGTCCAAACTTTGCCATTCTTTTTGTTAGTGATTTTAGTTACATCATCAGCGTGGTTAAACCAGTGCAATTCTGATGATGAATAAGTTGTGTTAAGAAATGCATTTTTGGCCTAACTCAACTTCAAAAGTTAACTCATGTGAAGATTGTCCAAAGACCATACAAGGAGACAAGCAATGCATCCTTCAGTCAAGGAGGAACAACTTAACAACAATAACATACACATTGTGTCCCACGAGTGGGTCTGGGGAGGATGATGTGTACGCAACCTTCCCTTTACCTTGTAAAGACAAAGATACTGTACCTGCTTGACCCTCGACTCAAGTAAAGCAAAGACCTGCCTATTGGAGTATGGACAACACTACATGAGGGCCCAACATTAGTACATAGAATAACAAGAATGGGTTGGACTCTGATACCATATTTAAAAATGGACATGAGACTTAACTCAACCCCAAAATCTAGCTCATGAGATGGGGATTGTTCAAAACTATTTAAGGAGACAAATAGTCGATTCCTCAGCCAATTTGGGACAACTTAACAACTTGAAAGTAGCTGATGGATGGGATGATAGTGTAAACTTGTCGATGGTTTGAATACTAATTTTGCTTTAGCAAACAGTTCTAAATGCATGTCAGCATCTAAATATCCTTAATACTTTGCATAACCCATCTTCTTCTGATTAGGGTTGACAATTGGGCGGGTTGGGTTAAATTTGGGCGGGTCATAATGGGGCAAGACCTAACCCAACCCATATTTGCTTGGATCAAAATGGGTTGGGTCAAAATGGGTTGGGTAATGGGTTATAGAATGGGTCAAGACCCAACCCAACCCAATTTTACTAAATTTTAGTTGTTTTATTTGTTCTTTTACAATATTTTAGTACTTAATAAAATTATTATTATTTTTATTATGGCTATATATAACATATCAATTATATTTTTTAAAATTTAAAATATTTTGACAAGATTTCTCTCAAGTCAGTTTGGGCTACATATCAACCCAATTTTAATGGGTTGAACTAATAAATGGGCAGGTTAATAACCCGCCCAAACTTAAACGGGTTGGGTGGGTTTTGCCACCCCTACTTCTGATGGAGCAACCTATGAAAATCTACACATAGTATCTTATAGCATCACTTGTGTTTCCCTTATAAATTAAGTTTGATTTTTCTGATAAGTCTATTTGGATTCATGGCACATATACAGTGGCGGATCCAGAATTTGATAGTCATGGGTGCTCAAGCCAAAAAAAAAAAAATCTTTCTAGAAGCTTACAAATATTTTTATAGTTTAGTTAGTAAATGAAGCACGAAAAATAAAAAAATTGAAAGAAAATGTATATAAAAAGATGAGTAAAAAAACTATGAAGAAGTTGTCGTTTACTGTTTTCAACAAAAATATAGGGTGTTACCAGGACTCGAACCCTAGCTTGAGGGGTAACAACAATCCTTAAATGCCACTTCAGAACCAAATAACCCATGAAGCGTTTTGTTCAATTGGTGCTCACGAATTTATTATATCAATTTTCCAGTATTTTCTATATACATATATAAAGTTTTCGTCGGGGTCAATGGGTGCTCGAGCACCCGAGCTTGAATACGTGGGTCCGCCCCTGCACATATAGATACAAAATGAACATAATCTACATATAGTATCTAATAGCATCACTTGTGTTTCCTTTATAAATTAAGTTTGATTTTTCTGATAAGTCTATTTGGATTCATGGCACATATAGATACAAAATGGAAGTACTAAAAGTCCTTAGCTATTTTCTCTTGTGTAAAATGATCTTCTCCAAAACAATTGCACATTGAAGAATAAAATATTCACAATCATGGTCATAAATATATAGTTACTCTATCAAGTGTATATAGTTGGTGAAACAACTTATTGTGAAAGATCAAGCCAATTCACAACTCTTAAAGGATTCCATGTTTCGTGCTTATACTAGTTTTCATTTCCTAGGTTCCATTTCTCCTTTATTTTTCCCTATCATTTCATGTCTGCGTTGATATGAAACTTCTGCCTTGCTACTGCTTTTTGGGCTTTAATTTCTTTGATTGTCTGTTGTTTTGCCTGACCTATATATCTGAGACTTTATTTCTTCCCGTTGCTGTCAAACCATTTATCATATGTTTGGTTAAGCATGCACAAGCGTTTACAACAATGTGAGGAATTGACATCTGTAAATCTTTCATCAAATCCATATTTATAACTGCATCCATAAAAGTAAGGTTGTTAATCTAGCTGTTTAGGTCTTCCTTAAATGTCAACTTAATTAGACTTAGGTTTTCAATTGTGGGAATGATTAGGAATAGAAAACGGATATTATCATAATTTAACTCAATTGCTGTCAAGATTTATTACATTCTGTTAATTTCTTCTTTTGTAGGATCATATATATTATTAATAACATCCCGGAAAGAAGTGGGGAACTATCTTGGTTTTCCTATTTTCCGTGTGATGTCCATGAAGTTTCTTTCCTGCAACGAGGCATCAAGGCATCTTACACGTCAAGAAGTATGGTTCTCGTATCATAATAGCCAAACTTAATATACTTCCATTTGAATAGCGTTTGTCTTTTACACTTTTCCCTTCTCTTTTACTTTTCTTGAGCTGGAACAAAAGAGATGAAGCTCTTTGCCCTTTTCTCTTTTATTTTTCTTGTGCTGGCAGAAAAGAGATGAAACTTACTTCATGAATTTGTTGACAATAGTGGAATCAACTCCAGGCTTGTATTATTCCTATGAAACAGATATAACAGTGAAGTATGTTCAAGCTGTGCTATTACACCTATTTTTTGTTCTGTCATTTTCTTGACTTTGCACATTGCCAATTCTTTTAGTTTCAAGAAATCTAATATGTTTATCAGCTTGCAGAGAAGATGCAATTTGGCAAAAGGGTGGATGAGTAAACCAGTTTGGAAACAGGTTTGTCTACTAACTATTTTTGAACTATTCATAGCATTGTGTTTGTAGAATGTTATATATTATTGCTTCCAACTGGCATGTGAAGACATATTCTGGCGGCTGCAAGTTTTCTGGACTTACTTATGAAAGATTCACACTGATAGGATAACTTGCTTAGTGCATTAAATTGAGTATTAAACCCATGGAAGAAAGAAGGAAAGTAGACCTTAGTGACCTATTCGACAACTGACACCGCTTGCATGTACACCTCACCTGATATCTTTTACTGTATCAAAAACATTTTATGAAGCACTTGGGAATCCTTTTTCCCTTCATCTGTGTGTGTATGAAATACAAAACATTAAATTCAATTTTGGTTGGAGGTTGTTTTAAGAAAAAAGGCTACTGTGATTCACTGTAGCTTTCTTATCTAATCCCAATTGGTTTTGGTTGATATTTGGAGGTTGCTGAAGGTAACTGTTATCACTCCTTAGTCTCCCAGTGGTTAACAGTAGTAGTAGTAGTAGTTACTCGCTGTAGTTATTTCTCTCTAGTTGTTATTTGCAGTTTTCATTCTAGTACTAATTATTTCTCTGTAGTAGTTTGCAGTTTCTTATTCTAGTAATGTTAGGAAGTCATGTCCTAGTTTCTAGAGGTAGTTATTTTTTAAGTGTTGTATTTAAACTATCTTTTTGTCTCATGAAGTTTAAGCAAAACTTATTAAGTTTTTGAGAATATCAAACTCAAGAGATTGCAGGTTCTCTCTTAACAAACTAACACCATAGGTCGAAAAAAAAACATCTTTACAGATTCCTTATTTTACTCTACATAAACTCTGATTTTGTCCTGCAATGTCCCCTGTTATGGATCTAGTTATGGGATGCTGCAGGGTAAAATCAAAGCTTATGTAAAGTGAATAAGGAATATGGAAAGAGGTTTTCTTTTTTCGACCTATGGTGCTTGTTCGTTAAGAGAGAATGTGCAATCTCTTGAGTTTGAAGTATTCAAAAACTTAATAATTTTCTGCTTAGATTACTGAGACAAACAAATATAAATACAACACTTATAAGATAACTACTCCTAGAAACTAGGACACGACTTCCTAACATTACTGGAATAAGAAACTGCAAACTACTACAGAGAAATAACTACTACTAGAATAAAAACTGCAAATAACTACTAGTAAGAAATGACAACAAGAAGTAACTACTACTACTACTGTTAACCACTGGGAGACTAAGGAGTGATAACAGTTAAGGCTCAGTGAGTTCTATGGGAGAATAAATATTGCAATCAGGCTTTTGTATCTGCCGTTTCGTCACCATTGGTTAGCACATATTGATTGAAGTCAGTGATCGAGAACTGCTTAAGATATACTTGATGATGTTAATGTCATTGCCCATATATTTTCATCCTGTTATATATCTTACTCTTATGAGCCTCTTAAATTTCTAGATGTGATAACTTTAAGAGTTTTCGGCTTAATTTCTGGATGTGATAGCTTTAAGAGTTTTAGGCTGTGCCATAAACAATTACTCGTAAGCAAAGAGATTCACATTTAATTTCTGTTGGAGTAAAATCTGTTGAGTGCCACCTTATCAGATTAAGTTGTCTTCCGTGATTGCCACGGCAGTCAAAATCTTTTTGCCAAAAATACTCTATCCTCTGATCAAGCCTTGTCTCATGAAGATGTGTTACTTATTGTGGTCACAATACCAACTGAAGACGTCTTTTTGCATGTGATCTGACATGATGCTAGCCTACAGCTATGCCAAAAGCTGAATTGGGTTCCCCATATTTGACCACTCTACCACATTTAGTTGCCATATCATACTAGTTTCACCTCTCAAATTGATGTAGATGTGGGAGTGGGACTAAATGTTGAAGTATTATATTAAGTACTCTGCCAGGTGTTTTGCTTCTCTACAAAGGCTTTCCTGATACATTGTTCCTGATGGATGATAAATACCAGATAGGTTTATACATTTTTTTGGCATCATCCCCGTCAACAACTATGTTCCTATCACCTTTATGCACCGACATCATAATGTTTTTCATTAGTGTATCGTATTTGTGTAAAGTTGTTTCTTCTTGAATAGTTTGATTTTGGCTTAATTTCAGGCTGATCCGCGGTTTGTTTGGAATAAAAATCTGTTGGAGGAACTGATTGAAAATAAGGTTTGTTAAAGATATTCTTAGTTTGATAGTTACATTTCTTCTGAACAATAAGTTCCTTTACATGTTACAAATTAAATATTTCTGTTGATTGTCAATGAGATTGAGATTATTAAAAATCAGGTGCATTTGACCCTGGTATGTAGCTTGTCTAATATGTCCTTCATTTTTCTGTTGGTGCAGCTTGATGGATTCATCGTTCCTCTGTTGCAAGGAAATATCCTGAAGTTCTTGTCCCTACTCCTATGTCTCCCTCTCTTTCCCTCCGCCCTTTCCTCCCTCCCTAAGGATATGCAATTCATAAATGCCAAACTACGTGTGCTTTTCTCGGAAGTACAAATACTTTTTCCTTAACCAGGACCTAAGCTTCCAGACTGGACATCTTAAACTCAAAGATTCACCAGCTACCATAGCATTGATTTCAAGGAGATGCACACGGCGCTTGGGTACATAATCTGTTATCCTCCAAAGCATGTGACATTGATTTTACCTCCAGCACAAATTTGTTTTCTAAGTTAATCTTATTGCATTAAGCATGTGACATTGATTTTTGGAATCAAACCCAAATTTGTTTTCTAAGTTAATATTATTGTGTTTAATATAGGAACACGATTGTGGAGAAGAGGGGCTAATCTAGAAGGAGATGCTGCTAATTTTATTGAAACTGAGCAGTTGCTGGAGTTTGAAGGTTTCAGGTCTTCTTTTTTGCAAGTAAGTTTTTAGAAGCATGATTTTTCAGTTAAAGTGCATCTCTATGGCTTTCACACATTTAATTTGGAAAATAAGTATTTATTGATGTTTTTTCCATGTCTAAATGAGTGTTATAGCTGCTTTTTGGTAGTTCAGCAGTGTGACTAAAGTAACTAGTTGTTTTCTTTTGTGTAACTCCCCCCCCCCCCCCCCCTCTCTCTCTCTTTAGCCAGTTCTGTCTCTTATATATCTGCCCTCTCTCTCTCTTTAGTCAGTTCTGTCTCTTATATATCTGCACTCTCTCTCTCTCTCTCTAGCCAGTTCTGTCTCTTATATATCTGCCCTCTCTCTCTCTTTAGCCAGTTATCTCTCTTTCTTATACATATACATACATATATATATATCTTAAATGCATGAAAGAACATTAGCCCTATATATTCTCATCTGATAATATTCCTGTTCTCGTTAAGTTTCCTCTTTCCATTGTTGGAGGAATTGTGTATGTTTGAGATGTCACTTTGCGCTAACAAAGAACAGAGGGAACTTTGACAATTTCAATGATCTAAGCATCAAGAAACCATCTCTTTCTGCATTTCAGATTCGAGGTTCAATTCCACTCCTGTGGGAGCAAATTGTTGATTTGAGCTATAAACCACAGCTTAATATTATCGATCACGAGGAAACAGTATGTACTTGTCCTAATTATTTTTATTTAAAATCTTTTCTGTATGAATTATGAGAAATTGCCTTCTGTTGTTCAGCCAAAAGTCGTGGAGCGCCATTTTCATGATCTCTTGCAAAGATATGGGCATGTCGTTGCAGTTGACCTGACAAACAAGGCATATAGCTTTTCTGCTGATACTTAGTTCTTTGAGTTGATTTAATGTTTATAATGTGGATGTTTATTTTGCAGTATCAACTGTGGAGAATGTTTTAAACTATGCGTGTCTCCGTGCTCAACTATACATGTATCCGTGTTTATTGACCTTTTTGAATATATCAGGAAAACTAAGATTTTTTTTTCTCTTTTCTAATCCAATTACTATAATCTTAAGCATTATGTTATGGTCCAAGATATCTCAAAATCATTATGAATGATGAAATTTGTTGTCAAAACAGTAACTAGTATTTCATTTCTTAATAGTCAGAGCAGTCATAGTTCATAGCATTCTGTTTCTTATGAGACCACTTATCAATTTTAGTTTATTGCTACAGGAGCTAGTTCTGATAATAACTTTTTCACATTTACAAATGTGTTGACTATTTTCGTTATCCCCTTTTGCAGCAAGGTGATGAGGGTCTATTAAGTGCAGCTTATGCAGCAGAAATCCAAAAGCTGTCCAGTGTGAGGTGACAGACTCTCTTAAACCTTTCTCTATCTGAGGCTGTAGAATCATTTCTATCTCATGGTTCCATAGTGACTGCAGTTAGAAGGTAGAGAGAGAACTTGAGAGTTTAATAGTTGGCCAATGCTTAATTCTATGATAGTTGCCATCATATGTCTGAAGTTAGAAGATTGAGAGAAAGGTGGTAACTAAAGAGTTGGCCAATAACTTCTGATATGGCAATCATCGTCACAGTCAGTAGACATCTGGTTGAAAGCTTGTCCCATCGCTCATTCTGAATAGAGGATAGGATTGGAATAGTATGAATAGTTTCTACAGTTAGCGATAACGTGTGTTGTGTTATATAGTTATTTAGTCTTTTTTCCAATCAATAATTCAGCAATTTTGTGCCTACTGCACTGCATTGAATAACTGAGGTGTTGCCAACTCAAATTCAAGACTAATTTCTTGATTCTGTTTGCATTGTCTTAGATATGTGTCGTTTGACTTTCATCACTGTTGTGGGGGCTCAAACTTTGACAACATACAACTTCTATATGATCAGATCGCAGAGGATTTTGAAAAAAATGGGTAAGAATTACACTAGACCAACAGTGGCATTGCTTGCCAGGAAAAGACTCTTCAATTTGAGAATGTTTAATCTCCATAATACTGTTTTTTCTTGCTAAAATTCACTAACCAGCTGAGCAGATACTTTCTCATAGACACAGAAGAGAAGATTATATTAGAGCAGAGAGGAGTTATTAGATCCAACTGCATTGACTGCCTAGATCGAACAAATGTTACTCAGGTTGGAGGAACCACATCTATTCTTTATTCGATGAACGAGTCCTTGAAATCCTTCAAACACACATAATATTGTTTATTATATGGTGATTCCCCTTGTACTTTCCCTTTATAATCTGCTGTTATCTTGTGCAGAGCTACCTGGCTCGGAAGTCTTTGGATTCTCAACTCCAAAGACTTGGTGCAATTTCTTCAAATGAGTGCATTTCTATGTTCACTGAAGATTTTGAAATCTTTAAGACTAGTATGGACTCTGTAACATTCGTGGTCCAATAAATGCATACTTGCAATCTTTGTCTATTTAGACTTCATACTCCTAATAATATTGCAGTGTGGGTGGAGCAAGGTGATGAAATCAGCCTGGAATATTCTGGAACACATGCTCTAAAACGAGACCTTGTCAGGTAATGGACGAAATATTTTGGGTTAAAAAAATCAATGCAAAAGCATCATTTTTCTACCCTTAAATTTACTTTGAAAAATGTACCAGATATGGAAAACAGACTATGACAGGACTTATAAAAGATGGGATGAGTGCCATTTCAAGATACTTCTTGAACAATTTTCAGGATGGAATTCGCCAGGCATGCTGCAGACATTATCTTACTATGAAATGATCCTCTCTTATTTATTCTCTTTTCATTGCAAGTGAATCTCCATATACTCTCCATGCACTTGCAGGATGCAGCTGACCTTATAAGTGGTCGCTACAGTGTTAACAGGGACAGCCCCTCTCCGTTCCAGAATAATGGATTCGACTCACTCCGTGTAAGCAATGACTGTCTTTAAATAAATAACCTATATTATAGACGGGCTTCTCCATCCTGTAGAATCATGAATCTTACAATCTGTTTTCACAAAGTTAAATCTCTATGACAGTATAGCTGCTTTTACACACTAGTGTTGGTGTGTGGTGCAAACTTGTTAAAGCAATTGACCAGAAAATGAGTATCAATGACCAGATTATAATGAAAAAACATAAACCCATGCCAAGTGGTTACTTGTCTTAATAACTACTGAATTGTTGCAGTAATTTAGCCTGGTCATATTACCTATTTCCTTTTGTAACACATTGTTGGACTGATTATTGATCATATGAACAAATCATTGCAGTATCTACCAGTAGCATCAGCACTTTTAATTGGTGGATTGACCGTGACCAACATCACGATTAACCAAGGTATCATTTTCTACTTCCATTTTTTAATAGAACTGAATGAGATTTAGTATGCAGAGTATTTGCCAAAGTCTTATCTTATAGTTTCATTTCTCAAGATTCTAATTTAGCATAGTCTACTTTATGTAGCAGGACGAAATACAAACAGCATTTTGTCCTCTGCACTGTGTGCTGGTGTAACTACTGGAGTTATGGCACTAGTCAAATCAAATGGAAGGCAAATCTGCTCAAGACCTCGATTGTGTGGACTGCTGTAAGTCTGACCATCATATCATAGTAGATAACCAGAACCATGAAGCATTTTTGCTTCGTGAACCTGACTGCTATTGAACCCCTGAATTAAGCCAAGCCATCAAAAAATTCGGGAACTAGGAGGACTCCCGGGACAATGGAAGGAGCAGCAAGCATTGTTGTGTTATAATCAAATATCAGAAAACCTTATAGTAAAGGGAAACATGACTGATAATATATATTTTACTTGTATCAAATTTGATTCACCCCAACTTGTTTGGGACTGAGGTAAAAACTGACTTAAATAAGGCTATAATTAAGTTCATATCCCAATAATGTTTACATCCTGATTGAGGGAATTGATGATTGTAGATTTTCATCTAGTCAAAACATTTGTTGCAAAGTATTAATATCCAGACATGGCATACAATTAGCAGTAATGTCAAGTGGTTTTTTTTCGATATTAGCACTTTTTTAAATTAAAAAAAAACATATGCTGCATCATGGAAATAAATATTTCTATTTTTCCGAATCTTTTGAAAAGAAAATGTTGCATTGTGAAAATAAAATTTCACGGGGCCTTGTGTGTTATATAACCCTGCTAGATTTTGCTTGTATATGTTATTATTAAGTGAGAACTGATAAGTATTAGCTTATTGATTGGATTATGGAGAGCCTCAAAAGGGAACCGAAAATAAGTAGTGCTATAAATCATTTCATCAAAGGTAAAAGGAGCATTATCAAGTATTCAAGTTAAATTGTTACAAATATAAAAATATTCATTCTTTATGGTACTAATTCAGAAAAATCTGTCATATAAATTGGGGAAAAGGGTTTGATATATCCCTCAATTTTGTCATTTGGAGCTGATATGCCCCTCGTTATGAAAGTGGCTCATATATACCCTTAGGCCTTATCGTTGTACAAACGGCTAACATATACCCCTACCGTTACAAAATGAGCTCACATATACCCTTCATTTAACGGGAATGAAAAAATTAGTTTTAAATTTATATATTTAACCTTTAATTTTTTTAAAAATCATTTTGGGGTATATATGATACTTCTAGCAAAGTTCAAGGTATATTTTAATATTTTTCATACAGAAATTATTTTTTGACTTCTTTGATTATCATTATTTGAGTTTCTTATTATTATTTTTTTTCTTTTATTCCTTAATGTAAGAAAAAAATTTAAAACAATTTTTTTGTGGCTATATTATAATTTAAAACTATTTTTTCGGCTATATTGTAATTTAGTTTTTGTATTTGGAAAAAAAAATTGGGTCATCTATAATAAATTTTACAAGAATATTAGTGAAACATAAATAAATTTGACCATCAAAATAATAAATCTAAATTAGTCATTGAAACAAAAAAAAAAAGTCAAAAAAATATATGTTTGAGTAGGATTAAGTATTCCCATATGGGATTATACTTTGTTTAAAAAAGTTATTAAAAAATTAAACTCACTTTCGTTAGAGAAAAGGGTACATGTGAGCCATTTGTATAACAATAGGGATATATATGAGCCATTTTTATAACGATGATATATCAGCTCTAAATGACAAAGTTAAGGAGTATATCAAACCCTTTTCCCTATAAATTGAGACTGGAAATATCACACTATTAAGAGTGATAGAAAGGTAAAAACTAATTGCTATATTAGGTAATTTTGTATATTCAGCATTACACTTTAGCCTGAATGCTTTACATCAAAACTTAACATCCATGTCCATACCTATGCACATCAAAACTTTTAACAGATTGTTTGAATGATTGTTGTATATTATTTCATAATCTCTCTTTATTTGTCTCTGAATATTGTAATATGAATACGAGTTAATTGGTGTGAGTTTTTCAAAATCTCAAATAAGAAAATTCATATAAAATCAGAAAGATAACTCCAGATACTGGCTTACATAGCCAAATCGATACGTAATAATGAACAAGTTCACATATATGTTCACTTTATTCTAATAGACTTATTTATGATAATGATCCTAGAAATTAAAAGAGATTAAACATCCTCAAGTTTGTTCCCTCTTTTCAGTACAAGTACTCTAATGTGCACTGAATTCAGCAGAACAATTTCCAGAGAATAGGAAGATGGTCGAAGCATTACAGACGACTCTGTGGCCTCAAAGGTGCTGGCTTGAAGCTAGGAAGACCTGTAATTTCTCTACCTGTTACTAGGGTGTTGATATCATAGGTACCCTCGAACGTATAGATGGGCTCCAAGTCACAGAATGCCTACAGATATGGAGAAACGAGACCACAATAAGTAAACTGCTGCTGAAATGAGATCTACACAACTATACAAGTAAAAAAGAAATATGAAAATAAAGTATCCTGTGGTTTTCATCCACAAACCTTTGCAACTAGGAAGTCTGCCAAGATACCATTACCACCAAGTAATTCTCGTCCAAGAGAAACGGTCTCTCTAGCCCTCAAGGTATTCCATGACTAGAAACAAACGATTTGTTAATCAGTGCAAAAGATCAATCCATAACCACTTTAAAAATCTGCAGAATAAGGTCTTATACCTTCCCCAAGCTAGCCTGACCAGGAGTCATTTTACCACTCTCGTACAACTTGCAAAGGCGCCATCCAACAAGAAGCATAGCCTGAATGTTTCCCAACATCTGAACCAGCTTCTGTTGATTTAGCTGGAAAGCAGCCAATGGAGCTCCGAATTGCTTCCTCTCTTTTAAATACCTTGAAGTTAGAAAATCATTTAGCCCATAGAAATGTTGAACTAGGTAACACTATATAAAAGCATTGAACGAAAGATTGAGGGGTAAAACAGAATGCTAACGGAAGTTCTTCTAACCCGCTTCATGGTAAAGGTATTCTAAATAGTAGCTACTAACTTCTAGGACCACTTTATATTCAATTACTTATTTCTTGAGAGAATCAATGAACTATAATCTCTTATAGATTGACTGTTCTATTATACAAAAAAAGAGAAGCCTGGTTCACTAAGCTCCTGCTATGCACGGGGTCCGGAGAAGGGCCAACCACAAAGGTCTATTTTATGCAGCCTTACCCTGCATTTCTGTGAAGTAAATAAATTTCATGACAGATTATATGTTGACTGATGAGACATGAAAGATGCAACAACTATGCTTCAATTCCTAACCTAGTTCTTTTCCTTAAATCCTTATCAAAAGGACATCATAGACAATAGCAATCTCAAAAATGAACTTCCCCTATTTTACCCAGCAGGAGTTAACTTGAAGTCATTTAAACCAAAGTGCATGCAGTATAATAATTAACTATCGTTGGGGCCAAATAAAACAAGTGATCTAATTTAAACTACTACCTGTGACACATATCATATACACCCATTGCAATGCCTATAGGCATCCACGCAACCATGACACGTGATACAGCAAGCACCTATTCAAGGAACAAAGTATAGACTGTCAAGACAATTTCAGCTACTTCAGTAATTGATGTAGCAAAATATTGACAATAACGTAAAAAGGACAGAATTTTAAATGAAAGAACGTCAAGAAAGTTGAATGGTAAAGATGCATGCTTGGATTATTGGGAATAAAGATAGGAAATTATTATAATGAGAACAATGGCTTTATCAATTAGTATGACAATTGAACTGCAAGAAAAAATGCATTAGTAAACTAAAGATAGTGATCAGAGGAGTTAAAAAATTAATCCATTTTTCCTCCTTTTTGTGGATAGCTATGTATTTTTCCAAAATGAATCTTCTTTTTTCTTGTTTAGGGGGTTGGTGCGTTTGGTGGAGGATGGGTATATTTTCAAGAATATAAATAACTTTATTAACATCACTACAAGTACACATTAATTCATTCTCTTAAGGTTTAAGATCTAAATTCACATGGTAAGTATGTGATTCTTGTTCCCTTGTCGGACCAACCATTAGTGAGAAACCTTTTAGTATATAAACTAACAATAACTTCAGGATGGTACTTCTGCTCAAGCTTTATTAGTAAACAAGCATATGCACACATTTTGCATCATCATCCTCAATTAAGCATCACAGCCATACCTTACTTGTATCCTTGAAAGAATTGACACCTGGTAGTCTATCCTCATCAGGAACAAACACTTTCTTAAAGAGGATATCTCCATTTTGAACCATCCGCAGCCCAATTTTGTTTTCTATTTTAGTGGATTGCAAGCCTGGAGCATCCTTCTGTACAATGAAACTGAGACAAACACAATAACCAATTTTGAGACAAAAATTAGAAGTTCAGGGCAGAGGGACATACAGAATGTATATTTCAGTGAGAGGGGGGTACAAGCAAAGTGACCTCCTACAAAACTCAGTATTATAGTTATACTTGTAGAATCCATACTGGGTATAGGAACAAGTAACAACCAAATTGTTCTACAAGGTTAAAAGAAATATAAATCCCAGAATTTATCCTAAACTAAACCCCAAGTCTCAAGATGGTGAAAGCTAGTAAACACTGAATTTTATATCACAAGACACTTTCAGAATGGTTTCAAGTCATGCTTGCAATAAGTGAAAGATGTGGTGGACTTGATTATCTAGAAAGCATACTGTTACTTACCCATTTATTTGGTTTGTGGCTGTGTTTCTAGCAAATATAACCAACACATCCGCAAAAGTGCTGTTTCCTATCCACCGTTTTTTCCCTTCAAGGATCCAACCTCCTTCAACCTAACCATTAGAGATTGCAAAAGAAAGGGAAGGAGCACATATTAAGCAGCCTTTTACCCTAAAAAGAACAAAATAATGATGAACGGTATATACATTAATAACCAGGATTAAATTTTAGATTCTAGACCTTTGTGGCAGTGGTCCTCAAAGCACTTGCATCGCTTCCATAGTCTGGCTCAGTTAGACCCTAATTCCCAAAAGATTAAGATTATAACTACTTATCGATAGAAGACCAGATGCTAATGCAAAATCAACAACTAACCAAGCATCTTACCCAACAAGATATACTGCTAAGTTCAGCCAGAGATGGTAAGTATTTTTGCCTTTGCATTTCGGATCCCAATAGTCCTATTGTTGAAAGAAAATCGATGTATAAGAAGTTGTATATCGTTAGTTAAGACGATTACGTCTGAAATTCCCAAAGCTCCAAATAAATAAAAATGGTGCAGACAGAAACTTCGGATAATAAAACTAATTTACCAATAGTGAGCATTGCCAAAGATGAATGCACCAAAATGAATGTAGAGAAGCTTGCATCAACTCTGGCAATTTCTGCTAGGGCAATGGCACTTCCAGTTACTGATAAGCCTGGACAACCATACCCCTGAACCAGAAAGTAAATACATGCGTTATAGAAATTGAGAAGGATTCATTAACTGTAAATCTGCCAATTCCTACTGCTATATAAAAACACCTTTATAGTGCCACCAGATATGTGCAAAGCACCAAGTTTCGGAATGACTTCAAACGGAAACTCTGCTTTCTCCCAGTACTGCACAATCAAAACTAGAAAGGGATAAGTATCCAATGCTCAACCTTTTACTTGGAAATTCGAGTTCATTGGGAGAATTATGAGTATGTCTTTGTTTTTTATTAACTATAATTGCAACTAAATATTTAGCACATACAGGAAATACAGAGAACTACGGAATACGGATACCTTTGTCATTATAGGAGCAATTCCTTTTTCCATGCACTCTCTCACTTTCAGTCTGACGGCTCTCTCTTCAGAAGTCAAGAGATCATCAAGCTGATAATAGTCCGAAGCTGTAAAATTTACATCCCAGTTAGTGAAACCCCTAGCATTGTGACCACAAAAATGATCTTTTCAAATGTTACCAAGAGCTGATCAGCTCGAATATCAAAGTACCCCGTAACAAAGATAACTCAGTCCTTAAAGGGAGAGATCAACACAATTTTTTCATCCAACAAAGCAGTCTCATCTAACAATATTCAAAAGAGTACTGAGCTTCTTTCTTCAAATAACAAACGGTATAAATACACAAATAAGTAGAGTAAAAATCAATCTTACTGCATTTAGGAAAGACGGACGCTGGTGTTGCTTGAGGAAATGCAACAGAAACATCCAAAGCTGGTAGATCAAAATAGGAACTTTTCGCCTCTTTAGACATTTCCTCTGCATTTTAAAAAAACAAGTCCTTAATCAAATGAATCACACGGAGAGTCCAAAGCAGCAAGTAACTAAAACATGCTCAAATTAAATAGCAAAATACAAACAAAATTACTTAATCAATTCAACATCACAAGTACTAATTTAGATTCAAATTTGATAGCTAATTACAAATATCTAAGCTTTTTCCACCATCCAAAGATTCTAAAGTTTAAAGCAAAGAAATGAACACTGACTATTACAGATATCTAAGCTGTAACCGATCTTTTTAAAGAAAATTGTACCTCTTTGCCCTGCAATTTTAAAACTTATACATATGAAAAAACCCCATTTCCAAAATCACATTTTTTTCTCCGTTATATAACCTTACCAAATTTTGAAAAAGAAATAATCAAACAATTCCGGTTACCAAATCCCAATGATCAAAAAATAAAAACGTAAAAAAATGAAGCGATCAATTTTCTCTGAAAAAATGAAAGGAAAAAAGAAGGGACCTTGAATTTTTGTTGCTGGAACTTTCATGGATGAAAAAAGGAAGAATTCTGTCGACTCTTCAACTGAGAGAAGAAGAAGAAGAAACTGTTACGATTCTCAAAATGATGAAGATGAAGAAAGAAAAAAAAAATGAAGGATATAAATTTGGCACGGAAATCAAGGTTTGTACCCAAGATATTGATTGATATTTGATTTGATCATCCACGTCACACTATCATAATATGAAAAAATAATATAAAAAGCACTATTATAAATTGTAATAACTAATAGTTTAAAATATTTAAGCACATAAAAAATTGAATCAAATCTCAAAATTTTACGAATCAAACACTTTAAAATAGATGAAGTACATATATCATCTAAAAAATTTACAAATTATAATTGCTAAGTAGGAATTGTTGACTGGTTATTATTAATTTTTTTTAATTTGGTGTGTTGAAGCCTGTATGGAAAATAATATTGCAATGTAGAAACACCTAAAAAGTTAAATAAGGAAAAAATAATTGATCTAAATAGAACATCTTTTAAAGTATAACCATTATTAATATTATAATTGCCTTACTAATTGCGAATCATCTTTTTGGGTCAATTTTTTTGAAAAAGTAGATATTCTGGTTAATTTCCTAATATTCACGTGGTATTTTAAAATAAAATATTTATTTTATCTTTCTAAGTCCATAAATTTTGTGAATTTTCCTTTTCGAGTCACATATGTATTAAAAATGAATCTTCTTTATTTGGTTAAAAATTAAACTCCCGCCAATCAATTCATAGATTTGACTAAAAAAAATAGAATAAGCAATTTGTACTGGAAATTTGTTGATGAATAGTCTAGGTTTGGAAATGATTTGGAATAAGTAATTAATATTGACGGTAAAACATGAAAGTAATGTTGTTTTTTTTTATTTTGATATACAAAATAACGAGTAAAAGTGAAAATATATTTTTAAAGTATGTGATCATGTAAAAGTGGACGGGAAAAAATATCTTTTATTGATATTTAACTACATTTTCAAGAGATGGATACATTGACACTTATTAACTTGTCAACCACAATGCACTTCCTCTCAGAAACTACAAGTAAATCTTTAATATGTTAACATTGTGTTCATATTTTACATTGAGATACTAGTAAATGAAAATTCTAAACAAATTCTGGGAACAGATTTTGAAAGTTTTATGTAGAATTGCTCAATCAAACTTGCTCATGAATGAGAGAACACGCGATTGCTCGCGCCACTTGGTAAAATTCTTTCATTGTGATCTCATGGCTGGAAAGAGGATAACTTCCTGAGAAGATAAGAGAACAATGGGAAGAGTAAGAATTGAAGTGTTTACATTTTAAAATCTTCAAGAATTAGAGTTTACTAAACCTTGACATTTTGTGAATCTGTAAGCAACATTGTAAGTCTATCAATCCCCATGCCTAGTCCACCAGTAGGGGGCAATCCATACTCCAATGCAGTAATGAAGGATTCATCCAAATCCATTGCCTCGTCGTCTCCTAATTGTCGGTCCTGATATGATGAAACAGCAATGTTAGTTAAGCAGGAAAATGAACCTCATATGAGTCTCTTAATTGGTAATGTAACAAAGATATATACCTTTAATTGTTCAGCGAAACGTTCTCTCTGTGCTGCAGGATCATTTAGTTCAGTATAGGCATCACATAGCTGGAGATAAATGAAACAGAATGAGCTGATTATAGGGTAAGGTGAAATAGTACTATAGGATCAACGTCGAAAAATACAATATTACCTCTCTTCTGTTAACAAATAAATTGAAACGCTCAGTCAAACCAGGTTCTGATCTGTGTGATTTAGCCAGTGGGCTCATAATCTCAGGATGGTTGATAATAAAAGTGGGATTTATGCAGTTTACTTCAATAAAATGACCAACTAGCTGGGAAACAATCACACAGGTATTAGTACATCAACAAGATATTGTAAAGACAACAGTATGCTTTGGCAAGGTAGGAACTAGAAAGTGACCTTATCGAGTAATCGTGTTGTCGTATGAGGTGGAGGGCATTTGACATCAAACTTTTCACATACATCTATCAAGTACTTATTAGCAGTTTCACTCGATAGATCACTAGGTATACTGATGTTAGCGACTTTCTCCAACTCCGACAACATATCAATCTTTCTGCAATTAACAAACAAGAGAAACTCCAAACATTTAAGTAAATGCTAGTCTGGAAGGTGAAGTTTTACACCATTAGTCACATATTCAATATACCTGAATGGAGGAGTGAAATCAATTTCTATCGGTTCATTATCCAATCCATTAGCATGGTACCTTATTTTATAGCTTCCAGTTAGTTCCTTCACCATACCTAAGAGCAATATGCAAAAATCAAATCCATTATATCAACAGATTGAAGACGAAAAGCAATCTAGATAACTATTTGAGATGCTTACCTGATAGTAGCTGCTCTGTCAAATCCATCAAGTCGTTGTAATCAGCGTAAGCCATATAAAGTTCACACATTGTGAACTCAGGAGAGTGAGTTAAATCCATTCCTTCATTCCTGAATTGCTTCCCCATCTCATAAACACGATCAAATCCACCAACAACCAACTTCTTAAGATAAAGCTCGGGGGAAACACGCATGAATAGTTTTGTGTCCAAATCGTTATGGTGAGTGACAAATGGTCTGGCTGCAGCTCCTCCAGCTGTCAAATTCATAGAAGGAGTCTCCACCTAAAACAAATAGAAAGCTGAGTGAGAAAAGAACACATTAATCAGAAGAATAAGTCAGCATTGGAAGGATATTTGTAGAATTAAACCTCCAGAAACTCAAGACTATTGAGGAAATTCCTGACGTAAGAAATGATTCTGGCACGAGTCCTGAATAAAGTTCGAATATCTGGATTCATCATTAGATCTAAGTACCTTTGACGATACCGAGTTTCCTGAAATTCACAATGTAACACAATTAGAATACTGTAATTAGATGCTGGACACCAGATTAACCAATTATGGTACTCCAATACAATTGAGAAATTCTCCTTTTTCCCACTCCTAATTATATCCCTTCTTTGTCTTCGTGTAACCTATAGGTCACATGCTCAAGCTGTGGATGCAAACACTAACGCTTGTGATAGGGTAGGTTGTGTACATCACAGCTCTTGGGATGCGTCCCTTCCCTGGACCGTGCTAACACGGGATGCTTTGTGCACCGGGCTACCCTTTTTTATCCATTCTTGGTCTGTATGTGGGATGGGGAAGGGGCTTCCATTTAACATGTGAAAAGCCAAATTCTTGATATGATCATACCTGATCCCTTAACACATATGACTCGGGGTTTCTCGGATCTCCTGGAGTCCAAGTATCATTAGCTGTTGCTCCTTGGAAACTCTGTAAACAAACAACTCCTTTGGGTCATGTATTAATAATCATTGATGTAAAGTTACTAGACAGATATAAGATAGGTTTCCTTATAGTTGTGGGTGTTTCACCTGTGTCTGAGTTTCATCTACGACAGAGGAGGTCAGCCGCCTCGGTAACATGTGTAGGCAAGGGGCTAGCACTATAAAAGATTTTGCAAAGATACTTAGCTCTCCTCTCTTACTCTTTCCTGCAGCAGAATGGCACTTTAGTGCCTCAAAAATCTTAGTTTTCTTTCTATAATTGGATTTTAAAGGACTAACCAGGATATCCGCAGACACCAATGATGTCACCTCGCTTCACTCCAGAGTGATAGTTAGAAAACTGAACAGCATCCATATCAGAATCCCTACTCAACACATACAAATGAGATGCAGTTGGATCAAAGAAGTTCCCTACACCATTTTCATTAGTGATAACATAACTTAAATTGAAGAAATAGTAAGTATTTTATCAAATGTCTTCATTTCATCACTCGTTGAGCTCAAACAACTCAATATACCTTGCACTAGCCAGTACTTGTACTCTCTCCCCGCCACCAAGCAGTTCATAGAAATAAAGTTTTGACGATGATGCTCGCTTGCTTATCACTCTCCCTACACGAACACGAATAAAAACTATGGAAGTTTCAAACTCTAATCAACTTTTAACGGAAATCATAACCTGAGCACCTGCTAAGGAGATATCAATGTCTTCAGGAAACTCTCCAGTATTTAGATGAGCATATCTGCTGATAAATTCAGGAATAGACATTGTAATGAAGAACTTATGTGGATATGGATTGATTCCAGATTCTCTCAACGACTCAACGTTCCTCAATCTGTTCGCCAAGTATAGCTGCCATAAAAAAAATTCAATTTTTAACCATTTATCACACTGTGAAATCTCATGCTCATCGAGGGATAGTTTCGAACTGAAGTTCAACAAAATGGTAGAGGTACTTACAGTAGGATCCAAACTATCATTCTCAGGTAAATAGTGTTGCTCCATTTGCCTTTTAGCTACTGCTGCTGCCTGTACATCCAATCGGGACAAACCTCATCAGCATGAAAACATAAAAATGTACACTTTCACTTGCAACGCAAAGGCAGGGTAAATCCCTGAGAGATAGTCAAGCATCACTGATAACAGAACATAAACAAAATACACAGAACAGAAGATTTACCTTCTTTTCCTGTTCCAGGTGCTCCTTCTCCTTTGCCTTCTTTTCTCTCTTAAGAGCACTTTTTCACCAAAGGAAATCAAAGCATAAGAGCAACATATATTGTTTGGTAACATTTCATTTAAAATATCTAAGTCAAAAAAATCAACAAATTGTAAACTAAATGTACAAAAGGTATATATTGTCATTCCCAGAGCACATAGATTAACTTTCACAATTGCAAAAAGGAAACTGAAGTAAAAGACAAAAAAGAAGAAGCTAAATCACCATACTTCTTGCTAAGTGGCTCTGTTGAAACAGATGAATCCATTAGTGACTATAGTTAGACTTAGCAATTTGATGAAATTAGTAAAGGGTTGATATGTAAGTACTTAATCCAGGATTAAACAAGTTGATAATCTTTTAGTAGAATTATGCCAATTAAATAAGGTTTAGCATGACTTAGGATTACAAAACAATGGAGTGATGGACAAGAAATATGTCATTGTCATTCTTCTTATTATATAATATTGATAGTTTAATAGTAATACTTTTTCATCACAAAGTAATTTACTCGATCATATCCATTCTCCTTGGTTGACAAGAAATTAATTTCCAATTTTCTTAGCATGATATGCCACTTTTCCAACACAATATTAATATAGTAATACCCATTAATGGCCCTACCTAGGCTCTTTTACTTTTTAATTTGTTGTTGCTAAATTCAGGCACCCTTCAACTACTAAATGGGTCCAGGTGAGCACCAAGACTAAATACTTGGGGTCTTTAATTTAAGGTAACAAAGAGAACGATGATGATATCATACATTGTAGTGGCGTAGAATGAACGAAATGGAGGCTCACCTCCAGGGTCTTGTGTGATAAGAAAGGTACTGCCAAAAATTATAAAAGATAAGTTCTATAGGAGGGTGGTTAGAACGATTTTTTTTATGGAACAAAAACCAGAGTATTAACCTGTTATGAATTCCCAGTTCAAAAGATGAAAATCACGGAGATGAAAATGTTGTGGTGTATGTATGACCATACTAGGAGAGACTAGATTAAGAAAGTAGATATTCGAGAAACGGTAGGAGTGGCCTTTGTATTGGACAAGATGATTGGGACGAGATTGTGGTAGTTTGGGCATGTGAAGAATAGGAGTGTAGATGTCCTAGAGAGGTGGTAAAGGTGGGCTAAAGAAGTATTGGGAAAAAGTGATTAGGCAGGACATGACATGTCATGATCTTACCAAGGTCCAAGGACATAACCTTAGATAGGAGAGTTTGGAAGTCGTTAATTAGGGTGTAGAAGGTTAGTTGGTAGTCAAGCGTTCTCTCGTTCCATGCTGGATAGGCTTGGTGGTCATACTAGGGCCTTCCTTCTTACAAGTAGTATTAGCACTATTCTTATATAGTTTCTTGTTCTTCGATCTCATTTGACATGGTTTTTTGAGCTCTAATTATTGCAATAGCTTGTTTTGTTATTGTTCTTTCTCTTGTTTGTTGCATAACACTCTCTCTTTCGCATTAATTTGTTATTGTTATTGTTCACATGTTTGTATCCCCTTCTCCAAACTGTTTGACCGACTTTATTTAAGCTAAAGGTCTACCGTAAATAACTCTTCTATCTCTACGAGATAGGGGTAAGATCTACGTACACTCTACCCTTCTCAAATCTCACTTGTGGGTTTATACTGAATATGTGTTGTTGACAATATGTAGCGTTAAAGAATTTCTTCTAACTCTACGAGATAGGGGTAAGATCTATGTACACTCTGCCCTTCTCAAATTCACTTGTGGGTTTATATTGAATATGTGTTGTTGACAATAAGTAGCATTAAAGAATTTTAATATTATTCAACCTCTAGTCAAAATCAAGGTTCTAAGGAAAACCATATAAATTTTTTTATTGATGAATACTCTAGGTTATGAAAGTATGAAAATAATGTTTTTTTTATCTTGATATAAAAAAAATAACAAGTAAGAGTGAAAATATATTTTTAAAGTACGTGATCAAGTAGAAGTGGACGGAAGAATATCTTTTATTGATATTTAACTACATTTTCAAGAGATGGATACATTGACACTGATTAACTTGTCCACCACAATGCACTTGCTCTCAAAAACAAAAAGTATATCTTTAATATGTTAACATTGTGTTCATTTTTTACATTGAGATACTAGTGAATGAAGATTCTAAACAAATTCTGGGAACTAATTTTGAAAGTTTTATGTAGAATTGCTCAATCAAACTTGATCATGAAGGAGAGAACACGCGATTGCTTGCGCCACTTGGTATATTCTTTAATTGTGATCTCATGGCTGGAAAGAGGATAACTTCCTGATAAGATATATAGAGAAAAAATGTATAGTAAGAATTGATATCTGTTTATATTTTAAAATCTTCAAGAATTAGAGTTTACTAAACCTTGACATTTTGTGAATCTGTAAGCAACATTGTAAGTCTATCAATCCCCATGCCTAACCCACCGGTAGGGGGCAATCCATACTCCAATGCAGTAATGAAGGATTCATCCAAATCCATTGCCTTGTCGTCTCCTAATTGTTGGTCCTGATGTAATGAAACAACAATGTTAGTTAAGCAGGAAAATGAACCTCATATAAGTCTCTTACATTCATATGTTGTGCTACTTCATGTCCTCCAAATTGGTAATGAAACAAAGATACCTTTAATTGTTCAGTGAAGCGTTCTCTCTGTGCTGCAGGATCATTTAGTTCAGTATAGGCATCACATAGCTGGAGAAAAATGAAAAAGAATGAGATGATTATAGGGTAAGGTGAAATAGTACTATAGGATCAACGTCGAAAAATACAATATTATATTACCTCTCTTCTGTTAACAAATAAGTTGAAACGCTCAGTCAAACCAGGTTCTGATCTGTGTGATTTGGCCAGTGGGATCACGATCTCAGGATGGTTGATAATAAAAGTGGGATTTATGCAGTTTACTATAACAAAATGACCAACTAGCTGGGAAACAATCACACAGGTATTAGTGTCAATTTTCTGCTGAATGCCTCTCAAAGTGAGAGTCTTTCCATTATATAGAGAAAATAAAGATTACACATCCCTAAAGATCCGTCATTCTATCCCTAAAGATCAGCTATTCTATCTCTACAAATCTGCTATTCAATCCCTCAAAATCTGCCTTGCTATCCCTCCAAATCAGTTATTCTATCACAATATTTATTCCTTTGATTCTACAATAAATGTATATGATCATGCTAATTTATATCACTATATAAATACATTAATATATACAATCATTTAGTTTTCCATCATGCTAACATCCCCTCTCAAAATGATGCTGGTGGATCAAGAAGCATCAATTTGCCTACTAGAAATTGATGGCGTTGCCGGGCCATGGATTTTGTAAACGCATCAACTATTTGAAGATCACTGGACACATGTGGAAGAGTAATGACTCCTTTATCTACAGCTTCTTGGATAAAATGACAATCCACTTCTATGTGTTTGGTCCTCTCATGAAAAACTGGATTTGTAGCAATCTGAATAGCACTTGTATTGTCAGCCTGGAGAGGAGTAGGATGAGATTGAGGAAATCCAATCTCAACAAGTAATCCACGAAGCCATACAACCTCGGAGCAAGCAATAGACATGGATCGATATATAGCCTATGTTGAAGATTTTCACACACGATCTTGCTTTTCACTCTTCCAAGATATCAATGAATCTCCAAGAAACATGCACCAACCAGAGTCTGAACAACAAGTATCAGGACATCTCGCCCAATCAGTGTTGACACCCAATTTTGACCCACCCCGATAATAATTAATCATCGAGCTTCTTAAATTTCGAACGATTTGAAACAATTGACCTTATAAAATTCAGAATATGTTCAAGTTAGTTTTATGTGATTTTGTCACTTTTTGGGAACTTTTAAATAATATACACACACACATATTACTATAGAAGAAGAGTGAATAAACACACTCTTCTTATCGACACATGGCAAAAAAAGGGGCCCCATCAAAAAGTAGGGGCCCACCTACTTTTATGAACTCTTCCATTATATTTTAATAGTTTTCTTTTTAATTCCTATTCCATTATGAACTCTTCCATTATATTTTAATAGTTTTCTTTTTAATTCCTATTCCATTATATTTTAATATTTTCCTTTTTAATTCCTCTTTCATTATAGTTTAATAGTTTCCTTTTTAATTCCTCTTCCATTATATTTTAATAGTTTCCTTTTTAATTCCTCTTCCATTATATTTTAATCTTTCCCGTTTTAAATAGTACTAAAAAATAAATTTAAAATATTACAAATTCTGTTAACTCTCAAAATTTTCTACGAACTGTATAATTAGGACGAAGGAAATAACTTATATTATTTGAAAAATTACATTAAGAATTCCATAAACCACAATAATTAACAACTTACAATATTTATTTTATTTGAAATTACGTTAAGAATACTATTAATCACAACTTAAAGTTTTTAAAAATAGGTAACATATATTATTTGAAAATAATGTAAACAGTATTATAAATCATAATAATATTAACAATTTAACAAATATTGTGCATAAAAAATTACTATAAATCATAATAATTAAAAATTTAAAATATTTAAAAGACATATAAAAAAATTGGTTTAACTCTTGAACATAAAAAGTAACATATGTTATTTAAAAATTACATAATTAATTACAATAATTAATAACTTAACATATCAACAAGACAAAAAAAAAGGCTAATTTTTATACTGCTTGTGTGACATAAATTAGATTGGGATGGTTTTAAAAATTTTAATTTTTGTTATACATTATAAAATAGCCAAAAAATTAAAATGATATAATATTTAAAAATAACCCACCGAACTGTCCTATTGACAACCCTTATGTTACTTGTACTCTATTTATTTTTACTTCAATTTAGGAAATAAGAAGAGGGAATAAGTATTCAGCACAAGTCAACATGTGTTCCAATAAGAAGAGGGAATAACCAATATATTTATAAAAAGAAATGACATATAAAATAAAATGGAGAGAGTATTGGTTTTTCAAAATGGAAAAGGACAAAACACATAAAATTAATAGACATATAAAAAAAAGTTGGTTTAACTCTCAAACATAAAAAGTAACATATGTTATTAAAAACTTTAATAAAAAGTACTATAATTTACAATAAATAATAACTTAAAATATCTACAAGACAACAAAAAAAAGACTAATTTTTGTACTGCTTCTGTCACATAAATTAGGATTGGGATGATTTTAAAATTTTAATTTTGGTTATACATTATAAAATAGCCGAAAAATTGAATGATATAATTTTTTTAAAATAACAGAATGAATCGTCCTATCGATAACCCTAATGTTACTTCTACTCTGTTTATTTTTACTTAAATTTAGAAAGATATGCTTCATTTCTACCCTCAATCTTATCGTTACATTTATTTGCTATTTAAAATTGAAATTAAAAAGACAAATGACAAACAAGTTTCTATATTAGCTCACTTATGAGCAAAATATATTATAACAATCTTTACTAATTTTATAACAATACATAAACTATACTCCCTCCGTCCCATATTAGATGGGCACTTCCAACTTTACACAGTGATTAAGAAATCGTTAATAAATTGGAAGACTTCACTATTTTTCCCTTTGTTTATATCAATGCACATTGAAATGAGTTACAAAAAATACACATACAATATAGGAATGGTCATATTAATTGTAGGGATAAAATGGAAAAGAATTAATTAATTCTATCCTAATTTAATAAGTGCTCAAATAATATGAATTTTTTTTTTTTTTGTAAGATTCTCATCTAATATGAGACGGAGAGAGTAACAATATAATTTTATTAATGTTGGGCCCGGGCAGCGCCCGGACTTTCTTTACTAGTATATATATATATATATATATATATATATATATATATATATATATATATATATATTATTAGTTAGCATATTTTATAAATATTTGAAAATCAACTGAAAAAGATTTCGTTTTAATTAAATATTTTACTAATTAGTTTGGTTATAGAATAGTTTACACTTTTGAATTAATTAGCTTATAATTAAGTCAATTATTTTATTTCGTTAAAATTAAGTAGCTCATCAATTAATCTATATTAATTGGCATTATTTAATCACTAGCCGAACTTATCCTAATTAACTAAGTTTGGCTACATTTGTGTTTTTCCATTGGCTATAATATGAATTTCTATGGCCAAAACTCAAATTCAATGCTTGCCTACTTATTTAAGAGAAAAGAGCAATTATTTGGGCCCCACCAGGAGCCCATATTTTCAATTTGCCCAACCCACTTGTCCGTTCTTCCATATTCCCTTTTAATTTCCAAACAACCAATTTTTCCCAGCCCAATTCCCAATCAACCCGGCCCATTTCCAATTCTAAAAGAACCCATCAGCTTCCAAACGTCAAACACCATCAGCAGCTTCCATCTTCACGACAAGAACGCGACATCGACATAAATCCCAAGTGACATCAACGGAATATGCTGTTCCAACGTTCACAAAGAAAATAAAGCAACAATTCAATGCCAATCGATTCAAACGGAGATACACGGTGTCTCACGGTGTCAAGTGAATCAGAGACCAGTACGATTTTGTTGTCATCTTCTCTAAGGTCCCTTTCAATTCGTACCAGCAGTGCAGCAAAAGCAAGCACGCGTTTCTCCCCCTTTCCTCTTTCGAAATGGGGTGAAAATTGCAAGAAAAGGGTGTTTGTCCAAATTTGTGAAAAAATTTCGATCTTAAATTTGGAATGGACCCTTTCTGTCCGAATCCGATCCTTTTTCCCTCCAAAAGGTGAACCCTAATCTCCTTCTATAAATATTCTTATTCTTTTCGGTATGGGGGAGGATTTTTTTTTTGGTTTTTGAATTTTTGAGAAACACCAAAGCTACTGGTTAAGACACTTATACACCATTACTTAGAAAAGAAGAGTTGGGAAAATTCACAAGGAAAAGAAAATCCTAAGCCACAAAGGATACTTTAGAAACACATCTAAATCCTTTTATTTTCTTCTTTCTTTGTGGGTTGCTCGGAAATTTGTTGGAACCTTTGGAATTTTTCGAAGTTGCGTGGTGGAACTCGTTGCTACCCCCCCAACTCTTCGTCTCAGCTCGTTGCGCCTAAAAAGGTAAAGTTATCCGAAATCCCGATTCTTCATTTGAGCTCTATTTTGATGAAATGAAATAGGTTGTTGGTCTGGTTTCTTTTTTTTCGTAAAAAATAAAATAAAATTGTTCTCGTTGGCTTCTTTTTTTTTTTTAATTGCTCTTGTTCTTTTCTTTGTTCATGGCTTCGTATGTTGAAAGGTCGTTCGAATCTTGAATCAATGCCTCTTAGTTGTTTAAAGTAAAAATGAACCTTTTCTAGTAAACTAAAAGATGAAAAAATTCTATGGTTTTGAACTCTAGTTTTCTTTTGATTTTCACATTTTATTCACTTTCTCTCTACGTTTTTGGTTATTCACTTTAGCTCGATATAGGCAAAGATAGCTGAAATAATTTTCGTGGCTGCTATTTGACCCCTTTTTTGGTCGGTTAATGTAGTTTTCTTTTCAAAAATAGGAGCAAATTTTTTTTTTCATTTTTCTTTTAAAACTAATTTAATATGAAATTTGTATGTTATTTCAGCCATGACTCGTTGATCCAGTAACTTGTTCTCTTCATTTTTAAATCCCATGATCGTTCTACTGTTAGCATGATATGTTGCACTTGAGTTTATGCTTCCGTGTGCTTAAAGAGTTGGCTTGTTGGCCATGTCGTATTCACCCGACTTTTTTGTTGTATAAATTCTACCATGCCTATGATTGTTCTCGTTTAAATTAAGCGGATGGTTCTCTGCTTGAACTTTGCTCGAAGTTCTCACTTGCTCTCTTAGATCTTTCTTTATTCATGTCTTGGCTAAGGTTTAACGTAAATTTCAGACCATAGCCTAAAACTTGTTTAAGTGTGCCGATAAAAATAAAAAATGGTCAAATCTTTGATTCATCTACTTGACTTGAAGTTTTGGTGGCTATTGTATCATTTTCTCTTAAGGTAGGAATTTGAGATATTTACGAGTCGGTTAGCTTTGTTTTAAATCTGTCCAGTTGTGCTTGATCTTGTTGTTGGAGTGATTTTGTTTTTCCCTTTTTTTAGAAACATTAGGTCATTGTTTAGAATAAGGAAATTGCCATCATGCCGATTAGCTCATTTATGTATATTTAGTCACTAATATCAAAATATTTTGCCAACTTCTATGGGTATTTTAAAAATATACCAAGTGTTTTTTATTGTGGCAATTCTGGGGCATTTAGTTAATTTTGCTTGTTTCAACTACTATGCTTGAATTATGTCTTCATCCCTAAAAGGAAAGGAAAATAGTTCATGTGATCAGTTTAAGTAAAATTGTTTTGTCATGTATTTGTTTTCTTTCAAGCATATTTAAGTGGCCAGTTTGGAAAAGTGTCTCTTTTGGTTCTTATTGATTTGTGCGAATGCGTTTACTGTTTCAGCACTTGTCAAATTGCCCTTTTTTTTTCTTCTTTTCTTTCTTATTTATTTATTATGTTCCTACGTCAAAAAGTTCCCTTTTTGTGTGTCTAGATTCTGGATGTGCTAACTTCGAAATGGTAGTTCCTTATATTGAATTTGCCTATCATCTAGTAGATTTGTATATATTATTCTTTATCCTAATTCTTATCGTCTTTCCTTGCATGAACTCCCTCGATTGAGTCCATCGGACTCCATATCTCCTCCTCTTGCATTTCAAGAGAGCCACAAAGGCTCAAACCTTTCCTCTTGAGTCGGCCAGCCTATAAAAAATGACGTACAGGTCCCGGAGTTGAAAGAGAAAATAATAATATTGAAGCAGATCGGAGAACTGAGAAGATTAGGCTAAATGCCCACTCTTAAGTCCAAGATTGTATTTTGTTATTTGTTGGGCCTAAGCCTATTTAGTTGTTATTATTATTATTATTATTATTATTATTATTATTATTATTATTATTATTATTATTATTATTATTTCTGTTAGAAATTTAGGACAGGTGAAAATTGGGCCTAAGGCCCAAATAATATTTTATTTCATGTTAGTTTAGGACAGGTGAAAAATTGGGCCAAAGGCCCAAAATGAAAATGGGCCCAAATACTGGCCCAGGTGGACAGGAAAACCAGATTTGGGCCCAACCCTCTTTCCCTCGTTACTTTACTATGTTCATTTTACTTGATAGTACTTTCCATTAATCTTAAGGTTGAACAATTCAAAATTCCCAAAAGATGCCCATTTTAATTTAACAATTTAACTAAATCAGTCATCTCTTAACCAGATTTAAAGAAATAGTTTTATAAGATAGTTCACTTAGATAATATTTAAATATTTCCTTTTTTCCCCTTTAAAATAGTTTTAACTATGAAATAGTCCAATTTTGCAATTCAAGTCAAGTTAATTCACTTTTAGCCAAATAAATTAATTGTCGGATAACCACATTAGTGGACATTCTAGGTGCTTTTAAAACCTTCCTAGAATGTTAATAAGAACCTCGAACCCTTTTTAAGTTTTCTCTAGATTTCTGTTTTAGTCTTTTGAAAACAACAATTTTTTTCTTGATTTTTCTTAAAAATTAAGTGGCGACTCTTAAACCAGTGTAAAATATATATTTTAAATAAAACAATCAGAATCAGTAAAAGCATTAAGACGAATATGAGAACCACTTGGAAAGAACAATCCACGAATAGATGTTCCTAGAAGATACCGAATGATGCAACGAACAACTACCAAGTGGAGATGACGGGGAGCTTGCATAAATTGACTAACTTGTTGAACTGCAAAAGAGATATCAGGGTGAGTAATAGTAAGGTAATTTAGACTCCCAACTAATTGTCGAAATATAGTTGGATCAGGAAGAAGATCTCCTTCCTCACGACGATACTTCACATTCAATTCCAATGGAGTATCTACTGAGGAGGAATTGTAATGACTCGAGAGCACTCCCTAGTCGTTACTGGCATATTCGACATCTCGGAGGTCTTATACAAGCACTTAGCATTCGTCATAGCATTTATCATACAAAAATAGCGGAAAATTTAAATCTTTTTCATAATATAACACAAGACTTAAAAAGTCACCTCATTTAAACCTTTAATACAAAATCGAAGTACTACGTCTCAAGGTAGCCATCTTAAAACACGACTACAACACAAGAGGGACACATCTCTTACAATACAAAAGAAACTACTATCTAGTACATTTAATTTAAGGAAACTCTTCAACATAAAAGTCCTTGAATCTTTAAGGACACACTCGAACTTGGGAATAGTAAGACAAGCTCATTAGTTCAAGGAAAGACCCTTTAGCCACCACCACCTACACTTGTTGTAAAAAGATGAAGAAGAATGGTGTTAGTAAAAGAATGCACTAAGTATGATAACCAGGCAAAAACATGCTTTTAAAAGGACATTTAGTTGGGAACCATGCATCATGCCTTTTTAGAGAAACTTCAAGAAACATTTAGTACAATAGGAACAAAAAAAACCACATACATCATCATACACATGGAAACCATTCATAATAGCACATAGAGCCACTTATAGCATTTTAGGCATTTTCAATGCATACAATACATTACCTTCCTCTTTATCTTAACTCCTTTCCTCAAGCAACCCTTAGGGAATACTTGGTGCAATGTATCACTTTAAGGTTACCAAGGGTGAACTTACATATCGCCTTCATCAATCCAACCACATATATTCATAGAGTCATAAGCACACCATAAGACATAGTCTTCACATAGGAACCATCACCTAAGACAACCCCTAAGTCACACTAGTGCAATGTGCAAGTAGCATCCCATAATACTACTCACACCAAGTGTTCCTAGGAAGCCACCATAGACTAGGCACATCATATTCAACAAGTCATAACATCTTCATTTAACATTAGATATAAGACCAACATACTTCATAACATCATATAAGGACTCATTCATTTACTACATCATTAGTCACATAACCCATTTAGTTCATATCATAGGTAAACCACCCTCACAACCCCTTCACAAGCTCATTTGTGCATTGTACACATGGAGTCTCATACCCCCACATATACTAAGAAAACCCATTAAGAAGTCATAAGTGTAATTCACATGCATAATCATACTTCATGTCTTGACATAAGGAAAGTCAACCTTAACATGCTTTCCAATTAACATACATAGACCATAGTCTTTATTACATAAAGAGCCTAATCATAACCTCCCTTAGAGTCCACTTATGCAATGTATAAGTAGGGTCCATAGTCCTACCTACACTAAGTAACTTTTCAAGAAATCATGACTAGAGTTCATATTCTTGTCTTAGTTCATTTCTTAACTTTTGGGAGACATTGCCATAACCGACATAGACCATGTGAGCTACATGGAATATGGTGTTCTACTCCCACACCGAAAATAGAGGGTACTACTTGCCAAGGTAGGACCTACATACATAATAGCTATCTAGTGGATCCACTAAGCTAATACCTACGGGGGCACGCAGTTATGGAACAAGAAGATTGCTACTAGAAACCTTGACTTGCTAGGTGTGGGGGTTTCCATCTTATGAGACAACATCTATGTTGGGAACCCGAACTTGCTAAACGTGAAGGTCCTCTTGTGGGGCCGGACTTGCTAAACGTGAATCCGCCACTCTCATTTTTTATGTTCACTCGGTGCTAAGCTCCAACTCCCTTTTTAAACATCTTTAAGCCTTTATTTAACATTAGTTCATAAAATAGGCTTTAGGGACTTAATCCCTCATATCATATAGCTCAAAGGTTTCTAAGATGAGAATGACCTTTCATAATAGAACCTACATTATGTGAGAATGACCTTTCACATAGTCATACCATATTTATAACATAGTCTAGTTTATAGTACAATTGAGGAAACCTTTCAAGAGACTCACTTTCACTAGATTATCATAAACCTTATTCATTCATTCATTCATGTGTGTGTACATATATGAGAAAGCCTTTCACATAAACACCTTTATGCAACACAAGTTCATGCCTTGCTAGTCATACACTTTGCATGCATAATAAGATGTAATGGTCCATATAAGAGCTAACGTTTCAATAGACACCATAACACATCATATTCATATCTATACATGTAGAGTGTGTGTGTGCATATTGGCCCTTATAGTGACATAATAGTAACAACATTGATATTGAGTGCACTTCCTTTCAAGGGATCACAACACATTCACAATGTCCCCAAATCATGATCAATTCACATATAAAGCCTTTAGGGATTCTAGACCACACACCCACACTTCATCATAGGAGACAAGGACACATTCAACATTGAATAGGTACTCCTAATATGTATATAATCACACATTCATATAGGGGTCATATAGGTAGGGGTCATTCCACAATAGTACTTATCATAATCAACCATGTAGACCACACCTTATCCCTAACATTATCATTCACATTATATTTCTCATCATCAACACACTTTTAAACACCATGCTAGCATTGAGGATTTCATACATAACCTTCATAACACAATTTAATAAACATATGCATCATAGTCATCAATTGACTTCACATCTATTTCCTTCAAGGACATGATCTCAACATGCATAGATAGACAAGAAGTAAACATCGCCACCATAAGTGGACCAAACCACACAACATCAATTCTCATACTATAGACTAGAAGTTAGGTCAACTTACCAATTCTCCAAGCCATGATCACCATGGATCAATCGTCAACAATTCATAATCAATTGACATAGATATCAATAGGAATCAACAATGTAATTCAATAACATAAACATAATCTAAGTACAATTCTATAAACAAAGGGATCAATCCATAACTTTGCCCATAAGGCCATAATTCTCAACTCATCAATATACCAACAATTCAACATGAATAAGTATAGATAATCATAGGAAACATCAATACAATTTAATCTAAACATAATTTCACCAGTAGAGATCATATTCACAAAGACCCACATCATAGGCCAATTTTTGAGAATTTGGGGATCGTGGGTTCTTCAAGAATTCCTTTGAAAATTATCTTAAAAACCTTAATTCCACATCAATTCATCAATAGAATGATTTATAAAATCGTTTGACAAGGGACCCATGTTTAGATTGAAAATTGAGAATTTTGGTCTTTGAATCACGTTTGAAAATCTTTGATAGAACCCTTTGAATGAGAGGTTATTCAAGAATCAAGAGTTACCATACCTTAATTATTGAAGACCCATGAAATTGAGGAAGAAATCAGTTGAAAACCCATCTTCTAGCTTGAGCTTCATCAAGGTCTTCAATGGAGTTTTTGAGAGGATCAAATTTTTGAGAGGGAAGGGTCAATTTGAAGAATGGGGTCTAATTCTAGGTTTTGGGGTTTTAACCAACTTAAAATACCCTAAAATAGGTAGAATAACCGTTTATAATAATTCCCCAAAGTATCCAAACTACTCCTTACTTAGTTGGACCTTTTAAACAAGTCAAACTTGAGTTTTATTTTCGCAGATTTCGTCGGGAAACAAGTTCGTGACGCGGAGGTGTTCCCACAAGTTTCATAAATTAAATTTTGAGACAGAAGAGTCTGTGACATGTCCGCGATATATTCGCGACGTGGATCAAACTTTTGGCCCTTGGTGGAGCTAGTCCGTGACGCGGACATGCTCCCTCCATGAGCAACTTCAAGCTACCTTGGCAGCTTGTTTGGCCAAGGGTTGGGGTCCTTCTTAAGGACCCTTAGGGTGGTCCTGGGGAGTCGTATCCGAACGTTTTGACCCTAAAAACATTTATTAAGACACTAGGGTCACCTCCACTGATTTTATACTCCAAATAATGCATAAAAACATGAACAACATACTAGAACACACCAACACGTAAAAGACTAGTTTCCGAACGTCTTGGTCGTCCCTTGCCGTTTGACTTCCAAACTCTTTAAAACTGACTAAAAAGGCTATTCTTCATTATTTTAACAAGTTATTAATGCATAAAACCCATGTGATGCTCTACTTTATCCCACTTCATTTTGAGGGTTTTTACAATATCCCCCACTTAGGAACATTCGTCCTCCAATGACACTTAAAACACTTCCGAGGACTCTATGACCCAACTAGCAGCTCACAATACACAACATACAACATCAACATAAGTGCACACATCAAGGAGGAACATCAACTCCACATAAAAGGCTCAAAACAACTTTGTGCAATTCAAGAAAGTAGCAACACATCTACGAACTCCTTATGCATCAACTTTATTATTTCCTATTTCATTGGAGGAACTTCCTTCTTCAAATCATCATTCTCATTTCAAACACCAAAGAAACAAAACATGAAACTATCTCATTAAAGCATATTATGCAACTTTATCATAAGAAATCATTTATGCATGCACTTCAAATCAACTCATGCAACACAAGCAAGTAGAAACTTTATTCACAGACTCATAATGCATCAACCACACAGGCCTTTCTCATGTTCGTAGGAGGAACTACCTTCTCCTAATCATGACATGATATTTACCCCTTCTATATCATCATAGGGTCCCATATGCAATGACTTTCAAATGCACACATAGACATGATCAACATTTCCACTCATGAGGCAATTAAGCAATTCATACAGTTGCACCCTAACACGAGGATTATAGATCATCTACTAGTCTTATCATTTTATCATCATACTATCAAGAGCATACATGGTATTACCATGTTTAGTTATGTTCAAGGAGGGACTACCTTCTCCTAGTCACAACATACACACATGGCATCATAAAACTCATAAGCAAGCATTACACAAAGGTCAATTCGTTGAAGGAGAAATTCTCAACTTCTAACCTAAGAATGCTCATACTTTCTTTCTCATGAAGTCAAGAGTGCATTCACTATATAAGGATGCATATTGACATGAGAACCATGAATTTTGTTACTAAAATTTCATTTTTTTTATGTAATAAGAATCCTTCAAAACATGCATAACATACGAAAAATCATGCAACTTATAATCATATGCAAGACTCCAAAACATGAACAAGCTACTAGGAACTCTTTGGTCTCAAGCTTGAATGAGAATAAAAGGAAAATATAAGGATATCAACAACCTTACTACTCACTCATCATCCCCACTTAGGGTAAGCTCATCTAAGAGCACATTAAAGTAACCAAGAGAACTGTCGCTTACCAATTAAGCACAATGTGCCCCTCTTGGGATCAAGTTATGTAAACTCCTTTAATCATTACCTCCTTCATCTCTAAGGTAGGAACCATTCTCCACCAAATCTTCACTATACTCACTTACGTGAGGATTTCAAGAATCCAAAAAGAAAAGAGTATCTGTACCACTCCGCTTCATATCTATAACCCAAAGTGGTTCTCAATATGGAGAACTCAAGGAAGTTCAATGTAGAAATATTAACGACACTCAAAACCTTACCATCTAGGCACATTATCCCCTACTTGGGGTGAGCTTAATCAACTCTTTATCACATCATACCCTTATCATCACCTTTGGTGTAACTTTCCGCTCAACCATGCCTAGGTGTTATCTAAACACCCTCTTTGGATAAACATACTTAAGATCAACCTTACAAGACAACTATCCTCTTTAGAGTTGGTCAACATCTATTCTCTTGCCCTTCACATGAACTAAGGGGTACATGCAACTCTCCAAGTTAACCTTAGATCAAAACACTATCCCAACTCATGGAACAAAGCCCCCTTTTTCCGCTCTTAGGGCAAGCCTACACAAGAACTCCGATTCACACAAGGAAAACCATGAAGCATCACTTATAAAAATAAAGGGCAACTTTTAACTCACACTAGTTACCACATTCCTTCAAAACTCCTAAAATCTACACCATGACTTTCTACTATCATTACCCATCACCATAAAGCAACTCATCATCCTAAAATTAATTTCATTCTTACCATAACGACTCTTATCATACTAGAATTACACCACCATAGAACATTTTCAATGTAATTCTCCCAACCTCATAGGTCACACATAGCCATGATTGGCATCACAATACGATTTCCAAATCTACCTTCATATATACTCATTTAGTCACCACATCATAATAAGCATTAAAACTCACCTTTTCTTCCCTCGATCCTTGCAACATCACCCCTTCCAAGTAATCACATCTAGAAGACCACTGGACAAAGGAAAATAAGAGAGAGAGATCATATGGAGTTAAGCTCTACGACATGACACAAGAGCAATGAAGAAAGTGAAACTTCTATCGTCCTATGCCTCACGCTCATAGATGTGTCGCGACTCACAACGATGAACAAGATTTTACTAGACGTGGATCATGAGACGTTGAATCCTAAGACCATTTTCATAACCTTATGCTCTGATACCAAGTTTGTGACGACTTGAGAGTACCCCCTAGTCGTTACCGGCATATTCGACATCTCGGAGGTCTTATACAAGCACTTAGCATTCATCATAGCATTTATCATACAAAAATAGCGGAAAATTTAAATCTTTTTCATAATATAACACAAGACTTAAAAAGTCACCTCATTTAAACCTTTAATACAAAATCGAAGTACTACGTCTCAAGGTAGCCATCTTAAAACACGACTACAACACAAGAGGGACACATCTCTTACAATACAAAACAAACTACTATCTAGTACATTTAATTTAAGGAAACTCTTCAACATAAAAGTCCTTGAATCCTTAAGGACACACTCGAACTTGGGAATAGTAAGACAAGCTCATTAGTTCAAGGAAAGACCCTTTAGCCACCACCACCTACACTTTTGTAAAAAGATGAAGAAGAATGGTGTTAGTAAAAGAATGCACTAAGTATGATAACCAGGCAAAAACATGCTTTTAAAAGGACATTTAGTTGGGAACCATGCATCATGCCTTTTTGGAGAAACTTCAAGAAATATTTAGTACAATAGGAACAAAAAAACCACATACATCATCATACACATGGAAACCATTCATAATAGCACATAGAGCCACTTATAGCATTTTAGGCATTTTCAATGCATACAATACATTACCTTCCTCTTTATCTTAACTCCTTTCCTCAAGCAACCCTTAGGGAATACTTGGTGCAATGTATCACTTTAAGGTTACCAAGGGTGAACTTACATATAACCTTCATCAATCCAACCACATATATTCATAGAGTCATAAGCACACCATAAGACATAGTCTTCACATAGGAACCATCACCTAAGACAACCCCTAAGTCACACTAGTGCAATGTGCAAGTAGCATCCCATAATACTACTCACACCAAGTGTTCCTAGGAAGCCACCATAGACTAGGCACATCATATTCAACAAGTCATAACATCTTCATTTAACATTAGATATAAGACCAACATACTTCATAACATCATATAAGGACTCATTCATTTACTACATCATTAGTCACATAACCCATTTAGTTCATATCATAGGTAAACCACCCTCACAACCCCTTCACAAGCTCATTTGTGCATTGTACACATGGAGTCTCATACCCCCACATATACTAAGAAAACCCATTAAGAAGTCATAAGTGTAATTCACATGCATAATCATACTTCATGTCTTGACATAAGGAAAGTCAACCTTAACATATTTTCCAATTAACATACATAGACCATAGTCTTTATTACATAAAGAGCCTAATCATAACCTCCCTTAGAGTCCACTTGTGTAATGTATAAGTAGGGTCCATAGTCCTACCTATACTAATTAACTCTTTAAGAAATCATGACTAAAGTTCATATTCTTGTCTTAGTTCATTTCTTAACTTTTGGGAGACATTGCCATAACCAACATAGACCATGTGAGCTACATGGAATATGGTGTTCTACTCCCACACCGAAAAGAGAGGGTATTACTTGCCAAGGTAGGACCTACATACATAATAGTTATCTAGTGGATCCACTAATCTAAAACCTACAGGGGCACGTAGTTATGGAACAAGGAGATTGCTACTAGAAACCTTGACTTGCTAGGCGTGAAGGTTTCCATCTCATGAGACAACATCTATGTTGGGAACCCGAGCTTGCTAAACGTGAAGGTCCTCCTGTGGGAAGCTGGACTTGCTAAACGTGAAGCCCCCACTCTCATTTTTCATGTTCACTCGGTGCTAAGCTCCAACTGTCCTTTTAAACATCTTTAAGCCTTTATTTAACTTTAGTTCATAAAATAGGCTTTAGGGACTTAATTCCTCATATCATATAGCTCAAAGGTTTCTAAGATGAGAATGACCTTTCATCATAGAACCTACGTTATGTGAGAATGACCTTTCACAAAGTTATACCATACTCATAACATAGTCTAGTTTAAAGTACAATTGAGGAAACCTTTCAAAAGACTCACTTTCACTAGATTATCATAAACCTTATTCATTCATTCATTCATGTGTGTGTACATATGTGAGAAATCCTTTCACATAAACACGTTTATGCAACACATGTTCATACCTTTCTAGTCATACACTTTGCATGCATAATAAGATGTAAGGGTGCATATAAGAGCTAACCTTTCAATAGACACCATAACACATCATATTCATAGCTATACATGTAGAGTGTGTGTGTGTGCATATTGGTCCTCATAGTGACATAATAGCAACAACATTGATATTGAGTGCACTTCCCTTCAAGGGATCACAACACATTCACAATGTCCCAAAATCACGAGCAATGCATATATAAAGCCTTCAGGAATCCTAGACCACACACCCATACTTCATCATAGGAGACAAGGACACATTCAACATTGAATAGGTACTCCTAATATGTATATGATCACACATTCATATAGGGGTCATATAGGTAGGGGTCATTCCACAATAGTACTTAACATAATCAACCATGTAGACCATACCTTATCCCTAACATTATCATTCACATTATATTCCTCATCATCAACATACTTTAAATACCATGGTAGCATTGCAGATTTCATACATAACCTTCATAACACAACTTCATAAACATATGCATCATAATCATCAATTCACTTCACATCTATTGCCTTCAAGGCCATGATCTCACCATGCATAGATAGAGAAGAAGTAAACACCGCCACCATAAGTGGACCAAACCACACAACATCAATTCTCATACTATAGACTAGAAGTTAGGCCAACTTACCAATTCTCCAAGCCATGATCACCGTGGATCAATCCTCAATGATTCATAATCAATTGACATAGATATAAATAGGAATCAACAATGTAATTCAATAACATAAACTTAATCTAAGTACAATTTTATAAACAAAGGGAGCAACCCATAACTTTGCCCATAAGGCCATAATTCTCAACTCATCAATATACCAACAATTCAACATGAATAAGTATAGATAATCGTAGGAAACATCAATACAATCTAATATAAACATAATTTTACCAATAGAGATTATTTTCACAAAGACCCACATCTTAAGCCAATTTTTGAGAATTTGGGGATCATGGGTTCTTCAAGAATTCCTTTGAAAATTATATTAAAAACCTTAATTCCACATCAATTCATCAATAGAATGATTTATAAAATCATTTGACAAGGGACCCATGTTTAGATTGAAAATTAGGAATTTTGGTCTTTGAATCACTTTTGAAAATCTTTGATAGAACTTCTTGAATGATAGGTTATTCAAGAATCAAGAGTTACCATACCTTAATTATTGAAGACCCACGAAATTGAAGCAGGAATTAGTTGAAAACCCATCTTCTAGCTTGAGCTTCATCTAGGTCTTCAATGGGGGTTTTTTAGAGAATCAATTTTTGAGAGGGAAGGGTCAATTTGAAGAATGGGGTCTAATTCTAGGTTTTGGGGTTATAACCAACTTAAAATACCCTAAAATAGGTAGAATAACTGTTTATAATAATTTCCCAAAGTACCCAAACTACCCCTCACTTAGTTGGACTTTTCAAACAAGTCAAACTTTAGTTTTATTTTCGCAGATTTCATCGGGAAACAAGTTCGTGACGCGGAGGTGTTCCCACAAGTTTCATAAATTAAATTTCGAGACAGAAGAGTCCGCAACATGTCCGCGACGTAGACCAAACTTTTGGCCCTTGGTGGACCTAGTCTGCGACGTGGACATGCTCCCTCCATGAGCAACTTCAAGCTGCCTTGGCAGCTTGTTTGGCCAAGGGTTGAGGTCCTCCTTGAGGACCCTTAGGGTGGTCCCGGGGTGTCATACCCGAATGTTTTGACCCTAAAAATATTTATTAATACACTAGGGTCACCTTCACAGATTTTATACTCCAAACAACACATAAACACATGAACAACATACTAGAACACACCAACACGTAAAAGACTAGTTTCCGAACGTCTTGGTCATTCCTTGACGTTTGACTTCCAAACTCTTTAAAATTGACTAAAAAGGCTATTCTTCAATATTTTAACAAGTTATTAATGCATAAAACTCATTTGAGGCTCTACTTTATCCTATTTCATTTTGAGGGTTATTACAACAATCTTGAAGACCAGCCAAAGAAATCAGATCCTAAGTATATTTGTGTTGGTTTAGAAACACACCTGAAGCAACATTATGAATTTCCAAACCCAAAAAATAAGTAAAAGTACTAAGATCTTTCATATGAAAAGAATCTTTAAGTAGTTGTTGTAGGCAAGTGATTAGTGAAGAATCATATCTTGTGATAATAATGCCATCTACATATACCAAAAGAAGAACATAACCTGTAGATGTTTTCCGAAGAAACAAGAAGAAAAAAAGATGAATCATATTTTCTCTGCTCAAAAGAAAATTGTAGCAAAGTAAACCGGAACTTATCAAACCATGCTCTTGGAGCTTGTTTTCATCCATTCAAAAACCGCTTCAACTTGCATACAACTGATGTAGGCAACAAGATGGAGGTTTCATATAAATATCTTCTTTAAGATCACCATGGAGAAAATTATTTTTGACATCCATTTGATAAAGAGACCAGTTTTATGAAGCAACAATGGCAATAGTAGTTCTCACCGTAGTCATTTTGGCTACGGGTGCAAAGGTTTCCTCATAGTCCACCCCATACTCTTGTTTGTTACTAAGAACAACCAATCGAGCTTTGTAACGATTAAGAGTTCCATCATAATGAAGTTTGATTGAATAAACCCATTTACATCCAATAGGGCGGACATTTGAAGGAAATGAAACAATGTCCCATGTGTCATTTTCTTTAAGAGCCAAAAGTTCTTCCTCCATTGCTTTCTGCCAACATTCATGCTTGGAAACTTGTGAGTAACAAGATGGAACATATATGTTGGATAAAGTAGAGGAAAAGCCATACCAATTGGGAGTACGTGATACTCTGGTAGATTGCCGAGTAGGCTCAAGTGGACCAGATCTTGAAGAATTCTCAGATTCTAGTTGTGGTACAGTTTTAGGTGGTGGATCAGTGTCGGAATAGGATAAAGTTGGCCGACGTCGTTCATACACAAATCCAGGTTTGAACCTCTTAAAAGAAGATGATAAATCCTCAAAAGTAGGAAGAAGAGGAGAAGCATAAGATTAATCTACAATAATAGGAAAGAAATACCGATTCTCAAAGAAAACAACATTTTTAGAAATACGAAATTTGTGAGAACATGGATCATAGCAAATAAAACCTTTTTGTGAAGTACTATAACCCATAAAAGCACATTTAGTAGACTGTACATAAAGTTTATTGCGCTGTGAAAGAGTCAAATGCACAAAACAAACACAACCAAATGTATGAAAATCACTATAGTTAGGATTTTGGTGATAAAGACGAAAATATGGAGACTTAAGATTTAGCACTTTAGATGACAATCTATTAATTAAATAGACAGCAGTGGACAAAGCTTCCACCCAATATTTAGATGGTACAAAGGACTCAATCAATAAAGTACGAGTGCCATCTAAAAGATGGTGATTTTTTTGCTCAGCAACTCCATTTTGTTATGGTGTATATGGGCAAGAGTGTTTTGAGACAATTCAAGCAAGAATTTTTCAAATTCATAAGACATATATTCTCCACCAGAATCAGATCTTAATAATTTGATGCATGTAGAAAATTGAGTCTCAATGTTAGCCAAAAATGTCTTGAACATGGAAAATACCTTAGATTTGGATAAAAGAAAATACACCCATGTAAACCGACTATAATCATCTATGAATGTCATAAAGTATTTGAAATGAGCATGAGAAATAATTGGTGAAATGCCCCAAACATCACTATGAATGATATCAAAACACTTTGTAGCATGACTAGCAAAATTAGGAAAAGGAATAGTTTTACTTTTGCCTAATTTACAAGTAGAACAATCAATGGAAGCAGCTGAAAATTGATTTTTATTTCCCAATAAACCAGAATTTGATAAATGAGACAACACAACAGAATTTGGATGTCCTAGACGCTTATGCCAAACCTCAGTCTTACTAGCAGTAGAAGTACAATCAAAAGATAGAACATGAGGAATGGAAAAGTGTATAGGAAACAATCGTCCAACTTTAGGCCCCTTCGCGATTATCGTCCTTGACACTTGATCCTGCACATGACAACCATTACTAGAAAAATTCACATCACAATTGTTATCTACATATTGTCCAGTTGAAATAAGACTAGTTGAGAGCTTTGGTGAAACAAAAACATTCTTGAAAGTTGGAGTAATGTCCCTAACCTTGGTAATGGGTAAATTACTACCATTGGTAATTTGTATTTATGATGGACTTTGATACTTACGAACATTTTTTAGGATTCTCATTAAGTTAGTCATTTGATTGGAAGCACCTGAATCAATAATCCAAAAATTAGATTTAACATCATTACCTTGTAATCCCAATGCTAAAAAGGCTGACACGATCATTTGTTGTACCATTTCAGGAACCATTTATCCCAGCTTGAAAAGCATTGATCCTACGATTTTAACGACGCGTAGGACATTCTTTGATAATGTGTCCTCCTTGTTTACAATAATTACAGAACTTCTTGCTACAATTGCTAGCAATATGACCATATTCCTTGCAACTGTAGCATTGAGTTCTACTCATATCCCTGCCCTTTCATTTACCTTGAGCAGCAAATGCAACAATGTCATCATTTTCTTTCTTGAAAGCATTTTGTGTGACAAGACATTGTTCTTCATGAAGTAATTCCCTAAAGAAAACATCCAAAGAGGGAGACGGGTCACGATTCATCAAGTTAGAGCGAACACTCTCAAAATCGGAGTGAAATTTTATCAAAAATTGGTCTCGCTTAGTTTGCTCATGAACTGCCTGAATCACTGATAGAGATTCAGTAGGTATTTTGGCATAGACAATATTTGTAAATTCAGTCCATAAGTTCTGAAATCCAGAAAAATAATCCTGAACAGAAAGACCTCCATGAGAGTAATTAGCAATTTCATACTCTGAAAGAGTCTTGCGTTATTATCTTGGTTGTAAACCTTTCGTAAGTAATCCCACGTGGCCTTAGCTGTCTTGTATGGCCTGAGATTAAGAACAATAAGAGGGTTAATTGACCCTACCATGTCATCACCCGAGCATCTTTAATCTTCCATACACCTAGCTTTGTTACATCAGTAGTAGCAGGATCACTTTCATCTATATGGCCCCATAGTCCTTTGCCGGTAACAAATAACTGAAACTGAAACTTCTAAGAAGAATAATTTTTTCCAATGAAACGAACACTGAAGGATTCAAAGTGATGTGAATTCATGTTTTTGAATAGCTATGAAAACTACAAAGACTCAAGAAAGCAACTAGAATGACCAAGAACAAAATTCCCAGGTGGTAGGACTGATTGTCAATAAACAGTCAACAAAAAACCAAAGTTTTCAATTTTTTTTAGAAGGAACCACAGATGACTCTATGAAACAAGACAGCCAAGAGAAGACTCAAATACCATGTCAATTTTCTGCTGAATTGTTGCCACACAATTTTGACCCTCCACAATATAAATTAATCATCGAGTTTCTTAAATTTCAAACAATTTGAAATAATCATCTTGAAAAATCCTAAAAAATATATATATTTTTAAAATCTCTTTCTAATTAGTTTTGGTTAGTTTTTGATGAGTTCGCAGTTGCATAGACAGGCTTTGATGAAAGCTTTGGATGACACTTATGTGCCTGTGGGTACTAACAGCGACAATCTAGCAGCCGTGATAAACCAGGTCATTCAAGGACACCGAATCAATTTTTGCGACGAAGAGCTGCCCTTTGAAGGGCGGATGCACAACAAAGCTCTGCACGTCACCATCAAGTGCCGGGACAAAGTTATAAATCATGTTTTGGTCGACGATGGGTCCGGTCTCAACATATGTCCGCTTTCGACTCTCAAGCAGCTGAATTTTGACTTAGGAAAGGTTCAACAAAACCAGGTCAATGTGAGAGCTTTCGATGGAGTGCAGAGAGACACGATAGGGGCAGTAAATTTGAATGTTCAGATGGGGCCTGCAGAATTCAATGTGGAGTTTCAGGTGTTGGATATCAACACTAGTTATAACTTGCTTCTGGGAAGACCATTTATTCAAATGGCTGGGACTGTGTCTTTTACCCTTCACCAACTAATGAAATTTGTTTGGAAAGAACAGGAATTGGTCATTTACGATGAAGGAAGCCATTCCAACGGGTATGCGCCGATCATTGATGATGTCTCTCGAGGTTGTGATTTCTATACGGTGGAGCTGGTAAATTCCACCGGTAATGATTTGGCTCCGCAACCTCCTATGCCCTCAGTGTACAAGATGATTGCTACTGTTATGCTCCAGAATGGTTTCGAACCAGGTTTTGGGTTGGGGAAGCATTTCCAAGGAATCGTCGAGCCTATCTAAATTCTCGCCAAAGGAGCAAAGTTTGGTTTGGGATATGTCCCAACAGATGACGAAGTAGAGATGAATAGCAGGAGTGTTGATCAAGCATTGGTCAGGCCAATTCCTCATCTGTACCAGTCATTCCCGGTGCAAGGATATGTCAATAATGATGGTCTCGGGGAAGGAATCTTAGACCTTTTTGAGGAGATTGATGCGGTCATCGAAGAAAAAGCTAGGACATCAGGCGTCCGTGATGCAGAACCTGAGGAGCAATTGTGGAACTGGACCTCTACACCACTCCTGATTTCCCGCTCATCTGGGTAGAAAGGACATGTGTTTTGTTTATTTTCAAAATCGGTGGTAGTCCGAAAGAGGCCCGAGATCCACCCTTTATGCTGTTTTATTTGTTTGAAGTTTTTAAATTTCCTTTTGATGTTTAAAAAAGTAAAATGTTCTTCGGCCATGGCCAAAGTTTATGCTTGTCTTTCAATTCAAATGGAAAGCCTCTTTTATCAAAATTTGTTTACTTATCTGTTTATATTTTACTTTCCTAACTTTGTTTGTTTATGATTTCAGTAATATTAATTTAAAACCTGCCAATGTCATGTCATGTCATGAATCGAGTGAACGAAATGAGGCAGGTGATGACGAATGGAAGGAATACGAAGAAGAAAATGAGATACCCGAACATGTTGCTGATGAATTTTGACAATTCGAGAATCAACATAAGCCGAATTTAGAGGAAATTGAGACTGTGAATCTCGGAGATGAGGAATGTGTTAAAGAAGTAAGAATCAGTGTCCATCTGACTGAAGCTCAAAGAAGAGACATGGTCCGTTTACTCAGAGAGTACATTGATGTATTTGCCTGGTCTTACAAAGACATGCCGGGGCTGAGTACGAATATGGTGTCCCACAAATTATTGATTAATCCAGATTTTGGTCCAGTAAAACAAAAGACTCGAAAATTTAAGCCTGAGTTAAGTTTGAAGATCAAAGAGGAGATTACAAAGCAGATCGAGTCCCAAGTAGTGAAGGTGATGCAGTATCCGAATTGGTTAGCTAATGTTGTTCCGGTTGCCAAGAAAGACGGAAAAATTAGAATTTGTGTTGACTACAGAGATCTCAACAAAGCTAGCCCGAAAGATAATTTTCCATTGCCAAACATTCACATCCTCATTGATAACTGTGCTAAGCATGAGATGCAGTCGTTTGTGGATTGTTATGCGGGTTATCACCAGATCCTGATGGATGAAGAAGATGCAGAAAAAATAGCTTTCATCACGCCTTGGGGTGTATATCATTACCGGGTGATGCCTTTTGGTCTCAAGAACGCCGGTGCTACTTATATGAGGGCCATGACAACCATCTTTCACGATATGATTCACAAAGAGATCGAAGTGTATGTAGATGATGTCATAATCAAGTCCCGCGAGAGTTCGGATCATTTGACTCACTTGAGAAAATTCTTTGATCGTCTGCGTCGATACAATTTGAAGTTAAATCCCACCAAATGTGCTTTTGGGGTGCCAGCTGGCAAGTTGTTGGGATTTATAGTCAGCAGAAGGGGCATTGAGCTTGACCCTTCCAAGATCAAGGCGATCCAAGAATTACCTCCTCCGAAGACGAAGAAGGAGGTGATGAGTTTTCTAGGAAGGTTGAACTACATCAGCCGGTTCATAGCTCAATCCACCGTGGTGTGTGAGCCCATCTTTAAGTTATTGAAAAAAGATGCCTTAATCAAGTGGACCGGAGAATGTCAAATTGCTTTTGATGCTATCAAGAACTATTTGTCCAATCCACCGGTGTTGGTCCCTCCACGAGAAGGGAGTCCGTTATTGCTATATTTGTCAATCTCGGATAATGCATTGGGATGCGTGCTTGGTCAACATGATGAGACTGGAAAGAAGGAGCGAGCCATTTATTACTTGAGTAAAAAGTTCACTCCATATGAGGCTCGTTACACTCTTTTGGAGAGAACATGTTGTGCTTTAACTTGGATCGCTCAAAAGTTGAGACATTATTTGTCTTCTTATACCACGTACCTTATCTCCAGGATGGATCCGTTGAAGTATATTTTCCAGAAAGCAATGCCGACCGGAAAGTTGGCTAAATGGCAAATGCTTTTGAGTGAGTTTGACATTGTGTATGTGACACAAAAGGCGATAAAAGCACAAGTCTTGGCTGCTCATCTTGCGGAGAATCCAGTTGATGAAGAGTATGATGACTTAAGACTTATTTTCCCGATGAAGAAGTAGCGTTTGTAGGTGAAGATATTTCTGAAGCATATCCTGGTTGGAGAGTATTCTTCGATGGAGCGGTAAATCACCAAGGGAAAGGTATCGGAGCAGTCTTAGTGTCAGAATCCGGTCAGCATTATCCTATGGCGGCTAAACTCCGATTTAATTACACAAACAACATGGCTGAGTATGAAGCTTGCATCCTCGGTTTAAAGATGGCAATCGACATAAACATTCATGAGCTTCTAGTTATTGGAGACTCAGACTTACTGATTCATCAAGTTCAAGGATAATGGGCCGTGAAGAACCCAAAAATCACACCGTACGTGCAGTATATACAAAAGTTATGCAAGAGATTTTGCAAGATTGAGTTCAGACATACTCCCAGGACATAAAATGAGTTAGCCGATGCTCTGGCCACTATTGCCTCAATGATCAAACATCCGGATACAAGTTATATCGATCTATTGGATTAGAGGTAAAAGAGCAGCCTATTTATTGTTCACCTATTGAAGCGGAACCAGATGGTTTGCCTTGGTATTTTGATATCAAGAAGTATTTAGAGGATGGGACTTATCTTGAGAATGCAACGTTCAACCAGAAGAAATCGATACGCAGTATGGCCCTCAATTTCTTTGCAAGTGGAGAAATCCTTTACAGGACTCCAGATTTAGGCCTTCTCAGATGTGTTGATGCTAATGAAGCTGCAAAGCTTCTGGAACAGATACATGCCGGAGTTTGTGGTACTCACATAAATGGGCTTACTTTGGCAAGGAAGATCCTCCGAGCCGGATATTTTTGGATGACTATGGAGCATGATTGTTGCAAGTTTGTGCAGAAATGTCATAAATGTCAAGTGCATGGTGATTTGATTCGAGTCCCGCCTTATGAACTTAATCCTATGAGTTCACCTTGACCTTTTGTAGCTTGGGGCATGGATGTCATTGGCCCAGTAGAGCCGGCCGCTTCTAACGGATACAGGTTTATTTTGGTCGCCATTGACTACTTCACCAAATGGGTGGAAGCAGCTTCGTATAAGTCGGTGACCAATAAGGTTGTAGCTGATTTTGTTCGCAATAATTTGATATGTAGATTTGGAGTACTAGAATCTATTATTACTGATAATGGAGCAAATCTCAACAGTCACTTGATGAGAGAGATATGTGAACAATTCAAGATCACTCACCGGAATTCCACTGCCTATCGTCCCCAAATGAACGGAGCTGTAGAAGCCACCAACAAGAACATAAAGAAGATTTTAAGTAAGATGATTGACAATCGCAGAGGTTGGCACGAGATGTTGCCATATGCTTTGTTGGGTTATCGAACGACTGTCAGAACATCAGTTGGAGCTACTCCATATTTGCTAGTATATGGAACAGAGACAGTTATACCTGCAGAAGCTGAAATACCTTCATTGAGAATTATCCAAGAAGCGGAATTGAGTGATGCTGAATAGGTTCGCAAGCGGATTGACCAGCTAACATTGATTGACGAGAAGAGAATGGTTGCCGTTTGTCATGGTCAACTGTATCGATAGAGAATGATTCGTGCTTTTCACAAGAAAGTAAGATCCAGGATATTTGAAGTTGGTCAGTTAATTCTCAAACGTATTTTCCCTCACCAGGATGAATATAAAGGGAAATTTGCACCAAATTGGCAAGGACCCTACATGGTTCGCAAAGTATTATCCGGAGGTGCCTTAGTCCTGTCGGAGATGAATGGCACCGAATGGCCAAAACCGATCAATTCAGATGCTGTCAAGAGATACTACGTGTGAAGTTTCAGTTTGTATTTCTGTCATTCCCTTGTAATCATTCTATTTTCTTGTAATTGCTTTCTTTAGAATTTTATCCCTCTTGTAATGAACTACGTCTGACCTGAATTCTCAAGAATGAGATACGTAGGCGGCCTATGTCGGCCTCGGTCACCCCTTTATCCCTTTTTAATATTTCATTTGTATTTGAACTACGTTTGACCTGAATTCTCAAGAATGAGATACGTAGGCAGCCTATGTCGGCCTCGGTCGGTTTCTTTGTAATTTTCTGACTCTTATTAATCCTCGAGAGGGGGAACTACGTTTGACCTGATTCCTGCCTCAACAGGATACGTAGGCGCCACAAGGGCTCGGTCATATCTCCCGTAAGGTTTTTATTTTTCTTCACGATAGAAACTGGACAGAATTTTTGAGAGGGACTCAAAAATTCTCAAGAAGAAGATCTCTTCAACAAAGTCAAGACTGAAGTTACTTTGAAATTCACAACTGGGACAAAATTTTTGAGGGGATCTCAAAAATTTCGTGCTTTGATCACCAATGGTTATAGATTCACCAAGACAGTTAACTGGGACAAAAATTTTGAGGATGACCTCAAAATTTCAATAGGTTCATCGGTTGTTTAAAACAACTTTGAATACTTCCCAATGAGTAATCAGATAGACCTCGAGGCACCAACTTAAAAAAAATGTTCGCTAGAGCTCAACGTGACATGACACTTGGCAGTGACCTTTTTCCAGATATTATTTTCTTCAAAATCTATTTTTTCTTAAAACCTTTCTTTCATATTTCAATTATTTTCCATACAAATATTTTGTCTTATCTATCAAGAGGCGGGAGATCGGAAAAATCAACCGGAAATAGCAAGACAATAAGCAGACAACCGAAGAAATCGACACAGATCAGTTCATTTTTAAAACTAACAATTTTTTCGTGGATGTAGGTCTATAGGTTTACCTCAAAATCAGCATGTTCCACCATCCAATAAATTTTTGTGGATGCAGGAAATATTTTACGTTTCTTATACTAGAGAGTTGGGAATACGAGCATCTTTATCTCATTCAAAAGAGGTCCATAATGAACATGCAATTATGTTCATGGAACAAATGAAAACCTCAAAGAGAGCAATATTATTATTTTCCAGCAACTAGAAATACCTGGAAGACGTTTAACTGCATTATATTATCAGATATAATAATATTCTTACCCTGAAGGTTATTTATATTGTATTGTCGAATGAGATGATATCACTACTCGAAAAGTCATTTATATCGTATTGTCAGATAAGATGATACCATTACTCCGATGGTCATTTCTATTGTCTATTGAGATGATATCGCCATCAAAAAGATACCTAGAAGATCACATATATTGCTCGGTGAAGAATTATCTTCGTTTGGTATCAGGGAGGCCGCATTGGAAGATTCATGCGTTGCAAGAGAAAGAAATCATGCATTGCAAGAAAAAAAAAGATTCATGCATCGCGAGGAAAAAATTCATGCATCGCGGGAAAAGATTCATGTATCGCGAGAAAAGAAATCATGCAAAGCAAGATAAAGTCATGCATCGCAGAAAAGAGATTCATGCATTACAAGAGAAGATTTATGCATCGCGGGAAAGAGATTTATGCATCGCAAAAGAGATTTATGCATTGCAAGACAAGATTCATGCATCGCGAGGAAAAAATTCATGCATCGCGGGAAAGAGATTCATGCATTGCAAGAGAAGATTTATGCATCTCGAGAAAAGAGATTCATGCATTGCAAGAGAAGATTTATGCATTGCAAGACAAAATTCATGCATCGCGAGGAAAAGATTCATGCATAGCAAAAGAATGGGTCATGCATAGCAAGAGAAATATTCATGCATTGCAAGAAAAAGATTCATGTATCGCGAGAAAAAGCTTCATGCATCGCGATAAAATCAACGTCGACTGCATCATTTTCATTTGCAACAATGACATCAAGAGAACTATCAACATATTACATTTGCCCATTTTATTGCTTTGACATCAAAAGAATAGTACACTGAAAATTATATTGCAAATATAATATACAAGCTTTATTTGCTTTACGTCAAACTAGAGAAAGTTGACGTCAAATGTTCAATGAGAGAAATTAGGTGTCAACATGGTAAAAGACATCATCTCTTCATTTGAATCGCATTTTATGCTAATGAGTTTTATCTCAGTCTTTTTCGAGAGCATCCCAAGAGGATGAATTCTCAAAGCAAACCACAGGTGCGGACGACATCAAAAAGGATGCCGCACAACGTGGAACTTTTTCTTAGCAACGAACTGGGACATAGTCCAAAGAGGAGTGCCAAACTCTTAGGACGCGAGCAGAGGAGTGACTTCCACCACAATCAAACCACACCCCTATCTGAAGGCATGTGAGTTTTTCTTTGGGTTTGTCGGTTTTAGTTTCGCATCCGGTAAATTTTGGGTTCACCGGAAGCAACTTTTCAATCTGAGTGACAATGCACCAAGAGATTTGGAAATTATGTCCGTGTAAGTTCTTACTTATGAGTGTGAAGTGCACCACATTCATGGCTAAGAGGTTGCAAGCCTCTTTTTTATACTCGACTTACTTGTCACTCCTCCAGAACCAAAGGTTATCTTGCAAAATCAATTTCCTTTTCAATCGATTGAGTCGAACTACAAGCGGCCTGGCTCCCTAAGTTGGGGGATATGTAGGCGAGATCAATATTGAAAACTCGGTTGTATTCCAACTTTCACTCTCAAATCTTATTCCCAAGCATTCCAGACTCTTCATAATCCGATATTGGGATGACTTTTGAACTCTTTCATAATCATGCGTCAAATCAAGCATATCGAACTACAAGTGACCTGAATTCTTATATAGCCTGAGATATGTAGGAAACCTGATACCAGGGTTCGGCCATGACTCCTAAAGCCCGTACCAAAATTCCTTTCCTAAAGATGAAGATGTGGTTAGTCAACAATGGATTCGTCAATTTCATTTGCCTCGAATTTCTTTCATCAATCCAAGTCAAACGAGGGATAGCTGTTGACACCCAATTTTGACCCTCCACAATATAAATTAATCATCGAGCTTCTTAAATTTCAAACAATTTGAAATAATCGTCTTGAAAATCCTAAAAAAATATATATTTTTAAAATCTCTTTCTAATTAGTTTTGGTTAGTTTTTATTTATTATTGTTTTTTTTTCTTTCAGAAATAATTATATAATTTTACATGTTGGTTTATATAATTTTCATCTTTTATACAAATATTTAATAAATAGCCTAAAAAATAATGTTTAGCATAATTACACATTTATTTCTTTGAATTAGTGAATTTTATAATTTTCTATAATTAGTTCTCTATTTTAAATAATGAATAAGTCTTGATAATTATTTTGTCTTGTTTTAAATTAAGAAGCTCAAATAATTAATCGATAATTATTCATCTTATTTTAATGTTGACTAGGTTTGGCTATATCTAAGTTCAATTCTGTTAGAATAGCAATTAAAGTGGCCAAATTTAAAAAAAAAAAAAAAGGGTCATCCTTTTGTTCTTAAAACCTGTACACACATCCACACTCAAACACTCTCCTTCACCTTTCCCAACCCTCACACACACCTCTTCTCCCCTTTCTTCTTCCCAAAACGCTAAAGTCAAGAGAGAACCTAATTTCTTCATTTGCCCATCACCCCTGTCAGTTCCTCTCCTTATTTTCAAAGATTACAGGCCTCAGAACAAGGTTTATTGACTTCGGCTGAGAGAAATCTCACCTAAATTTGATGCGGATCAAGATGTATCATATCAAATCGAAATCTGTCGGGGTACGTTGTTATCTTGCTTGGTTTTCCTTCTATTCTCTCCCATCAATCTCTCATCTCCCGCTCAAATGGCTATTAGAATTCAAACCTTTATTTTCAACTATAAATACATAGTATTGGAGCCATTTAGAGGGGGAAGAAGAAGAAGAGAATAGAGTTTTGAAGGTTAGAGAATAGTATTCCACGAAATCGAACCAACGAAAGTTTGAGCCTCAGATTTTTTATTTTCTTTCAAGTTCTTTACTCATCTGTTGGTGGGTCGAAGGTCGAATCATTCAAGCTCGTCATCCTAGTCTCGCTGCCCAGAAGGAGGTAAAATACTTCTAACTTTTCTTTGTGTAATTCCTGTTAGTTTTAAGTATACCTTACTTGATCATTGTATTGGTTATTATGTGTTAAGATCGAGTGGTTTAGTAACAAAAAATCTGATTTTATCTCGTGGGATGTTTAGTTTGTATGAAAGAACTCCTAATTCTTGGCTTGAGTGTTAGTTGATCAGCTTTCCTCTATTTCGTTTCCAATGTCTATATTCACCTGCTCGCATCTCGTATTCAAGTTATATGACTAATCATCTCACTGAATGATTCGACCTTCAGAACGAGCTTATAGTTTGGTATTGCCTTGATTACGCATTCTGGTGGAAAATGGTATTGATCGAGTGCATTATAATTCTTGTTCATATTGTTGACGATTTGAGTTATGTAAAACTAGTTATTCAGTGGAAAATTTTTGACATAATGGGAGGCTCATTTCTATTTGTTTTATTAGTCTAGATTCATACCCAAATCTTCCTTGATGTGTCTTGGTGTTACTTCACCAATTAAAGGCATTTGAACCTTACAGTGACGTCTTGATGTCTTTCCCATGTAGGATAATTTTTCTCTAATCTCGTATCTTGTTTTCCCACTCTAGAATGATATTACTATAAGCTAGAATGCTTTAGAATGATAGTTTCTCTTTTGGTCAAAATTACAAAGTTACGTTCTCCGCAAAGTTCCATTTCTTAAGTCTAGTTTTTTTAAATTGAGCATGCTGCAATCAGCTCCTCTTTACTGCATTTCCAGCATCTATTTTTCGGCTATTTGGTTTATTCTCTCCTCGTATTAGTTGTAGTTCTTTATTTTCTGTAAAAATGTTCGTGTGGGCTGTTGTTGTTAATTCTTGCTGTGACGTGAAGTTAGACCAGCGATATTAAGTTGTAGAGGATAATATTTTGCTCTTGATTCACACTCAGTCAAAATCTCTTTGTTTAGTTCGGGTGATTCTCTATGTAGCGATTTGTGATATCTAGTTTGATACCAACACTTCAGAAATATATCATTTCATGTTTTAGTTTAGATTTCCTTGTCTATTATAGTGTAAGAAATGTTCTATTTATATAGATACTTACTAATATATTTGTTGCTCAATAGTTGTCGTAACTCATACATAACAATAGTATTTCCTCAGCTTTCACGTATATGTTTTATAATTGATAGATAGCATTCTGCTTGCTCCATTTCTTGCTAATAAGTCACTAAGGTTAACATGCTTTTCTAAAAATTAGCATTACTCGTTAGATTCTTATTTAAATGATGGTGCTTAAGTCAAGATGTCAAACCTTGTTTAGTTTTGTTTGGTAAGTATTTTCTTTAAAAAAAATGGAATCATAAGTGCATTTGCTGATATAATACTCCAGTAGGTATATGCTTTTAAATTTAGTGGTTTGAACAAATCATTGATTAAGGTTGAGTGGATATATGCTATTTTATATAGTTTCCCTTGTGTTGCTTTTGGTTTGATTTTTTCCACTCATGTATTCATGATCTATACATTGTTCTCTACAAATTAAGCATCTTTTTTTTATGCAAATTTTGAGCTGATATTAATTCATTACTCCTTTCTCTGTATGCATGATACTTGAGTCCATTCATGGACTCTCCTACTTGCATTATGTTGGGCTAATCAGCCCAACCTCCTACTCGAGTCGGCCTTCATCCTTGTTCAAATTGATAGAAAGCTAAAATACAAGGGAAAGAGAAGCTAACTTATAGGCTGAGGAAGCTGAAACAGGCCCTGGAAAGTCGGAAAATGGACTGTATACCGGTCATATACAGCTGTAAACACTGATATACAGGTCGAAAATGTGGAAATAAAGGGCTGAGGCGAGATACAGGGGTTCGGAAGCAAGAGATACATGAAAAGGGCTGATATACATGCCGATATACACTGATATACATCAGTTGTATACCAAAAACGGGAATGAGATTGAACCTTAAAAATATAGCGAAATTGGCCCAAGAAGGGGCCCAATTTCATTATTTCGTTTACTCTTCTAATTGATTGATTACGTGTTGACTAATCTTATTTAACTCTAACTTTAAATAACTCAATTAGATTCCCCAAAAGACGAGTCATTTTCATTGTGTTGGTTTATTTTAACACATTCCACTTATTGTTTTCATTTATTTTATTAATCAAATATTGGTCAAATTTTTATACCTTCAATTAAGTTAAACTTTTGTACTTAAAAGAGATGTTCCTTAATGTTTTTTTTGCTTAATCATATTTTACTCATGTTAAATTTGTTTTAAGTTAAAGTATTTTTTATAAACTTTAAAAAAAAATGTTAGTCAAACTTTTTCAATTAATAACAAATAAATAGGTACATATATATATATATTCTTTACTTGGACATTTTCTCAAAAAAAGGTTAGTCAAAACTTTGCTCTCATTCTTCAATTAATTAAAAAAATGATTTTCATATTTAAATTTATTAAATTGGTTTAAATTATTTATTTCAAATTCATCAAATAAATTCTAATTAATCTAATTTTATTAATCACTTGCGCCTTAATTCAAATGTTTTCATTTTAGGTCTCTTCCTCTAAAAATATAGAATAAAATGGTTCATTTCTTAATTATTTTCTCAGACTTAATCAAATAGTGTAAATTATTATATACTTTATGTTAAATTATTTTTACTAAATATAGTCAAATACATTTTAGTCAAGTCGCAGGTCAACCGCATGTTAGCGGACACTTCAAATGCTTAAACCCTTCTCGAAGTGTAAATTGAACCCCGAACCCTCTTTGGTATTTTCAAATGATTTTTTCTGTTTAAATCTTTGGAAATTATAAGTTTTCTTAATTTCTTTAAAAAATTAAGTGGCGACTCTTTTCTAAGTATTTTTTAAATTGTTTTATACTTAGAACATTTCAAAAGGTGATTTTTCTAAAGATAGATAAATTACGACACAACATGAATGCCTCTCAAAGTGGGAGTCTTTCCATTATATAGATAAAATAAAGATTACACATCCCTAAAGATCCGTCATTCTATCTCTAAAGATCAGCTATTCTATCTCTAAAAATATGTTATTCAATCCCTCTAAATCTGCCTTGCTATCCCTCCAAATCAACTATTCTATCACAATATTTATTCCTTTGATTCTACAACAAATGTATATGATCATGCTAATTTATATCACTATATAATTACATTAATATATACAATCATTTAGTTTTCCATCATGCTAACAATTAATACATCAATAAGATATAGTAAAGACAACAGTATCCTTTGGCAAGGTAGGAATTGACCTTATCGACTAATTGTGTTGTGGTATGAGGTGGAGGGCATTTGACATCGAACTTTTCACATACATCTAGCAAGTATTTATTAGCATTTTCACTCGATAGATCTCTAGGTATACTGATGTTAGCCGCTTTCTCCAACTCCGACAACATGTCAATCTTTCTGCAATTAACCAACAAGAGAAACTCCAAACATTTAAGTAAATGCTAGTGTGGAAGGTGAAGTTTTACACCATTAATCACATATTCAATATACCTGAATGGAGGAGTGAAATCAATTTCTATCGGTTCATTATCCAATCCATTAGCATGGTACCTTATTTTATAGCTTCCAGTTAGTTCTGTCACCATACCTAAGAGCAATATGCAAAAATCAAATCCATTATATCAACAGATTGAAGACGAAAAGCAATCTAGATAACTATTTGAGATGCTTACCTGATAGTAGCTGCTCTGTCAAATCCATCAAGTCATTGTAATCAGAGTAAGCCATAAAAGTTCACACATTGTGAACTCAGAAGAGTGAGTTAAATCCATTCTTTTATTACTGAATTGCTTCCCCATCTCATAAACACGATCAAATACACCAACTACCAACTTCTTAAGATAAAGCTCGAGGGAAACACGCATGAATAGTTTTGTGTCCAACTCGTTATGGTGAGTGACAAATGGTCTGGCTGCAGCTCCTCCAGCTGTCAAATTCATAGAAGGAGTCTCCACCTAAAACAAATAGAAAGCTGAGTGAGAAAAGAACACATTAATCAGAAGAATAAGTCAGCATTGGAAGGGATATTTGTAGAATTAAACCTCCAGAAACTCAAGACTATTGAGGAAATTCCTGATGTAAGAAATGATTCTGGCACGAGTCCTAAATAAAGTTTGAATATTTGGATTCATCATTAGATCCAAGTACCTTTGACGATACCGAGTTTCCTGAAACTCACAATGTAACACAATTAGAATACTGTAATTAGATGCTGGACACCAGATTAACCAAGTATGGTACTCCAATACGATTGAAAAATTCTCCTTTTTCCCACTCCTAATTATATCTCTTTTTTGTCTTCGTGTAACCTATAGGTCACATGCTCGAGCAGTGGATGAAAACACTAATGCTTGTGATAGGGTAGGTTGTGTACATCACAACCCTTGTGATGCGTTCCTTCCCTGGACCGTGCTAACATGGGATGCTTTGTGCACCGGGCAACCCTTTGTTATCAATTCTTGGTCTATAAGTGGGATGGGGAAGGGGATTCCATTTAACATTTGAAAAGTGAAATTCTTGATATGATCATACCTGATCCCTTAACACATATGACTCGGGGTTTCTCGGATCTTCTGGAGTCCAAGTATCATTAGCTGTTGTTCCTTGGAAACTCTGTAAACAAACAACTCATTTGAGTCATGTTTTAAGAATCATTGATGTAAAGTTACTAGACAGGCATAAGATAAGTTTCCTTATAGTTGTGGGTGTTTCACCTGTGTCCAAGTTTCATCTACGACAAAGGAGGTCAGCCGCCTCGGTAACATGTGTAGGCAAGGGGCTAGAACTATAAAAGATTTTGCAAAGATACTTAGCTCTCCTCTCTTACTCTTTCCTGCAGCAGAATGACACTTTATGCCTCAAAAATCGTAGTTTTGTTTCTATATTTGGATTTTAAAGGACTAACCAGGATATCCACGGACACCAATTATGTCACCTTGCTTCACTCCAGAGTGATAGTTAGAAAACTAAACCGTATCCACATCAGAATCCCTACTCAACATATATAAATGATATGCAGTTGGATCAAATGTGTTCCCTACACCATTTTTCGTTAGTGATAACACAACTTAAATTGAAGAAATAGCAAGTATTTTATAGAATGTCTTCATCTCATCACTTGTTGAGCTCAAACAACTTAATATACCTTGCACTAGCCAGTACTTGTACTCTTGCCCTGCCACCAAGCAGTTCATATAAATAGAGTTTTGACGATGATGCTCGCTTGCTTATCACTCTCCCTACAAGGAAACAAATAAAAACTATTTAATTCAAATTCTAATTAACTTTTAACGGAAATCATAACCTGAGCACCTGCTAAAGAGATATCAATTTCTTCAGGAAACTCTCCAGTATTTAGATGAGCATATCTGCTGATAAATTTAGGAATATACATTGTAATGAAGAACTTATGTGGATATGGATTGATTCCAGATTCTCTCAACGACTCAACGTTCCTCAATCTGTTCGCCAAGTATAGCTTCCACAAAAAAAATTCAATTTTTAACCATTTATCACACCGTGAAATCTCATGCTCATCTAGGGATAATTTCAAACTGAAGTTCAACAAAATGGTAGAGGTACTTACAGTAGGATCCAAACTATCATTCGCAGGTAAATTGTGTTGCTCCATTTGCCTTTTAGCTACTGCTGCTGCCTGTACATCCAATCGGGACAAAACTCATCAGCATGAAAACATAAAAATGTACACTTTCACTTGCAACGCAAAGACGGGGTAAATCCTTGTGAGATAGTCAAGCATCACTGATAACAAAACATAAACAAAATACACAAAACAAAAGATTTACCTTCTTTTCTTGTTCCAGGTGCTCCTTCTCCTTTGCCTTCTTTTCTCTCTAAGAGCACTTTTTCACCAAAGGAAATCAAAACATAAGAGCAACATATATTGTTTGGTAATATTTCATTTAAAATATCTAAGTCAAAAAAATCAACAAATTGTAAACTAAATGTACAAAAGGTATATATTGTCATTCCCAGAGCACATAGATTGACTTTCACAATTGCAAAAAGGAAACTGAAGTAAAAGACAAAAAAAAGAGAGGCTAAATCACCATACTTCTTGCTAAGTGGTTCTGTTGAAACAGATGAATCCATTAGTGACTATAGTTACAGTTAGCAATGTAATGAAATTAGTAGAGGGTTGATTATGTAAGTACTTAATCCAGGATTAAACAAGTTGATAATCTTTTAGTAGAAATTTGCCAATAAATAAGGTTTAATGACTTAGGATTACTAAACCATGGAGTGATGGACAAGAAATATGTCATTATCATTCTTCTTAGTATATAATATTAATTGTTTAATAGTAATACTTTTTCATCACAAAGTAATTTACTCATATCCATTCTCCTTGGTTGACAAGAGATTAATTTCCATTTTTCAAAAAAGATTTTTGAGAATTTTTTTTTGGTGCTTCGGGCGCCAGATCCATGAGCTAATACACACGAAAATAGAGTAACTTCACGATTCCTAAAAAAAGGCCTTGTAGATGCAGAAATGGGCGAGAAAAAATGGTGTGAGTATACGTGATGGTACCCCAACTCAATACAGAGGTCCTCACAAAGTTTTTTGAGAAAATTGTTTTGGGTGCTCCCAATGCCAGATCCATGGGCTAATACACACGAAAATAGTGGAATTTGCGTGATTCCTAAAAATGGGCCTTGAAATGTGGAAATGGGCATGAAAAAATGGTGTGAGTATACATGATGGTTCTCAACTCAATACAGAGGTCCTCACAAAATTTTCTGAGAATTTTTTTTTGGGTGCTTTGGGCGCCAGATCAATTGTTTAATACACATGAAAAATAAAAGAATTTGCGTGATTCCTAAAAAAGGGGTTGTAGATGTGGAAATGTGCATGAAAAAAATGGTGTGAATATATGTGATGGTTCCCCAACTCAATTACGGAGGTCCTAATAAATTTTTGTGAGAAATTTTTTTGGGTGCTCCGGGAGCTAGATCCATAGGCTAATACACATGAAAAATAAATGAATTTACGCGATTCCTAAAAAAGGGCCTGTAGATGCGGAAATGAGCGTAAAGAAAATGGTGTGAGTATACGTGATGGTTCCCCAAATCAATACGCAGGTCATCATAAGGAGTTTTTTGAGAAATATTTTTGGGTGCTTCGGGCAGATCCATGATCTAATACACACGAAAAAAAGAGCAATTTGCGCGATTCCTAAAAAGGGGCCTGTAGATGCGAAAATGGGCGTGAATAAAATAGTGTGAGTATACGTGATTGTTCCCCAGCTTAATGCGGAGGTCTTCATAAAGTTTTTTGAGAAATTATTTTAGGTGCTCCGGGAGCCAGATCCATGGGCATTTACATACGAAAAATAGAACAATTTGCGTGATTTCTAAAAAAGGGCCTATAGATGCAGTAATGGGAACGAAAAAAATGGTGTGAGTATATGTGATGGTTCCCCAACTCAATACGGAGGTCCTCATAATATTTTTTGAGAATAAAGATTTAGGATGCTCTGGTGCCAGATCCATGGGCTAATACATATGAAACATAAAATAATTTGTGCGATTCCTAAAAAAAAGCCTGTAGATGCGGAAATGGGCGTGAAAAAATGGTGTGCGTATATGTGATGGTTCCCCAGCTCAATACGAATATCCTAATAATGTTTTTTGAGAAAATTCTTGTAGGTGCTCCATACGCCATATCTATGGGCTAATACACATAAAAAATAGAGGAGTTTGCATGATTCCTAAAAATGGGTCTGTAGATGCGGAAACGGGCGTGAAAAAATGGTGTGAGTATATGTGATGGTTCCCCATCTCAATACGAATGTCCTAATAATGTTTTTTGAGAAAATTCTTGTAGGTGCTCCGTACGCCATATCTATGGGCTAATACACATAAAAAATAAAGGAGTTTGCATGATTCCTAAAAAAGGGTCTGTAGATGCGGAAATGTGAGTGAAAAAAATGGTGCGAGTATACGTGATGGTTCACCAACTCAATACGGATGTCTTCATAAAGTTTTTTGAGAAGTTTTTTGTGGGTGCTCCAGGCGCCAGATTCATTGATTAATACACACGAAAAATAGAGCAATTTGCACGATTCCTAAAAAAGGGTCTGTAGATGAAAAAATGGGCGTTCGAAAATGGTGTGAGTATACGTGATGGTTCCTCAACTCAATACAGAGGACCTCATTATGTTTTTTGAGAAAAATGTTTTGGGTGCTCTAGGCGCCAAATCCATGGTCTAATACACATGAAAAGTAAAGCAATTTGTACGATTTCTAAAAAAGGGCCTGTAGATGCGGAAATAGGCGTGAGACAAAAATGGTGTGAGTATACATTATGGTTCCCCAACTTAATACGAAGATCCACATAAAGTTTTTTTAGAAACAACTGTTGGCTGCTCTGGGGCCAAATCCATGGCAAATACACACGTAAAATAGAGCAATTTGTGTAATTCCTAATAAAAGACCTTGTAGATGCGGAAATTGGCTTTAAAAAAATGGTGTTAGTATATGTGATGGTTCCCCAACTCAATACGGAGGTCTTCATAATATTTTTTGAGAAAAAACTTTTGGGTGCTCCGAGCCCCAGATCCATGTGCTAATACACATGAAAATGGAAGAATTTGCGTGATTCCTAAAAAATGGCATGTAGATGCAGAAGTAGGTGTGAAAAAAATAGTATGAGTATATGTGATGGTTCCCCAACTCAATACGAAGGTCCTTATAATGGTTTTTGAGGAAAAACTTTTAGGTGCTTCGAGCGCTACATCCATGTGCTAATACGCACAAAAAATAGAGCAATTTCCGTGATTCCTATAAAAGAGCCCGTCGATGCGGAAATGGGTGTGAAAAAAATGGTGTGAGTATTCGTGATGGTTCGCCAACTCAATACAACAACCCATTAGTATGCAAAATAGTGAAATGACACACTATCGGGTACTAAGACTTCCCCTGTGTAATTACAACGCGATGCCTTGCCTTAAGAAAGCCGTGACCCAATCTATCATTGGGAAGGGCCACAGAATCAAATGACGAAACAAAAATAAAAGTATAGAAAGTAAACTATACAGTTTTTTTTTATATAGGGAAGCTCACACTGGCAGTGGTAGGTACCACGGTCCGTGAAACCTCTCGTGGATTTAAAATAGAATCAGTGTACAACAATGGCTTAACCAAGTATTATTTACGGATGATTGCATGACCCGTGGAGTGAACCACTGTCACGCCCCGAGCTACCCCGGAGATGTGGACACGGGACCTAGGACCACAAGTGATCCCAAGCTAACCCTTCTGGCATGATCATGAGCATACTAAAGATAGTAAACTGATGCGGAAGCTAAATCATAAATAAAATAAAAAAGATGGGGAATACCCATATACTATAACTGAGATATATAAAAACTAAGAGTTTAATACAAAAGAAATATCAAACTCAAGTACTAAGCTGAATCTAACTATGTCTGAAATAAGCCTCTAAACTGACTAGAAATGTTGGGACATGCCCCAACTAGATCTAGCAAAAACTGAAACTAAAGACTAAAAATACTGAAAAGAAACTCATGACCATTGTCCTCGGAGAATGAGGACTCACCACTGATTCTGCTGAACTGGAGATCGGGAATCGATCTAAGCGTGATCTCGGATGCCGAGAACCCGAACCTACATCACGAGAAGATGTAGCGCACGTATGCGTCAGTACTTGAAAGGTACTGAGCATGCAGGATAGAGTAAAGCTGAAATAACACATAACTGAACAAAGCATACTGAGCAATGATATAATCTCAACATGATATAGATACTGAAAATACTGAATACTGAGCTAACTGAATGCAATGACCATATTTATGACATGGCAATAGAGTCTGACTGAACTGTGGGAGCTACTAATAACCGACATAAAACCACATGAGCTAAATGTGGAGTCCGATGTATACGCCCCATCGAGAGGACCCAATATACCCTGCCAGAGGTACAAAGGCATGTTGGCATGATCACTAAACTGATGTTGCCCACAGAGGGGACTTACACCTACGTGGCTCGTAGTTCTGGGACTATATGGGTACGCTGAACCCTAGTCCAACTCGGTATTATGCTACTCCCAATGAATTAAGTGATTAACTGATTATGACTGAATTTCTGTAAATATTGGATAGCTCGAAACTGAACATGCAAACTGAGAATGCAACAATTAATCTGATAATTATGCATTCATAAACTGAGGCATGTAAAACTGAATACTGAAATACCTGACCTAACATGTGTAATTCAAGAACTAAAGAAATACATAGCTAGGGTTCTGAAATTCATGTATAACTAATTCATGATGATCTCTGTAATTCTAGAAACCCTAGGTTTGTTCATAATCATGGAATCAAGAATCGATCGAATTTTAGGGACCTAATGGGCGAAAGGAACCCACTAGTGAAATCCCACATACCTGGTGAAGAATTCCACGGAGAAATCTTTTGATTTCGGGGCTGGATCTGAAGGAACCTTGCTGCGTTCTTGAACTAGGGTTCTTGACCTTTTTCTCCTCTCTTGCTTCTAATTTTCTAAGTTTGATTAATGATTTTGACTAAGGTAAGTTTTAGTTATGTTTCTATGATTAAACTGATTAAAACCTCATGATTTAGGGTCTAAACAACGTAGCCAAGGGGTTAAACGAAATAGGAAAAGACCAAAAAACCCCTGAATTAGCTGCTGTCGGACTGATCGACGGAATGGACTGACGGGCCGTCATTCAATCGACGGTCCGTCGATTGGGTCCGTCGATCGAGTCTGCCCGACAGGGCTTTACTAAAACGGGCATAACTTTTTACTTGGAGGTCGGATTTTAGCAAACTCGGTGGCGTTGGAAAGATATTTCAATTATCTATCATATAATAGGTAATGGGACACACAATTCTTTTTTTGCTAAAAGTTATGACCATCTGAAGTTGACCCATCAGAATTTTCAGCTAACTGGCTGTTGATCCCTCATCTACGGTCAGACCTACGGACCGTGGATAGAATGACGGTCCGTGATGGTCGACCGTAGTTCATGTCAGAGGCTGGGTAAGGAGGTCTTGATCCACGGACACAGACCACGGACCGTGGTCTGACCTACGGACCGTGGGTCTGTCCGTGAGTCAGGACTTAGCCAAATTTTCTGAGCTTGGCTGGGGAGGGGTTGCAGTGGTCAACCACGGACCACCAGCACGGGCCGTGGTCTGACCTACGGTCCGTGGATGTCAACCGTGGGTTGCACCTGTAACTTTTTAAAAAAATCTGCATTTTGGTCTATTTTTGGATACGGGGTGTTACAACCACGGTCCGTGATAATACTGGTGAATATAACCAATGGCTGTATGAAATGCCTAAGTGTGGTTTCACGGCTTGTGGTTTCTTCCACGGTTCATGAAGCCTATCGTGGTCTTACACTTGGTCATTCCTTCAATCATTGTATCCCCCAACTTCACTATAGAATAAGTTTACAACACCAAACGCCCATTTTTAATTATATGATCACAACGCGACTAGTACTTCACTAATATTAATCAAGAAAATGCAAACACACGCAATAGTCATCCAATCAACACAAACCCACACATCAACATTGTTTCTACACAAATTCAACTACCCCACATGAGATTACAACCAATTTCGAATAAACCCACAACAATTTCTCATTAACAAAGCTCGTTCATCACATGATAATTCTAAGTTCTACTAAATCAAAGTAATTCTAACTTGTTTTTTAGACAAGATAAATCTTATAACAAGTGATAATAGAACTTACTTGTAAATAGAGTAAAATTTCGCCCTAAAAAGAGTGAAATGAACTTGACTTGAATTACTTGATCCTAAGACTAGGGATACAAAATCCTTGATGAAATTAGAACTTAGAGGTGGTGGAAAACCTTTTTATGTGTGTGATAACTGTTATGGAAGAGGGAATAGGAAGAAAAACTAACCCTTGGCGTTTGAAAAGAACTAAATACGTTGCATCATAATCCTTTAAAACGCGTGGGTCGGGTCGAGTTTCAAACCTTCTGGGTTAGGGGCGATGGACCGTGAAGGGCACCACGGTCCGTAGAGTGGTCCGTGAACAAGACTTGAACAAAGTGCACTTACGTGAGGTTCACGAGAGGCTAGACGGTCAGTACAAACTATGACAGATCGTGAACCCTTCTGTGAACCACTTTATGGAAATTTCCAGTAGCCTTCTTTGGCTACTGCTGAGGCTGATGGGCCGTGATGTTGTCCGTGAAGGGCACCACGGCCCGTGGGACTGCTTGTGAAGAGCTGTCTATACTCAGTTCCTGCAATTTTTAGTCCAAATCCTTCCTGCACACATCAACACAAAGTGACTGTATAAAAACAAAAAAAATGAGAAAAAGGAAAGTACTTATTACAATTACAATCTTGGATTTCCTCCCCAGCAGCGCACAATTTAACATCGCGCGCGACGCAAGTTACTTGATTACTCAAACTTTATCAAGTGTACATTCCTCCACAATTTCATTTCTTCTGGAATCCCCAAGTGTGCCTTGATTCGCTGACAATTAGTCTTGAACCTCCCACCCTTGTCATTTCTAGCTCAATAGCTACCGATTGGAACACCTGAGTTACCTCAAAAGGCCCAGACCATTTAGATCTCAACTTCCCCGGAAACAGATGAAGTCTAGAATTGAAAAGTACACCAAGTCACTAGGAGTCAAAGTTCCTTCTCAATATGCTTATCATGATACAACTTCATCCTCTCCTTGTACAGTGCAAACCTCTCATACGCTCTCAAACGGAACTCATCCATCTCATTAATCTGATCTAGTCTCTGGTTTGCTGTTTCACCCCAATTAAGATTCAGCTTCTTCAAAGCCAGAGTGCATTATGCTCAAGCTCAACCGACAAATGACATACCTTTCCAAACACCAATTGATATAGAGACATACCAATAGGCGTCTTGAAAGCTGTCCGATATGCGAGAGAGCATTATCTAACTTTCGTGCCCAATCTATCCTGTTGGCATTCACTGTTTTAGCCAGAATCACCTTTATTTTTCTATTGGACACCTCCACTTCGCCACTGGTCTGTGGGTGATAGGGTGTTGCCATATTGTGCTGTTTAACCCTATATTTGGCCAGAAGCGCACTGAATACCTTGTTGCAAAAATGGGAACCGCTATCACTGATAATGGCTCTGGGTGTGCTAAACCTTAAGAAGATATTCTTCTTCAAAAATCCAGCAACACTTTTTGCATCATTCTCAAGCAAGGAAACTTCCTCAATCTATTTGGACATATAGTCCACTGCCACCAATATATATTTCTTCCCATATGAGCTTACAAATGGGCCCATGAAATCAACTCCCCACACATCAAATAGCTCCACCACCAGAATGGGTGTCATGGGTAACTCGTGGCACCGAGAGATGGCTCTTTTCTGCTGGCACACATCATAACTCCTTACTATGCCCATTGCATCCTGATGAATTGTTGGCCAGTAATACCCACACTGAAGTACCTTGTGGGCTGTCTGAGCACCTCCATAATGGCCACCTACTGGAGAGGAGTGACATTCCTCTAGAATGTGCAACATCTCAGCTTCATGGATGCCACCTAATAATATTATCAGCACACACCTTGTACAAATAAGGTTCATCCAAAAAATACTTACCCACATCATGCAGGAACCTCTTCCTTTGCTGAAATGTCAGCCCCTCAGGCATCAAGTCACTAACAAGAAAGTTAGCAAAATTAGCAAATCAAGGAATAAGATCAAGAGTTACGGCCAATACCTGCTCATTCGGGAACACATCGTTGATTTCTAGATCACATTCCTCTTTATTTTCAGCCTCCAACCTAGACAAGTGATCAGCCACCTGGTTTTCATACCCTCTTCTATCCTTAACCTCAAAATCAGACTCCTGAAATATCAACACCCATTTGATCAACCTTGGATTGACATCTTTCTTTTCCATTAGGTATCTTAGAGTAGCATGATCTATCTTTTACAAGTTTTACCCTCGCTTATAATAGCGTTAAAGTTCTTTTCTCTTGAACTCAAACTTTGACTCCAGTTCTTCAGGTTAATTTAGCTTTTTCCAAACTATTATTTTTCTCTCTAACAAATGACAGATACAGACTCACCTTAATGCGTGCACTCATTAGAATACATGAATAACGAAAGCTAAAATATACTTTGCATATGTAAATTGCCTTTCACTCGTTTTACAAAATTATATTTAGATTTACGTCATAGATCCCACAATCCCAGTTGTGGTATTTAGCAACTCATGATTTCACGTAAATATACAGTAGTAAATAATGAAAAAATGATGAGGAAATACTTACGAAAGGAAGCAAATCGATAAGCACTTTGGTAATTCAAGAATCGAAAATCCAACTTTCAAACTTAATTCGATGTTAATCTTCAAAACCAAAAGCTAAAAATATTTGAAAACTTGTTCTTTTCTCTAGATGAGATGAGATAAAAACTAAAAAAAAACTAATTAATTCAAATAAAGTGTTTTAAAAAGAGTCCTACTCAAAGTCGGACTGAATTGTCGGACACTTCACGATTGCCTACACGACCCGTCAAGGTCTTCATGGTCCGTGAAGCCCTTCGTGGTCTTCACTTGCACTCACCCAAAACAAGTTCTTCAAAGCCTGTACACTCGATCATCACCATGGACACCACCATGACTCGTGAGAATGACCACGGTCCGTGTAGTTGTTCATGGTCTTCACTTTGTCAATTCCTTTTTCAACTTTTCATTGCCCATTCACTGGGTCATCTTCACAACTCTCACCACTAACCGTTGTGAGGACCACAACCCGTGAGGTTGTTCGTGGTCTTCACTTGGTTCACTTCTACGAGCATCTCCACGATTAGTAGTGAAGTCCACGGCCCGTGAAGTTGCCCGTGGTCTTTACTTCCACTTTCACTGAATTTTCATATTTTCTATCTTTTTTCACTTCCACCTGTTTCACCTGTACAAACACTACCAAACACATTATATCCACATAACTACACTTGATTCTATTATCAATTCTTAAATTTCAAGGATCAAATGTGCTAAGATTTTGCCGCACATCAGCTCCGGGCGCCAGATTCATGTGCTAATACACACGAAAAATAGAGCAATTTGCACGATTCCTAAAAAATGCCCTGTAGATGTGGAAATGGGCGTGAAAAAGTGGTGTCAATAAATGTGATTGTTCCTCAACTCAATACGGAGGTCTTCATAAAGTTCTTTGAGAATTTTTTTGTGGTGTTCCGGGCACCAGATCCATGGACTAATGCACACGAAAAATAGAGAAATTTGCCGAATTCCTTAAAAAGAGCGTATAGATGCGAAAATGAGGGTGAAAAAAATGGTGTGAATATTTGTGATGGTTCGCCAACTCAATACAGATGTTCTCATAAAATTTTATGAGAAATTTTTTTGGTGCTACGGGCGCCAGATCCATGGGCTATAACATACGAAAAATAAAGCAAATTGTGCAATTCCAAAAGAAGGTCTGTAGATGCAGAAATGGAGGTGAATAAAATAGTGTGAGTATACATGATGGTTCCCCAACTTAATAAAGAGGTCCTTGTAAAGTTTTTTGAGAAATATTTTTTGGTGCTCTGGACGCCAAATCTATGAGCAATTTGGGCGATTTCTAAAAGTGGACATGTAGATGCGGAAATGGGCGTGAAAAAATAGTGTGAGTGTACGTGATGGTTTCCCAACTCACTACGGAAGTCCTCATAAAAGTTTTTGAGGAAAACTTTTTTGGTGCTCCGAGTGCCAGATCCATGGGCTAATATACACGAAAAATACAGGAATTTGCGCGATTCCTAAAAAAGGGCTTGTAGATGTGGGAATGGGCATGAAAAAATGGCATGAGTATATGTGATGGTTCACCAACTCAATATCGATGTCCTCATAAAGTTATTTGAGAAATTTTTTTTGGGTGCTCTGGATGCCAGATCCATGGGCTAACACACAAAAAGTAGAACAATATTCAAGATTCCTAAAAAAGGGCATGTACATGCGGAGATGGGAATGAAAAAAAATGGTGTGAGTATACATTATGGGTGTGAAAATTTTTTTTTTGAGAAATTTTTTGTAGGTGCTCCAAGGTCCAGATCCATGGCTAATACACACGAAAAATAAAGAAATTTTGTGCATTTCCTAAAAAAAGGCATGTAGATACGGAAATGGGTGTGAAAAAAATGGCGTAAGTCTACATGATGGTTCCCCAACCCAATACGGAGGTCCTCATAAAGTTTTTTTTGAAATAATTTTTGGGTGCTCCGGGCTCCAGATCCATTGGCTAATATACACGAAAAATAGAGAAATTTTTGTGATTCCTAAAAAAGGGCATGTATATGCGGAAATAGGCGTGAAAAAAATGGTGTGAGTATACGTTATGGTTCCCCAACTTAATACGAAAGTCCTCATAAAGTGTTTTGATAAAAAAAATTGGGTGCTCCGGGGGCCATATCCATGGCTAATACACTCAAAAAATAGAGGAATTTGTACAATTCCTAAAGAAGGGCTTGTAGATGCGGAAATGGGCGTGAAAAAATAGTGTAAGTATACGTGATGATTCTCAACCCAATACGGAGGTCCTCATAAAGTATTTTTAGAATTTTTTTTGGCTGCTCCAGGCGCTAGATCCATGGGCTAATACACATGAAAATAGTGGAATTATCGCAATTGCTAAAAAATGGCTTGTAAATACGAAAATGAGCGTGAAAAAAATTGTACGAGTATACGTGATGGTTCCCCAACTGTATAAGGAGGTCCTCATAAAGGTTTTTGAGAAAAATATTTTGGGTGCTCCGGGGGCCAGATCTATTGGTTAATACACATGAAAAATAGAGAAATTTGCGCGATTAGTAAAAAAAAAGCCTTGTAGATGAGGAAATGAGCGTGAAAATAATGGTGTTAGTATATGCAATGGTTTCCCAACTCATTACAGAGGTCATCATAAAGATTTTTGAGAAAATTATTTTTGGGTGCTCCAGGCGCCATATCAATAGGCTAACACACACAAAAAATAGAGCAATTTGCGCGATTCTTAAAAAAAGGGTTTGTAGATGCGAAAATGGGCATGAGAAAAATTGGTGTGAGTATACGCTAAGGTTGCCCAACTCAATATAGAGGTCCTCATAATTTTTTTTGAGAATTTTTTTTTGGGTGATCTATGGCTAATACCCATGAAAATTAGAGCAATCTGGGCGATTCCTAAAAAAAAGGCCTTGTAGATGTGGAAATGGGAGTGAAAATATGGTGTGAGTATATGTGATTATTGCCTAACTCAATACGGAAGTCCTTATAAAGTTTTTTGAGTAATTTTTTTGGGTACTCCGGGTGCCATATCTATGGGCTAATACAGATGAAAATAGAGGAATTTATGCGATTTCTAAAAAATGGCCTATAGATGCGGAAATGGGTGTGAAAAAATAGTGTGAGTATATGTGATGGTTCACCAACTCAATACGGAGTTACTTATAAAGTTTTTTGAGAATTTTTTTTTAGGTACTTTGTGCGCATGATGCATGGGCTAATACACACGAAAATAGACAAATTTGCGCGATTCCTAAAAAAGGTCCTGTAGATGCAGAAATGGGCATCAAAAAATGGTGTAAGTATACGTGATGCTTTCCCAAATCAATAAGGATGTCCTCATAAAGTGTTTTGAGAAAAAAAAATTAGGTGCTTCGTGCGCTAGATCCATGGGCTAATTGTCACGACCTAGGGGCACCCCCTTAGATGTAACAATACAAGCCACTTAGCTTTCATAAACAAGATAATATAAATTTACGAGAATTTAAAACCTTTTCAACACAATCAAAGTTTTTATATCAAAAGCGGAAGTTTAATATGCTTGTCTCAAAAACCATCTAATACAATAGAATCTTGGGACATAGCCCATACAATAGTGTTCAAGTTCTTAAATAAAAGAACATAAGGAAATAATGGCCAAATCATCGAATGTTATAAGGACTCACCAATCTTCAAGTCTTTCCTCTACTAAGAATCCTAGCCACGGGGATGGGAATCGAGATCGTCGGACCCTACATTTGAATAAGAAATATAGGCAAGAGTATGTGTTAGTACAAACATGTACTAAATATGATAACTTGCATAAACAACATAAACAGAAGCATTAGACAACATAAGTCAATAGGCATAATCGATGCACATAATAGATCATCATAAATAGGAGGAATACTTCTTGAAGTAACCTCAATTCATACTTAGCCAAGACTTGGCAAACCGCCTCTGTCTTACTCATTATGGAAGGAAATTCAAGCAACAATCAAAGCTAATCATTCATAAATAGGAGAAATACTTTTAAAGACTTGGGGAATCGCCTCCTTGCCTAACTTATAAAGGCTCATGGGTACTCGCCTCTTTCCTTACATAAAGGATCATGGGTACTCGCCTCTTGTCCACTTTCATTATAGGAACGTGGGTAGTCACCTTTTGTTTAACTTACTATGGGATCATGGGTAGTCGCCTCTAGTCCATTTTATTAGGATCATGAGTATTCGCCTCTAGTCCAACATCATATGACATGGGTATGCTCCCCTTGTTCAACTTTAAGGAATAAGGGTAGTCACCTCTTATTCTCTTCTAAGGAATATGGGTAATCACCTCATATCTTTCAAACTTAGAGGTCATGGGTAATCGCCTCTAGCCCCATCAAGTTATTAGTCTTTTAGCTTAGATTCATTTTAGGTGAACAAGTCTTTCAACCTAGAACCATTCAATGTGAGAAAGTCTTTCACATTCATACATACATAAAGGAAATCATGTGGGAAAATCCTTCCACTGCAATCATATCAACAATCAACAATTCATACAGGTGCTTCACTCTCAAATCCATTCTAATCATAAATCATCATATATGCTTCAATATCAAAGCAATTCATAGTGTACCTTATCAATCCTATAAGAATACATCTAAACCCATAATTTCTCCTTTCATGGCATAAAACCCATTTACATCAATTTCTACTTAGAAATATGGGTTAGGCATGGGGTACATGGGAATTCATCATAAAATCATAGAATCCACTTAATTCATGCATAAACAATCATGATTCACTCAATTGAATCAACATTTACAAAGACCCACAACTTATAAGAAAACCCTAATTCAAATTAGGGAATTCTACCTTCCAATTGGAAGAACTTAGGGGCTCCATGGATGCAAGGATTCCATGAATGAAAAGCTATCATTCCTTGCTAACAAAGCCCAAAAATGCTTGAGGAATGGAGACTTGACCTTGATCCTAGCTTGAACTCTTTCTTCTTCTTCAAGTTCTAGAGAGAGAAATATTTTAGAGAGGAAGAACCCAATTCTTTTAGTGAATTTAAGAGAATGACTTGAATGGGTGAGTTTTGGGGTTAAAATTACTAATATAGGGGTCCTAGGCTTGGGTAAAATTGGAAAAGACCCATGTGCCTCTAAATTAAATCTGCCGAACCCACCTTCAAGTGAGACATCACGACCCGTCAAGGACCACACGACTTGTAGTGGCAGCTATGATCCTTGACCAGTGGCTTGTCTTGCCAAACTCCCTCTTGACCACAACCAACTCCACGGCTCGTTGTGGCCTTTACGAGCCGTCTATTGGCTCGTATAGAGGGTTAACACTTTGGTGAGCTACTACCTCCCCTCCATGGCCATCACCATGGCTCGTTGACTTTTTCACGAGTCGTGTGGGTGTTCGTGGGAAGAGAGGCTTTCTTGGCTCTATTTTGTGAGCCACCACAGGCAAACACCACTCCTCGTGGTGCCCCTCACGACCCATTTGGGTTTATGTGAAGTTTGCCCAAGCTAAATTCTTTGGCACATGACTAGAAACTTAACCCCTCGCTTAGACTACTAGATTTCTGGGTGTTACACTAATACACACGAAATAGAGAAATTTGCGTGATTCCTAAAATTGGGCATGTAGATGCAGAAATGGGTGTAAAAAAATGGTGTGAATATACGTGATAGTTCCTGATAAATAATAAACTCTATCAAAGACACTCCATCCAATACTAAGTGTCAACGGTCATTCAATAGTAATATAACCCAACTATGTGAGTTGGAGTCGAGTCCCAAGGGAGTGGTTCGTAATTGAGAATCAATAGGCAAGTAAGAATATGCTCAAGTCAATCATATCTAAACATATTTACGAATAAATGTATGGTTTAAATTATAGGTGACACAAGTGTCAAATATCAAAAGGGGTTGGTTTCAATTATCAACTAAAACAACAAATGACACAGAAACACTAATATAGTGATGTGTTCTTGGGATGTGATTGGATTATGGGCTAAGGTAGACAATCGGGTAATTGCGATTAATAGTGAATAGCTGTAAATTAGTGAATAAGCTAGAATTTAATGGGAGTAAACTTTCTCTCGAATAATCTACCCTGAATCAAATTGGTTTCTCTCAAACACTAATAAGTAACAATTAAGAACAGTCTTCGCTTTAGTCCATTCACTCTCTCGAGCTGAACCCATGACAACCCAATACCAACAGACCATCGATTCATAAATTTTGGTTTTAAAACCTCTTTCTCGAGGAAGCCAAAAACACGAAGTTAGGACTGTATTTGCAACTACAACCCATTAATTTCAACCACAATTATTGAACAAAATCACTTTTAAACAACATTTACACTATCAATTAACAATATCCAACAGCTAAATCAACCCATAATCACATAATCACTCCCCAAGAATTGGGGTTTTAGCTAGACATCATAAAAAGGTAAAAATCGTAGGTAATGGATAAAAAAAGTTCACAATTTTATCAAGTTTCTTCCAAGAAAAAGGTTAAGGTTCAAAGGGTGTTCAAAAAGGGTTCACATACTCACAGGATAGGCCATAAAATAGGTATAATATCAATTTGTTTCACACTCTTCAAAGTTGCCTAAGATCACATCAAGAGATTGCATCACTTAGTCAGCTGGACCAACGGGGAAAATTCTAGGTGTCATCACACATGGTTCACGATAAGATCATCACACAAGGAATAGACACCAATGTCAAACAAGACTCCACAGTTTTGCTAGTGTGCAATGCTCATCACAAGAGACTCAATTCGATACATGGCTAGTCACAACGAGATGCAAAGAGTTCACATATTGTCTATGCAACTTCATTTGGCCTCATCATAGCTGCACATTCATTTTTTCGATTATGAGCACTGTTCAAGTCATCTGTATTGATCAAAATCGATACTCAAATTTGCAAGAGAACATCCACATTTTACACAAACAAGAAGTGGCAATTTTTTTTCCGGAAGGGCCCAAAAATCATTTATCATTTAAAACAAGGAGCCACAAGCTCAATCATCCACAAAAGCAGTGTAAACACAATTGTAACTCAAAACCCAATATATAAACAAAACCAAAGAGTCACAAAAGATCACACAAAAGGTTAGCCCACCCCACCACAAATAAAATCATTTATCCTCAAATGCAAACAAAAACTAAAATATCCAAAAGTCAAAATAAAGTAAGACAGAGAGAGAGGTAAAGAAGGGATCATGTCTACTCAGTCACTCCATCTCTCTGGGCATCAGTGCCCATAGTCACCTCATATGGAACAACAGTTGCACTAAGATCAGCTAAGGGTGTATCCACCAAAGAAGCCTGCACAGTTGCATCTACAATGGCCTCCTCAGTCTCAGTAAGGCCCTATATGAAGCTTCGTTAGCCACCTCAAGAAACTCCTCATTCGTCTCCACCTCAGATTCGGGATCAGCTGCCTCTTCAACTCTAACCTCATCTCTGGTAATATCCGAAGACATATCTGGTGCATCTAGGATCTCCACCGTCTCGATGATCATGGACATGTCGGTGGACTTCAGCTGATCCATATCGCTCCTCAACACAATAATAGCGGCCTTTAAAGCTGTCACCTCCTCGGTGGCCCCTTGGTCACGCTCATACACCACTATCCTCACCGTAAAGGCATCAATGGTAGCACTCAATGGTGTCACAACATCAGCCAGGGCAGTCTGAATCATGCCCAAAATGGAGACCTTGAGTCTGGCAGCCCGATGATCCGCAGAATGGGCAAGCTGCCCCATCTGGAGTAATGAAGCCTGAGAGATAAGGGCTTGGGAGACAGCAGCAACAGCAGGTCTAAAAGGCAGTGCGGTAGCAGAAGGAGCAACAGTAGAGGTACCTGAAGGCCCAAGGACCAGAGTAGGCAAAAATGCCTCTGCAGGTAGTGAGTTTGTGTCTACAATCGGGGAAGAGTCCACCGGGGCTGCTTTCTTCTACTTATCTTTCTCATCTTTTATATATTCTTCCTTGATTGTCCCGATATCAGTAAAGGATGTGGCAATCACTTCTACATCCTTTTGTGCATCTATAGGGACCCGAGCTAATCTACATAACTCGATGATCAACACCGGGAAAGGAAGTGAGGTCTGGCGCTGCATCGCCCTCATTACCATGTCCTGTGCTATAATCATCCCCAGATTTAGCCTCATCCCATCAATAATAAAACCCAGACAGGCTGCCTTGGTATGGTGGAGAATCGACTGGTTCTGGGATGGCATAATATTACTGCTGATGAAGCCAAACCAGAATGTTGCAGCTATGTTTAGATCCTTCCTCTCGATAGGTGCTTTAACTACAAGCCATTTGGGGGCACCTTCTGATATGAGAGGAGCTAACCACTTCTTCATATTTTCTAAGGTGGTAGTCTGGATCATGTGTTGGCAGTCGTCATCAATATCATTAGGACAGTTTAGGACAACATTGATAGCCTTACTGTCACACTTTAACTTCTTTACCCGAACCACTACATAATTAACCAGTTTAAATGCAGCTGTTTGCTTCTTTTACTGAGGTATCAAGGTTCCATATGCAGTGTAGAACTCCCGGACCCAATTAGAAATGTAAGGGTCACAGGGCTTGGTGAAGATCTGGAATTTATGAGCCTTCAAACAGCTCATAATCTCTGGGTACTTACCAATTACCCCATCAGTTGACAACCTCTTCTCCTCTATGATTGTCGTTAGCCCCTCCGTCTTTAATTTGTTTATCAACTTAGGAGGAGGTCCCTGTACAGGAGGTGCTAGGACTACAACCTGCTCTGGAATTGGAGGAGAAGAAGTGGTGGGTGGAGTAGTCCTGATCCTAGATGGATCATTCATCCTTTTTGACCGCAACTCTGCCCTATGTGTTTCTACCCACTCATCATCGTCTCAAACTACAGTCTGAGGCTCTTGGAGCTCACCCTCACTCTCAGAAGTGGTGAGGTAAGTGTCATAGATCCTATAACTATCGAAACTGTCCTTTGGTGATGTTGGTGCTTTTCGTTTGCCTTTTCCCTTCCCACCAGATCTGGGAAGTTTGATGGCTTTGGCCCTAGATACAACTGCATCATCTTTTAGTGTTATCCCCTTAGCCTTCTTTCGGGGTGGCATGTTTCTACCTGCAACCCTTTGTCTATCCATGTCTGAAAAACATCGAGAAAAAGTTAGAAATATTTAAATCAAAGGTACAAAAAAATAATGCAGACAGACTCACCGAACAGGTCAACGAGTCGCTGAATCACTTTGGCGAGCTTGATTCGGCTCGCCAAAAGGAACGGCTCTAAAATTTTGGCAAGTTGACGATGGGAAAGGCCTATTGGTGAATCGCCGACAGCTTTCAGCGAGCAAGGGTTAGCCCGCTGAAAGTTACAGTGCAAAAAGGGTTCAGGGGTGCAGACAAAGGGCGAACAAGAACACTTTCGGCGAGTTGCCGAGTGCCTTCGGCGACCTCAAGCTTATCGCTGAAAGTTACAGAAAAAACTACTTATTTAGCATGAAAATAATGGCGAGATGGGAACTTTCAGCGAACCGCTGAGTGGTTTGGTGAGCTCGACCCAGCTCATAAAATGACCAAACGTGTCTACTTTCAATCCAACTTTTTGAATTCGAACTCGCAACCTCCGAAAACAAAATCAAAGCATGAAAAACTCAAGTTAAAACAAGACCCATAACACCTATTACCCTAGGATACTCAGACTTCTCCCGGTTTTGCCAAAGTTGGCCATTTGATGACTTTTTCCCTTAAGAATGACATCACTCGCTCTATCATTGGGAAAATTACGTCATTTGGCACAACTACGAGTTACTTAGACTTCACCTAACTAGACCAAACATCATGCAAGCACAACCCCACAAGGTTTAACCAATTTTAAAGCACAAAATTAAGGGAAATCGACACTATACACAATACTGGCAAGATCATCAAATTATAACATGCATTCAAACATTATAATCTTATCAGAGAGGCCCAGAACACGACAAAAAGATAAGATCATTTGCATAAGAGTACAAAATTGTTAAAAATAAACTTGAGGTTCGAAAAACCAACCTTTAATGCCAATTAATCAACACTGAAATAATAGGCGCCAAAGTAATCCCAATCCGAGCACAAATCAATGACTAAAATACTACTAGAAATGCAAAAATATAGAAACTAATGTGCGGGTGTGAGTTTGGAAAGTTCAAAAGTGAGGGAAAGTGATAGAAGTGGAAGTTTAATCCTTTGGCCTTTTAAAAACCGTCCAGTTCTCGCCCATTTGGTGACATTAGTCGTGCTCGCCGACCCACTCAGTGTCACGACAAGTGCTTACTTACCTCGCTGAGTTTTACAGGACCGTCAGTTGATGTGGGGGTCTAATCAGCGGTATAGGTCGCGATCATTGACCTAGTCAGCGATTTGCCAATAATATCCTGGGCTTGCCGAGTTTTACAGACTCCAATGTAAAATTGTATTGAGTCCAACGGCGGTCTGGGTCTTGGTCGCCGGCCTCTTCGGCAATCTGTCGACTGGAACTTTGGCTCGCCAGCTTGCACTTTTCACACACTTTCCACACTTTGACCTGCACATTCAGCACACCTTATTGCAAACGTAAAAAGAAAGAAAATAAAACTGTTGTTGCCTCCCAAGCAGTGCCTTAGTTAATGTCGTGACACGACTTCCCCACTCAATTGTGACCTGCGGGGTAGAGATGAGACAACACATAACCCATTTGGGCCTCCAGCAACTAAACAAATATGGAGTGGGAAGCAGTCATCTCATCCTGTAGTGAGAGATTTTCTTTTATCCCATTCAACACTTTGTTGTGCTCTTCGAATTTTTGGAGAATGAGACAGAGCATCTCTTCCATTTGTCAACCCTCGTACATTTTGGTCTTTATACGCTCGTGAGGGGGAATGTATCGGTCTTTCTTTTTGCCCTGGACTTCCAACTCCAAAATCTTTTTGGTTAACTCGTCTAGCTGAGTCAACAAAGTGGCTAAATGGAGATCCCTTTCTACTTCTTGGTTGGCCTCAGTCATATGATCAAGGAGTTGGGCTACGACTACATAGGGTTATCGTACAAGACCACCCAAGATAAGTTTATCAATCAATCTTTTGTTCCCGAGACTAAGACTCTTATAGAATCATTCCAGTAGAACTAAATAGGGAATCTCATGAATTGGGCATAGCATCAACAATGCTTTAAACCTCAGCCATGACTCATGAATTTTCTCACCTTCTAATTACTTGAAGGTTAGGATGTTATCCCTAAACCTCATCACTTCTAACAGAAGGTGATCCATTTGTTCATAGTTACTATTTACACTCATTTTCCTGTTTCCACACATAGACAATCAAAACAAAACTAAAATTAAGTAAATATCACTATAACTAACAATAAAAAATTCAACTTAACTAAAAATTCTCAAATAACACCACTCTCCAGCAGTGGCACCATTTTGATAAATAATAAACGCTATCAAAGACACTCCATCCAATACTAAGTGTTAGCGATCGTTCAATAGTAATATAACCCAACTAAGTGAGTTGGATTAAATAACGCTATCAAATACATGTTATCCAATTCTAAGCGTCAACAATCATTAATCAGTATATAACCCAACTAAGACTCATTCATTCATTATCATTACTAAGACACACCAAGATCTCCCTTAAATGTCTACTTGTGCAATGTCTAGATGATGTCCCATTCCACCACCTATCCTAAGTAGTACACCCTTAAGAGACCTGAGTTCATTCATTCATTAATGTGGGGGAAGAGCCTTAACTGACATAGACCATGGAGCTTGACATGGAATCCCGGTAGTACCCTTACCGGATGAGGGATCCCCACTTGCCTAAGGTAGGGTCATTCTTTTAGCCTTTACGTGGTAGAGACCACTAGCTAGTCCTATATGGGCACATAGTTAAATGATAGAAGGATTGCTTCTAAGTACTCTCATCTCAACTTACGAAGGAGCACCCATCTTAAGGGTTGCTACTAAATACTCACATCTCAACTAACGAAAGAGTATCCACCCATCTTCATATCCTCTCGGTGCTAGACATTACTCCTTCACGGAGTTGGACATTCATTTCGTTCATTCATTTAGGGATAAAGATTGCTACTAAGTACTCCCATCTTAACTCACGAAGGAGCACCCATCCTAGCCCAACATTCATTCATTTAGGGATAAGGATTGCTACTAAGTACTCTTATCTCAACTCACAAAGGAGTACCCATCCTAGCCCAACATTCATTCATTTAGGGAAGCTCTTGGATTCAAAGATGGGAAAACCTTTCATCTAGGAACCCCATTCATTCAAAGAAGTACTTTATGAGACTGTCCTTACAATAGACCCAACTTTCATTCATTAGCATTAACTCCCATTCTTTTCATTTATTCTCACATTCTTTCATTTTTATTATTCATTCTTCAGTAGGTGTGAGAGTAGGTAAACATAGGCTATCCTAATCTCACCTTCATTATTAGTCATTCAAAGAAGACAACAACCGAGCATAACACATAAAGTCTCTACACAAGGTCACCTTTCATACACTTAGACCATACACAAATTCACATCATATCACATTACCTTCACATAATCAACATTACTCAAAACAACAATCATCCAATTTTACCTACAAGGCCATGATCACAACATGCTTATAAAGTAAATACCGCCCCACTTTCAAAGGGATCAAACCTCTATTTATGGAAGCCATGCATAAAATTCCTTAAAACATGCAAAAAGGGAAAATTTAGTTGAAACCATACATTTTATCAACTTTAAGAGTCATCATGCACGTTAGTGTAAATACATAAGTCAAACCATTTCTAAAGCAACCCTAAGCTATACTTGTGCATTGCATAGACAAGATCCCATAATCCTATCTAATACTAAGTACCACTTTTAGTCCACCATAATCATGCATATCATACCTAGACCTCATCCATAGCTAACACTCATAGACAAGGAAACATTCATGTTCATTAACTTCTAACAAGTAAAAACACTCTTAGCAACAATCCATATCATACATGCATAAATTCATATATCTTCATAGCATAAGAAAACCACACCATAACCCCTTTCAAAGCCTATTTTTTCAATGCATGAGTGAAGTCACATACCCCAACTCACACTAAGTAGAACTCCTTTAGAAGGCATAAGTATAGTTCATGTTGATGTTCTTGTAATATTCATATTCTTGTCATGTATGGAAATAGCCTTAACTGACATAGACCATGTGAGATACATGGAATTTGGTGTCATTCCCCCACACCGAAAATAGGTATCCTACTTGCCTAAGGTAGAACTAGTTAGTTATCTTAGGTGGATCCACTAGCTAAGTCCTACGTGGGCACATAGTTACAGGATAAAGAGATTGCTACTAGAAACCTGGACTAACTGAGGTAAGAGGTTTCTATCTCATGAGATAACTTTTTTGGGAAGCTGGACTGACGGCGTAAAAGGAACCCATTGGGAAGCCGGACTAACTGGCGTAAAAACTTCCATCTCATATTAATATCCACTCGGTTCTAAGCATAATTCCTTTTTAAATTCATGTTAATTCTTAACTTAGGTACATGTTTATAAAATAATGCCGTAGCACTCAAACGAACATGGTATCATGATAGCTCATAGATTCAATAGGTTAAAATAGTCTTTCAACCTTTAGAATCATTAATATGTGAGTAAACCTTTCACATCATGTTCATAGTGTATTCATGAGAGTAACCTTTCAATCAACACAACAACATTATCACAGTCATAGATATTTCATGCATAGTCATGTGTAAGGGTATGGGGAGAATGATCTTTCATTAATACCGCAATTACACTACAATCATAGAATCTTCATCCTCCAAGTGAATCATAAGCTCATACACAATTGTCATAAACATGTACGAACCCTCATAATTTGCCCTTCAAGGACCATGAATCACATTCAACCCAAACATCAAGAATTACAACATTAGATATGGGGAATATCATGATTCAATAAACTTAATCAATATAGACATAATCTTTTCACATGCTACTATAATCAATCAACCCACATCATGAAGTCACAATTTAGCAATATTGGGAATTCATATGTTCTTGGGGGGGATTTCTCATAAATCAACAATAAATCATCAATTTCATCATAATTCATCATAAATCAACCATTGAAAATGTTTTAGAAAGGAACCCATGACTTAGACTGAAACACTTGCCTTTGGGGATATTAAAATCTTCGAAATTAAGTTTTGAAGGGACTCTATGGGTGAAAGATACTTGTAAATGAAAAGCCATCATACCATGATAAAGAATCTTCAAAGAATTTGAGGAAGAAGCCTCGAATTCTCCAAACCCTAGCTCCAAGTCTACTCTTCTTCTTCTTTGAGTTTTACAGAGAGAAATATTGTGAGGAAGATGAACTTTTGGTTTGATTTTGGTGTTTGTGAAAATTGACTTAGTTTAGGGAATTTTGACTTAAAAACACCTTATATATTGACCCCAAACTTACCCAAAATGACCTCACTTTAATTGGACTCAAAAAGGAAATTACTTAGTTGACCCTTAGTAAGTGACCACGCCTAGGTGCCCCACGAGCCGTGGTTTATTATATTTATTATACATAAAATAGTTGTATTTGGTTTGGTACTGACTAATGACTATTGAGGTTCTAATAATGGAAAATAATAATAATAAAAAATACTACTCTATTAAATAGTCCCCAAATTAATATTTTTTCTTCATTTTTATTTGTCCGCAATAAATTTTAAAAAATAGTTGCATGTTGTGTTTGTTTGGTGTTTGAAATGAGAATGATGATTTGAAGAAGGAAGTTCCACCAATGAAATGGGAAATAATAACGTTGATGCATAAGGAGTTGGTAGATGTGTTTCTACTTTCTTGAATTGCACAAAGTTGTTTTGAGCCTTTTATGTGGAGTTGATGTTCCTCCTTGATGTGTGCTCTTATGTTGATGTTGTATGTTGTGTATTGTGAGCTGCTAGTTGGGTCATTGAGTCCTCGAAAGTGTTTTTAGTGTCATTCGAGGATGAATGTTCCTAAGTGGGGGATATTGTAATGACCCTCAAAATGAAGTAGGATAAAGTAGAGCCTCACATGGTTTTTATGCATTAATAACTTTTTAAAATAATGAAGAATAGCCCTTTTAGTCATTTTTAAAGAATTTGGAAGTCAAACGTCAAGGGACGACCAAGACGTTCGAAAACTATTCTTTTGCGTGTTGGTGTGGTCTAGTATGTTGTTAATGTTTTTATGTGTTGTTTGGAGTCTAAATCAGTGGAGGTGACCCTAGTGTCTTAATAAATGTTTTTAGGGTCAAAACGTTTGGGTACGACTCCCCGGGACCACCGTAAGGGTCCCCTAGGAGGACCCCAATCCTTGGCCAAACAAGCTGCCAAGGCAGCTTGAAGTTGCTCATGGAGGGAGCATGTCCGCGTCACGGACTAGCTGCACCAAGGGCCAAAAGTTTGGTCTGCATCACGGACATGTCGCGGACTCTATTGTCTCAAAATTTAACTTCCAGAAACTTGTGGGAACACCTCCGCATCGCGAACTTGTTTTCCGATGAAATCTGCGCAAATAAAACTCAAGTTTGACTTGTTTAAAAGGTCCAACTAAGTGAGGGGTAGATTGGGTACTTTGGGGAATTATTATAAGCGGTACCCATCTCTATATTCGTGTTTTCGTGTCATTTGCTATTTTAGTTGATAATTGAAACCAACCTCCTCTGATATTTGACACTTGTGTCACCTATAATTTAAACTATGCTTTTATTCATAAATGTTTTTAGCTATGATTGACTTGAGCATATTCTTACTTGCCTATTGATTCTCAATTACGAACCACTGCCTTGGCAAATTGTCTAAGAGACTGCCCTATCGCCCAAGTGAATGACTCCTTTAAGTAGAATTCTGTAATAGGTGAGCAAAGGGTCCATTAGGCATATCGCCTATTGCCCTTGGCGAGCCAAGGAGTGCCAACGAGCGAGCTCAAGCATGCCTTGGGCAATTTTTGAAATTTAAGTTTGGGTCTTTAAGTAATCCCTCCAAACTTGAACCAACACTTTCATACTCTTTTCCTAACAAGTATATCTACCTTTTTAAAATAAAAATTGCTCAAATTTAGTTACTCCTAGAGACTAAAAGAGAAAACCCAAGAAAAACCATTTTCTCTCAATATTTCTCTCTAAACTCAAGGAAAAAGAAAGGAGCCATTGAAGCTAGGGTTGTGGATTCCAAAGGTTCTTCCCCAAATTTCTTGGAATTTATTAGTAAAGGTATGGATGTTTTTCATCCTTGGGTAGCTATCACCCAAGGAGCCCTTTCAAACTATGTTTTCAAGATTCCCAATTTCCCCAATCGGGTAATTGCAATTAATAGTAAATAGCTGTAAATCAGTGAATAAGCTAGACTTTAATGGGAGTAAACTTTCTCTCGTACAATTTACCCCAAATCAAATTGGTTTCTGTCGAACACCAATAAGCAGCAATTAAGAACAACCTTAGCTTTAGTCCATTCACTCTCTCGAGCTGAATGTGTGGAAAAGGGTTTAGGGTTCACTTTCTCGAGCTGAACCCATGACAACCCAATACCCACAGACCATCGATTCAGAAATTTTGGTTTTAAAACCTCTCTCTCGAGTAAGCCAAAAACATGAAGTTAGGATTGTATTTGCAACTACCACCCATTAAATTCAACCACAATTACTGGACGAAATCACTTTTAAACAACATTTACACTATCAATTAACAATACCCAGCAGCTAAATCAATACATAATCACATAATCACACCCCAAGAATTATGGTTTTAGCTAGACATCATAAAAAGGTAAAAGTCGTTACCAAGTTGTGTTTCCATCAACTGGGTAGGATTGATATTGTCTTTACAAAGGTCTAATATAAATAATCTTCAACACCCACTTCCAATTTCTCAGAAATGGAAATCTTCAAATCTTCAAAGCTAAGAAAATATTGTCTCTAAACTCAGTTCTCAGCTCTCAAACTTGAAAACTGAATAATAATGAAACCTACTAAATGTTTCATATTAAACTAAGAATTTAAAAATGTATTTATAGTCGCCCAAAAATGTGTTACGAAGGACCATTCGGTGTAATAAGTTGGGATTGCCGATCCACTCAATGATCCGCCCTTTGGTCAATTCCATCGCCTTTTTGGTTTGGCCTTGAGTATCTTCAGATTTTTGTACTTTGGGCGATATGGCACTACATCGCGGAATCGTTTGGCGACTCGCTGACCACTCCTTTCGACCGCCGACTTGATTTTCTTCTTCAGGGCTCGGCACACTGGAATATTAGGCAAGACATCAGCCATTCGGCAATTCGCCCAATGGATTAGGCGATCCTCATGACTTCTTTTCTTCGTCCTTTCAGCTGCCTTGTTCCTTTTTGCTCATTAGTGTCCATGCTTTGTTCCTCAATCCAGATACCTGAAATTTAAGGGTTTACATCAGTTATTGGCACAAAATATGCATTTGGGGACACTAAATATATTAAAATAAAGCCCTAAATGAGTCAAAATCGTGGACTCATCAACACCCCCAACTTAAACTTTTGCTTGTCCTCAAGTAAAACTTAAGTTCAGCAACTCAAAAAGGATGTCTTCAAATAGTGCTACATAAGACTCAATCATGAATGCACACAAAAAAACTCAACTTACTTATGCAGAGATCAATTGTGAACTCAAAGACTCAAGTTGTGACTCACCATCGTCAAAGAATATCAAGCTCACAATTCTTGCTTCAAATGCAAGTTCAAGCTCAACAAAGGTACTCAAATGCCCTCACACAAAGAATGATTCCATATTCACACACAATGGTTCATAATTTAAAGCTCCGAAATCAAATGCAATACTCACACTCACAAAGATGAACGCAATGCATAATTTCACCCATAGATTTCCCCGTATTTTCCAATCAACTCTTTCTTCAGCTCACTCAAGATCAAAAAGGTATTTTCAAGGCTTATAATGGAGCTGAGTGCAAAGGTATGGTCATTTAGGCTCAATGGTTGTAATCCTCAAGAAAGGTGATGTGAATAACACTTATTTTCCTTTTCTTCTTCATTCTCATTCGTGCTCAAAAGTCATCCCATTATTCACTTTCCATGGATTGTTGGAAACCCCATTTTCTTTGTATTTTCACAACTTTATTCCACAATTTTTTCATTCTTTTGTATGGAGGGGTTCCATTGTTTTCACAAAATCATGGGTCAGAGGGAACTTTCTTGCACTTCTTGATTTACCTTCTCTTTTCACCACGAACTTAGACTTTTAGCCTAAGTTGGCTATTCAAACAAACCACAAATCATGAGGATCATCGGTAATGGATCAAGAAAGTTCACAATTTTATCAAGTTTCTTCCAAGAAAAAGGTTAAGGCTCAAAGGGTGTTCAAAAAGGGTTCACACACTCATAGGGTAGGACACAAAATAGGTATAATATCAATTTTTTTCACACTCTTCAAAGTTACCTAAGATCATATCAAGAGATTGCATCACTTAGTCAACCGGACCAACGGGACAAATTCTAGGTGTCATCACACATGGTTCACGGTAACCTCATCACAAAAGGCATAGACACCAATGTCAAAAAGACTCCACACTTTCGCTAGTGTGCAATGCTCATCACAAGAATCTCAATTCGATACATGGCTAGTCACAATGAGATGCAAAGAGTTCATATACTATCTATGCAACATCATTTGGCTTCATCGTAAATGCACATTCATTTTTGTTCGATTATGAGTGATGAGTCCATAAATTGGACTCATTCAGGGCTATATTTTAATAGAAATTATGTCCTCAAATGCATGTTTTATCCTGATATCTGATGAAAACCTTTAAGTTTCAGGTATTTGAAGTTTAGGCAAAGCATTGACACTACTTAGCAGAAACGATAAAAAAGAAGCCGAAAGAACGAAGAAACGAAGATCAGCGAATTGCAGAACCTATTCGGCGAATCGCCAAAAGAATGCATATTCACCTTTTGTTCCAACGTACTAAGCCCTGAAGGAAAAGAGAAAATCGACGACGAAATGAAGCAGTCTACTTATCACTGAACGACTCCGCGAAGTAGTGTTACATCACGCAATTATCCAGGATAATGCTGAAGGCAACTGATGAAAGGCGACGAAGTAGACCAAAGGGCGGGTCGCTGAATGCATGAGCGATTCTCACTAGCGTCGCCGAAAGACCCTTCGAAGCACATTTTTTGGAAACTATAAATGCTTGTTCAGTTTTTATTCTTAGTAGCAAATTTTACCTTGTTTTACCTAGTTTTTAGATTATTAAGTTTGAGACAAAGTTTTGGAGATATTCGCTCTAAGTTTTGGAGAAGGTTTTGAAAACTTGGAGCTTTCAAAGATTTCATCTTCAAGGAATTGGACTTGGGTCTCTTGGATTCATCACTTTTGGGTTGTTCTAAGACTTAATCTTGCATACCCATTGATGGAAACAAATATTGGTATACGTCTTTATCTCTTTTACATGCATACCTAAAACCCCAATTCTTGGGTGTGATTTTGTGAATATAGGTTAGATTAGTTGTTGGGTCTTGCTTGATGATAGTCTATTTGTAGTTTAAATGTGACTTTATTTAGTAGTTGTGGATGAATTTAATAAATTTGTAGTTGCAAATACAAGTTTATTTATGTATTTTCTCGAGAAAGAGGTCGTAAAACTAAAACCACTAAATTGATAGCCAGTGTGAGTGGGTCGACATGAGGCTCAGCTCAAGAGAGTGAACCCTAGTCCCATGTCCACACATTCAGCTCAAGAGAGTGAGTGGGTTAAGGCATAGGCTGGGTGTCCAAGAGAAACGCATTTGAAATGGGGTAAGTTGCTTGAGAGAGAGCTTAGCCCCCTTAAAGTCTAGCCTAGTCACAAATACTCAATGAGTTTACTATCAAAAGCATGTACCCAATGATTTAGTCTATCCCGTATTCCTATCACATCCCAAGAATCCTGTCTCCATACTTGTATTTTTCCTTATTTTCACTGTTTTAGTTGTTTCTTGCTTACAAACCCCCATTTGATACTTGACGCTTGCATCACCCCCTTTAATTTGTTATGTTTTCATTCGCCAAAGTCTTTAGCTACGATTATCTTTAGCACTTTTGCACTTAAGCACTAATTCTCACGCTCACTCCCTTAGGACTCGACCCCAACCCTTGGTTGGGTTATTATACTATTGCATGATCGTAGACACTTGCATCGAAAATTGTGTCCTTGATTACACAAAAATAAAAATGGCGCCACTGCCTGGGAGAGGTGTTACATGAATTAAGAAGAATTTTTCTTTTAATAATTGTAGTTTACTAATCTTATTTTTAGTTTTGATTTTCTTTGAATTTGTTGATGTTGGTAGGTTCCCTGATCATGGCTGAGGGAAATGGTGGCAACTCGGCTGAGATGAATCAAGAAGTCAAGAGGGACTTCACATTACCCGCACTTGTAACTCAGCTGAATGAGTTGGCCACCAAAATAATGGAGGTGGGAAACCATTGCAAGAGTCAAGAGCGGTACATACCTCCTCACAAGAGGAAGCAGTCTAGAGACAGGGAGAACAATCGTGTCGAGGTCACACTCCAAATCATTCTCCAAAAGATCACCGAACAAGATCAAGTGTTGGAAGAGATGAAAGAGAGTATTGAAGTGTTGAATCAACTAGTTGGCTCTCACTCAAGATCGATCCAGCTGATCAGGACACTCCTGAATTATGTGGTGCCTCTTTTCACTCAAACAAACTATTGGGGTTACCTAGTAACACTAGGGCCAACCCAACAATGAAGAGTGAGTAAGGACTCGCGTCGAGCCATGACGTTAAATAAGGCGCTTCTTGGGAGGCAACCCAAGGTTTTAAATGCTTTAGTTTGCTTTTATAAATAATGGTCTGTTAGTGGTGCAAGTTTGAATGAGGAAAGTGACGAAAAATATAGATTGGCAAGAAAATGGTCAGTTGGTGGAGCGCCGAAGAAGTCGGCGAACCCAACTTGACCCACCGGTTGGCTCAATTCAAGTTCAAGTCAGAGCCTGTAAAACTCGGCAAACTTAAGAAGTAGTTCGACGCGTCGCCGACCAGGCCGACGACCTCGATGTAGACCGCGATCTTCACCCCCAAGAAACTGAAGAATTTTAGCAATCGGTGAGCAAGTGACCACTCGGTGACTCGCCAAGTGGATCGGCGAGTGCGACTAACGTCGCCAAATGGGCGCGAACTGCACAGTTTATAATGGCCAAGAAACTCAAAATTTGAAATTCTTCACTTTCCCTCACCCTTGAATCTCCTAAGCTCACACTAAGGTAGTATTTTCTATATTTTATCATTTTTCTAGCATTTTAGTTTGTTGATTTGTGCTCAGAGTTTGAATACTTTGCCGCCTACCTTCTCAATCGTAATTTAATCGGCATCAAAGGTTGGTTTCTGAATCTCGAGTTTACATTCAAAAATTATTTACTCATTTTCAATAATTGTCTCCTATTGATGTGTGCTGGGCCTCTCTGGTAGGATTAGAATCCTTAATTGCCTATTTTAATTTGAAAACTCTTGCATGTATGGTTTGACTGCCAAATGCCCGTAATCTTTGTGCCTTTTAATGAGTTGAGTCATGATTGTGTGTTGTTAGATTGATTGGGTGAAGTCTGAGTAGCCCACATTTGTGCTAAATGTTAGAAATTTGCTCAATTATAGAGCGGGTGACACCGCTCTTAAGAGCAAATGTCATCAAATAGCCAAATGCGGAAAATTCGAAAGAAATCTAAGTATCCCGGGGTGATGGGTAGTGTGGGACTTGTTTGAATTTAGTTAGTGCATGCTTTGATTTTTCTTTTGGGGTTTGCGGGATTGAATTCGAGAAGATGGATTGAAAATTATGTACGTTGGGCCATTTGGCGAGATAGGACAAGCTCACCGAATTGTTCAGCGGTTCGTCTAATGTCTCCATATCACCCTTAATATCGTATGTTTGAGTTTGAACTTTCGACAAGAAGCCATGGGTCGCCGAACGCACTCGGCGACTCGCCGAAAGTATTCTTGATCGCCCCTTTTTATGCTATTCTAACCCCCTAATGCACAGTAACTTTCGGCGGACAAATCCATGCTCACCAAAAGTAGTCGGCGATTCACCGAAAGGACCTCTCTATCGCTGACTTTTCTTAATTGTTGAGCCAATCTCTTCGGCGAGCTCGACTTAGCTCATCAAAAAGGTTCAGTGACTCATCGACTAGATCGACGAGTCTGTCTGCAATAACTTTTCTGTGCTTGCATTTAAGTTTCTCCTCGATTTTTTTGTAGATATGGTACGCACCAATCTAACTGAGCCACCTCAGAAAAAGGTAAAGGGAATTACGATAAATGAAGGAAGATCACGACCTTCACAAAAAAGAAAGCAAGATCTCCCACCAAGAGACAAAGGCAAGAGGAAAAAACATATAGCAAAGAAAGGTGCAGCTATTGAGCCAGATTTATCCGAACCAGAGGATGAACAACCTCTCATTAACTGAAGGGATGCGCTCCAGGCCAGATCTCAGTCCACAGCCACCAGTACTCCCTTAGCTGCCACTCCTTCGATTACAGACTCAGTGCCAGCCCAGGCACCCTCAGTAACTCCTGCACTTCCTATAGTTCCTCCAACGAGGCTGTTAAATAGATTGAAATGTGATGGTTTACGGACCATCATAAAGGAGAAGTTACTAACCATGGAGGGCCTAGAAGGCAAGCATCCTGAGGTGCTTGAAACTCTCCGATACCATGGATTCGAGCAGTTCACATGACCTCGAAGCCCTTACATTCCTTCTTGGGTAAGGGAGTTTTACACTGCTTATGGGGAATTGACGGCAAGTGAGTTTTGACCGGTGAAGTCGGTCATGGTTAGAGGCAAAGAGGTGGAGTGTCACAACTAGCATATTAATGTTGTATTAGGTAGACCGCTACACTCTGCACTCCTTTACGAGGGGCTGTCGATTGTTCAGTCCCTGGATGATTTGAATGGTTGGTTAGCTCCAATGATTTCTGACACCACCCTGAGGTGGATAGATATAGGGGCTCTTATTGAGAAGAGGGACATGAACAATGCCTCCAGGTTCTGGTTTGGCTTCATCAGCAACACTATCATGCCATCCCAAAACAAGTCTATTCTACGCCATCCTTAGAAGGCTTGCATTGGTTCTATCATGGCCAGGAGGCAGATCGATCTGGGACTATTGATTTCACAAGAGATGGCCATGAAAGCAAAACAAAAGCTGACATCTCTGCCATTTCCAGTTCTGGTCACTGAGTTGTGCGAGTGAGCTGGAGTACCTCGTAACATTACGAGGGATATTGAGGTCACCCCATCTTCCTCCACTGATATTCGACGTAGTGAAATTGAGTTCATACAAGAGGAAGTTGACAAGAGGAGAACAACTCCAACAGATACTTCTCCAGAGGTAAATATTGACTCATTACCAGCAGAGGCACCTTCGCCTACTCCAGCCTCTGAGCCCTCAGGTGTACCCGCTCCTTCTTCCTCTTTTTCACAAGCTCCAAGTGTTTCCTCATCCTCCCAGCCTGCCAAGATCACTCAGGCCATGGTCTTGAAGATGGGGCAGTTGGCCTATTCAACTGATGTAAGAGCTACCCGACTAGAGAGGTCTGTTTTGGAGATGATCGACAGGGCCATACTAGAAGTACTTACCCCCCTTCAGACTTCTGTTGACGCCTTGATAGTGAGAGTCACTACCTATGAGAGTCGACGGGTGAGGCCTCTGAGGTGACGACTTTAAAATCCGAGATTGTGAGTTTGAGGAAGGACATAAACTATCTTAAGTCTACTGACTTCACTTCACTATTAGAGACTGTCGAGGACAGGGATGCTCCTGAGACCTCGAGGATTCCTTCGGCTACCATCGGAGATGTATAGGGGGATGTCACAACACATGCAGAGTCGTATGCAGAGACCGACGAGGAGTTGATAGCGGTACATGCTTAGGAGACAAAGGAGATTAGAGATGAGAGCATATTCAAAGACTTGCCAGATCTTATTGAGACGGTTGTGCAGCCGGTGATCCAGACATTATCGACTGAGACGTCAACAGTAGCTCCTAGTGGATCTGGCATTGCTATTCCATCTGAGGCTACTCCAGGCACTGATGCCTATATACAGACTGCTACACCAGCCACCGAGACCCTGACAAAGAGAGAGAATACTTAGACAGGACCTTTCTTTACCTCCCTCTCTGTCTTATTATATTTTTACTTTTGGATAATTTTAGTTGCATTTGAGGACAAATACTTTTTATTTGTGGTGGGGTGAGGCCCACACCTTTTGTGTTGATAGTTGTGTTTTTTGTATATATTTGGGTTGTTCTGCTTTAAAATTGTGTTTTATCTGTTTCTGTGGATGTTTGAGCTTATGACTCCTTTTATTTTAAATTGCAAAATGATTTTGATCCGCTAGAAAAAATTTTCCACCTCTCGTGTGTTGAATGTGGTTGTTCTTTTGCAAAATTTAAGTCTTAGTTTCGATTAATACCGATGACTTGAATAGTGCTTACAATCGAACGAACATGAATGTACGGCTACGATGATGCCAAATGAAGTTGCATAGACAATATGTGAACTCTTTGCATCTCGTTGTGATTAGCCATTTATCGAATTTAGTCTTTTGTGATGATCATTGCACACTAGAGAAAGTGTGGAGTCTTGTTTGATTGTAGTGTCGATACCTAGTGTGATGAGCTTACTTTGAAACATGCATGATAGATCCTAGAATTGCCCCGTTGGCCCGATTAACTAAGTGATACTATCTCTTGATATGATCTTAGGCAACTTCTAAGAGTGTAAACCAATTTTACATATACCTCTTTTGTGACCTACCTTGTGAGCGTGTGATTCTCTTTTGAACACCCCTTGAGCCTTACCCTTCTTTGGAAGAAACTTAATGAGAACTAGACCTTTCTTAATCCACTACCTATAATCCTCTTGAATTGTGGTTAATTGAATAGCCAACTTAGGCCAAAAGCCTAAGTTGGGGTGTGGTGAAAAGATAAGGGCACGTCAAGAAGTGCAAGGAAAGTCTCCTTCAACCCATGGTGTTGAGAAAAATGGAACTTTCCATATAAAAAAAAGAAAGAGGAAAAGAGAAGAATGAAAAAGAAAGTTGTAGAATAAAGTGCAAAAGAAAAGGGGTTTTCAACACACTATGGGAAAGTGAATAATATGATGACTTATGAGCACTAAAGAAAATGATGCAGGAAAATGGAAGGAAGTGTTGTGAATACCACATCTTATAAGGATAAAAGTCACTGAGCCTAAATGATCATACCTTCGCACTCAGCCCCATTACACACCTTGAAAAGACCTTTTTGATCTTGAGAAAGCTAAAACAAATGTTGATTGGAAAAAACGGGTAAACCTATGGGTGAAAGCATGCATTATTTTCATCTTTGTGAGTGTGAGCGTTGCATATGATTCCTGAACTTTAAATGATTAAATCATTATGTGCGAATATGGAATCATTCTTTCTATGAGGGCATTCAAACACTCTAGTTGAGCCTGAACTTGCAATTGAAGCAAGTATTGTTAGTATGAGATTCTTCGATATTGGTGAGTCACTACTTGAATCTTTAAGTGCACAATTGATCTTTGCACAAGTAAATTGAGTTTTGTCGTGTGCATTCATGATCAAGTCTTGTGTAGCACTGTTCGATACACCCTTTTTGAATGGCTGAACTTGAGTTTACTTGAGGACAAGCAAAGGTTTAAGTTGGGGTGTTAATGAGTCTACAAATTGGAGTCATTGAGGGCTATATTTTAATAGAAATTATGTCCTCAAATGCATGTTTTATCTCGATATCTGATGAAAACTTTTAAGTTTCAAGTATTTGAAGTTTGAGGCAAAACATGGACACTACTAAGCAAAAAGAAGCCAAAAGCACGAAGAAACGAAGATCTGTGAATCGCAGAACCTATTCGGTGAATTGCCAAAAGATCGCATATTCGCCTTTTGTTCTAGCGTGTTGAGCCCTGAAGGAAAAGAGAAAATCAGTGTTGAAAAAGAGCAATCGGCATATCGCCAAACGACTCCGCGAAGCAGTGTTACATTGCCTAATTATCCAGGACACAAAGATGCTGAAGGCAATTGATGAAAGGTGACGAAGTAGACCAAAGGGTGGATCGCCGAATGTATCGGGGATTCTCATTAACGTCGCCGAAAGATCCTTCGGAGCACATTTTCTGGAAACTATAAATGCTAGTTCAGTTTTTATTCATAGTAGCGAATATGACCCTGTTTTACCTAGTTTTTAGATTATTAAGTTTGACGTAGAGTTTTGGAGATATTCTCTATAAGTTTTAAAGAGGGTTCTGAAAACTTGGAGCTTTCAAGGGTTTCATCTTTAAGGAATTGTACTTGGCTATCTTGGATTATTCACTTTTCGCTTGTTCTAAGACTTAATCTTGCATACCCATTGATGGAAACAAATATTGGTATACGTCTTTATCTCTTTTACATGTGTAGCTAAAACCCCAATTCTTGGGGTGTGATTTTGTGAATATAGGTTAGATTTGTTGTTGGGTCTTGTTTGCTGATAGCCTATTTGTAGTTTATATGTGACTTTGTTTAGTAGTTGTGGATGAATATAATAAATTTGTAGTTGCAAATACAAGTTTATTTATGTGTTTTCAACTTGCTCGAGAGAGAGGTCGTAAAACTAAAAACTACTAAATTGATGGCCAGTGTGAGTGGGTCGACATGAGGCTCAGCTCGAGAGAGTGAACCCTAGTCCCATGTCCACACACTTAGCTCAAGAGAGTGAGTAGGTTAAGGCGTAGGCTGGTCTTCATGCAGCAAGTGGGTGTTCGAGAGGAACGCATTTGAAACGGGGTCAGTTGCTCGAGAGAGAGCTTATCCCCCTTAAAGTATAGCCTAGTCACAAATACTCAATTAATTTACTAACAAAAGTATGTATCCAATGATTTAGTCTATCCCACATTCCTATCACGTCCCAAGAATCCCGTCTCCATACTTATATTTTTTCTTATTTTCACTGTTTTAGTTGTTTCTTGCTTACAAACCCCCATTTGATATTTGACTCTTGTGTCACCCCGTTTAATTTGTTATGTTTTAATTAGCCAAAGTCTTTATCTGTGATTAGGTTTAGCACTTTTGCACTTAACCATTAATTCTCACGCCCACTCCCTTGGGACTCGACCCCAACCCTTGGTTGGGTTATTATATTATTGCATGATTGTAGACACTTGCATCGGAAGTTGTGTTCTTGATTACGCAAACATCAATGAGCACTATTCAAGTCATCGGTATTGATCAAAATCGATACTCAAATTAGCAAGAGAACAGCCACATTTTACACAAACAAGAGATGGCAATTTTTTTTCGAAAGGGTCCAAAAATCATTTATCATTTAAAACAATGAGCCATAAGCTCAATCATCCACAAAAGTAGTGTAACCACAATTATAACTCAAAATCCAATATATAAACAAAACCAAAGAGTCACAAAAGATCACACAAAATGTGGGCCTAACCCCACCACAAATAAAATCATTTGTCCTCAAATGCAAACAAAACCTAACATATCTAAAAGTCAAAATAAAGTAAGACAGAGAGGGAGGTAAAGAAAGGATCTTGTCTACTTAGTCACTCCATTTGTCTAGGCATCAGTACCCGGAGTCGCCTCAGATGGAATAGCAACTGCACTAAGATCATTTAAGGGCGTATCCACCAAAAGAGCCCGCACAGTTGCATCTACCAAGGCCTCTTCAATCAAAGTAAGGCCCTCATATGAAGCTTCCTCAGCCACCTCAAGCAACTCTTCATCCGTCTCCGCCTCAGACTCAGGATCAGCTGCCTCCTAAACTCTAATCTCATCTCTGGTGGTAGGTGGAGTCATATCTGGGATCTGTACCCTCCCAAAGATTATGGACATGTTGGTGGACTTTGGCTAATCCACCTCGCTCCTCAACACAACTATAGCGGCCTTTAAAGTCACCACCTCCTCGATGACACCTTAGCCACGCTCACACACCGTTATCATCGCCACAAAGGCATCAATGGCAGCACTCAATGGTGTCACAACATCAGCCAGGGCAGTCTGAATTATGCCCAAAATGGATGCCTCGAGTCTGGCAACCCGACGATCCGCAAAATGGGCAGGCTGCCCCATCCAGAGTAATGAAGCTTGAGTGATAGGGGCTCAGGAAACAGCAGCAGCAGCAGGTCTAGGAGGCAGTGTAGCTGCACAAGAACCTGGAGCGTCAGAAGAAGTAATAGTAGAGGTACTTGAAGGACCAGGGGTCGGAGTAGGCAAAGTTGCCTCTGCAGGTAGTGAGTCTGTGTCTACAACCAGGGAAGAGTCCACCGGGGCTGCTTTCTTCTTCTTCTTCTCCTCCTCATCATCATTTAAATATTCTGCCTTGATCCTCCGAATATCAGTAGAGGATGTGGCAATCACTTCCACATCCTTTTGTGCATCTCTAGGGACCCGAGTCCATCTTCATAACTCGGTGATTAATATTGGGAAGGGAAGTGAGGTATGGCACTGCATCACCCTCATGACCATCTCCTGTGCTATAATCATTCCTAAATTTAGCCTCGTCTCATCAATAATGCAACCCAAACAGGCTGTCTTGGCATGACGGAGAATCGACTGGTTCTGGGATGGCATAATATTACTGCTGATGAAGCCAAACCAGAACCTTGCAGCTATGTTTAGATAGTTTTTATCGATAGGTGCTCCAACTTCAAGCCATTTGGGGGCACCGTCTGATATGAGAGGAGCTAACCACTTCTTCATATTTTCTAAGGTGGTAGTCCGGATCATATGTTGGCAGTCGTTATCAATATCATCAGGACAGTTCAGGACAACATTGATAGCCTCAATGTCACACTTACAATATAATCAACCAGTTTAAATGCAACTGCTTGCTTTTTTTGCTGAGGTATCAAGGTTCCATAAGCAGCATAAAACTCCCGAACCCAATTAGGAATGTAAGGGTCACAAGGCTTGGTGAAGATCTGGAATTTATGAGCCTTCAAACAACTCAAAATCTCTGGGTACCTGTCAATTACCCCCATCAATTGACAACCTCTTCTCCTCTATGATTTTCCTCAACCCCTAAGTCTTTAATTTGTTCATCAACTTGGGAGGAGGACCCTATACAGGAGGTGCAAGGACTACAGCCTACCCTGGAACTGGAAGAGAAGAAGTAGTGGGTGGAGGAGTCCTAATCCTAGATGGATCATTCATCCTTTTTGACCGCAGCTCTGCCCTATGTTTTTCTACCCGCTCATTATCGTCTGAAACTACTATCTGAGGCTCCTGGTGCTCACCCTCACTCTCAGAAGTGGTGAGGTAAGTGTCATAGATCCCGTCGCTATTGAAACTGGCCTCTGGTGATGCTGGTGCTTTTTCTTTTCCTTTTCCCTTCCCACCAGATGTGGGAAGTTTGATGGCTTTAGCCCTAGATACAACTACATCCTCTTTTAGTATTATCCCCTTAGCCTTCTTTCGGGGTGGCATGTTTCTACCTACAACCTTTTGTCTAGCTATGTCTGAAAAACATCAAGAAAAAGTTATAAACAATTCAATCAAAGGTACAGAAAAATAATTGCAGACAGACTCGTCGGACAGGTCGGTGAGTCGTCGAATCACTTTGGCGAGCTTGATCGGGCTCGCCAAAAGGATTGGCTCTAAGATTTTGGCAAGTCGACGATGGAAAAGTCCTATTTGTGAATCGCTGACAGCTTTCGGCAAGCAAGGGTTAGCCCGCCAAAAATTACAGTGCAAAAAGGGTTCAGGGGTGCAGACAAAGGGAGAACACGAAGACTTTTGGCGAGTCGCCGAGTGCCTTTGGCGACCTCAAGCTTCTCATCTAAAAGTACAAAAAAAACTACTCATTTAGCATGCAATTAAAGGTGAGATGGGGAATTTCGGTGAACCGCCAAGTGGTTCGGCAAGCTCAACCCAGCTCGCCAAACGGCCAAACGTGCCTACTTTCAACCCAACTTCTTGAATTCGACCCCGCAACCCGCGAAAACAAAAATCAAAGCATGCAAAGCTCAAATTAAAACAAGACCCATAACACCCATTACCTCGGGATACGCAGACTTCTCCCGATTTGCCAAAGTTGGCCATTTGATAACTTTTACCCTTAATAATAACGTCACTCGATCTATCATTGGGAAAATTACGTCATTTGGCACAACTACGGGTTACTTAGACTTCACCCAACTAGACTCAATAACATGCAAGCACAACCCCACAAGATTTAACCAATTTTAAGGCACAAAATTTAGGGAAATAGACATTATACACAATACGAGCAAGATTATCAAATTAGAACAGGCATTCAAAAATTCTAATCTTATGAGAGAGGCCCAACACACGAGTCGATTAATCAAGACTGAAATGTTAGCCGGCAAAGTAGTCCCAATCCAAGCATAAATCAATGACTATAATACTAATAGAAATGCAAAAATATAGAAACTAATGTGTGGGTGTGAGATTGGGAAGTTCAAAAGTGAGGGAATGTTAAAGAGTTGGTAGTTTAAACCTTTGGCCTTTTAAAAACCATCCAGTTCTCACCCATTCGGTGACATTAGTCATGCTCGTCGACCTACTCAGCGACACGCAGAGTGGTCACTTACCTCGTCGAGTTTTATAGGACTGTCAGTTAATGTGGGGGTCTAAACAGCGATACAGGTCGCAATCACCGACATGGTCGGTGATTCGCCTATAATTTCCTAGGGTCGCCGACCTCTTTGGCAATCTGTCGACTGGAACTTTGGCTCGCCAACTTAGACTTTTCACACACTTTGACCTGCACATTCAACACACCACTATTGCAAACGTAAAAAGAAAGAAAATAAAACTTTGGTTGCCTCCCAAGCAATGCCTTAATTAACGTCGTGGCACGACTTTCCCACTCTATTGTGACTTGCGGGGTAGAGACGAGACAACACATGACCCATTTAGGCCTCCAGCAGCTGAACATATAAAGAGAGGGAAACAGTCATCTCATTCAGTAGTGAGAGATTTTATTTCATCCCATTCAACACTTTGTCATGCTCTTTGAAGTTATGGAAAATGAGAGAGAGCATCTCTTCCATTTGTCCACCCTCGTACATTTTGGGCTTTATACACTCGTGAGGGGGAATGTATCGGTCTTTGATTTTACCCTAGACTTCCAACTCCAAAATCTTTTTGGGTTAACTCGTCTAGCTGAGTTAACAAAGTGCTAAATAGAGATCCCTTTCTACTTCTTGGTTGGCCTCAGTCATATGATCAAGGAGTTGGGCTACGACCACATTGGGTTGTCGTACAAGACCACCCGAGATAAGTTGATCAATCAATCCTTTGTTCCCGGGACTAACACTCTTATAGAAGCATTCCAATAGAACTATATCGGAAATCTCATGAGTTAGGCATAGCATCACCAGTGCTTTAAACCTCAACTACGACTCATGAATTTTCTCCCCTTCTAATTGGTTGAAGGTTAGGATGTTATCCCTGAACCTCATCACTTTTATGGGAAGGTGATCCATTTGTTCACAGTTACTATTTACACTCATTCTTCCTGTTTTAACGCACAGACAAGAAAAACAAAACTAAAATTAAGTATCACTATAACAAACAAGAACAAATTCAACTTAACTAAAAATTCTCAAATAACACCACTCCCCAGCAGCGACGCCATTTTGATAAATAATATATGCTATCAAAGACACTCCATCCAATACTAAGTGTCAACGATTGTTCAATAGTAATATAACCCAACTAAGTGAGTTGGGGACGAGTCCCAAGGGAGTGGTTCGTAATTGAGAATCCATAGGCAAGTAAGAATATGCTCAAGTCAATCATAGCTAAAAATATTTACGAATAAAAGCATGGTTTAAATTATAGGTGACACAAGTGTCAAATATCAGAGGGGGTTGGTTTCAATTATTAACTAAAATAGCAAATGACACGAAAATACGAATATATAGACGGGTTCTTGCATGTGATTGGATTATGGGCTAAGGTAGACAATTGGGTAATTGCAATTAATAGTGAATAGTTGTAAATCAGTGAATAAGCTAGACTTTAATGGGAGTAAACTTTCTATCGAACAATTTACCCCAAATCAAATTGGTTTTCTCTAACACCAATAAGCAGTAATTAAGAACAACCTTCGCTTTAGTCCATTCACTCTCTCAAGCTGAATGTGTGGAAGTGGGTTTAGGGTTCACTCTCTCGAGATGAACCTAAGACAACCCAATACCCACAGACCATCAATTCAGAAATTTTGGTTTTGAAACCTCTCTCTCGAGTAAGCCAAAAGCATGAAGTTAGGACTGTATTTGCAACTACCACCCATTAATTTCAACCACAATTACTAAACGAAATCACTTTTAAATAGCATATACACTATCAATTAACAATACCCAGCAGCTAAATCGATCCATAATCACATAATCACACCCCAAGAATTGGGGGTTGGAAATCTTCAAATCTCCAAAGCTAAGAAAGTATTGTCTCTAAACTCAGTTCTCAGCTCTTAAACTTGAAAAAGGAATAATAATGAAAATTACTGAATGTTTCATATTAAACTAAGAATTTAAAAACATATTTATAGTCTCCCAAAAATGTGTTGCGAAGGACCATTCTACGCACTAAGTCAGGATCGCCGATCCACTTGGCGATCCGCCTTTTGGTGAATTTCATCGTCTTTTTGCTTTAGCCTTCAGTATCTTTAGGTTTTGTACTTTGGGCGATATGGCAATACATCGTGGAATCATTTAGAGACTCACCGACTGCTTCTTTCGACCGCCGACGTGATTTTCTCCTTCGGGGCTCGGCACACTGGAACATTAGGCGAGACATCAGTCATTGGGTGATTGACCCAATGGATTAGGCAATCCTCAGGCCTTCTTTTCTTCGTCCTTTCAGCTGCCTTGTTCTTTTTTGTTCATTAGTGTCCATGCTTTGTTCCTCAATCCAAATTCCTGAAATTCAAGGGTTTACATCAGTTATTGGCACAAAATATACATTTGGGGACATTAAATCTATTAAAATAAAGCCCTAAATGAGTCCAAATCGTGGAATCATCAGTTCTCCAACTCAATACGGAGTTCCTCATAAAGTTTTTTGAGAAAAAAATTTGGGTGCTCCGAGCTCCAGATCCATGAGCTATATATACACAAAAAATAGAAGAATTTACGCGATTCCAAAAAAGGCCCTGTAGTTACATCAATGAGCGTGAAAAGAAATCGTGTGAGTATACGTGATGGTTCCCCAACACAATACGGATGTCCTCATAAAGTTTTTTGAGAAATTTGTTTTGGTGCTCCGGGTGCCAAATCGATGAGCTAATACACATAAAAAAATAGAGCAATTTGCGTGATTCCTACAAAACGTCCTGTAGATGCGGAAATCAGCGTGAAAAAAATAGTGTGAGTTTACGTGAGTGTTCCCAAACTCAATAAAAAGTTTCTCATAAAGTTTTTTGAGAAAAGAATTGTGAGTGCTCCGAGAACCAGATCCTTAGGCTAATATATACAAAAAATAGAGCAGTTCACGCGATTTCTAAAAAAGGACTTATAGATACGAAAATGACGTAAAAAAATGGTGTGAGTATACATGATGGTTCCCCAACTCAACACAAAGGTCCTCATAATATTTTTTGAGAAAAAAAATTGGGAGCTCCAGGCACCATATCCATAAGTGAACATTCAGAAAAAATAGAGCAATTTAAGTGATTCCTAAAATAGGGCCTATAGATGCGAAAATAGGCGTGAGAAAAATGGTGTTAGTATACGTGATGGTTCTCCAACTCAATACGATGGTCCTCATAAAGTTTTTTTGAGAAAAGAATTTTGGGTGCTCCGGACGCCAGATCCATGGGCTAATACACACAAAAAATAGAGTAATTTGAACGATTCCTAAATAATGGACTTGTAGATGCAGAAATGAGTGTGAAAAAATGATGAGAGTATACATGATGATTCTCCAACTCAATACATAAGTCCTCATAAAGTTTTTTGAGAAAATATTTTTGGGTGCTCTGGACGCCAGATCCATGGGCTAATTCGCACGAAAAATAGAGAAATTTACGCGATTGCTAAAAAGAACCTATAGATGCGAAAATGAGCGTGAACAAAATGGTGTGAGTATACGTGATGCTTCCCAACTCTATACAGATGTCTTTATAAAGTTTTTTGAGAAAGAAAATTTTAGGTGCTCTGGGCGCCAGATCTATGGTCTAATACTTACAAAAATGAAGCACTATGCGTAATTCCCAAAAAATGGCATGTAGATACAGAAATGGGCGTAAAAAATGGTGTGAGTAAACGTGATGGTTCCCAAATTCAATACGAACGCCCTCATAAAGTTTTTTGAGAAATTTTTTTGATGCTACAGGCGGGTGATCCATGGGCTAATACATACGAAAAATAGAGCAATTTGAACGATTCCTAAAAAAGGGCATGTAGATGTGGAAATTGGCATAAAAATGATGTGAGTATACGTGAGAGTTCCCATACTCAATACGGAGGTCCTCATAATGTTTTTTGAGAAAATAATTTAAGGTACTCCGGACACCAGATCTATGGGCTCATACACACAAAAAAATAGAGCAATTTGCGTAATTTCTATAAAAGGGCTCGTAGATGCGGAAATGGGAGTGTAAAAAAATTGGTGTGAGTATACGTAAAAGTTCCCCAACTAAATACGGAGGTCCTTGTAAAAAATTTTAAGATAAAATTTTGGGTGCTCTGGGCTCCAAATCCATGGATTAATACACACGAAAAATAGAGGACTTTGTGTAACTGCGAAAAAAGAGCCTTGTAGATGCAAAAATGGGCTAAAAAATGGTGTGAGTATACGTGATGGTTTCCCAATTCAATACGGAGGTCCTCATAAAGTGTTTGAGAAAAAAAATTTGGGTGCTCCGGATGCCAGATCTATGAGCTAATACTAACAAAAAAAATAGAGCAATTCGCGCGATTCCTATAAAAGGGCCTGTAGATTCGAAAATGGGCGTAAAAAAATGGTGCGAGTATACATGATAGTTATCCAACTCAATAAGGAGGTCCTTATAAAGTTTTTGAGAAAATATTTTTGGATGCTCTGGATGCTAGATCTATGGACTAATACAAATGAAAATAGAGAAATTTGTGCAACTACTAAAAAGGGGCCTTGTAGATGCGGAAATGGCGTGAAAAAAATGGTGTGAGTATATGTGATGGTTCCCCAACTCATTTCGTTAGTCCTTATAAAGTTTTTTGAGAAAGAAATTTTGGTTGCTCCGTGTGCCAAATCAATGGGCTAATACATACAAAAATAGAGGAAATTGAGCAATTTTAAAAAATAGGCCCGTAGATGCGGAATTGGGCATGAAAAAAATGGTGTGAGTATATGCGATGGTTCCCAAACTCAATACAGATGTCCTCATGATGTTTTTAAGAAACAAATTTGGGGTGCTACGGACGCCAGATCCATACACTAATACATACAAAAAATAGAGCAATTTGCACAATTCCTAAAAAAGACATATAGATGCAGAAATGGGTGTGAAAACAAAAGTTATGAGTATACGTGATGGTCCCCAAACGCAATATGGATGTCCTTATAAAGCCTTTTGAGAAACAAATTTTTGGTGCTTCGGGCGTCATATCCATAGGCTAATACACAAAAAATAGAGCAATTTACGCGATTCTTATAAAAAGGCCTATAGATGCAGAAATGAGTATGAAAAAAATGGTGTAAGTATACATCATGGTTCCAAAACATGAAACAGATGTCCTCATCATGTTTTTTTAGCAAAAAAATTTTGGGTGCTCTAGGCACTAGATCAAGGGGCTAATTAATACACACGAAAAATAGAGCAATTTGCGCGATTTCTAAAAAACGACATGTAGATGCAGAAATGGGCGTGAAAAAAATGGTGTGAGTATACGTGATGGTTCCTAGACTAAATACGGAGGTCCTCATAAAGATTTTTTAGAAATTTTTTTGGGTGTTCCAGGTGCCAAATCCATGGGCTCATACACACAGAAAATAGAACAATTTGCGCGATTTATAAAAAAGGAAATTGTAGCTGTGGAAATGGGTTTGAAAAAAATGGTGTGAGTATATATGATGGTTCTCCAACTCAAAACAGAGGTCCTCATAAAATTTTCCAAGAAGACAATTTTGGGTGCTCCGGCCTTCAAATCCATGTGCTAATATACACGAAAATAAAGAAATTTGAGCGATTACTAAAAAAAGGCCTCTAGCTTCGGAAATGGGTGTGAAACAAATGGTATGAGTATACGTAATGATTTCCCAACTCAATATGGAGGTCCTCATAAAGTTTTTTTTGAAAAACAATTTGGGTGCTACGAGCGCCAGATCTATGGGCTAATATACACGAAAAATAAAGCAATTTGAGCAATTCTTAAAAAAGGGATTATAGATGCAGAATGGGTGTGAAAAAAATGGTGTGACTAGATGTGATGATTCCACAACTCAATTCAGATGCCTTGATAAAGTTTTTTGAGAAATACTTTTTGGGTGCTCCGGGCGCTAGATCCATGGGCTAGGCTAATACACATGAAAAAAGTTAGAGCAATTTACGCGATCCATAAAAAAAGGCCTCGTAGATTTGGAAATAGGTGTGAAAAAAAAGGTGTGAGTATACGTGATGGTTCCCCAACTCAATACAGAGGTCCTCACAAAGTTTTTTGAAAAAAAATTGGAATCTCCAGGCGCCAGATCCATAAGTTAATATTCACGAAAAATACAACAATTTGCGTGAATCCTAAAAAAAGGCCTATAGATGCATAAATGGGTGTGAGAAAAATGGTGTGAGTATACGTGATGGTTCCCCAACTCAATACGGTGGTCCTTATAAAGTTTTTTGAGAAAAAAAATTGGGTGCTTCGAGCACCAGATCCATGGGCTAATTCACACAAAAAATACATCAATTTGCGTGATTCCTAAAAAAGGCCTATAGATGCGTAAATGGGTGTGAGTATACATGATGATTCTACAACTCAATATAGAGGTACTGATAAATTTTTTTGAGAAATTATTTTGGGTGCTCTGGGCGCCAAATCGATGAGCTAATACGCACGAAAAATAGAGGAATTTACGTGATTGCTAAAAAGGGGCATGTAGATGCGGAAATGAGAGTGAAAAATGGTGTGCGTATATGTGATTGTTCCCCAAATTAATACAGAGGTCCTCCTAAAGTTTTTCTGGAAAAAAAATAGGGTGCAATGGGCGCCAGATCCATGGGCATTATACACACAAAAATTAGAATAATTTACTCAATTCCTAAAAAAGGGCATGTAGAAGCAGGAATGGGAGTGAACAAAATGGTGTGAGTATACGTGATGGTTCCCCAACTCTATACGGATCTCCTCATAAATTTTTTTGAGAAAGAAAATTTTGGGTGATCTGGGCGCCAGATCTATGGACTAATACACATAGAAAATGGAGTTATATGTGCGATTCCTAAAAAAAGGCCTGTAGATGTTGAAATGGGTGTGAAAAAATGGTGTGAGTATACTTTATGGTTCCCAAACTCAATACGGATGTCCTCATAAAGTTTTTTGAAAAAAGATTGGATGCTCCAAGCGGCTGATCAATGGGCTAATACACATGAAAGATAAAGCAATTTATGCGATTTCTAAAAAAGGGCATATAGATGCATAAATTGGCATGAAAAAAATGATATGAGTATACGTGAGAGTTCCCACACTCAATACGAAGGTCCTCATAATTTTTTTTGAGAAAACAATTTTGGGTGCTCCGGACGGCAGATCTATGGGCTAATACACACAAAAAATAGGGCAATTTGCGCTATTCCTATAAAAGGGCATGTAGATGCCAAATTAGGCATGAAAAATAAAATGGTGTAAGTATATGTGATAGTTCCCCAACTCAATACAGAGGTCCTTATAAAGTTTTTGAGAAAAAAAACTTGGGTGCTCTGGGCACTAAATCCATGGACTAATACATACGAAAAATAGAGAAATTTACTCGACTGCTAAAAAAGGGCCTTGTATATACGAAAATAGGTATGAAAAAAATGGTGTGAGCATACGTGATGGTTCCCCAACTCAATAAGGAGGTCCTCATGATGTTTTTTGAAAAAATATTTTTGGGTGCTCCGGACGCCAAATCTATGGGCTAATACACATAAAAAGAGAAATTTCCGTGATTTCTATAAAAGGGCCTGTAGATGCGGAAATGGGCGTGAAAAAATGGTGTGAGTATACGTGATAGTTCCCCAACTCAATGAGGAGGTCCATATAATATTTTTTGAGAAAAAAAAATTTGGGTGATCTGGGCACTAGATCCATGAACTAATACACACGAAAAATAGAGGAATTTATGCAACTACTAAAAAAGGGCCATGTATGTGAAAATGAAAGAGAAAAAAATGGTGTGAGTATATGTGATGGTTCCCAACTCGATACGGCGGTCCTCATACAGTTTTTTCAGAAAACAAATTTGGTGCTCCGGACACCAGATCAATGGGCTAACACACGAAAATAGAGAAATTTGTGCGATTTCCAAAAAAGGGCCTATAAATGCGGAAATGGGTGTAAACAAATGGTGTGAATATTCGTGATGGTTCCTAAACTCAATACGGATGTACTCAGAAAGTTTTTTAGGAAATAAATTTTGGGTGCTTCGGGAGCCAGATCCATAGGCTAATACATCTGAAAAACAGACCAATTTGCGCGATCCTGAAAAAAGGTCTATACATGCAGAAATGGGTGTGAAAAAAATGGTGTGATTATACGTGATGGTTCCCAAACTCAATACGGATGTCCTCATAAAGTTTTTTGAGAAACAAATTTTGGGTACTTCGGGTGCCAGATCCATAGGCTAATACACACGAAAAATTGAGCAATTTGCGTGATTTCTAAAAAAAGGCCTGTAGATACAGAAATGGGTAAGAGAAAAATTGTGTGAGTATACGTGATGGTTCCCTGAATCAATACGGAGGTCTTCATAAAGTTTTTTGAGAAATTTTTTTGGGTGCTCCGAGCGTCAGATCCGTGGGCTCATACACACGAAAAATAGAACAATTTACGCAATTTCTAAAAATGGCATTGTAGTTGTGGAAATGGTCTTGAATAAAATAGTGTGAGTATATGTGATGGTTATCCAACTCAATATAGAGGTCCTCATAAAATTTTCCAAGAAAAAACTTTTGGGTGCTTCAGGAGTCAGATCCATGTGTTAAAACACAGAAAATAAAGAAATTTGAGTGATTACTAAAAAAGGGCCTCTAGATACGGAAATGGGTGTGAAAAAAATGGTGTGATTTTACGTGATGGTTCCCCAACTCAATACAGAGGTTCTTGTAAAAAAAAATTGAAAAAAAACTTGGGTGCTACGAGCGCAACATCTATGGGCTAATACACATGAAAAATAGAGCAATTTGAGTGATTCTTAAAATAGGGCCTGTAGACGCAGAATGGGCATAAAAAAAATGGTGTCAGTCTACGTGAAGGTTCCCAAACTCAATTCGGATGTCCTCATAAACTTTTTAAAAAATATATTTTGGGTGCTCCGGGCGCCAGATTCATGGGTTAATACACACGAAAAAAATTATAGCAATTTGCACGATCCATAAAAAAGGGCCTTGTAGATTTGGAAATGGGCGTGAAGAAAATGGTATGAGTATATGTGATGGTTCCCAAACACAATACGAAGGCCCTCATAAAGTTTTTGGAGAAATATTTTTTGGATACTCTTAGCGCCAGATCCATGGTCTAATACACACAAAAATAAAGGAATTTAAGCGATTCCTCAAAAGAACCTGTAGATGTGAAAATGGGAGTGAAATAAATGGTGTGAGTTTATTTGATGGCTCCCCATTTCAATACGGAGATCCGCATAAAGTTTTTTCAGAATTTTTTTCTAGTGCTTCGATCGCCAGATGTTTGGGCTAATACACACAAAAATAGAGGAAGTTGCATGATTCCTAAAAAAGGGCATGTAGATGCGGAAATGGGAGTGAAAAAATGGTGTTAGTATACGTGATGGTTCCCTAACTCAATATGGATGTCCTCATAAAGTTTTTATGGAAAACAATTTGGGTTCATGGGTGCTAGATCCATGGCTAATACACATGAAGAAAAGAGCAATTTGTGCGATCCACAAAAAAAGACTTTGTAGATTTAGAAATGGGAGTGAAAAAATTGGTGAGAGTATACGTGATGGTTCTCTAACTCAATACGGAGGTCCTCATAATATTTTTTGAGGAAATATTTTTGGGTACTCTTGGTGCCAGATCCATAGTCTAATATATACGAAAATAGAGAAATTTGCATGATTCCTAAAAAATAATTTGTAGATACGGAAATGGGCGTGAAAAAAATGGTGTTGTTATACATGATGGTTCCCCAACTCAATACGGAGGTCCTCATAAAGTTTTTTCAGAAAATGTTTTGGATGCAGCGGGCACCAGATCCTTGGGCTAATACACACTAAAATAGAGAAATTACGCGATTACTAAAAAAAGGGACTGTAGATGCTGAAATGGGTGTGAAATAAATAGTGTGAGTATATGTGATGATTCTCCACCTCAATACGGAGGTCCTCATAAAATTTTTTGATAAAAAGAAATTTAGGTACTTCGGGCACCAGATCCATGGGCATATACATACGAAAAATAGAGGAATTTGCGCGATTCTTAAAATAGGGAATGTAGAGCGAAAATGGGTATGACAAAAATGGTGTGAGTATACATGATGGTTCCCAAGTCTATACAAATGTCCTCATAAAGTTTTTGTGAATTTTTTTTGGGTGCTTCGCGCGCTAGAACCTTGGGCTCATACATACAAAAATAGAGCAATTTGTATGATTCTTAAAGAAGGGCCTGTAGAAGCGGAAATGGGCGTGAAAAAATGGTGTGAGTATACGTGATGGTTCCCCAACTCAATACGAAGGTCCTCATAAAGTTTTTTTGAGCAAAAAATTGGGTGTTCTTGACGCCAAATCTATGGGCTAATACACACAGAAAATAGAGCAATTTGCGTGATTCCTAAAAAGGGCTTGTAAATGCAAAAATTGTCGTGAAAAATTGGTATGAGTATGCGAGATGGTTCTCAAACTCACAACGAATGTCCTCATAAAAATTTTTGAGAAAAAAAGTTTGGATGCTCCGGGCGCCAGATCATTGGGCTAATATACATGAAAAATAGAGCAATAGGTGTTATTCCTAAAAAGGGCCTGTAGATGCAGAAATGGGAATGAAAAAAATGGTTCGAGTATACTTCAGAGTTCCCCAACTCAATACAGAGGTCCTCATAATGTTTTTTGAGAAAAACTTTTTGGGTGCTGTGGCCGCCAAATCAATGGGGTAGTACACAAAAAAATAGAGCAATTTGTGCGATTCCTATAAAAGGACCTGTAGATGCAAAAATGGGCGTGAAAAAATGGTGTGAGTATATGTGACTGTTCCCTAACTGAATATGGAGGTCTTTAGAAAGTTTTTTGGGCAAAATATTTGGGTGCTCTGGGCGCCATATCAATGGGCTACTACATACGAAAAATAGAGCAATTTGCGCGTTTTCTAAAAAAGGATTGTAGATGCGGCAATTGATGTGAATAAAATGGTGTGAGTATACATGGTGTTTCCCAACTCAATACGGAGGTCCTTATAAAAAAAAATTTAGAAAAATATTTTGGGTACTCCAGGCGCCAGATCGATGGGCTAATACACATGATAAATACAGTAATTTACGTAATTTCAAAAGAAGGGCTTGTAGATATGGAAATAGAGTGAAATAATGGTGTAAATATACGTGATGGTTCTCCAAATCAATACGGATGTCCTCACAAAAAAATTTTGGAAAAAAATTTAGGTGCTCTGGGCGCCAGATCCATGGGCTAACACACGAAAATTAGAGCAATTGCGCGTTCCATAAAAAAGGGCCTTATAGATTTGGAAATGGGCATGAAAAGAATGGTGTGAGTATACATGATGGTTCCGCAACTTAATATGGAGGTCCTTATATAGTCTTTTGAGAAAAAAATTTTGGGTACTTTTGGTGCCAGATCCATGGTTTTTAATACACACGAAAATAGAGGAATTTGCGCGAATTCTAAAAAATAACTTGTAGATGCGGAAATGGATGTGAAATGAATAGTGTGAGTATACGTGATGGTTCCCCATTTCAATACAGAGATCCGCATAAAGTTTTTTCATAAAAAAATTTTGGGTGCTTCAATCGCTAGATACTTGGACTAATACACACAAAAATAGAGTAATTTGCGTGATTCCTAAAAAAAGGAATGTAGATGCGGAAATGGACTTCAGAAAAATGGTATTAGTATACGTGATGATTCACCAATTCAATTTGGAGGTCCTCATAAAGTTTTTTGATAAAAAAATTTGGGTGCTGCAGGCATTAGATCCTTGGGCTAATACACATTAAAATACAGGAAATTGCGCGATTTCTAAAAAAAATAGTAGATGCGAAAATGAGGGTGAAAAAAAATAGTGTGAATATACGTTATGGTTCTCCAACTCAATACGGAGCTCCTCATAAAGTTTTTTGATTAAAAATTTTTGGGTGCTCCGGGTGCCTGATCCATGGGCTAATACACCCAAAAAACAGAGAAATTTGCACGATTCCTAAAATAGGGCATGTAGAGCAAAAATGGGTGTGAAAAAATGGTGTGAGTATACATGATGGTTCCCCAAGTCTATACAAATGTCTTCATAAAGTTTTTTGACAAATCTTTTTTGAGTGCTTCGCGCGCCAGATCTTTGGGCTCATACACACAAAAATAGAGTAATTTGCATGATTTCTAAAGAAGGGCCTGTAGAAGAGAAAATGAGCGTGAAAAAATGGTTTGAGTATACGTGATAGTTCCCCAACACAATATGGATATCCTCATAAAGTTGTTTTGAGAAAAATAAAATTGGGTGCTCTAGGCGCCAGATCCATGGACTAATAAACACAGAAAATAGAGCAATTTGCGTAATTCCTAAAATAAGGCTTGTAAATGCGGAAATGGACGTGAAAAAATGGCGTGGGTATACGAGATGGTTCTCACACTCAATACGGATGTCCTTATAAAGCTTTTTGAGAAAAAAAAGTTTGGATGCTTCGGGTGCCAAATCCATGGGCTAATACACGAAAAATCGAGCAATAGGCGTGATTCCTAAATAGGGCCTGAAGATGCAGAAATGGGCATGAAAAAATGGTGTGAGTATACGTGAGAGTTCCCCAACTCAATACAGAGTTTCTCATAAAGTTTTTTGAGAAAAACTTTTTGGGTGCTGCGAATGTCAAATTCATGGGCTAGTACACAAAAAAATAGAGCAATTTGCGCTATTCCTATAAAAGGGCCTGCAGATATGGAAATGGGCGTGAAAAACAATGGTGTGAGTATATTTGATTGTTCCCTAACTCAATACAGAGGTCCTCAGAAAGTTTTTTGAGCATAATATTTGGGTGCTCCGGGTTCCAGATCAATGGGATAATACACACAAAAAATAGAGAAATTTGCGTGATTTCTAAAATAGGGCTTGTAGATGCGGCCATTGGCATGAAAAAAGTTGTGTGAGTATACGTGATACTTCCCCAACTCAATACAGAGATCCTCATCAAGATGTTTTTTGGAAAAAAAAATTGGGTGCTCTGGGCGCCAGATCCATGGGCTAATACATATGAAAAATAGAGCAAATTACACAATTCATAAAGAAGGGTTTGTAGATGCGGAAATGGGCGTGAAAAATGATGTGAATATATGTGATGGTTCCCCAACTCAATACGGAGGTCCTCATAAAGTTTGTTTGGAAAAAGACTTTTTTTTCTCCAGGCGGCACATACATGGGCTTATATACACGAAAATAAAAGAATTTGAGCGATTACTAAAAAAAGGGCCTCAAAATGCGAAAATGGGCGTTAAAAATATGGTGTGAGTATACGTGATGGTTCCCAACTCAATACGGAGGTCCTCATAAAGTTTTTTAGAAAAAAAATTTGGGTGCTTAGGGCGCCATCTCCATGGGTTAATACACACGAAAAATAGAGGAATTTACATGATTCCTAAAAAAGGGCTATAGATGCGGAAATGGGTGTAAAAAATTGGTGTGAGTATACGTGATGGTTCTCCAACTCAATACAGATATCCTCATAAAGATTGTTGAGAAACAGATTTTGGGTGCTACGGGCTCCAGATTCATGGACTAATTAATACACATGAAAAATAGAGTAATTTGCGCAATTTCCAAAAAAAGGCATGTAGATACGGAATGAACGTGAAAAAAATAATGTGAGTATAAATGAATGTTCCCAAACTCAATATGGATGTCCTCATAAAAAGTGGTTTGAGAAAAATAATTTGGGTACTCTGTGCACCAGATCCAAGGGCTAATATATATAAAAAATAAAGTAATTTGTGCGATTCTTAGAAAAGGGCCTTGTAGATTTTGTAATGGGCGTGAAAAAAATGGTGTGAGTATACGTGATGGTTCTCCAATTTAATACGGAGGTACTCATAAAGTTTTTTGAGAAATTTTTTTTGGGTGTGCCAGGCGCTAGATCCAAGGTCTAATACACACGAAAAATAGAGCAATTTGTGCGATTCATAAAAAAGAGCTTGTAGATGTGGAAATGGGAGTGAGAAAAATAGTGTGAGTATACGTGATGGTTCCCCAACACAATACAGATGTCTTCATAAAGTTTTCGAGAAAAACCATTTGGGTGATCTGGGCGCTAGATCCATGGGCTAATACACATGAAAATTAGAGCAATTTGCGTGATTCCTAAAAAAAGGCCTGTTGATGTGGAAATGGGCGTGAAAGAAATGGTGTGAGTATACGTGATAGTTCTTCAACTCAATACGGAGGTCCTCATAAATATTTTTTGAGAAATAAGTTTTGGGTACATCGGGCGCCAGATTAATGGGCTAATACACACGAAAAATAAAACAATTTGCACGATTCCTAAAAAAAGGCCTGTAAATACGAAAATGGGTGTAAAAAATTATGTGAGTAGATGTGATTGTCACGACCCGAGCCTACACCCTGGACATGGCTGACACTCAAAAACCCTTGTTGTTCCCCAAGCGAACCCTCATCTTGGCTGACTACAAGCGGAAGAACAACTCAAGCATACATAAGCTTAAAATTGAATTAAATTCATTGAACTGCAATAGTGAACTTTAAGAAAGACTGAACAATACTCAAAAGAAAGTAAATACAGAAAACTCTTCAACTCTGTCTATCTTTGAAGCCTCTACTATTACAAAAATATATCGGGACAAGACCCACGATATCTCAAAACTACTAACTGTAAGGTAAAGGTAAAGTCCTCCGAAATATAAGAAGACTAACCAAAGCTGTCTGGAATATCACATGACCTCAACGATATGCCTATTGATGATCTTGAATACCTTTATCTGCATCATGAAATGATGCAGGCCAAATGTACAAGCATGTAAGGGGAATTCTAAAGCATAAACATAAGCTAGAACTTGATAAAAAGGAAACATACTTACCTTTTCTCAACTCACTCAACTAAACTCAACTCAAGAATAAGATACTTAACTCAAAGGTTAGATACTCAACTCAAAGGTACTCAACTCAAAATACTCAAGTATGGAAAACATTTAAAACAATAGAAAGCAACTCAGTTTGTATGCAAGGATACTAGATAAAATCTGTTTGTATATGAAAATACAAAGTAAACTATGTATATATACGAATACAAAACATCTCTGTGGGAGTTTCTCTAACCGACAACCATCACTATAAGCTATGTAATGATACAATGGTTGCCTCATGGTGCCAGGGTCATCCTATACTTTGTCGAGGTATAGAACCTACTACTAAATGGATCCACTAGTCTATGCTAAAAGTATTAAGGAATCCTCTAAAATGTATGACCCTTTCTACACACATTGGCTACATAGTTTATAGGGACTGTGAATTATCTGAACTCTCCCCCATATCGGTGCTCAATACTACTCTAAAAATATAACTAGCTCATATGTTTAAAAACTTAACTTTTTCTGTAGTTTGAGATTATTACTCAAAAATCTTTCTCTTAAAAGAGATGGTACTCAAACTGCTCAAAACTCTTTTGGAAATCTCAGTTTCCTCTCATCTTAAATGTGAAAACATTTACTTTTGGGCATACTTAGTTCCTATATATCATTTTAAAGAAAATGAACTCAACTCTGCTCTTTCTCAAAAACATTTCAAAATCATATTATAATATGATCATTGATGACTCGGGAAATCATACTACATAAACATTGATGGTATATCTAGATACCATACTGCTTAAGCATTGATGGCATAACTAGATACCATACTGCTTAAATATTGATGACATAACTAGATACCATACTGCTTAAACATTGATGTCATACTCGATTGTCATACTAATCATGTTTTAGAAAAACTTTTCTCAAAACTCATCTTTACTTTCTCAAAATCTCAGTTTAAGAACTCAAGTGTTGGCTTTTAAAAAAAAAAATTTATAAAATTTATAACTCAAAATAGGGTTCATGTGGTATTATGGGTATGAACTACTCAACTCAAGGACTCAATGATACCTCTCATCTCACGACTACTCGACTCATAGGGTTCATGCAGAATTATGGGCATGAACTACTCAACTCAAGGACCTTTATGGGTAACATATAGTAGCCCCATGATTAGGAATTTAATCCTAAAATGATTAGGAACTCAATACTCAAGATTTAGAACTTGAAGATACTACTCCTCTCAAAGATACTCAACTGATGAAGTTCATGCGGAATTTATGGGCATGAACGACTCGACTCAAAGGTCAAAATAAAAATATGGAACTCATGTGTACGACTCTTCTCATTCTCATACTTACTTCCTCAAAACTCAGTTTAAAACTCAAGTGTTGGCTTTGAAAAAATTCTCATGATTTATAACTCAAAATAAGGTTCATGCTGAATTATAGACATAAATAGATTGTAATGACCCGAGAGCACCCCCTAGTCATTACCTGCGTATTCGACCTCTCGGAGGTCTTATACAAGCTCTTAGAATTCGTCATAGCATTTATCATATAAAAATAGCAGAAAATTTAAAACTTTTTCATAATATAACACACGAGTTAAAAAGTCTCCTCATTTAAATCTTTAATACAAAATTGGAGTACTACGTCTCAAAGTAGCCATCTTAAAACACGACTACAACACAAGAGGGACACAAGCCTTAAAATACAAAAGAAACTACTATCTAGTACATTGAACTTAAGGAAACTCTTTTAACTTAAAGGTCCTTGAATCTTTAAGGACACACCCGAACATGGGAATAGTAAGCCAAGCTCATTACTTCTAGAAAAGGCCCTTTAGCCACCACCTCCTACACTTGGTGTAAAAAGATGAAGAAGAATGGTGTTAGTACAAGAATGCACTAAATATGATAACCATGCAAAAACATGCTTTTAAAAGGGACATTTAGTTGGAAACCATGCATCATGCCTTTTTAGAGAAACTTCAAGAACATTTAGTACAATAGGAACAATATAAACCACATACATTATCATACACATGGAAACCATTCATAATAGCACATAGAGCCACTTATAACATTTTAGGAACATTCAATGCATACAATACATTACCTTTCTCTTTATCTTAACTCATTTCCTCAAGCAGCCCTTAGGGAATACTTGGTACATTGTATCACCTTAAGGTTACCAAGGGTGAACTTACATATAGCCTTCATCAATCCAACCACATATATTCATAGAGTCATAAGCACGCCATAAGACATAGCCTTCACATAGGAACAATCACCTAAGACAACCCCCAAGTCACACTAGTGCAATGTGCAAGTAGCATCCCATAATACTACTCACACCAAGTGTTCCTAGGAAGCCACCATAGACTAGGCACATCATATTCAACAAGTCATAACATCTTCATTTAACATTAGACATAAGACTAACATACTTCATAACATCATATAAGGACTCATTCATTTACTACATCATTAGTCATAACCCATTTAGTTCATATCATAGGTAAACCACCCTCACAACCCCTTCACAAGCTCACTGGTGCAATGTACACATGGAGTCTCATACCCCCACATATACTAAACAAACCCATTAAGAAGTCATAAGTGTAATTCACATGCATAATCATACTTCATGTCTTGACATAAGTAAAGTCAACCTTAACATGCTTTCATATTAACATACATAGACCATAGTCTTTATTACATAAAGAGACTAATCATAACCTCCCTTAGAGTCCACCTGTGCAATGTATAAGTAGGGTCCATAGTCCTACCTACACTAAGTAACTCTTCAAGAAATCATGAATAGAGTTCATATTTTTATCTTAGTTCATTTCTTAACTTTCGGGAGATATTGCCATAACCGACACACACTATGTGAGCTACATGGAATCCGGTGTTCTACTCCCACACCGAAAAGGGAAGGTACTACTTGCCAAAGTAGGACCTACATACATAATAGCTATCTAGTGGATCCACTAAGCTAAGACCTATGGGAGCACGTAGTTATGGAACAAGGAGATTGTTACTAGAAACCTTGACTTGCTAGGTGTGGAGGTTTCCATCTCATGAGACAACATCTACGTTGGAAAGCCGGACTTGCTAAACGCGAAGGTTCTCTTGTGGGAAGCCGGACTTGCTAAACGTGAATCCCCCACTCTCATTTTTCATGTTCACTCGGTGCTAAGCTCCAACTCCCTTTTTAAACATCTTTAAGCCTTTATTTAACATTAGTTCATAAAATAGGCTTTAGGGACTTAATCCCTCAAATCATATAGCTCAAAGGTTTCTAAGATGAGAATGACCTTTCATATAGTCATACCATATAAATAACATAGTCTAGTTTAGAGTACAATTGAGGAAACCTTTCAAGAGACTTACTTTCACTAGATTATCACAAACCTTATTCATTTATTCATGTGTGTGTACATATGTGAGAAATTCTTTCACATAAACACCTTTATGAAACACATATCCATACCTTGCTAATCATACACTTTGCATGCATAATAAGATGTAAGGGTGCATATAAGAGTTAACCTTTCAATAGACACCATAACACATCATATTCATAGCTATACATGTAGAGTGTGTGTGTGCATTTTGGTCCTCATAGTGACATAATAGCAACAACATTGATATTGAATGCACTTCCCTTCAAGGGATCACAACACATTCACAATGTCCCCAAATCATGAGCAATTCACATATAAAGCCTTTAGGGATTCTAGACCACATACCCACACTTCATCATAGGACACATGGACACATTCAACATTGAATAGGTACTCCTAACGTGTATATGATCACACATTCATATAGGGGTCATATAGGTTGGGGTCATTCCACAATAGTACTTAATATAATTAATCATGTAGACCACACCTTATCCCTAAAATTATCAGTAGCATTATACTCCCCATCATCAACACACTTTAAACATCATGCTAGCATTGAGGATTTCATACATAACCTTCATAGGACAACTTCATAAACATATGCATCATAATCATCAATTCACTTCACATCTATTGCCTTCAAGGCCATGATCTCTACATGCATAGATAGACAAGAAGTAAACACTTCCACCATAAGTGGACCAAACCTTACAACATCAATTCTCATACTATAGACTAGAAGTTAGATCAACTTACCAATTCTCCAAGCTATGATCACCATGGATCAATCCTCAACAATTCATAATCAATTGATATATATATATATATATATATATATATGTTAATAGAAATAAACAATGTAATTCAATAATATAAACATAATCTAAGTACAATTCTATAAACAAAGGGATCATCCCATAACTTTGCCCATAAGGCCATAATTCTCAACTCATCAATATACCAATAATTCAACATGAATAAGTATAGATAATCATAGTAAACACCAATACAATCTAATCTAAATATAATTTCACCAATAGAGATCGTATTCACAAAGACCCACATCATAGGCCAATTTTCGAGAATTTGGGGATCATGGGTTCTTCAAGAATTCCTTTGAAAATTATCTTAAAACATTAATTCCACATTCATTCATCAATAGAATTATTTGGAAAATTGTTTGACAAGGGAACCATGTTTAGATTGAAAATTGGGAATTTTGGTCTTTGAATCACTTTTGAAAATCTTTGATAGAACTCCTTGAATGAGAGGTTATTCAAGAATCAAGAGTTACCATACCTTAATTATAGAAAACCCATGAAATTGAAGAAGAAATAAGTTGAAACCCCATCTTCTAGCTTGAGCTTCATCAAGGTCTTCAATGGAGTTTTTTGAGAGAATCTACTTTTGAGAGGGAAGGGTCAATTTGAAGAATGGGGTCTAATTCTAGGTTTTGGGATTTTAACCAACTTAAAATACCCTAAAATAGGTAGAATAACCATTTATAATAATTCCCCCAAAGTACCCAAACTACCCCTCACTTAGTTGGACCTTTTAAACAAGTTAAACTTGAGTTTTATTTTCGCAGATTTTGTCGGGAAACAAGTTCGCGACACAGAGGTGTTTCATGAAGTTTCTGGAGATTAAAATCTAAGACAGTAGAGTCTGTGCTATCTCCTCGATATGGAGCCACTTTTTGGCCATTGGTGGAGCAGGTCCGCAACGCGGAGCCACTCCCTCCATGAACAACTTCAAGCTGCCTTGGCAGCTTGTTTGGCCAAGGGTTGGGGTCCTCCTCAGGAACCCTTAAGGTGGTCCCGGGGAGTCGTACCCAAATGTTTTGACCCTAAAAATATTTATTAAGACACTAGAGTCACCTCCACTGATTTTAGACTTCAAACAACTAATAAAAACATGAACAACATACTAGAACACATCGACACGTAAAAGACTAGTTTCCGAACGTCTTGGTTGTCCCTTGACGTTTGACTTCCAAACTCTTTAAAACTGACTAAAAAGGCTATTCTTCATTATTTTAACAAGTTATTAATGTATAAAACCCATGTAAGGCTCTACTTTATCCAACTTCATTTTGAGGGTTGTTACATAGATCAACTCAAGGATCTCAATAAAAATATAGAAACTCAATAATTAGGAATAGAATTTTTAAAAGAACCATGAACTCAAGAACTCAAATCAACTTATCTCAAGCATACTCAAATCTAGGGGTAGAATCCTAGATTTCTCTTTTACTGATTTGAAAGAAGATGTAAGGCGTAAGGACAAACTAGTACAACACTATGATAGCCTTACATACCTGGAAGAACAGGGTTCTTGAAGAATCTTGAAAAAGAACTTGATTAGAAGACTTGAAACCCTAGCTTGAAGGTAAACGATCAAGAAAACCTTTCTTGAGATTCTTAAATAAGTTTCTTGAAATCTCTATGGCCAAGAATTATGATTTTCATTAGTGATTCATAATTGTATGAAAGAATTTGAGTTGAAAAGAATGGAATTCTTTGAGAAAGACTTACCTTGAAGAAGAATCAAGAAAAAAGATTGAAAGAATCTTGAATAGAGTCTTCTACTTTGATTTTTCCTTAGGGTTTTGTCCTAGAGTTTGAGAGAGAAGAGAATGATGGATTAAAAGATGAAAATCTGATTATTATTTTTTTATCCTTTTATTAGTCAAGAAATTCGTTTAGGGTTTTCTTGGAGGTAAAAAAATAAAAAGACCATTTTTAATGTTTTCTCGGCGGCTAATTCGTAACAGCACTGTATCAGGTTATTAAATTATTCATAACGTTTTACTCAGAAATTGGATTGACATGAAATTGGTGGAGTTGGAAAGTAGATTCAAATACCTTTTATTTGATAGGTTATGTCCCATATAACTCTTTATTTCTAAGAGATATGATCGTTTGAAATTGACCCAAGTAGAATCTTACATCAAAACTTAATCGATAAGGAAACTTCAAGAAAATTTTATATGTCCAAACATACACTCCAAATAAGAAATGTAAACGGACGTTGTCAATTTACAGAACTCAACTAGAGTTAAGGTCGATCCCACAGAGAATTTCTTTACAGATAAAGTTTCACTTTCGCTTTTACTCAATTGTCATTACTATTTCCTAAACAAATAACACGTAAAGTAAATTGGGTTTGATTGAAATGTATTTTTTTTACCAACACTTGCAGTCAAAACTTAGATACACAGTTAACAGATGATCTCATTGTAAGTTTATTCAGTTAATTTAAAGAAACCAGGTTTTGTGTTCACTATGACATCAATTATAATGCTCTCCCGTAATTTGAGTGTCAGGTAAATCAATGTTTATAAAACCTTTACGAGTTTAATTAATCTAACGCTTCTCAACCTAATCAGATAATATTCACTTTAATTCTCTCAAACTTAAAGTGTTATCAATACTGGACTTCGCTTAATTTGATATGGTGTTAAAGATCTCTTCTCTCGAACTCCAACTTTAACTCCAATTCATTAACTTTGTTTAGCTTTTTCCTAACTGGTGTTTTTCTCTCGAACAAACACCAGATACAGGCCTGTCTAAAGCGTTCACTCAACAAACTAAAATGATAATGAAAGTCGTAAACTACAGGTTGTAAACAAAGATTTCCTTTTACTTATTTTACAGAATCGCAACTAGAATATCATCATAGATCCCACACACCCAGTCGTGGAATTTAGCCACTCATGCTTTCACGTAAGCAATTAGTAATTAGGGACGAAAACATATTGAGAAAGACTTACAAAAGTAATTAGCAAATCAACAATCACTTTGATAATTTGATAGTATGAATCTGAGTTTCCAACTGGTAACAATAATCCCAAAATCTAAAAATCGAAAGCTAAGAGTAATCCTCTGTCCTTCGTTGTAAAACATAAGATAATGAATAATGATCCCCAAAACGACCTAAACTAATTCAAAATAAAATGTTTAAAATGAGTCCTAGTCGAACTAGGACTGAAATGTCGAATGGATTTACGGCCACTTCTACGGTTCGTAGAGGGCTTCACGGCTACGTGATCTTCCCTTTAACTTTCCCAAAGGTTGGGTCTTCAATGCCTTCACTGGAAAATGCACCACGGGAGCTACCACGGTCCATAGTGAGGACCACGACCCGTGAAGTCGCCTGTGGTCTTCACTTGGGTTTCAACCTTCTTTCAACTCTCCCTTGGTGTTACACTGGTTTAGCTTCACGGTAGGTACCACGGTTCGTGGTGAGGACTACGGCCCGTAGAACCCTCTGTGGTCTTCACTTGGTTATTCCTTCTCTTCATCTTGTCAAGGCCCAACACTGCCTTACTTCCATGAGCTCCACTACGGACCATAATGAAGTTCACAGTCCATGAAATTGGTCGTGAACTTCACTTGGTCAACATCATTTCTTCTTCTTTTTATGCTTTTCTATACAACCCAGATTCTACCTACACATTTAACAAACCCATCAAATAATCCAAAATTTTCACTTAATTCTAGTATTAGTTCATAGTTATTAAGCATCAAATGTGTCACGATTTTGCGGCACATCAACACCCTCAACTTAAAACCATTACCTGTCCTCAGGTGATAAGAAAAGCAAATACCATCAACCCTCAATTTAATTCTAGATTTATGACACTACGCAACAACTATTTCAAGTACAATTTGTATCCCAAACCTCTGAATCTAGCATGTAAGGTTCAATACATGACATCTCATTACTTACACTCAATCATGCTTATACATGCGAATTATCAGCTCATACAATCTACTTTCAAATGCAACAACTGTATCCTCACACCAAAGAAATACCTCGCTCATAATGGTAGGGACTAAGTACTACACTCACGCTCTCAATGAATTTCTAACACTAACAACAAACTATCATAGGCTTGCCCTTTCTTTCTACGCTTTACCTTTCAAACACCCGGGATAGGATCACTGTAGGACTTTGTTGGCTTGTAACATAGATTCGGGGCTAGGGAATGGATATTTGGTTTTGTGAGTGACTAATCCCTTGGTTTTCCAAAGTGTCATTTTCACATACTCTTTTCTTAGTGATTCCCTCTTTTTCTTATTTCAGTCCAACCCAGCAGCTATTATTTTCTTTCTATTTCTATTATTTTCTCTTTTTTTATTTAATATGCAATTTTGATATGCACTTAGCTCACTGGTCGAACCTTCTTTTTCCCTTTTCCTTTCTGTTTGGATTGCAATCACCCTCAACTGAGGCTTTTGGCCTGAGTTGTATATCGTACCTTCGAAGAACCAAGGATATGATATATGTTGGGTAATAACAAAGACTGATTTGAGGCTCAAATTGGTTTCAAGTGATAAGCTTTTCATTTGGTTCTTTTATTTTTGGCTTTTGACTGGTTTAACAAAAATGGCCTACTGTCCTTTCCTACCCGGTTATTCTCATTTCAAGCAAAACTGCTTAGGCAAGTTCTAGTTTCTGCTCCTAGCGTTAGACTTCAATCAAAACTTACACACACACTACATAGGATTGCATTTTGTTAGTTTCTTGGTTCACCAATTAATTTGTCAGATTAGCCATGTTCAACATATCAGTATCTAAGATATCATCTAAAGATCCTAATAGTCAAACTCAGATGCAGGTTCTCAATTTTCACAGATTAATTAATGCACAACTCAACACATAAAATAACAAAAATAGTAATACACAGAAACAATCTTCATTTTTCTAATAGTTATGGCAGGTTGTTGACCACCTCCTCCCTAAATAAAATGGACATTGCCCTCAAAGTCGATATAAAACAATAAAATACACAGGCTATAAGGATGGGTCATACCTACGGCACTCTAGGCGCCAGTCGTCGGATCAACATTGGCACCCTTATCAATGGGTGCACTCTCAGAACTCGGGACATGATCAATTTTGTCCTCATTAGTCGAAGCAGGTGCTCTACTAACAGAAGCTCCAACTAAAGTTGCATCTCGTTATAGCTGTTCAAAGGCTTTCTTTTCCCGAGCTTCCCTCTTTGATGCTCTACGAGTTCTCTTTTCTTATTTTCTTGCCTCTTTGGCTGGGTTAGTAGGGGCCTTCTCATCAAGTTCTCCAGCTTTGTGTTTTCTCTTGCTGGATTTACTAGTGAGGGCTTCTCCCCAAAGATTATCAATTGATTGAGTGGAGGGTGCCTAATTTAACATTTGCATCAATGACTCTGACATGATCGGAGTGGACACATGTACTGGTTTTTCAGTTAGCTTAGCAATCTGAGTGCGCATCTCGGCCAACTAGGCTCTGAAATCTTCAGTATATGCTGAATCGGCAGCCTGGAATTGATCCTGAATAAAGTTATCCAAACCATTCATTCTGTCATTTAAGACCGATAGTTGCACCCTCATCTTATCTTTGATCTCCTTTTTCGCAGATAACACCTTTGTCTCTATCAGCTGAGGCATCCGAAGCACAATCTAGTCTACCAATGTCTCGCGATCAATGATTGGACCATGCAAACTAGAAATGCTTTTTCTTGGCTAAAGAAAGAGATTACTCGATCTATTTCCGTATCGCTCATGATATATATCAACACTCGGGCATGCCAGAAACGGGGAGTTGAGGTGGTTAGACCTATACCCCGAAATGCTCCCAGCATAGGAGCCTATGGTTCCATTCTTGTTGTTGCTGGAGGTACACATCCCTCTTCTCGGTGTGGAACGATATACGAGAAATAGATGCTCAGCCTGCAATGTCCGATAACGGCGCTGCAGTAGTGAATCTATCGACACCATAGCAGTGGTATACAACTTTGGACCTAACGGCCGGCCTAGTAACTGTCTGCAACCAATTTCTCAAGAAAAAGCATAAGGATAGTAACAAAGGTACCTGGAGTCTGGGAGGCAGAAGCTGGAGATGGTGGTGCCTCTGTGGAAGGTTGTGATGACTCTCCATGTTTTGGACCTCTATCTGGATGTGGGAAGTCAAGTGAGACATTTGGAACAACAGCTAAAGTACTTACAGTGGCAGACTTTGTGCCAAAGAGATGGTTTGTGGCATCTTTGATTTTAGAAACCTGGGTTAGTCTGAATGCCTTACTACATCTGTCAACCAGGTTGTTTGGAGGAATGTTCTCTCCTAGACATAATTTCCCAATTAAATAGGGAAAAAAAGTGCAGCTCTCTCATTTAGCTCCCTGTCACTCATCTCGATTGCTAATATCCGTCCCGCATTGACTGAGTAACCAACCATAAGACAGGCAACCAATGAGGCCAGGGAAGGTGACAAAGTGTTATCATTAGCTGTCTGTCACAATTGTGCTCGGACGACAGCCCACCAAACCTTGGCTGGAAAACACAGCGAAGCTTTGGTGATGAGTGTTGGAGTTGTGGTGACCCAAACTCCATTTTCCCTATCTATGACAATCTGCTTCATAATTCAGCGTAAAACTCTTTCTCGAGAAGTCTTATTTTCCATTGTAGCATCACTGGTGACCTCATGATATTTGCCCTCAAAAAGGCTAACTGAAACTGGTGCAGAGTATTCCGGGCCATACAACATTCTGTTAATCGAAGCCTTAGAAATATTTATTGATTTGCCCCTAACCATGATTGAGTTGAGTGGACCCCAAGTAATAACCATGTGTTTCTGTCCACGTTTCGTGGTCTCCGTAGCTGCAGCAAGATTCATCAATATAGCTGCATAAAAGGAATAAAATTCTCTGGTCAGGTGGCTAAAGTATTCGCTAGGTGCATTGTCCATCCAGTTGAACAGATGAAGCTGAAATATCTGATAGATGTTCGAGAATGCATTGATATCAGCTACCACCACCCTGATCTCAAGCATGATTGCTCGATTCTTGAAGCCTCCAGTTTTGTTCACAATACCATTGTTGAAGAATTATTTAGACCGATTGACAGTCCACATGGAGCGATAACAAGCAATTAGCTGTGGTCTCAATGCACGATTAAGTTCCTGAGCGTTCACATACTTCACCATGGTATCATCATCGGTGATTTCCTCTTCATCCTCTCTATTAACTGCTCTCTCTCGTACTCCAATTTCAGGTTCTGTGGTGGCCACAGGTGGAGAGGTACTTGTGTTGCCCTGAGAACCGCTTTCAGATTCATCATTGCCCCCCGATTCATCTGCATATTGGCTTCCAACAGCAGCATCACATACTTCCCGAGTTTTCCCCGTTATTAAAACTACTACCTCCCTCTTCAGCCTGAGGAGGAGATTCCTGGAGAATAGCTCTACTAGTCAGTGATCTAGTAGCATGAGGCGAGTGATCTTCAGGTGTGACATTTATTTGCACCTCAAACCCACTTGTTTCGGAGTCGTCATGACACGTTGATTGCGAAGCGGTGACGGGGGCAGGTTTAGTAGCATTCTTTCTTCTGGGACCTATTGTGCTTGAGGAACAAAACACCAATTCAGTACAACCATCAATAAAACGACACACTAACGGGTACTCAGACTTTCCCTGTGTAATATCATTGTGACGCCCTGTTTTAAGAATGTTGTCGCCTAATCTATCATCGAGAAGGGCCACAGAACCAATAATAAACAAAAACTAAATACAGAAAAAATTTATAATTGTACAACTAAAGTAGACTAGACGAGAACTTGTACGGGCCATGGTATGCACCACGGACCGTGAAAGCACTCGTAAGGTTGGGACAGAGTCAGTGTGCAAGGTGGACTATGGAACTTTTTACCCAAGGGATGTTCACGGACGGCTTCACAGCCCGTAGAGTGCACCATGGTCCGTGATACTGCCCGTGAACTTTAACTGACGGTTGGGTTGATTTCAAGTGTGGTCTACGACAAGTTGCACGACCCGTGATATCTTTCACGGTCCGTATAACCTGTCGTAGTCTTACACTTTGGGCAATATGTCAGTCACCTTCTTCCCAACCTCGAATTTTAGCACTTAACCACCATTTTTACACAAATACAAAATCTTCCTATAATTGAAGCTTTACCCTACTTCTTACTCAACTAAACTACTTAACCTAAAGTCCACCATCTACCAACAAATTCGATCCTCTGTTATAGACTAACACACACGACAGCAAAAACTTCACAATTTGACTTACCCACTACTATTCAGTACAAATCACAAGTAACTCATCACATACTTATACTAAACTCGACTAAATCAAAGTAACTCAACTCACTGTTATACAAGATCGACCTGGTGGCAACTGATGAAAGAGCTTACTTGGAGTTCAAAAATAAATTTTGCGCAGAAGGATAAATTAGTGATTGCGACATGAGATTCTTGATAACTCATGATTAGGGCTTGGAATCTTTGATGAATTTAGGAATTATGGATGATGGGATCTGATTTAAACCTCTTAAGAACCGTTATGGAAGAGAAAATAGGGAGAAAAACCTGACCTTTGGCGTTTGATAAGCAATATATATGTTTTAATTCAATTTTGCCTTTCACGCGTCGTGTCAATTTCTTAGAAGAACTGGATTGACCTAATACTTAACTGCGGAAAAACACGGATCGTGAAGTTACCCGTGAAGGGCATCATGGTCCGTGAACCTGTCCGTGACTTCAACTTTGAAACTTGGCATACCTGAGGTTCACGAGAGGCTAGATGGTCCGTACAAATTTTAACGGACCGTGAACCCTTTTTTATGCAATTTCCAGTAGCTTCTGCACTTTTGTCCTCCAACTGACGGATCGTGAAAGTGCCTGTGAAGAGCACCACGGTCCGTGGGAATGTCCGTGAAGTTCAGTCTGCACCAGGTCCTGCATTTTTCCACCTATTCTCTCATGCACACATCAGCACACAGTGACTCTATAAAAACAAAGAAAAATAAGGCGAGAGGGAAAAATACCTAATACAATTAAATCTTGGGTTGCCTCCCAAACAGGGCACAATTTCACATCACGGCGCGACGCAAGTTACTTGATTACTCAAACTTCATCAAGTTTGCATTCCTCGACAATTTTCACATCATCAGAGACACCCAGATATGCCTTGATTCTCTAGACATTAGCTTTGAACCTCTCGCCTTTATCATTTTCTAGCTCAATTGCACCAGATTGAAACACCTGTGTGACCTTAATAGGTCCAGACCATTTAGACCTCAGCTTTCCTAGAAACAGACGCAGTCTGGATTTGAAGAGTAACACCAAGTCACCAGGAGTGAAGTTTCTTTTCTCAATATGCTTGTCATGATATAGCTTCATCCTCTCCGTATACAGTTCAAACCTCTCATAGGCCCTCAGACGGAACTTATTCATCTCATTGATTTGATCCAGCCTCAAGTTTGCGATTTCGCTCCAATTTAGGTTCAGCTTCTTCAATGCCCAGAGTGCTCTATGCTCAAGCTCAACTAGCAAATGACATGCCTTTCCAAACACCAATTGATATGGAGACATACCAATAGGTGTCTTGAAAGCTGTCTGATATGCCCACAGAGCATTATCTAGCTTCCATGCCCAATCTGTCCTATTGGCATTCACTGTCTTTGCCAAAATTGATTTCATTTTCCTGTTGGAGACCTCCACTTGACCACTAGTCTGTGGGTGATAAGGTGTTTCCACTTTGTGTTGTTTTACCCCATACTTGGTCAGAAGTGCACTAAAAACCTTGTTGCAGAAGTGAGAACCACCATCATTAATAATGGCTCTGGGTGTTCCAAACCTTGAGAAGATGTTCTTTTTCAGAAAACCAGCAACACTCTTTCCACTGTTCTCAGGTAAAGCAACAGCTTCAACCCATTTGGACACATAGTCAACCGCAACCAGTATGTATTTCTGTCCATATGAACTCACAAAGGATCCCATGAAGTCAATACCCCACACATCAAATAATTCCACCTCCAGAATAGGTATCATGGGTAACTCATGGCACCGAGAGATGGCTCCTTGCCGCTGGCACACATCACAGATCCTTACTATGTCAACTGCATCTTGATGAATTGTGGACTAGTAGTACCCACACTGCAGTATCTTGTGGGTTGTTCAAGCACCACCATGATGACCACCAACTGGAGATGAGTGACAGGCTTCCAAAATGTGCAACATTTCGGCTTCCGGAACACATCTCCTAATTATGTTGTGAACACACACCCTGTACAGTTACGATTCATCCCAAAAGTACTTGTCTACATCATACAAGAACCTTTTCTTTTGCTGATATGTCAGCCCCTCAGGCATCAAATCACTAACCAAAAAATTAGCATAGTCAGCAACCAAGGAATAAGGTCAAGAGTAGTAGCTAATACATGCTCATCCGGGAATGTGTCATCTATCTCGAGCTCAGGTTCTTTCTTCTTTGCAGCTTCCAACCTAGACAGGTGATCAGCTACATGGTTCTAACAACCTCTCATGTCCTTCACTTTGAAGTCAAACTCTTAGAGAAGCAATACCCATCGGATCAGCCTAGGCTTGGCATCTTTCTTTGCCATGAGATATCTCAAGGTAGCATGGTCTGTGTGAACTATCACCTTAGTGCCCAGTAGGTAAGCTCTGAACTTTTCAAATGCATACACTACAGCTAATAGTTCCTGCTCAGTGACTATGTAGTTTCGTTATGCCCCATTTAGCGACTTACTAGTATAGTAAATCGAATGGAACATCTTGTTTCACTTTTGTCCCAACATAACTCCTAACACAGTCTCGCTACCATCACATATCACCTCAAATGGTTCCGCTCAGTCTGGGCCAATAATCATTGGTGCTGAAATCATCTTTTCTTTTAGGCACTCAAAAGTTTTGAGACATGCCTCATCAAAGACAAATTTCACCTCCTTCTCCAAAACCTTGCACATAGGGTGTGCAATTTTGGAGAAGTCCTTGATGAAACACCTATAGAATTCGGCATGTCCTAGGAAGCTTCGAACACACTTCACACAGATCGGTGGAGGTAACTTTTCAATCACCTCAATTTTGGCCTTGTCGACCTCAATTCTTTTCTGTGATGCCTTGTGTCCAAAACTATATTCTCTTTTACCATGAAGTGGCACTTCTCCCAATTTAGCACTAGGTTGGCCTCCTCACATCTCTGTAAATCCCTGCTAAGATTTAACAAACAGTCATCGAAAGTATCACCTAGTACAGAGAAATCGTCCATAAATACCTCCTGATCTTCAGGAGCAATTGATATCTAGTTGTAGATAGAGTATCCATCTAAGAAACAATACCACCCTTTACCTGCAAACCTATCAAGCATCTGGTCCATGAAAGTCATGGGGAAATAATCCCTCAAAGTCCACTGTTGAGCTTCTTGTAGTCCATACACACTCGTCATCCAGTGACTGGTCTTTGTAGGACTAATTCATTTTTGGCATTTGCCACCACTGTCATACTACCATTTTTAGGCACACATTGCACTGGACTAACCCAGTGACGTCAGAAATGGGATAAACCACCCCAGTAGCTAACCATTTGATTATCTCTTTCTTAACCACCTCTAGCATAGGTGGGTTTAGCCTCCGTTGGTGTCCAATTCTTGGGTTGCAATCCACCTCAAGCTGAATCTTATGGGTGTATATACCCATAGGTATTCCAATTATATCAGCAATGGTCTACCCAATGGCCATTTTGTACCTTCTCAACACCATGATCACCTCCTTCACATGCTCTTCATTTAAATCTGCAGCCAAAATCACAGGTAAAGTGTTATTAGTCCCTAAAAATACATACCTGAGGTGATTAGGTAACTGTTTCAACTCTAGCACCGGTGGCTCCTCAATGGATGGTTTTACCAGAGGGCTTGGCCTGTTTTTCAAGTCCAAGTCCAAGTCCGGTTTCTTTGGAGCATACGAGTGTCCTCCCAGTCCATGCAAAACATTCACGGTCTCTACATAGTTAGACCGGAAATCATCATCAAAGTTCATCAGAACTGCTGCTAATGTTTCAACCGCCATTTTCTCTTCTATGGGTACCTTCATGTCCTCATCAGCAACCACCTCTATTGCAGATATCACATTCATATCATTGGATTGCTTTATTGACCTTCAATTATTGAATTTTACCTCATCCTTGTTAAGTCTGAACTTCAGCTCACCTCTCTCAACATCTACCAAGGCTCTCCATGTTGCCAAAAATGATCTTCCCGAAATTATGGGGACCTAAAAGTCCACCTCGCAATCCAAGATCACGAAGTCAGCCAGAAAAATAAAGGTGTCCACCTTCACAAGTTCATCACATAAGACTCTCATGGGCCTCTTAACTGACCTATCAGCCATCATCAACCTCATTGTTGTAGGTCTTGTAACCCCCAATCCCAGTTTCTTGTAGATGGCTAGTGGAATCAAGTTGATGATGGCTCCTAGATCACACAACGCTTTTGCAAAGATGATTGTCCCAATGGTGCATGGAATAGTGAATGCACCTGGGTCTTTTTTTTTTTTTTTAACCAGAGATCTAGTAGCAATGGCGCTGCAATGATCAACATCATTAGTAAAATCAAGACTTACAGCTCTTTTCTTTGTAACCACGTCCTTCATGAACTTGGCATATCTTGGCATCTGCTCCAGAGCTTCCACTAGTGGTATATTTACTGAAAGTTGCTTCAACATGGTGATGAACTTTGTAAACTTCCCGTCCTTAGCTTTCTTTTTTAGCCTGTGACGGAAAGGAGAAGGTGGCCTGGGAATTTGCTGTAAAGGCGTGTCTTTCTGGAACTCTTTCCTTTTTCCTCTCACATGTAGTGCTTTCGGCTGAAGATCCTCCAAGTTATCTACCTGCACAGCTTCATCATCCTCTCTGCCAGCTTGCTCCAACACCTGTTTATTATTAGTACCTACAGGAATAGGGTCAAAAAGAATTTTACCACTCATGGTGGCTATGGACATGCAATGCCCATCCTTCTTTGGATTTTGAATGGTGTCACTTGGTAGCGACCCATTCTTTCTTTGATTTAGTGAGGTAGAGAGTTGCCCCAACTGCTTCTCAATTTGATTGATGGAGGTAGTGTTGGAGTCTACCAATTGACTCATGCTTGAAAAATCCCCTCTCATCTCTTTTACCCCTGCATCAGTTGATTCAACCTTCTGGAGTACTCTAGCCATCATGTCTTCCAGCTTAGACCCGCTGGAGCTACCACTTGCCCGGTCTCTATTACCTGGGGGTACATAAACACCACTGCGATCATTCCTATACCCATCTCTATTCTGCCAGTTTCCCTGCTCTCTATTTGCTGGCCTATCATACTGACCATCCCTCACATAGCTTCAACCTACATTTCCAGAATTGTAACCCTGATTTCCAGAGTTACAATTCTAGAAACGACCTTAATTACCCAAGTAGTTAGCTTCCTCATCAAGGTCAAGATCTTGATCCTCATACTTGTTTTGCTATCCTACAGCATTCACCTTTTCAGACTTGACAACAATGTGCTTTGTGAGCAAATCTATCTAAGTCCTTATATGTGCCATATCTTGGTCACTTTCTACTTCTCTCTTCCTCTACTCAGCTGAAAGCTCAAATTTATACCAAAGCTCTCCTACCTCTGCATCTCTAGTGTACCATGCTATGTTGTTCTTTGAGACCTCATCCAATAATTACATGCTCTCCGCAAATGACTTCCTCATAAATGAGCCTCCACACACTGCATCAACAAAAGGTTTAGTAACATAATTAAGAGACCTATAGATGGCTTGTTTTAGATGCCTTTTGGTAAGATCATGGTTGGGGAATTTCTTAAGCTTTTGGCTGAACCTCCACCAAATATCATGCATTGCCTCTCCTGGTAGCTACTTGTGTGTATTAATCTCGTCCTTCATTTGCAGCTCTTTTGATTCTGGGAAAAATAGTTCCAGGAAAGCTTCCTTCAACTCATTCCAAGTTCGGATGGAGTCATCTGGCATCTCATTCAGCCAGTTAGTTGCTTCTCCAGTAAGAGACAATGGTAATAGCCTCAACCTCATTGTTGTTTGGTTGACCCCAGGAATCTCTTGTGACTTACAAATTGCCACAAAATTCATTAGGTGTTGGTTCGCATCATCACTAGATGCACCTCTAAACATACCTTTCAGTTCAGCAATTGGATCATGGTGATGGTGATGGTGATTGCGAACTTAACACCTGGAGGTAAAGCAGGTAACACTATAGCTCTAGTGGCTCCAGCTCCGTCCAAGTTAGCATCATCTTCTTCATACATCAGATGGGCTAGATGTTGAGCTCTACCCCTTCGAGCTATTGGTTGGTGCTGAGGATGGATTACTCATTCCACCTCTCTGTTTTCATCTACTACCCAAGGTTGATTGAATCCAACATTTTGCTGGACACCTGGCCTAGGTTGCTGGATCGACTCTCTAAAAAAGACACAAACACCAAATAAAAGAAGTGTAAAACAACTTCGAATTGAAATTCCCCAACGGCGGCGTCAATTTCAAACTTACATTCAACTAGAGTGTGAGCTGTTGTCAATCGATCCAACTAGAGTTGAATTTCTTTACAGATAAAGTTTCACTGTCGCGTTAACTCAGTTGTCATTACAATTTCCTAAACAAATAACACGGAAAGTAAATTGGGTTTGGTTGAAATGTAGTTTATCACCAACACTTGCAGTCAAAACTTAGATACACAGTTAACAGACGATCTCGTTGTAAGTTGATTCAGTTAATTTAAAGAAACCAGGTTTTGTGTTCACTATGACATCAATTATAATATTCTCCCGTAATTTGAGTTTCAGGTAAATTAATGTTTACAGAACCTTTGTGAGTTGAATTAATCTAATACTTCTCAGCCTAATCAGATAATATTCACTCTAATTCTCTCAAACTTAAAGTGTTATCAATAATGGACTTCACTTAATTTGATATGGTGTTAAAGATCTCTTTTCCCGAACTCCAACTTTAACTCCAATTCATTAACTTAATTTAGTTTTTTCCTAACTGGTGTTTTTCTCTCGAACAAACACCAGATATAGGCATGTCTAAAGCGTGCACTCAATAGACTAAAATAATAATGCAAGCTGTAAACTACAGGTTGTAAACAAAGACTGCCTTTTACTCATTTTACGGAATCGCAACTAGAATATCGTCATAGATCCCACACACCCAATCGTGGAATTTAGCCACTCATTCTTTCACGTAAGCAATCAGTAATTAGGGACGAAAACATATTGAGAAAGACTTACGAAAGTAATTAGCAAATCAACAATCACTTTGATAATCTAATAGTATGAATCCGAGTTTCCAACTAGTAACAATAATCCCAAAATCCAAAAATTGAAAGCTAAGAGTAATCCTATGTCCTTCATTGTAAAATGTAAGATAATGAATAATGATCCCCAAAACGACCTAAAGTAATTCAAAATAAAATGCTTAAAAGGAGTCTTAGTCGATCTAGGACTGAAATGTCGGTTGGCTCTACGGCCACTTCTATGGTTCGTAGAGGGCTTCACAGCTACGTGATCTTCCCTTTAACTTTCCCAAAGGTTGGGTCTTCAATGCCTTCACTGGAAAATGCACCACGGGAGATACCACGGTACGTAGTGAGGACCGCATCCCGTGAAGTCGCCCATGGTCTTCACTTGGGTTTCAACCTTTTTTCAGCTCTCCCTTGGTGGCACACTGGTTTAGCTTCACGGCAGGTACCACGGTTCGTGGTGAGGACTACGGTCCGTAGAACCTTTGTGGTCTTCATTTGGTTATTCTTGCTCTTCATCTACTCAAGGCCCAACACTGCCTTACTTTCACGAGCTCCACTACGAACCGTAATGAAGTTCACGGTCTGTGAAATTGGCCGTGAAGTTCACTTGGTCAACATCATTTCTGCTTCTTTTTCTGCTTTTCTATACAACCCAGATTCTGCCTACACATTTAACAAACCCATCAAATAAACCAAAAATTTCACTTAATTCCAGTATTAGTTCATAGTTATTAAGCATCAAATGTGTCACGATTTCGCGGCACATCAAACACTTAACAAGAACTCATCAAGAAATTAAATTGCTCAATATTTATGGATAGATTCGCAAAACAAACTCATGCTTGGTGTGTGGGTGAATGAACCCAACATTATGTGATCTCGCATACCTTGTAGGAATTAACCCTTGGTGAAATCCGCAAGCGAAACCTCAAGAACGATGATGAACTTTGGTCCTTCTCCTCTTTTCTTCTCTTTTCTCATCTCTCAAAGCCCTAGTGTAATTTTGTAAAGCGTAAACTGAACCAAAGCAGTTTAGACCCTAATTAATTCACTAAAAATGAATTAAACCAATTGGGTAGGGAAAAGACTAAAATACCCCTCTTATTTTTGGGTAACTTTCCTTAAATGGTCAGCCTGACTTCAAAAGGGGATATATCTCTTATACAAGCTCAAAATTAGCAAATTTTGTGGCATTGAAAAGAGGACTCAGAGATCTTTCATTTTATATCTTATGGGTGTCCTAGCTCATCCTACACTAAAAGTTATGGTCGTTTGAAGTTGGCCCAAAATTTAAAAGAACTAAGGAATGACTTGAATGAAGTTTATTTAATTCTTTTTCCAAACTCAAGGTGCTATATCTAGTGACCTGACCTTAATACTTAAGAAAATTTTAAATTTCTCTGTAAAATCCTACTCACAACGAAGGATGGTTCGAGTCTTAGTTCAAAAAAAAAATTAGGGCGTTACAGTGATGGTTCCCCAACTCAATACGGATGTCCTCATAAAGTTTTTTGAGAGAAGAATTTTGGCTGCTCCGGGCACCTGATCCATGGGCTAATACACACGAAAAATAGACTAATTTATGTGATTTCTAAAAAATGGCCTGTAAATGCGGAAATGGACATGATAAAATGGTGTGAGTATATGTGATGGTTCCAACCTCAATACGGATATCCTCATAAAAAAAATTTAGAAGAAAATTATGGGTGCTGCGGGCGCTATATTAATGGGCTAATACAAATGAAAAATAGAGAAATTTGCGCGATTGCTAAAAATGGGCATGTAGATGCGAAAATGGGCCTGAAGAAAATGGTGTGAGTATACGTGATGGTTCTCCAACTCAATATAGAGGTCCTCATAAAGTTTTGGTGTTTCGAATGCTAGATCTATAGGCTAATACACACGAAAAATAGAGAAATTTTCGCTATTCCTAAAAAAGGTCCGGTAGATGTGAAAATGGGAGTGAAAGAAATGGTGAGAGTATACGTGATGGTTCCCCAACTCAATACAGAGGTCCTCATAAAGTGTTTATTGAAAAAATATTTGGGTGTTCCTGGCGCCAGATTCATGGGCTAATATACATGAAAAATAGAATAATTTTTTTGCGATTCCTAAAAAAGAGCCTCTAGATTCAGAAATGGGCATGACAAAAATAGTGTGAGTATACGCTATGGGTCTCTAACTCAATACGGATGTCCTCATAAAGGTTTTTAAGAAAAAAATTGGTTCTTAGGGTGCCAGATCCATGGGCTAATACACACGAAAATAGAGGAATTTGCACGATTCCTACAAAAGGGCCTGTAGATATGGAAATGGGCCTGATAAAAATGGTGTGAGTATACGTAATAGTTCCCCAACTCAATATGAAAGTCCACATAAATTATTTTGAGAAAATAAATTGAGTGCCACGGGGCCAGATGGCGGGGCTAATTCACACGAAAATAGAGGAATTTGTGCGATTCCTAAAAATGGGCATGTAGATGCGGAAATGGGCGTGAAATAAATAGGCGTGAAATAAATGGTGTGAGTATACCTGATGGTTCCCCAACTCAATACGAAAGTCCTCATAAAGTTTTTAGAGAAAAATATTTGGGTGCTCCGGGCCAAATCTACGGGTTAATTCACACGAAATAGAGAAATTTGCACGATTTCTAAAAGGGGGCCTGTAGATGTAGAAATGGGCGTGAAAAAAATGGTGAGAGTATACGTGATGGTTTCCCAACTCAATGCGTAGGTCCTCATAAAAAATATTGAGATAAAAATATTGGGTGCTCCGGGCGCTAGATCCATGGGCTAATACACACGAAAATAATGGAATTTGCGCGATTGCTAAAAAGGGCCGGTATATGCGGAAATGGGAGTGGAAAATATAGTGTGAGTATACGTGATGGTTCCCAAACTCAAGGTCCTTACAAAGTTTTTTGAGAAAACTTTTATGGGTCCTCCGGGCACCCGATCCAAGGGCTAATACACACAAAAAATAGAGAAATTTACGCAATTCCTAAAAATGTCCTGTAGAAGCGGAAATGGACGTGAATAAAATGGTGTGAGTAAACGTGATGGTTCACCAACTATATACGGATGTTCTCATAAAGTTTTTTGAGAAAACAATTTTGGGTGCTTTAGGCGCCAGATTCATGCGCTAATATACACAAAAAATATAGCAATTTAAGCAATTTCGAAAGAAAGGACTGTAGAAGTGGAAATAGGCGTGAAAAAAATGATGTGAGTGTATGTGATGATTCCCTAACTCAATACAGAGGTCCTCATAAAGTTTTTTGAGAAAAATCTTTTGGCTGCTCAGGGTGTTAGATCCATGGGCTAATACACATAGAAAATAGTGCAATTTGTGTGATTCCTAAAAAAAAAGGCTTGTAGATGCGAAAATGGGGGTGAAAAAATGGTATGAGTAGACGTGATGGTTCCCAAACTCAATACTAATTTCTGCATAAAGATTTTTGAGAAAAAATGTTTTAGTGCTCTGAACACCACATCTATGGGCTAATACACAAGAAAAATAGAGCAATTTGCGTGATTTCTAAAAAAAAGCCTCTAGATGCGTAAATGGACGTGAAAAAATGGCCTGAGTATACGTGAGAGTTCCCCAACTCAATACAGAGGTCCTCATAAAGGTATTTTATAAATAAATTTTGGGTGGTCCGGGCGTAGATCCATTGGCTAATACATACAAAAAATAGAGCAATTTGCGTGATTCCTATGAATGGGCCTGTAGATACTAAAGTGGCGTGAAAAAAATAGTGTGAGTATACGTGATAGTTCCCCAACTCAATACGGAGGTCCTCATAAAGATTTTTGAGAAAAAAAATTGCGGTGCTCCGGGTGCTAGATCCATAGGCTGATACAGACGGAAAATAAAGGAATTTGCGCGACTACTAAAAAAGGGCCTTGTAGATGTGGAAATGGGCGTACAAAAATAGTGTGTATATACGTGATAGTTTCCTAACTCAATACGGAGGTCCTCATAAAGTATTTTGAGAAAAAAAAATATGGGTGCTCCAAGCGCAAGATCCATGGGCTAATACACACGAAAATAGAGAAATTTATGCAATTCCTAAAAAAGGGACTTAGAAACGGAAACGAACGTGAAAAAATGATGTGAGTAGACGTGATGGTTCCCCAACTCCATACGGAGGTCCTCATAAAGTGTTTTGTCAAAAATATTTTGGGTGCTCCGGGGCGCTAGATCCATGGGCTAATACACACAAAATTAGAGGAGTTTGCGTGATTCCTAAAAGATAGCCTATAGATGCTGAAATGGGCATGAAAAAAATGGTGTGCGTATACGTGATGGTTCCCCAACTCAATATGGACGTCCTCATAAAAATTTTTAAGAAAAAAAATTATAGGTGCTCTGGGCGTCAGATTGATGGGCTAAAATACACGAAAAATAGAGCAATTTGCACGATTCCGAAAATAGGGCTTGTAGATGCAGAAATGGGTGTGAAAAAATTGTGTAAGTATACGTAATGGCTCCTAAAATAAATGCGAAGATCCTAATAAAGTTTTTTGCGAAACAAATTTTGGGTGCTCTCGGCGCTTCAACCATGGGCTAATACACACGAAAAAAGAGGAATTTGCATGATTCCTCAAAAAGGGCATGTAGAAGCGGAAATGGGCGTGAAAAAATTGAGTGAATATACATGATGGTTCCCCAACTCTATCCATATGTCCTCAACAAAATTTGATAAAAAAAATTGGGTGCTTCGGGCGCCAGATCCATGGACTAATACACACAAAAAATAGAGCAATTTGTGCAATTTCTAAATAAAGGCATGTAGAATCGGAAATGGACGTGAAAAAATTGAGTGATTATACGTAATGGTTCCCCAACTCAATACAGATGTCCTCATAAATTGGGGTGTTCTAGGCATCACATCCATAGGCTAATACACACAAAAATAAAGCAATTTGCACGATTTTTAAAAAGGTCATGTAGATGCGAAAATGGGCGTTAAAAAAATGGTGTGAGAATACGTGATGGTTCCCCAACTCAATACGAAGGTCCTTATGAAGTTTTTAGACAAAAAATTGAGTGCTCCGGGTGCCAAATCCATAGGCTAATACACACGAAAAATAGAGCAATTTGCGCGATTCCTAAAAAAGGGCTTGTAGATGTGGAAATGGGCGTGAATAAAATGGTGTGAGTATAAGTAATGGTTCCCCAAACTCAATACGAAGGTCCTCATAAAGTTTTTTTAGAAAAAACATTTTGGTGCTCCTGGCGCCAGATACATGAGCTAATACACAGGAAAAATAGGGCAATTTGCGCGATTCATAAAAAAAAGCCTTATTGATGCAGAAATGGGCGTGAAAAAAATGGTGTGCGTATATGTGATGCTCCCCTAACTTAATACAGAAGTCCTCATAAAGTTTTTTGATAAAAAAATTAAATGCTCAGGGCGCCAGATCTATGGGCTAATAAACGCCAAAAATATGGGGAATTTGCGTGATCCTTTAAAAAAGGCTTGTAGATGCGGAAAATGGGCGTGAAAAAAATGGTATGAGCATACGTGATGATTCCCCAATAGAATAATGAGGTCCTCATAATTTTTTTTGAGAAAAAAATTTTGGTGCTCCGGGTGCCAAATCCATGGGCTAATACACACGAAAAATAGAGCAATTTGCGTGATTCCAAAAGAGGGCTTGTAGATGCGGAAATGGTGTGAGAAAAAAGGACTGAGTATATATGATGGTTCCCCAACTCCATACGGAGGTTCTCATAAAGTTTTTTGAGAAAAAAAATTGGGTGCTCCGGGCGCCAATTTCATGGACTAATACACATGAAAAATAGAATAATTTACGTGAGTCCTAAAAAGTCACTTGTAGATGCGAAAATAGGCGTGAAAAAAAAGGTGTGAGTATGCGTGATTGTTCATCAACTCAATACGGAGGTCCTCATAAAGTTTTTTGGAAAAAAAATTGGGTACTTTGGGCGCCAGATCAGTGGGCTAATACACACGAAAATAGAGAAATTTGCGCGATCGTTGAAAAAAAGGCATGTAGATGCACAAATGGGCTTAAACAAAATGGTGTGAGTATATGTGATAGTTCCAAAACTCAATACGGAGGTCCTCATAATGTTTTTTGAGAAAAAAAAATTAGGTGTTCAGTGCGCCAGATCCATGGGCTATAACACACAAAAGATATAGGAATTTGCGCGATTTCTAAATAAGGGCCTGTAGATGCGGAAATGGGCGTGAAAAAAATGTTGTGAGTATACGTGATGGTTCCCCAACTCAATACGGATGTCCTCATAATGTTTTTTGAGAGAAAAAAATTTAGGTGCTCCGGGAGCCTGATCCATGGGCTAATACACACGAAAAATAGAGCAATTTACGTGATTCCTTAAAAAGTACATGTAGATGCGGAAATGAGCGTGAAAAAAATGGTGAGAGTATACTTGATGGTTCCAAACTCAATACGTATGTCCTCATAAAGTTTTTTGGAAAAAAAATTGGGTGCTCCGGGCACCAGATCCATGGGCTAATACACACAAAAAATAGAGCAATTTGCGCGATTCCTTAAAAGGGGCATGTAGATGCTGAAATTGTTGTGTAAAAAATGGTCTGAGTACATGTGATTATTCCACAACTCAATACAGAGGTCCTCATAAAGTTTTTTGAGAAAAAAAGTTGGATGCTCCGGGCGTCGTATCTATGGGCTAATACACACGAAAAATAGAGCAATTTTTGCGATTCCTAAAAACTTGCCTGTAGATGCTGAATGTGCGAAAAACTGGTGTAACTTTACATGATGGTTCCTGCACTCAATACAGAGGTTCTCATAAAGCTTTTTGAAAAAAAAAATTGGGTGTTCTGGGCGCCAGATTCATGGACTAATAAACACGAAAAATAGAGTTATTTTTTCGCAATTCCTAAAAAAGGGCCTGTAGATGCAGAAATTGGCGTGAAAAAAATAGTGTGAGTATACGTGATAGTTCCCAAACTAAATACGGATGTCCTCATAATGATTTTTGAGAAAAAACTTGGGTGCTCCGGGCGCAAGATCCATGGGCTAATACAATGAAAAATAGAGCAATTTGCACAATTCTTAAAAAAAGGCACGTAGATCTGAAATGGGCGAGAGAAAAATGGTGTGGATATACGTGATGGTTCCTTTATTCAATACGGAGGTCCTCACAAAGCTTTTTGAGAAAATGTTTTTGGGGGTTTCGGGTGCCAGATCCATGGGCATTACATACGAAAAAATAGAGCAATTTATTTGATTCCTAAAAAGGGGTTGTAGATGCGGAAATGGGCATGAGAAAAATGGTGTGAGTATAGGTGATGGTTCCCCAACTCAATACGGATGTCCTAATAAAGTTTCTTGAGATAAAAGTTTTAGGCACTCCAGGCGCCAGATCCATGGGTTAATACACAAAAAAAATAGAGCAATTTGTGCGATTCTTAAAAATAGCTTGTAGATGCGGAAATGAGCATGAAAAAAATGATGTGAGTATATTTGATGGTTCTCCAACTCAATACGGAGGTTCACATAAAAAATTTTGAAAAAAAAAATTGGGTGCTCCGAGCACCAGATCCATAGGCTAATAATACACACGAAAAATAGAGCAATGTGCGCAATTCCTAAAAAACGGCCTGTAGATGCAGAAATGGGCGTGAATAAAATGGTGTGAGTATAGTTGATTATTCTCCAACTCAATACGGATGTTCTAATAATGTTTTGTGAGAAAAAAAATTTGGGTGCTCTGGAGGCCAGATCAATGGGCTAATACATAAAAAATAGCGCAATTTGCGCGATTCCTAAAAAAGGTATGTTAATGCGGAAATGGGCGTGAAAAAAATGGTGTGAGTATATGTGATAGTTCCCTAACTCAATACGGAGTCCACACAGTTTTTTGAGAAAAAAAATTGGGGTCTCTGGGCTCCAGATCCATGGGCTAATACACACGAAAAATAGAGCAATTTGCGCAATTCGTAAAAAAGGGCTTGTAGAAGCGGAAATGGACCTGAATAAATTGGTGTGAGTATACATCATGGTTCTCCAACTCAATACGGAGGACCTCATAAAGATTTTTTGAAAAAAAAATTAGGTGCTCCGGGCGTCAGATCCATGGGTTTATACACATGAAAATAGAGCAATTTGTGTGATTACTCAAAAAAAGGTTGTAGATGCGGAAATGGGCGTGAGTAAAATGATGTGAGTATGTATGATGGTTCCAAACTCAATACGGAGGTCCTCATAAAAAAATTTTAAAAAATCAAACCAAAATAAATAAGTGTAGTTGAATCACTAGGAGCTAGAACTTGATAAAGATCTGCTAACAAACACTTAGCTGATTGATGGAAAAATTAAATACTTGAAAAATGAATCAAAACAGTGAATTATAAATGACAACGATAAATGGAAGTTACAATAACCCGCTTACAGTGTCCAAGTATTTTTTTTCTCTTATGGGGCGATGGTGAAGAGATATGAAACTAGGCACATAAGGGATTAAAATTGAAGCAGTTCTAGTGGAGGTTTGAAATTCATCCAATATCCTTCCAGTTGCAACATCGATAAAAACCATTGTATCATATATATGTATCAACCATCAAAATCTCGTTGGTAAAGCTCATGTGATGGTTACCATATTCGCCATAAGTCATAAATTGTGACATTAAACTCTAGTTTCCATGAATTTATGCTTTCTAGATCATTAATATTATGAGCAATATATCCCTTGAACAAGATATATCTGGAATTGTGACACAGTTCATTTGTTATCAAACAAATCTTTCCTCTTTTTCCTCTATACTTACATGGTGTGCTTCACTTTGTATTGGTACCTCAATCAGATAAGATTCTTCCTTAACAATCAACATGCTGGTGACCTAGCAGCTGGATCAAGTGAATCATCATTCCATTTTAAAGGCCTCCATGATTGGTCATTTTCGTTAATAGTTGAAATTGAACCTTCAACCCTTAAGTTGAGAGAATGATGAGGATTTCTTATTATTGTGTTCAAAGTGTGAGTAGGCAAAGCTTCCATTGTAGATAATGGAATACCATTTCTTAGATACCAACTTTAAATTTTGTAGCAAATCTTGACAAGGTACTCTTCCTAATATTACAATTGATGATATGTTGCTCATCATCTTCGTTTCTCTTTGAGATTTTCATTCTTTCTTTGCTCGTCCTATCAATCCAGAATTAGATTAAATATATATAAGTAAGTTATACATACATTAAAAAAAAGAAAAAATGCAATCAATATAATCTAGCTCATTAAATTTGAGATGTAGAAATGCAAACATTTAAATTAGGTTGTAAAAATCATCCAACGTACCTTGCCAACCAAAGTGATGTGAACTCTTTGTAAGAATTTCAACAAAAAAAAATATTTATCTTTGCAAGTAAATAATATTTGTAGTGATGTAGACCATAAATATAAATGGAACTATATGTTAGGTTTTTGTAACAAAACACACAAGATTTTAGGTAAAGAAAGAAGATATCAATCTCATCAACGCAAATGACTAGGACTTTAATTTCCGGACTTTTTCCTAATTAATTAAACAAACAAAAGAAAACAAAGGATATAAGATATTATAATTTTTGACATGGCGCTATCATAGCTAATGTGACGTCAAGTGTAAAGTACAACATATTGTGAGAGTATATGGTATTAAATTCACTTTTAAATAATAAAGGTGTGTAATAGATTTGCTTTTATCGAAGGTGCACTTTCAATTGGGCTTGGTGCTTTTATTTTAAATAGGCCCGAAAATGCTCTACATGAATCCTTTTGCTTCGTACTTATATTTTCTTTAATTTTGTGTTCCCTCAACTAATTTAAATAGAGTTTGCATTGCATAAGCCTATTAACGGGGAAACACTCCTAGTTAGGATTTTGATTTATTTTTTTTTTCAGTCTGACAACTCGAACCTCAAACATCTAGTTAAACATGAAAAAATATTCAAATTAAGTAAGAGTAGTTCACGATATGTTAAGTCTATTTAGTGCCTCATTTATTTTGATTTTTTTAGGCGATGTACATAAATTAATTGATCCTAGTCATTTCAGTTATTTTTCTCATTTCGAATCTTATTTTATGAGTATGATTTTCCGTTTTTGTGAATACATTAGGCCTAAACAAAAAAATTAAAAAATCAAACCAAAATAAATAAGTGTAGTTGAATCACCAGGAGCTAGAAGTTGATGAAGATCTAGTAACAAAAACTTATTTGAATGATGGCAAAATTAAATAGTTGAAAAGTGATTACAAATGAATTGGTTCGTGACTTAAAACAGTCGATTATAAAATTATTCGATTATGAATGGCAAGGATTTCTTAAAAAGTCCTTGTAAATTTGTTTATTTTTTTTTGATGGTTTGAGTTTAATTTAATCATTGAGAATTGCATGTTTGGATTGGTATTAAAAGGTTTGATATCGAATTTGGAGTTGAATTGAACTACCTTGAAATAATCATCAGTTTTGATATAGTATTCTAACAAATGTCAAGGTCAAATTGTGAGATTGTTAGGATATATATTACTAACAATGTGTCTATAGATGTAATATTTATTATTAAACAATTGTTCATTCAATTTTAGTAAAATATTTAATAGATCATATATTCGTTTATATGTCCGTTTATTTATATAGTAGATGATTTAATTTATAAAGTTTTAGTAGGCGTTTGGACATATGATTTCATCTTGTGATTTAAAATCATCTAGCACCTCGATTCATTTTATTTGGCATTAAAGTTTCATTTTTATTTTAGCAATATAATTGGAAGATCTATCTGCTTGACTTAATTTGTCACCTAGACCATCCTACTTACGACTTTGTTAATCGAACATTCGAAATTATTAAAATACACTATTTTAAATCCCTCTAATCATGTGTGTCATCTCTCAATCGCACTAATGTGGATAAAACATCATTATCTACGTCAAATATAAATTGTCGCATTAGATATAAATTACCACATCATTTTTATCATTATAAATACTATTTTTTTTAAAGAAAATTGCAAACACTTGTTTTCTTCAATTAAAGGGAATAATTATAAGTTTTTTCAAGATTTTCATTTTTTTCAAAGCTTTTCATCTATATTAAAATGTCCTTTAATTTTAAGCCCTTATATATGTCACGTGAAAAGTTAAAATTAAATTGTTTTAAAAAGAAGAATAGGTAATTAAAAATAAAATAATTAATTAAAAGAAATTGATCAAAAGTATATAGTCAACCAAAGAAATCCTTCGATCAATGAGGTTGTTTCCCTCTTGAAATAGAATCAATCCACGCAAAAATTTAAAAGGTCAATGTTTTGGCATTTAATAAGATCCCTTAGCCACACTTTTAATACTAATTAAAAATGTTAATATTTTAGTTTGTTATTTATCTGATTTATGTATTTATTTTTTTGTTTGATTTGCAAGAACACAATTATTTATTAACAGAAAGGAGAAAATCAGGGGAGAAAATATTTTTAAAAGGAACATATCAAATAAAATTCTCATTAGTTACAATTTCAAAAATAGATGACAAGGCAACCATCCCCCTTGTTCATAAAATTTCAAAAATTGATTTTTAGCATTACATTGATAATACTCAATCTCTGTTGAAGTGGATTCAATTCAATTGTAGTTTTTTCTGATTGTGAAGAAAAATTTGAGACAAACGATTAAAATTTCATTGACAAACAACTTTGGAGGAAAATTTCGCAACTGGAACTTCGATATAATTGGTGTTCTCCTAAATTGAAACTTTCTTTTTTATTATGTTTTCATCATAATTGTATACCAACAATTTTTGTATTTTATGTGCTTCCTTTACCATTATTTACATTGGTATTTTACTTTCATAGTGAAAACTAAAAATTGTATCATAGTGATCAAAATTGTATTACATGGCTGCCAATTATATATTTGTTTTATTTGTATTACAAAAATAAGAATTTGTATTACAAAAATATTACTGATTGTATCCCAATATAATCTAATCATTACATATGAATATAATTTATGAAAGGATACAAAATTCACAAAAAAAATAGCATACATAGTAAAAATAGTACAAATTGTTGAGGAAGGAAACAATATTCTTTAAAAAAATACAAATTAATTGTGAAAGAAATAGAATACATTTATGCTTAAGAAATACAAATGCATTTGGCATACCTATTGGAATGACTACAAACTAAAAAAGAAATATAATGTTCTTAATAAAAATACAAATACGGAGTAAAAGAAAAACAATTGACAAATAAAAATTAATATGAATACATTTTTTGCAACATTTTTCTCTAACTCTTTCTCTTTCTTCTTCTTCTTCTTCTTCTTCTTCTTCTTCTTCTTCTTCATGATATTTTTTTCCAACTTTTTTTTCACCAAACCCAAACTCAAAACCATTTCGATTCAAATAAGAATTTAAAAAAAAAAAAATCAAAAGTGGAATTCTATATAATATCAAGTTTGGTCCCTATTCCAAAATTACAAAGTGGGAGCAAAAAAAAAACAACAACAAAAACCAAATAGAAAAAAACGAGAAAAAGGGCCAAGAAAAGGAAAGTCTAGGAGCTCCAACGGAGCTGCTCTCTTTGAGACGGCGGCGGCTGAACTGGAGTCATCCCCTTCGACCAACATCACCAAATTATGTTTCTTAAGGAGAGGGAATAAAGGAAAAAGAATGTGAGAGAAAAAGGATAGAATGTGGGTAAAAAAATTAGAGAGAAAAAAAATGGGTAATAGAGTTTATTTTTTTCTTTTCACCGGTAATGAGGTCAAAAAGTGGACCCAATTTGAGAGAAAAAAAAAGGTAAATAAATTATATTAGGATACATTATATTTGCTAAAATATTGAAATATTGACATTTTTAATAATTATTTTAAAGTGTAGATATTTTTAATGATTATGTTGAGAAAATGGTCTAAACCCTCCCCCCCAGCTTATACCTGAAATCCCAACTATACACTCCAACTTTAAGGGTGTCCTACAAACCCGCTGAACTTTATATTTCTCTATTTTCTACACACTTAAGTGCTGACCTGTCATAGGAGGTGTTCTCACCTCCTCTAGGCACGTTAGAAGGTGAATTTTGACGAAAATTTCCTCTTTCTCCAATAGTCATCTTCCCCATCCTTAAATAAACCATTGTTTCTTCTTCATAGCAACAAAGATCAAATTCTCATACCGGATTCACCATTGTTGATTTCAACAAACTTATAAACTCTCATGTAAAAAACTTAGAAAAAACAATCAATTCAATTAAAGATAAAATGACATGTTTTTCAATCATCCAAAAATGAAATCTGGATCAGATTTGAAAAAAAAAAAAGAATTGGGTTTACATCAAATTCAATTGAACTCCCTCATGAGAATGTTTTTTTCCCTTTTTATTGTAGATCCTTTAATTATCAATCTCAAATTTCAATTAATCAATGAAAGGATTCCATCTCAATTGACCTCCATTAGTAGCATTGCTAATGCTTTCGTTTGTTCTCCCTCTTTTGTTGCTCGACCATCAGCCACCACTGTCGCCGCCTCCGGCGAAGCCCAAACCACCAACAAAACCCCGTTCTCCTCTTCCCCTCTCCTCTTATCTCTCTCCCATTTTGAGACAACCACTATGAAGACCTACCTCTGTTCTCACAACAAGGTCGACTACAACAACAACAACAAAACCTTACTGTTGCACTGCTCCAACCAGTGAGCTCCGATGAAGCAAGCAAAACTTCGACGTAGCAGCGATATGCGCAGATCCTTTTAGATTATTTTTCAATGTTCTCCAACAAGCAAAACTCGAATATCGCTTGACAAGCTCCCGCTATCAATATTCATCTTTGTTCCTCACAATTCCATAGGAATTTGAAAGAATTGTGGGAAGAAGTTACCTTAGAGATTTGAACAAATTGAGAGAGTATAGGAAAAAGTGGAAAGGAATTATAAAAAGATTGAAAAAAATAATAAGTTGATTGAATTTTAACATGTAAAACGCGTGAAGTTCACAGGCCAACACAGATTTGGTTATGGCTTTTAAGGGGTGCAATTATTACAGTTTGAAACAATTCAGGGGGGTAATAGAACACCCGTAAAGTTGGAGTGTGTAGTTGGAATTGCGGATATAGGTTGGTGGGGAGGGGGGGGTTTTGACCATTTTCTCGATTATGTTAGAAATTTTGACTAGTTTGCTAATTTTCTCAATCCATAACCCATAGACATTTACACCTCAATCATATCCTTTAATTTGCATGAAACAAGAGAGCTACCTATTAGTTCCACTATTCTATAACTACAAAACTGTATAGCTACTATCAAATATTTATTGGACAAAAGAACAAAAGTTGAATCAAAATACTTACCTAATGAATTATTTTAGTATCTAATTTGTTAGGTAAGTATGCTTCCTAACTTATTAATATTTTAATTTATTGCATTTGAATTAAGAGGCTTTCGAAAACAATATATGTCTCTACCTTGATGAACTAAATATAAGATCTGTGTATATTGTATCTTCTTAAAGATGGAAATTTTGTTCTAGTGTGCATGATTAGCAACTATCCTCTAGCATCTTAATTTTTATAATATAATAATTAAATTTGTAGTCAACACTCAAAATCTCTTTTGTACATACAACAACAAAATATTGAAAGTAAACCTATCAATTGGATCGGCCCGATATGGCCTGGACCACCCCCTATATTAGTGATGTGGGATGGTCCAGATTATTTCATCCACAGGCCGGTCTGATAAGAGATCGGTGCGTGGCCTATCGGTGCACTGGCCCGATGATTATTTTTTAAAATTGTGGGAGATATTTGTTGGGCCACTTTTTCGGAAAGTGGTCATTGACCCAACGACTATTACAAGTATATATATATATACATTATAATGTAAGTATTCTAATATAATAGATAGTGTATCGTATTTATATTTAGTATATATTAGAAGAATATATTTAATATAATGTAAGTATTCTACTATAAATATATATATATATATATATAATGTATCATATAGATAGTATATTGTCATAAATAGTTATAATTATTATAAAATTAAATAAATAACAATACACTATATTGACAATTGACTCAAAATTTCATAATAATTAATAAAAATAGATTAAAAAGATATAACTCATCCAGCGCGACATGATGCATTATTGAAAATTTGGCCCGATTCGACCCATTGTTAGAAATTGATCCCGATAGCAAAACCCTAACCAGGCACGAGCCGATTTTTTTGTCTTCTTTCACAATTTTGACGAGTAACGGCTTGACCCTTTATTGTGGAAATCGGGTTCAACCCGATTTGGTATGTCTGTCTGACCAAGTAAACAGGCTTAACTGAAAGATAATATTCATTACTTAATTACTTTTATATGAAAAAAAACATATGCTTCTGTTTTGTGAATAATATTTTTTAAAGGTTTATCCATAGTATAAAAATGTATTCATATTAACAATATTTAATATTTAATTTTGACTAGCTTCTGATTATTATATGTGAAATTGAAATTCTAAACGATAGATGTAGCTATTTAGAGGATCAATGTTACTGGTAATAGTTATATTAATTTTTAAAAATAATTAGGAATCTAATAAACACTCAAAAAAATTTAAAATATATGGGTTAAAAATGGTTTAATAATATTTTGTTTTATTTTTAAAAATTGCAGCAACAGTAATATTGAAAATATGGTTTAAAACTTCTACACATGTAGTTGGACAAAAATACCGTTCATCATCAAATTTGTTGCAAATTGATTTGAAACCACTTGAACTTATCTTCAATTTTGTTCAATCATATTGGATCATTGAATCATGTGCTCTGATACCACTTGTTTGATTCGAAACAAATCAGGATATCATGCGGAAGCTTATAATTGTAAATTATGAGTGATAAATCAGACAACAAATAACATACTAAAAATATATAATTATTATGGTTTGACCAAACGATCAACATATAATAAAACTAATATTGAAAAATATAAACAAATTGGGCGAAATCTCCCCATAAACAAAATTCGTAAACATCTACATTGTGAATGCTATTGTGTTGTGGTATGAAAAGAGAGGTTTTCAATTTATACAGTTCCAAATCTTTCTATCAAGGAAGGAATATCCCAAATATGGAAAAAAAAAATTATCATTAAAGAAAAGTCAAATCAGATGTTACTTTAACTTTCTTTCAAGAGAAGAATACAAGTCAAATAAGGTAAGAAAAATAGGATAAAATTATAACCTACTTCAGCTAGTTGTTCCCTTTACCTGTATCCGATTAAAATAAAATGAAAAAAAAAGATAGATGTCATAAGCATATACAAGAAATAAAATTAGAGAGTAGTACTCATCGTTCTCGGCAGAAAGTCCATCAAACTCTCATTAATTCTATTCATCTAACATGTCTTTCAAAAATGACTAATCAAGATTTGACAGCAATGATAACCAAATTGTACAACCATGTTAGTGGACCTGTGGGATACAACAACTACTGTATTACAATGGAAATGCTAAAGCAATCAAAGGCAAATGTATTAACTTCCATTTTTTTTCTTCAGATTTGTTTATTTAACTTACTGATTTATTTCTTTTATTTTGTTGGCAGTGTCATTAAAAATGTTTCTAGTGAGAAGTGAGAACGTTGTGATGGAACAACAACGACGAGTTCCAAATATTGTGATGGAACAACAACGACCAACTCCAACTATAGTGGTAGCTCAGAATGTTGTTCTCTCAGCATAAGTTCCCGTTGTGAACCTTGACGCCCTCAGTGAGGAAGTACATGATGATTGGAGACCATTCGATGGTCAAACATTTGATTTTTCAGATGCTCCACTATTTTGGTTCAATATAATGCTAAGGAGGTACATGATTAGTAGTAATAGGGTAAAACGTTGTAACTTTGAAATGTGTCTCTTTAGGTATGGAAGTCCTCAACATTCCTTTGTGCTTTCCATTAATTGGAGGGATAAGTCACTTCCTGTGACTTTGCTTTCATCCAGATTGTCTACGCCTCTCATCATAGGTCTGATATTTTCTCAACAAGAGCCGAATTGTTTTAACTTGTATTGTTCGTGTGTAACCAAACACTTTCAAGCATATGAATGTATTAGTGTGACATACAATGAGCAAGGTCTAGAAACAATGGAAGATTCTTACTCGTTCTTACTATCGAGGAAGATATGAAATTCTTAACTTTTTTTTTCTTAATTTCGGTATCTTAGGGTTTTAAAGAAACAAATTTTCAATTTTTTTTATCTGATTCACCAAGAAAAATGAATCGATTTATTTTTCAGTGATAATATATAATTGTATTTTTTAGCATTCATATTAAAGCAAATATATATTTAATTGATGGGATTATGTTGTTTTGATTTATGTTCATTATATAGCAAAAAATGTTTAGCTTTTAAACACTTAGGAGTAGTTTTGACTATTGTGATGGGATTTCTGCTAAGTTTTCATAAAAGTGAAAAACCAGTTAACTTTTAAGCACTTAGATAATAATGTCTTGGCAATTGCGATAAAATTTTTGTTGTTTTGTTTAATGCTCATAATAGAGAAAAAAAATAGTTTTGTCTATTGTGATGGGGTACTTGCTATTTTGTTTAGTGTTCATAATAGTGCGAAAGTAATTATCTTTCAAACACTTAGAATTAGTTTTGTCTACTATGATGGGGTTCTTATTGTTTTGTTTAATATAGAGCACAAAAAAATTATCTTTCAAACACTTAGGATTAGTTTGTTCTATACTGTGATGGAGTACTTGTTGCTCTTTCATCATAGACAAAATAAGTTACCTTTTAAACTCTTGTAGAGTTTTGTTTAATGTTCATAATAAAGTAAAAGAGCTTATACAGTTTAACACTTGGAATTAGTTTTATTTACTGTGATGTTATGTGATTATAAGTGTATTGACTAAAATACTGAAAGAGATTATACATTTTAAACATTTGGAATTAGTTTTGCTTACTGTGATAGGGGGATTCATTTCTTTTTTTCGCTTTGCTTTGATATGTTTTTTTTTCTTGATTTAAGGATTCTATCAAAAATTCATGGTCAGCTCAATCATCTTTAATCAGACGACGATGAGTCAGAGCGATGAGAGTTGGGCAATCGCATGTCATAAGTGGGGCATCAAAATCAGTTAGGCCACAAGACATAGGTGAGACGTCTTCAGCAAAGACGTCAGGAGCTAGACATGAGACGTCTACACATGGGTCGTTGAGGATTCAACTCAAGTCTTCAAGAGTCTTGAGATCTGCAACTCGGGTTTAATCCTAATTTATTAATATTTTAATTTATTGCATTTGAATTAAGAGGCTTTCGAAAACAATATATGTCTCTACCTTGATGAACTAAATATAAGATCTGTGTATATTGTATCTTCTTAAAGATGGAAATTTTGTTCTAGTGTGCATGATTAGCAACTATCGTCTAGCATCTTAATTTTTATAATATAATAATTAAATTTGTAGTCAACACTCAAAATCTCTTTTGTACATACAACAACAAAGTATTGAAAGTAAACCTATCAATTGGATCGGCCCGATATGGCCTGGACCACCCCCTATATTAGTGATGTGGGATGGTCCAGATTATTTCATCCACAGGCCGGTCTGATAAGAGATCGGTGCGTGGCCTATCGGTGCACTGGCCCGATGATTATTTTTTAAAATTGTGGGAGATATTTGTTGGGCCACTTTTTCGGAAAGTGGTCATTGACCCAACGACTATTACAAGTATATATATATATACATTATAATGTAAGTATTCTAATATAATAGATAGTGTATCGTATTTATATTTAGTATATATTAGAAGAATATATTTAATATAATGTAAGTATTCTACTATAAATATATTTATATATTATTATTATTATTATTATTATTATTATTATTATTATTATATATATATATATATATAATGTATCATATAGATAGTATATTGTCATAAATAGTTATAATTATTATAAAATTAAATAAATAACAATACACTATATTGACAATTGACTCAAAATTTCATAATAATTAATAAAAATAGATTAAAAAGATATAACTCATCCAGCGCGACATGATGCATTATTGAAAATTTGGCCCGATTCGACCCATTGTTAGAAATTGAGCCCGATAGCAAAACCCTAACCAGGCACGAGCCGATTTTTTTGTCTTCTTTCACAATTTTGACGAGTAACGGCTTGACCCTTTATTGTGGAAATCGGGTTCAACCCGATTTGGTATGTCTGTCTGACCAAGTAAACAGGCTTAACTGAAAGGTAATATTCATTACTTAATTACTTTTATATGAAAAAAAACATATGCTTCTGTTTTGTGAATAATATTTTTTAAAGGTTTATCCATAGTATAAAAATGTATTCATATTAACAATATTTAATATTTAATTTTGACTAGCTTCTGATTATTATATGTGAAATTGAAATTCTAAACGATGGATGTAGCTATTTAGAGGATCAATGTTACTGGTAATAGTTATATTAATTTTTAAAAATAATTAGGAATCTAATAAACACTCAAAAAAATTTAAAATATATGGGTTAAAAATGGTTTAATAATATTTTGTTTTATTTTTAAAAATTGCAAAGAACAGTAATATTGAAAATATGGTTTAAAACTTCTACACATGTAGTTGGACAAAAATACCGTTCATCATCAAATTTGTTGCAAATTGATTTGAAACCACTTGAACTTATCTTCAATTTTGTTCAATCATATTGGATCATTGAACCATGTGCTCTGATACCACTTGTTTGGTTCGAAACAAATCAGGATATCATGCGGAAGCTTATAATTGTAAATTATGAGTGATAAATCAGACAACAAATAACATACTAAAAATATATAATTATTATGGTTTGACCAAACGATCAACATATAATAAAACTAATATTGAAAAACATAAACAAATTGGGCGAAATCTCCCCATAAACAAAATTCGTAAACATCTACATTGTGAATGCTATTGTGTTGTGGTATGAAAAGAGAGGTTTTCAATTTATACAGTTCCAAATCTTTCTATCAAGGAAGGAATATCCCAAATATGGAAAAAAAAAATATTTATCATTAAAGAAAAGTCAAATCAGATGTTACTTTAACTTTCTTTCAAGAGAAGAATACAAGTCAAATAAGGTAAGAAAAATAAGATAAAATTATAACCTACTTCAGCTAGTTGTTCCCTTTACCTGTATCCGATTAAAATAAAATGAAAAAAAAAGATAGATGTCATAAGCATATACAAGAAATAAAATTAGAGAGTAGTACTCATCGTTCTCGGCAGAAAGTCCATCAAACTCTCATTAATTCTATTCATCTGACATGTCTTTCAAAAATGACTAATCAAGATTTGACAGCAATGATAACCAAATTGTACAACCATGTTAGTGGACCTGTGGGATACAACAACTACTGTATTATAATGGAAATGCTAAAGCAATCAAAGGCAAATGTATTAACTTCCATTGTTTTTCTTCAGATTTGTTTATTTAACTTACTGATTTATTTCTTTTATTTTGTTGGCAGTGTCATTAAAAATGTTTCTAGTGAGAACGTTGTGATGGAACAACAACGACGAGTTCCAAATATTGTGATGGAACAACAACGACCAACTCCAACTATAGTGGTAGCTCAGAATGTTGTTCTCTCAGCATAAGTTCCCGTTGTGAACCTTGACGCCCTCAGTGAGGAAGTACATGATGATTGGAGACCATTCGATGGTCAAACATTTGATTTTTCAGATGCTCCACTATTTTGGTTCAATATAATGCTAAGGAGGTACATGATTAGTAGTAATAGGGTAAAACGTTGTAACTTTGAAATGTGCCTCTTTAGGTATGGAAGTCCTCAACATTCCTTTGTGCTTTCCATTAATTGGAGGGATAAGTCACTTCCTGTGACTTTGCTTTCATCCAGATTGTCTACGCCTCTCATCATAGGTCTGATATTTTCTCAACAAGAGCCGAATTGTTTTAACTTGTATTGTTCGTGTGTAACCAAACACTTTCAAGCATATGAATGTATTAGTGTGACATACAATGAGCAAGGTCTAGAAACAATGGAAGATTCTTACTCGTTCTTACTATCGAGGAAGATATGAAATTCTTAACTTTTTTTCTTAATTTCGGTATCTTAGGGTTTTAAAGAAACAAATTTTCAATTTTTTTTATCTGATTCACCAAGAAAAATGAATCGATTTATTTTTCAGTGATAATATATAATTGTATTTTTTAGCATTCATATTAAAGCAAATATATATTTAATTGATGGGATTATGTTGTTTTGATTTATGTTCATTATATAGCAAAAAATGTTTAGCTTTAAACACTTAGGAGTAGTTTTGACTATTGTGATGGGATTTCTGCTAAGTTTTCATAAAAGTGAAAAACCAGTTAACTTTTAAGCACTTAGATAATAATGTCTTGGCAATTGCGATAAAATTTTTGTTGTTTTGTTTAATGCTCATAATAGAGAAAAAAAAATTACCTTTCAAACACTTAAAGATTAGTTTTGTCTATTGTGATGGGGTACTTGCTATTTTGTTTAGTGTTCATAATAGTGCAGAAAGTAATTATCTTTCAAACACTTAGAATTAGTTTTGTCTACTATGATGGGGTTCTTATTGTTTTGTTTAATATAGAGCACAAAAAAATTATCTTTCAAACACTTAGGATTAGTTTGTTCTATACTGTGATGGAGTACTTGTTGCTCTTTCATCATAGACAAAATAAGTTATCTTTTAAACTCTTGTAGAGTTTTGTTTAATGTTCATAATAAAGTAAAAGAGCTTATACAGTTTAACACTTGGAATTAGTTTTATTCATTGTGATGTTATGTGATTATAAGTGTATTGACTAAAATACTGAAAGAGATTATACATTTTAAACATTTGGAATTAGTTTTGCTTACTGTGATAGGGGGATTCATTTCTTTTTTTCGCTTTGCTTTGATATGTTTTTTTTTCTTGATTTAAGGATTCTATCAAAAATTCATGGTCAGCTCAATCATCTTTAATCAGACGACGATGAGTCAGAGCGATGAGAGTTGGGCAATCGCATGTCATAAGTGGGGCATCAAAATCAGTTAGGCCACAAGACATAGGTGAGACGTCTTCAGCAGAGACGTCAGGAGCTAGACATGAGACGTCTACACATGGGTCATTGAGGATTCAACTCAAGTCTTCAAGAGTCTTGAGATCTGCAACTCGGGTTTAATCCTAACATCATGTTTAGACTTGAAAAGTTATTGTCCTTGTCTTTGCATTTTAGTTTTATATTGAACTATTGCAAACTTTTTTTTGACTCCACTTGTTAAGCGAGTGGACATTTGAGGGCTAACTCAACTTATTAAGTTCGATGGTACTTTTGTTGGTTTTCAAAAATATTTATGGCTTTAATTTGTGGTTCGTATTTCTTTTTTCTTCTTTTCTGTTTTTGGCCTTTTTATTATGTATAATGCAAAGTATCATCAACCCCCCGGCCCCCCATATAGCTAGTCTTTCTTTAATAAGAATATGTGTATACTAGTAATGTCCATTTAGGTGGTGTTGCATTATTACCGACTAACCTTCTCCAATCCCCCTTGAGAAAATCACCTTTAAGCTTCAAATATACTTATTTTGTTGAGAAGCTGATCCAACTTAGTATTTCCTCAGTTCGACATGTATCCTCAAAATACTTATAAGATTTTGGAATCTTTTGTACCATATAGAAAGATAATAGATATCAACCTGGGTAGAAGGGTGACATTTTTGTGAACTGAGAAATTTAAGTTATGACATAAAAAAATGAAGCAATGTAGAAATCACTTATCTTAAAGAATGTGTAATAAAATATGAATTACTTAATATTATTGTTTTAAAAACTTATAGCATGAGGTTCCTTAACTCTCTATGAAAAAAGGAACATCATCTATTATGTTAAATAACATAAAGATCTTATTATCAATATTCATATTTCCAAATTTCAAATGCTAATTTGGAATAATTAAGGTATTGAACTATATACTTTCATTTGATGTTAGGTTAAACATTGATCCTTAACTTTCATTTGATGTTAGGTTAAACATTGATCCTCATCAGGAGTTCTCCTTTAATTTAGCCCTTCTAAGTGCAACTCAAAGTTAGAGATGCAAGAAAACAAACAACTGAAAAAGATAAGGAGCAGAAGTGTGTGAGAAATAGAAACAATGATGTCCGTTCGGTTCTCAACCAACAAAGTCATATCCGTAGAAAACATATCAAAAGGACAAAAAGAACAACTTAAAAGAGATGAGGAAGCAGTCTAGTCTCTAGTATGCACTATCATTTTGTTATCATGACATACATTATTTAAATTAAATGTAATTAGTCAAGGTCTACACAAAGTTGGCCCGTACATCATAGCTATAAAAAAAATGAATAATCTTCTAAAATATATTTTAAAATATTTCACAAGGCGATGAATAGTGTTTTACACAAAACTAGTGATCGTGACAATTGACAATAAGTCATTGCTAGTGAGCTTCCCTGCAATTTTTAGTAAAACATACATTTTCTCACTAGTGTCACCTGTTATGTTCTAAAAAAGCTTCTAAACAAGTTTCTTGGTAAGTAATTGATACACTAATTCATGTTTTTAGATCTTCGGTATAATCGTTGTTCTTGTTGATATCAAAGTTGTCAAATTTATCAAAAGATCTTTTTAGACCGAGAATAGACATATCAATAAGACCTTCACAAGTGCTGAAGAGCTAACATCTTTGTTTCTAGAATCTTTGATCAAGTTAGTATTTTTATGGCATTTTTTATGTGAGTGATGATGGATTTAAATGTCATATTTAGGTTTCTTTGGATTCAACAATCATAAAATTTTATTGCTTGCTCAGAGATGTGGAAGACTAAGTAAAAGCATAAAATTCAATTTAAATTATATACATAGAAAGATACTATACATTTGATGCATATTATAATGTTTTTTTTAATAATATGTAGTAACATTCATTGTCTGTTTACATCCCTACTTTATTCAAATAGGGGGAAACGTCGCGGTGACTCAAAAAATAATCAATTAATTGATTTTAAAAGAATTTTAAGAATAAACAAATTTTAAAGGAGTCGCCACCTAATTTTAGGAAAAAAAACTAAGAAATCATTAAGTGATCTGCGAAACCAAGATTCTAGGTAAGGAATTCAAGTTATTTCGAAGGAAAGGTGTTAGGCATCCTTCGAAATCCACAACTGTGGGTCCCGATTGAATTAATTTTTTCAAATTGAGGAGGAGGTAAAAATAGTAGACAAATATTATAAACATGCAATATACACAAGTAATATGAGAAACGACCTAGTATTTGTCTAACGTTAACAATATACATAATAATGAATATAGTATTCGAACTTTATTCGAATGGCTTCGATGAGAAGCGACTCTGGGGTACCTGTAAAGACACTTAGTAAAAGTGTTAGTACTAAATATATATGAATAAAAATAAATAAATCAAATAATAACTTAAAAATAAAAACCCGTCTTATTAACATAGGAGGCCTTGGAAATCGACGATAATTTCTTCATCGGCCAATTTTATCAAATAAAGAAATATGAACTTAACTAAATTTTCGTCTTTTACAATGTGAAGGCCTCAAAAACCGATAGAGAGATTCTTTCATTGGCCAATTTTAACATTAAACTAGTCAATATCATAATAAGGTTACCAACAAAAATAACACAAAACTCATTTCAACAAGAGCAACTAAATAGCTTATAGAAAAGTAAATCAAAACTATCCGGATTAGTTCACGAATAAAATCAATATAACAAATGGAATATAGTTAACAAATATCCATGCAGCAAAAAAGAAAAATACTAATAAGAACAATGAGTAAATGGTGTAACGGTACAACTTAAAGTATGAAAATAACTAGGAAAAATTCAATAATGCACATAGACAATTTTATAATAGAGAATATCAACTAAAATGTAACGATAGTTAGGAATATAAACAAATACTATAACAAATTGAATATATTCAAAATAAAACAAACAAACAAATGAATATACTCATAATAAAATAACTCGTAGAAAATCCTTAGAAAATACATTAATGTCAATTTTAATAATGAAGACTAATCGCATATGACCGAAATAGAGCAGTAACATAAAAAAATAAAATCAAATTCATAATCATTAATAAATATAGAAAGAAAACAAAACAGTAACATGCATATTTAAAAAAAATGAAGAACAACATTAAGCCAAATAGAGGAGTCACCATATATATATACAAGAACAAAATAAACATAAAACTAGTAAATGAGAAACAACTATAATAATGAATCAATCATGATAAGTTAATAAAAAAAATATTTCATAAAAGAAAAGATAATCAAAATATGCACTGTAACAGTGCCAACGGAACAATAACATTGACCATGTTTGATGTCTCTTTTGAATCAATAATAACAAACACTCAAAAATATAATAGTGAATATATATAATTCATACAACTATAACAATAATAGAAAACAAATAGCTCATTAAGATATTAGCAAATATAACTAAAATGAAAATAAACAAAATGGGTCGTAAAAAAACTTAACATATCGCAGAGAATTATCTCAAGGAAATAAGCAATAAGGAAACAATATTTTATACCTAAGAAGAGATAGATGTAGGAGAATGACTGAGCAGATCTGGTTCGTTGGAGCTCGTTTCTGGTTGGGTTCTAGTTGTTTGAGCTTTGAGCTCCACCGGAAATGGAGATTCCGGTTGGTTGTTGTTTCTCGGAGCTGGAGCTACGCCGGATCTGGAGCTCGAGCTCGAGCTCACCACAACCTGTAAAAATGAACAGAAATCGAGAAAGGGGGAAGGGGAAGGAAGAGTCGTTGATGGTCTGTTATTCACCGGAGCATAAAGCTCATGGTGGTCGGGTCAGAGAAGAAGAGCGAATGGGGTCAGGTTGGTAGTGATTCGGTGGTGTTTGCTGGCTGAAAACGGGAGGAGTAATGGGTCTGTTTGTTCACTGGTTTGGGGGTGGGTTTTGGTTGTGTGTTTAGTCACTTTCAGTGGTGTTCTGGCGAGGCTTCGCCGGAAAATAGAGAAGAGGGAGATGAGGATTGTTTTGCTGCCGTAAAATGTTTGTTTCTGGTGGCTTTTGCAGTGGTTTCAGGTGAGGGAGTAGTGTTGAAATGGAGTTGGGATCTAGCTGGTTTTGGGGTCATTTGGGTTGTTGAAAAAGAGAAAAATGAATGGGGTTTTAGGTGGTGGAAAATGGTGGTGGAAGAGAGGGGAGGTAATTGGAAATATGAATTAAAAAAATATTAGGGTTTCACCTTTTGAAATTTTTCACCACCCCTATTTTTTAACCTAACCAAAACTTATATAGGAAATAATTGTTAAATGAGCTTAATTTTTGGGCTTGTGATTGTGGCCCAAAATTATCGATCAAGTAAAATATTTGTATTTGAATAAATTTTTAGATTATGCAAAATATCAATATTAACAAATGTAACAAATAAAATGAATTAAAATAAATATAACGAACGTAACTAATGACATGTAAAAATGCAATTTTAAAATTAACTGATAAAAAACCCTAAATTTTGATAAATAAGGATAGTTATCGATAAACTCATTTAAAATTTAAAAAAAATATTTTGAACCATTAGATAAATAAAACTTAAAACTTACAAATTTTAAAAATGTTAAGCCAAAATTGAGTGTCAACAGCTGTCCCTTTCATTGGATATGATTGATAAAAGAAATCATGGACAACAAAAATTTACAAATCGGATTTTGGCCGAACACATGACCTTTATATAAAAATGTGGTTGGAATGTGGTAGAAGTCGATCCCGGACTTGCCTCCAAAAGGTTCCACGCTGTGTTGCTTCTTTGTTGAAGTAGTTCGCACCTCTGGCTCAACTGAGAATGCATCCTCTTGAATGTTCTCGAAAAAACAAAGATGAAACTCATCAGTAGAGACAAAATAATAGGAAAAAAGGTAGCATCTCATACGATATGACAAATGAAGATGATCCATTGGTAGGATAAGAATGCATGTATGTCCATCGGTAGGACGAATGAAAAAAGATGATCAATCGGTAGGATTTTGAATGTTAGTCCATCGGTAGGACGAATGAAAAAAGATGATCCTTCGGTAGGATTTTGAATGTTAGTCCATCGGTAGGACGAATGAAAAAAGATGATCCTTCGGTAGGATTTTGAATGTTAGTCCATCGGTAGGACGAATGAAAAAAGATGATCCTTCGGTAGGATTTTGAATGTATGTCCATCGATAGGACGAATATAAAAATATGATCCATCAGTAGGATTTGAAATATATGTTCATCGGTAGGACGAATGAAAAAAGATGATCCTTCGATAGAATGTTGAATGTATGTCCATCGATAGGACGAATGAAAAAAGATGATCCATCGATAGGATTTTGAATGTATGTCCATCGGTAGGACGAATGAAAAAAGATGATCCATCGGTAGGATTTGGAATGTATGTCCATCGGTAGGACGACTGAAAAAAGATGATCCTTCGGTAGGATTTTGAATGTATGTCCATTGATAGGATGAATGAAAAAAGATGATCCATCAGTAGGATTTGGAATATATGTCCATTGGTAGGACGAATGAAAAAGATGATCTTTCGGTAGGATTTTGAATGTATGTCCATCGATAGGACGAATGAAAAAAAGATGATCCATCGATAGGATTTTGAATGTATGTCCATCGGTAGGACGAATGAAAAAAGATGATCCATTGATAGAATTTTGAATGTATGTCCATCGGTAGGACGAATGAAAAAAGATGATCCTTCAGTAGGATTTTAAATGTATGTCCATCGATAGGACGAATGAAAAAAGATGATCTATCGGTAGGATTTGGAATGTATATCCATTGGTAGGACGAATGAAAAAAAATGATCCTTCGGTAGGACTTTGAATGTATGTCCATCGATAGGATGAATGAAAAAAGATGATCCATCGGTAGGATTTGGAATATATGTCCATCGGTAGGACAAATGAAGAAAGATGATCCATCGTAGGATTAAGAATGTATGTCCATCGATAGGACGAATAAAAATTCTTTCAACGCAAGTCTCCTCCGACTTGAACGTGGAATAGATAGGGCGCACATCATTCACCTCAAAATAGATGTGACTTAAATGCAAATATCTTTCAACGCAAATTTCCACCGACTTGAACGTTGAACAAATAGGGTGCACATCCTTCATCTCTGAATAGATGAAACTTAAATGCAAATATCTTTCAATGTAAGTTTCCACCGACTTGAACGTTGAACAGATATGGTGCGCATCCTTCACCTCCGAATAGATGCGACTTAAATTTAATGGCCTTCTCGGCGAATGAAAATGCAATGATCCTCTTGGGAAATTAAAAATGCAATGATCCTCTTGGCAAATGAAAAATACAATGGCCCTCTTGACAAATGAAAAATGCAATGGCCTTCTCGGCAAAATGAAAAATGCAATGACCCTCTTGGCAAATGAAAATTGCAATGAAAAATGACCCAATGATTTTTCACTGTAACAAGGTGGATGGCTCGATAATTGTCTTGAAAGTGTCATCGCATTAATGCTTTCACCTGTTCCTGTACTTGAAAAGGAACAATTAGTAGACACAATGTCGCCTTAGCTAGCGACTTAGTCAAGAAACCTTGAAAAAAGATACTTTAAAAGAGAATGTGCACAAAATGCCTGATCAGTTTGACAAATGTGAGCAATCAACATTTTACTCTTGACCATTTTATGTTTATTGCGACTCATGTCTTATTGGGGATTTGTACAAGGAGTTGTTGGCTTGCCATGACAATGCTGGAGATTTGCAAGTTGACTTTGAACTTCAAGCGATGATGAATCATTTGAAGTTGACTATCAAGCTTCTGACAGTACTTATTGGAATTTTTTAGGAAGACCTCAAAAATTCTGTCCCAGTTAGAACTTTTGGCAAATCTCAAAATGATCTCCAATATTGATTTGCTGGAGATAGCACCTTTATTGTGAATTTTTGAGATATTCTTAAAAATTCTGTCCTAGTTTTTATTACAAGGTAAAAAGAAAATCAGACTGAGTATATGACCGAGCCATCGTGGCGCCTACATATCCTGTTAAGCCAAAAACCAGGTCAAATGTAGTTCCAATCCTATAAATGATAAATACTGCAAAGAATCTGAGATAAGATCATCAGTAGAAAATGTACAATATGAATATGATGAAATAGGAAAATGATATTCTTTGTCATATTCAAACCCTAAAGACAAAATATATGTCACATTATTGGGACGGACAACCCAATAAAGTAAAATAGGACTAACAAAATTAACCTAATGACACTTTTTACAATGAACAATCCAAAAAGGAAAGACAAAATCTTTTTTTCTAATGAAAAGAATAAAAACAATGTTTTGGAAAATATTAAAGAGTGGATGCTTTTCCTTTTTTTTTCTTTTTTCTTTGAAGAATAAAGAATGTGAAGAAAAAGTCAAGTCTTAACTACAATTGGTACTAGGAGTAAGGATCACATGTAAATCTTTTTTCTTTTTTTTTATCTTTCTCTTTTTTTTTTTCTTTTTCTAACTAAGACTAAACTCAATGTAACTCTTACAGCTTCAAGTGGTACCTCAAACATACTTAAGTATTAACAAGATTTGTTCATCTTACTTCAAACAAGGTTTTGAATTGTACCAATCCTCATGTTCCAAGTGTTCTCACAACAAAGACAGGTCCTATTTTACACGTATTTGAAGCGTATTATTTGAGGACATTTTTTAAAGTGCACTCACACTCACAAGAATGTTCAATGCATGCAACTGTGATACCATATGCTTGGCCCTTATGTAAATCTCCACTAATGTGAGAACATTTGGAATGAGATCATATAGGGCTTGTCATTGACTTGTAATGTAGGATTAGGGACGGGTAAAAAATTTATTTGGAATAAGAGTGACTTAATTCCATCTTGAGCGTCACACTGAATTTGTGCTTTTGACGATTGATACGCCTTTGGCGTATGATCCTCTTCGGTGTCCCTCTTTTTATTACGACCTCTTTTGAATCCTTATCCGTTGGAGCATTTTATTTTTTCACCCCTTCGTTTTGACTTCTTTTGAGTCCTTATTTTTTGAAGATTTTCTTTTATTTCACCCTTTTCTTTTGAATTTTTCTCCTCTTTTGTTGGAGTATTTTCCTTTTCATCTTTCATTGACCTTGTAGGGGTGTTTTTGTCTTTCTTTATTTCTTTCCACCTCTTTTTTTTTCTTCTTCCTAGAAGTCTTTTTATTTTCTCTTTCGCCTTTGGCATCTTTAAATTTGGATCATCTCTTATATTTTGCACATTTTTTGTGCGCTCAAGAAAGTTGGGCCAAGAGAGGGATAGTGCATTAAAGCACTCAAAAGGGGTACTGGCTAAGATGTGATTGTCCAAAGAAAAAGCTTTAGCCTCAAAGTGGGAAAACTAGGGATTAATGTCATTTGGTAGGCTTTGAAAGCCACAATCGGGTCAAAGAAGGCCTACAATCCTTTCCCATATCAAACATTACTTAGGATTTCGCCTCGAAAAACATTCAGGTCAAGTTCTAGATCAACAGTGCAATGCAATTGAATTTTGATCTAAAAGCGCTCCACACCATGCACATGAGAAACCATGAGGTTGGTTTTATTCTTATCTTGAATGTCTGCGAGAGAATTTTCAAGAATCACAAAAGTACAAATGAGAGGTACCAAAAGAATCTATGGTTTACCAAAGAGTCAGTCATCTTCATCATATCGAATATTTTTACATGCTCCTAACTGTATTGGTCTCAATTGAGCTAAAGACATGACTCTTTTAATATGTACAAATATTTTTTTAAAGCATGAATACCGAACCCAAGAAGGGCTACGTACGTATCTCATCGAGATAAGAATCATGTGTGCGTAGTTCGTGCAGATATGTCTTTGAAAATATGCACAAACTATTTTACTTTTCATTTTTTTTTTTTGACATTTGAAAGAATAAATATTGAACCCAAAAAGGGCTGCCTATGTATCTCACCAAGATGAGAATCAGGTTCACGTAGTTCGTGCAGATAAGGCTTTGAAAAATATGCACAAACTATTTTACTTTTTATTTTTTTTGAAATTTGAAAAGATGGATACCGAACCCAAGAAGGGTTGCCTATGTATCTCACCGAGATGAGAATCAGGTTTGCGAAGTTCGTTCAAATATGACATAAAACAACTTTAGAATTTAGATAAACTCGGAGAGATTTCTTGTATTCTCTTAACTGTCGACCTTTGTACTGCATGTTGATTGTGGTCTCTCATTTTTCTTACAGTAACCACTTGTTGTATTTTTTTTTAATGTCTCTTGAAATTGTGTCTTCTCTCAATTATCCATGAGAACCAAACATTGTTATGACCATCCCCGACGTCCTGCAAAAATATTAGAAATGTGTGAAAGCAGAGCTAACATGCAAAAATAATGAAAAATAAATTAGTGCGACTTCATAGTCAAAGACTCCCCTGATTTATGCTTTTGACTTGAGATTAATGTCTTGTGAATTATAAACACTTGAACTTCGCGAATCCTCTTGTCCCTTGCAACTTTGGACGAACAATGACTTCTAAATTCTGACATAGATCAATCTCTCGCTTAAAAAGAAGATAAACTCAAAAGATAAAAGTGTTAATTTTTATTCATAATGAATAATGCAAAATATCACAAAAAAATAAAAAATTAATTAAACACATAAGCACTACTTTGATTGAAAACAAACTCAATTATATCACATAGCATATAAACAATTATTGTGCGTCCTATACAATTATGTGACCCTTTTGTGCCAAGGGTAGGCCTATCGATCTGAAAGATGTATTACGTCATTTGACAACATTGTCCCAAAATCTGAATTTATACAAACTTTATGAATAAAACTGAATGGGGATACATAATAAGAAAAAGAGGATACAAATAATCAGTCTCACGCAGGGGTACAATCCTAAGCTATGCCTCCATGGACGGTCCTTTTGTTTGATTTCTTTTCATCTTTAAATGGCAACATCTTCAGATGCAATTGTAATTTGATCCTTCTTTGACTCAAACAAACTCTTAAACTCCTTACCCCAAGGGACATTATTTTGTCAAATGACGTATGCATCATTCAAATTTAACACATAAACATGATTGTCTTTTATTGACCAATGGGTCAAATAGACACGAGGTGGACTTCTAATGAAGGTGTGTTGGGTCGACTTAGTTCAAAATGCGCTCGAAATTGAGATTTAGTTTCGCTCTACGCTAGTTAATTAAGAGTGGCTTTTGAAAGACCGGGAACCCAAGTGGCTGGAACTCACGACAATCATTGGACGCATGATGAACCAATAAATTGCCGATCATTTAGAAAAAGGATTGAGTATAAAAAAGTCCGACTGCGATTTCGCAAAATTATTTTTTAATATACAATACATATATGTCGAAAATTGTCATGAATGCAATGACAGTGTATAAATAGTTTAAACAAATAATGAATAAATAACAAATATAATATACAAATAATCAACAAAATATACAAGATATAATGAATAACACAATAAAATAATAACTCCTCAATTTGAAAAAATGAATTCATAATGGTCAGAAGCTCTTTATCCCCAGCAGAGTCATCATTCTGTTTACATCTCTACTCTATTCAAATAGGGCAAAACATCGTGGTGACTCAAAAAATAATTGATTAATTGATTTTAAAAGAATTTTAAGAATAAACGAATTTAAAGGAGTCGCCACCTAATTTTAGGAAAAAAAACTAAGAAACCATTAAGTGATCTGCGAAACTAAGATTCTAGGTAAGGAATTCAATTTATTTTGAAGGAAAGAAATTAGGCATCCTTCGAAATCCACAACAGTAGGTCCCGATTGAATTATTTTTTTCAAATTGAGGAGGAGGTAAAAATAGTATACAAATATGATAAACATGCAATATACACAAGTAATAAAGTAAACAAGTAATATGAGAAACAACCTAGTATTTGTCTATCGTTAACAATATACATAATAATGAATACAGTATTCGAACTTTATTCTAATGGCTTCGATGAGAAGCGACTTTGGGGTACCTATAAAGACACTTAGTAAAAGTGTTAGTACTAAATATATATATGAATAAAAATAAATAAATTAAATAATAACTTAAAAATAAAAACTCGTCTTATTAACATAGGAGGCCTTGGAAATCGACGGTAATTTCTTCATCAGCCAATTTTATCAAATAAAGAAATATGAACTTAACTAAATTTTTGTCTTTTACAATGTGAAGGCCTCAAAAATCGATGGAGAGATTCTTTCATTGGCCGATTTTAACATTAAACTGGTCAATATCATAATAAGGTTATCAACAAAAATAACACAAAACTCATTTCAACAAGAGCAACTAAACAGCTTATAAAAAAATAAATCAAAACTATCTGAATTAGTCCACAAATAAAATTAATATAACAAATGGAATAGTTAACAAATATCCATGCAGCAAAAAAGAAAAATACTAATAAGAACACTGAGTAAATGGTGTAACGGTACAACTGAAAGTATGAAAATAACTTGGAAAAATTCAATAATGCACAGGGACAATTTTATAATAGAGAATATCAACTAAAATGTAACGATAGTTAGGAATATAAATAAATACTATAACAAATTTAATATATTCAAAATAAAACAAACAAACAAATGAATATACTCATAATAAAATAACTCGTAGAAAATCCTTAGAAAAAACATTAAGGTCAATTTTAATAATCAAGACTAATCGCATATGACCGAAATAGAGCAGTAACATAAAAAAATAAAATCAAATTCAGAATCATTAATAAATATAGAAAGAAAACAAAATAGTAACATGCATATTTTAAAAAATAAAATGAAGAACAACATTAAGCCAAATAGAAGAGTCACCATATATATAAACAAGAACAAAATAAACATAAAACTAGTAAATGAGAAACAGCTATAATAATGAATCAAGCATGATAAGTTAATAAAAAAATATTTCATAAAAGAAAAGATAATCAAAATATGCACTGTAACAGTGCCAACGGAACAATAACATTAACTATGTTTGATGTATCTTTCAAATCAATAATAACAAACACTCAAAAATATAATAGTGAATATATATAATTCATACAACTATAACAATAATAGAAAACAAATAGCTCATTAAGATATTAGCAAATATAACTAAAATGAAAATAAACAAAATGGGTTGTAAAAAAACTTAACATATCATAGAGAATTATCTCAAGGAAATAAGCAATAAGGAAACAATATTGTATACCTAAGAAGAGATAGATGTACGAGAATGACTGAGCAGACCTGGTTCGTTGGAGCTCATTTCTGGTTAGGTTCTAGTTGTTTGAGCTTTGAGCCACCGAAAATGGCGATTCTGGTTGGTTGTTGTTTCTCGGAGCTGGAGCCACGTCGAATCTGGAGCTCGAGCTCACCACAACCTGTAAAAATGAACAGAAATCGAGAAAAGGGGAAGGGGAAGGAAGAGTTGTTGATGGTATGTTATTCACCGAAGCTTGAAGCTCACGGTGGTTGGGTCGGAGAAGAAGAGCGAATGGGTCAGGTTGGTGGTGATTCAGTGGTGTTTGCTGGATCTGTTTGTTCACTGGTTTGGGGGGTGGGTTTTGGTTGTGTGTTTAGTTACTTTCAGTGGTGTTCTCGCGAGATTTCGCCGAAAAATAAAGAAGAGGAAGATGAGGATTGTTTTGCTGCCGTAAAATGTTTGCTTCTGGTGGCTTTTGCAGTGGTTTCAGGTGAGGGAGTAGTCTTGAAAAGGAGTTGGGATCTGGCTGGTTTTGGGGTCATTTGGGGTTGTCGAAAAAGAGAAAAATGAATGGGATTTTAGGTGGTGGAAAATGGTGGTGGAAGAGAGGGGAGGTAATTGGAAATATGAATTAAAAAAATGTTAAGGTTTCTGTAATGACCCTCCAGGTCATTTCTGTGTCTTGCCTTCTGTATGTCGTTTAGAACGTTCCTATAGCGACTCCAAGTCATTTATGACTTGCTGGGACTGACAGTTCGGTCACCTGGTCGTTCGTTTGGTCTTGGTGCGAGTTTTTGTGTTTTAGAGCTTATGAACCTTGAACGATCATTTTCGATCAAAAGTTCAAGAAGATGACATCGAAATCCAATTCTGACGATTCCATCGGCTCCGGAAGGGTCATTTTAGGCTAGTAGCATGATCGTCATGACTCCCGAGGTTTTCAGTGTGAGTCGGTGCGATTAGGCGTTTTAGCCTTTGAAATTTGGCTTAAGTTTGACTTTGGTCAACATTCTGAGTAAACGCGCTCGGATGAGAATTCCGTCAGTGTGGTTAGCTCCGGAATGTCGAGTTTGGTCTAGATTGACCCTTCTTTTGTGTCTGGAGGTTTTAGATATCTTTCCGAGCCCTTTTGTGGATTTTGACTTAAAAGAGCTTTTGAAAGTGGGACCCACTTTTTATCGAAATGACCTCTGATGGAAATTTTGACTGCGCCGTTGAGTCTGGAATATCAAATTTGGTATGGTTGCATATCTCGTTTGCGTGCACGAGGTTCCGAATGAGATCGGAGCACCCCGTCGGAGTTTTTAGTTTTTGCAAAATTGCAGAAATTTCTGCTATAAGTGCAGAAAAATCAGCCATATTTTTCAAACTTCAAACTCTCATCTCTCTCTCATCTCTCAACCGATTTGGGTGATTCAAAAGGCTAAGTTGTGAGATTTTTCGAGGACAACGTGTTGGTGAGCTCGGATAGTGATTTGGAGTCACTGTTTGAGGTAATTTTCGAAAAACACCTGTTGCCACGACCCTTTTTTGAGCCTGATTTTGGAAATTTTTGAGACTTGTTTTCTTAGCCATTTTAGGTCCGATTTTAGTGATTTTTGAGGTTATCTTGAATGGTTTTTCGAGGAGAACATTGTGGTGTTGTCAGATTTTACTGTAGACCACCCGTTTTTGGTAAAATTGCTGAATTAGCTGCTGTCCCATTTCTAATTTTTGAGAAAATTTGGGTTTTGGTTGTATGTTGGTATTGTGTTGTTCCCGAGCCCCGAATTGTATCCCATTATGGGACATGAGCTGGGGGAACTGGTTAGGACCCACTTTTGGGGTTAATTTTTGAATTTCCTATGCGGGTCTCACGATTCCCGTTTTGACTCCAAAATTGATCCGTTTCCGTTTGTTGTGATTTTGGTGTCTAAACGATCGTATTAACGTTGTGACTCTATTTTTGATAGCGGGGCAACGTTTCGAGACCGTTCGGAAAGGGAAAGCCCCGGAGAAGTAATTTTGGAGCGCGTGTGATCGGCCTACAGGTAGGCTACGGTTTCCCTCTCTTAGATTGAGCTCGAGAATGTGAATGCATGTTGATTAGTTGGGATTTGGGTTGGGTAGTTATTGTATCCTGCATAGGTGTTAAGAAATCATGTTTTCGGCCTATTTTGGGAATTATCGGGTAACTGTGAGCATGTTTTGTGTTATTAATGGACCCTCCTCGCTATGTGGAGTGCTTGTATGCTTAATTTCTGTTTAGTTGAAGCATGTTGGGCCTTAGTTTAGGTTTGACTAGGGCTTGCCTTAGAAATACATGATTCGGATCCGATAGGCCTTAGTTTTGCCCCGACGTTGCTCGGCCGACTTAGATCCTTGTAGACTGGTGTAGCAGACTTGAGTTTGATAGATTGGACCTTAGCTAGGCGATACGCTTGCTCCGACTTTAGTTATTCTTATTTTCCCCGATGTTACGGCTTTACGAGTTACGTCGGCGACACTAATTCTACTTCGCAATTTGAATTTGATTTTCGATTTGGTTCCAAGGACTTACATTGATTGGCTAAGTATGGACGGCGTTCCACGGACATTTATGAGTGTGGATCGATTAGGACTCTTTCAGCAGCTACATTGGCACCTTTATAGAGCATCCGGTTTAAGGTCCGGCCTCTATTGCCCAGATACTTATATAGAGCATCCGGTTTAAGGTCCGGCCTCTGTTGCTCAGATACCTATATAGAGCATCCGGTTAGAGTTCCGACCTCTTATAATTGTTACTTGTGATTGGTTACTTGGGTACTTCTGGTGAGCATCCGGTTCGAGGTCCGGCCTCCGTACTGTCAGATCACTACAAGAAAATGGCTTATTTGGGACCATTATTTTACGGCAAGACAAAAAACTGGTCCCTAGAAGTATGGTTATAGCGACATATTTTTTCGCTGATCCCTGAAGGTATATTTATAGAGATGAGGTTTTTTTCTAGTCCCTATTTTGTCAATTTTATTTCTTTTTTAGAGAAAAGAATAAATCTGGTCCGTAAAACAATGAACACTTGGCCACTAACTAATGCTCTAAATTGTGTGGGATAAAGAAACCAATTTATTTAACCACTAAAAGAGTTAAAAGAAAAAACAAATTAAAGTATTTTAAGGATCAAAGAAATAAAAATAGGTCGTCTCTCCAAAACCCTAAGACCAAAGTCGCGATTTATCTCCATCTATGGCGTTTCATTGCCATTTACTTACTGATTTTCTCAATAAAAGTAACAATTTCTTTTTCCCATCCTTAATTTCTTTCATTATTGTGTTATCCCCTCCTAATTTCCTCTACTATGGTAATGGAGGTAATATCAATTTTGAGTATCAATCGGCTTCATCTTCCAGGAAATTTCCCCTCGTTTTGGCACCATGGTAATCTTGCTGGAGTAATACTTCCTATTCTTCTTATTTTCCTTTTAAAGTATCCAATTTTTTAACAACAAATAGGTGTTTGAATAGCTTCAACCTTTGAATTTGGATTTCAAATCTGTGCTTCCTACATCATTTCAGTTTGAACCCTAGTGTTTTATTTTATAAATATTGAACTCCTCTTCATTATTGGATATGACTTTTACACCCCTAAAACTTGAAATTCATTTGCTTTGCTGAACATGGAGTTTTATTCAAGAGATTAGAGCGGATGATTGTATTTTCGGTTATTTAGTCCCTTGTATTATTTGTCCCATTTAGTGTGAGTTCTGTTGGTTCTAAGACGAGATAGAATGAAGAAAAAATCTCGATACTCCAGTTTTTGCATCAAAAGAGGTCGTTCTCCCTTTTTCATTGTGATAGTTTTTTTTTAATTCAATTTTGGATAGTTCATAACTTGTTTGGTTTAATGTAATCATGGAAATGAGGTGTTAGCCTCACTTTAGTTTTGTGTGTGAAGCATGAGTTGATGTTTCTTACAGTTCTGTTCATGTCATTTAAACATGAACTTGTTACTTTTTTACTTTTTTAGTTTCTCACTTTAGATATGAATTTTATTTAATCCTTTTTTCCTGTTTATTTAAAATATCAACTTGACATTTCCATTTGTGTTTAATCTCCATGTTCTCTGCCTCAGTTCATTTTGTCTATAAGTTTGGAACTTGTTGTTTTGTGTGAATTAAATGAGATTTACCAAAATCAGTTTTTCTTGTATGGAGATCTTCGTAATAGTTTTTCTTGTTTGATTAAGGAAAATGATTTCTAAAGAGGATAGCAAGTTTGAATTTTTTGTTTGATCACGGTCTTTGGGAGTGAATTAGACTTGAATAATTTTTATGTTCGTGTTGATCTTAACTTACAAAAATTTCAGAATTTGGTCCAAGTATTAGAAAACAGTTTAGGATCTTATCCTTGTTGGTTATTTTGTTTTATTCGATACAATTTTCAGAAATTAAACAAGGTGATTTCTTGTGAATATGTTGGTTTTATTTATATGTTTGTCAAGAGTATACTACACTCTCCAGTTTCAAACCCTCATTTGTTTTCTATTCCTCACTTGTTGTTGCTATTGTTATGCCGGCTGGAAGCTATGTCATATTATGGAATCAACTTAGCCTTCTCTAGTGACCTGCCATGCCTAAGGTTTTGAAAAACTTTTTGGATCTTCCGCAGCGTTAGAATAACAAGGGCGCTCTCTAGTTGCATGTATATTTTTCTCTCTATGCTTATGGTAAGTCCTTCAAAGTTTATGTTTTTAAAAGCATCATGAAGTTAACACTCTCCTTTTCATGTGGTGATTGTCTACCTGTTAAATCATAGCCATTAATTTGAGTAGGTTCTTGCAATTCATGTTATTTGAAATAATGTGGCTTAACAAGTTCTCTGCATTTGAAAATAGGCTCCTAAATTTCAAATTTGATTAGTTAACTTATCTCCATTCGATAAATGATTTCTAGGATTTCTTGATTATATTAAGAAATTGTCCTTATGGATACATATGCTTGTAACTTTCTTGGAACATTATTCTGGGGACAAGATGACGTTGGTTGTTGAAAAAAGTTGTCATATATAGAAAGTTGATAAGAAATAAAACCTACACTTATGTTAGTGATATTCCTAAATGTTAAGACTCTTATGGAAAAGTGCAGATTTTGTCCAAAAAGAAATAGTATCATACCATGTTAAGGGGTCACTATTGGGCTGGCTGAGCTCAAAATTGAGATATTCTTAAATCTCCACAATAGAAAATGCAATCAGTGGTGTTTCTAGTGAGGACCTAGTATAGAGTCTAGAATGTAGGAATTTACATTTTCATTTTCGTTTTGCTCTCTTGTTTGAAGTATTTGATGTTTCTTCTTGTATTGAAGGAACTCAAGAGTGCATTAAAAGATTTTAAGGCTAACATCATATTCAGAACATCTTATAGTTGAAGACTGTTAACTTATTGCGGCTTAACACACAGTTGCTTGCATATCAACTGTGTAAATCCCATCCCCTAACTTGTCTACTTGTTGATTATTGAAATACATACCTCTTGAATAAAACAATATGTTGGATATAACATTCTTATCCCTTGAATATTTAGCTGAAGCTAATTTAGGGACTGTATGACTGATAAATTTATAATATCCCTCCCTTAAAGTCTTTTTGGGTGAAGATTTAGGAGTACATGTTAGAAATGTGATTCAGTTACTGTCTTTCTGATGGTCATAACCTTTGAACTTTATTTTTTTTGTGAAAGCTACACCAATGTTTTGTTTTACTGCAATTTCTCCAGTTTGTCCAAATTTCACAGTGCTTAATTCACAATTGCTTTAGGATTATAGAGTGAGAGAAGAAATATATCCAAATTTAGTTTATAGAATTTGCCGTTAATTTAGTTAATTGTTCATTTTGTGATGCTATTGAATGACTTACCGCAAAGTATCAATCTATTGATTGACAATGTACATAACATGTGTACATAATTAGATTTTTATCAATTTTTGATAGTTCCACTAAACTTGAGCTTATATAAATTGCTATAAAAGACATAGAAAATGACTAGGATATCTTATGGTGGTGTACTAAAACCTTGAATAGCATCCTTGATAGTTTATTTCTCATTCTGCCATTTCCTGACTTCTTCTTGTCCACTTATTCTTGTCCACTTATTCTTGTAGACAATTCAGAAATGTAGCAACTGCTCATATTAAAGTGAACATAAGATGATGAGAAATGCAAGAATTAACTTTTGCAAAGTAAACTATAGAAAAGTTAGTTCGTTTGTTTCAAGTATTGTTGGTTGTACTGCTATCATTCATCATTCAAATTTTTCATATTATGACATATCACCGTACTTTTTTTCTTATGATTCTAGCTCATCGATAGTTGCTGCTTGATATGGACCTCTTTTCTTCCTGTGTTAAGCTCTAATGTCTACTCTTGTGCTTTCGGATTTCCTCAGGTATTTTTCTACTCTTGTTTCCTTTCTAAGGTCTTTCTTTTATATATGTTACTCTTATTATAGAAAAAGTACTTCATATTGTTGAAAAGAACTATAACTTTTTTCCTTTCTTTCCTCTTTTGTTTTCCCATGGCGCTTGTTCATCTCACTGTCCTTCTTGTTCCTTTTCCTTGCCATTACGTATCTTTATGTTGCTTGAAATCTTATGTATGATTGAGTATTAGCAGTAACTTTATCAAATTTTCTTCTTTTGTTATGAAAATATGTTGTATTAATGGAAGTTGCAGAGTAACTAGGAACAAAAATTCCAGATTGCAATATCTTATTTTTTGTCTACACTTACGTATATTGTGTGATTTGGCTGTGCATATTATTCTTTTTTCTAAGCAGATTTTATTTTGTACGTTCCACAGGATTTGGATATTTCAGTTTACAAGTCGAGATGCAAGTTTGAAAACATTAAACAAGTTTTGTCAAATCAGTCATCCTTTGCTTGGATAGTTTGGCAAAATATTTCATTATATATTTAGAGATGTTATCTTTTTTTGGCTAATGAGTTGAATAAATATAGTATTGCGACTAAATTTTTGTAATTCATTCTGCACATGCCATGGTAATCTATTGTTTTAAATAATATGATTGATAATTTTGTTTATATGCATTTGATTGTCTATATTTAAAATTTTATAATATCTTTGAAAATAAGCATGTATTATCGTCTTTAATATCATATTATAAATAAATTATTTGTGGCAAGAATGTAAAGTCACTTTTAGGGACGAGTATTGCTTCAGTCCTTAAAACTCTTTAAGGACCAGATTTTTGGTCCCACAAGGTATTAAAGACTAGTTCAGCTATTCTTGAAATTAGTGTTCAAGGACCAGAAACGTGGTCGCTAAAAGGTTTTAGGGACTAGAATTATACTAGTCGTAAAAGCATTTCAAGGACCAGTACGAAAATCCCATCCCTATAAGTCTTTAGCGACGGAGCCGGTAGGGACGGGTTTTTCCTGTCCCTATTGGTATATAGGGACCAGAATGGGACTTTTAGGGACCATTTTCCTGGTCCTTATTAGCCGTTTTTCTTGTAGTGGATTCTACTAATTAGGATTGAGGTTCTGGTTCGATGTTCTTCGTTCTTGAGTTCTTTTATGCAATTCTCTTTAGTTATAGTTATTCTGTGTACTCGTCGGGCTTATGGGGGTCCGTTCGGGTTTTTATTTAACTTGCGCACGAAGTGTACCTTCTGGGCTTATGGGGGTCTAGTTAGGTGTAGTTAGCTTATAGATTACTTTAGTTAGTTCTTTGTACACTCGTGTGCATTCCATTATTACTTAGATTTCCGTTCTTGACCCTCGGTTTGTATTATTCCTTCTTTTCATATTGCTTTTACTTTTCAAGTTCAGTCGGCCTATATGCCTACTGGGTACCTGTTGTTTTGGTACTCATGCTACGCTCTGCATCTATTTCGTGATGCAGGTCCGGGCACTAGTAGTCAGCGTTGATCGAGCTTGGAGCATTCTGATCCGGAGACGGGAGTGAGCACACGGCGTCTTGTACTATTTCAGTTTCCATCTGTATATATAGACTTGTCTTTTACCTTTCGAGACAGTCCAGTCTCTGTTGTCCACTTTTAGGACTTGTACTCATTTTGTTAGTAGCTCTGTACTAGTGACTTTCAGGTTCTGGGAGGGATCTTTATTTGTATATATGTTTTTGGTCTGCTTCCGTTTATATTGTTATTTGTCTACTCTTGTTTAGTTTCTACCCTCAGACCCATTACTTGTTGTTCCGGGTTACGGGTTGGCTTACCTACTGGTGGGTTATAGTAGGTGCCATCATGACTTGAGAAATCGGGTCGTGACAGTTTCACCTTTTGGAATTTTTTACCACCCCTGTTTTTTAACCTAACCAAACCTTATATAGGAAATAATTGTTAAATGGGCTCAATTTTTGGGCTTGTGATTGTGGCCCAAAATTATCGATCAAGTAAAATATTTGTATTTGAATGAATTTTTAGATTATGCAAAATATAAATATTAACAAATGTAATAAATAAAATGAATTAAAATAAATATAATGAACGTAACTAATGACATGTAAAAATGCAATTTTAAAATTAACTGATAAAAAATTCTAAATTTTTAAAAAATAAGGATAGTTATCGCTAAACTCATTTAAAATTATAAAAAAAAAATATTTTGAACCATTAAATAAATAAAACTTAAAAGTTACAAATTTAAAATATGTTAAGCCAAAATTGGGTGTCAACATTGTTCTTTGACAAGTTTTTCATTTTACACTACAATCAAGTAAAAGGTATTAGAGCACTATATTACTTTCATCATTTAACAACTCCGCCATCTTTTATATTTTTGAAATCAAAATCATCTTATAATTGTAAATAATATTGTAGGTAACCTTTCTTTCACTCTATGAAAACAAATCAATTCAAGATAGATATTTATGAGATTCAGTCAAAGGGAGACTAATCAATTTAATGATGAAATACTGAAATAGCAAGTCTAAAAAGGATTCTAAAAATGTCTTAAAACAATAATCGTCAGAAGCTGGGTCATAAAGTCATGCTCATGTCTTGAAAGTTTTGAAACAAAAAGTTTTTTGATTTCTAATCTGGAGAAAATGACATAAATAGTCTATTAACTATAGGAGTAGCTAGGTCTAAAATGGTTTCTTAACTATACACTTAATGAATTTAGTCGTTTAACTATTCAAAAACTTATTAGTTTTGGTCCCTTAAATATACACTTACCGATTTTAGTCCCTTAACTATAAACTTACCGATTTTAGTCCTTTAAGTATTCAAAAACTTATCAGGTTTGGGCTTTGTCCATTTTTCTTAATACAAATAGCTTAGGTTATATTAACCGAAATCTTCGTGAAATTAAATCTTTAACCCATTTTTTAAAGTTGTTTCTCTATCCCCCGCCCTTTTTTCTTCAAACTACTCTTATAAAAAGAACAATAACGTCAACGATTCAAAATAAAATTAATGAGGAAAGAAGATATAAGTCCAGTTTTATTCAATGAAGGATAAAATTAAGCATATAATTATTGTTAATGACTTGAATGTGCACTTGAATATACTAATCGGTGCGGATATTGTTTAATTTATTCAAATTTCTTTATGTAAAATAAAATGAATAGAATAATAAAATTGATCTATTTAAAAAAAATTACAAATCTACCATTTTATAAATTTCAATTTCTGAAAAATTAAACAAATTCCGTTCAATGAAGTCGTTGGAGTACAAACTTTGAATTTAATGGGTAATTGAAGTAGCTGATAGAGTTGAAGATGAAGATGGAGGTAAAAATGATGCTTCAATGGAGAAGAAGCTTATTGGGAAAGACAATAAAATAAAGAGAAAAAAAAATTAAAAGTTTTGTGGGCCAATAAGAAAATGCATATAGTTTAATAAAAGTTAATATATTAAGAAAATAATATTTAAAATATTAATTATATATTGACCTATAAAAAAATGACATGTGTATGATTTTATAATTTTTTTTTCTTTTATAATTCCTTCACACACTATTAGGTGAGTGATCTCACTCGCTTTGCCACGTCATCCCTTAGGGGTGCATTTAATTCACTTCAAATATGTTAAGGGGGGGTATTTAAACGCCCTTGTAGTTTAAGTGCTAAAGTAAGTTATCCGTTCAAGTTCAGGATTTTTTTTTTATGTATTTTCTCTTCTTCTTTTATTTTTACCTAAAATCTTGTGTGTTTTGTTACAAAATCCTAATATGTAGTTTTATTTATATTTATGGTCAACATCACTACAAATATTATTTACTTGCAATTATAAATAAATTTTTTTGTTGAAATTCTTACAAAGAGTTCACATCACTTTGGTTCGCAAGGTTGGATGATTTTTACGACCTAAACTTTATATTGTCATACTTAACGAGCTAGATTGATTGCATTTTTTCTAGATTGACAGGACGTGCAAAGAAAGAAGAGAAAAAAAGATGATGAGCAACATATCATCAATTGTAATATACCCAATGAAATGGTAATTGAGATATTAGGAAGAGTACCTTGTCAAGATTTGCTACAAAATTCAAAGTTTGTGTAAGAAATGGTATCCCATTATCTACAATGGAAGCTTTGCCTACTCACACTTTGAACACAATATTAAGAAATCCTCACCATTCTCTCAACATCAGACTCTTGTTATTTCCACAACTAATGGAAAATCTGTCACTATTTTTTCCTTGGAATGGCATAATAATTTCTCAGACAAACTATTCGAAAACTTGAAGAGTAATCGTAAAGACTTATTCACGGTGGAATACACATTGGATAATCAAATAAAGGCCTTTCATAAGGTAAATTGTATGAATGGATTTGTGTGTTTCTAGAGTACACGTCATGCTCCATTTGTAATTCGATGACTATGGAATATATATGTGACAACTCCACCAAATCCATATTGGTCTTCAAACAGAGGTAATCACACAATAGCTGGGCTTGGATTTTGCCCAATTTCATATTAGTACAAATTGATCGTTTTTCAAAGTCACAATGTAAGTATAGAGAAAAAAGGAAGAAAGATATGTTTGATGACAAATGGAATGTGTCACAATTCCAGATGTATCTTGTTTAAGGGTATATATTGCTCATAATAATTTTAACATTTTGGTTCTTTTAATTTGTAATCATATTGTTTCATTTTTTAATCAATTGTACAAGTTTTTGTTAGCAGATCTTCAAGTTCTATCGATCAGGAACAATATATTTATAAATGTTCATGGCCGGATAAAATCAAAATAAATGAATCACTAACTAAATAGAGCAACAATATAATTACTTAACATATTGTGAACTACGTATCATGTACTCTTACTTAATTTGAATATCTATCGTGAAATTAGGAATGTTTCCATATCAACCAAGCAAATCACAATTTAGAATGCTTAGAAGAAACAAAACACAAGGTATAAGGACGTTAAGATTGTGATAAAATGAATAAAATCTTTTTATCCTTAGCTATATATATGTTTGTTGAAGACCAATATGATTTCAAATATAAAATGAAAAAAAAAAGAGTGCAGCGGAAACAACGTATATACAAAGACAATGTGAAACTTTAATTACTTGGTAAACCTCTTCCTTTTTTCTCCTTCCCCTCCTTTATTATAACAAAAAGCAAAGAGGAAAAAAATTAACAAAGCACCTCTTAATAAGCCATGTATCTGAAGTAGGGGTGCACAAAACTGAACCGAAAACCGAACCAAACCGCAAATCGAGTCAACCCGAAAAAAAATCCGACTAATGGTTTGGTTTGACTTGGTTTGGTATTGAAAAAAAAAGTCCGACTATATTTGGGTTGGTTTGGTTTTAACTAAAAAAAAACAATCCGAGACCAAACCAACCCAACATTATATATATAATTTAAAAAATATTTACTTTGATATAATTTTTAAATATTTCTTATACTTTTTCATAGTTTTTATCTTTTAATATATTATTTCAAGTTTGAAACTTAGAATTATGAATGGTCCAATAAAGATTATAATCCACAGATGTTGGTAATTATAATAAAGCTTAAATCAAAATCAAATTAATACTAATGCAAAAAGAAAATCAATTTAACATTAAGAATGACAATAATATTGAATATTTGTTTTTTAGTTTTATATTGGTTTAGAAAATTAAAATACATAATCTAATTTTAATTTCTTTTAATATTTAGTCATGTAACTAGCACTTATTAAACTTATTTTAGCATGATTTAGTATTTTAAATTATGATCATTTTCATTATGACTTGTTAATTTGTAATATTTGTTTTACGCAATTTCATTATTATTATTTTTGTTGGATATTTTAGTGTCATTAATCATATCATATTGTGTTATTTTTTTAAGAAATACCTTAGATATTTGTATATTGATAGGACTAAAGAAATATTTGAAGTACAAGTAAATTATATGTTTATATGAATACTTTACCGAAAAAACCCGAAACAATCCGAAAAACCGAAAAATCCAAAAAAATCCAAAAAAAACTGAGGTTGAAAAAACCGAGTTTTATTGGTTTGGTTTGGTTTATAAATTTAAAAATCCGACACAAATAGTTTAGTTTGATATTTGAAAAACCCGAACCAACCCGACCATGTACACCCCTAATCTGAAGCATCGTGTACGTACCAAATAAGAATCACAAATATGTATAGGCAATTTCTTAATGAAAATTAAAGAGCATATAGTAATATACAAAAAAAACTGTAAGTACATGTGCGTATACATTTGTTTTATTCCTTCTCCTTTTTTAGTACTAACACAAAAAACAACTATTATTTATAAATTTAATAGCAAAACAAATATAATAATTTTAAAAAATATGATGTTTACTTTGCTAAATCTTTTTTAAAATTTTCATTAAAATATTATTTCTTGGGGAATAACTCCGATAGAAAAGTTTAATACGGTAACTATTAATATTATTTGCGATAATATAGAATATATGGGATGTAGCTCGGATGGTAGAGCGCTCGCTTAGCATGCGAGAGGTACGGGGATCGCATCTCCATTCTTTTTCTCTTTATTTTTACGTAAAACCTGTTTGAATTGATTTTTCTTATGTATTCTAAAGCTAAATTGTTTTTAAGCATTTTTATAAGGTTCAAGTAAAAATAAAATAATATTTTCATACTTAAGCCAAAGAAATAAAAATATGCCCATTTATACATGTTCTTAGTCTATTCTTTATGATCATTGTCGAAAACATATTAATCATTTAGGGTGTGATTCGAATGGTGGAATTTCAAAATATATTTTCTAATTTTTTATAGGAAAACAAACTCCTCAAAAGATGAGGAAAATGATTTGTTTAATGAAAATTTGTCCAGATTATACATAATAAAAAATAATATTTTGATACATTTGACAAATCTTTAATTTAAAATCACAAGATTCAAAGTTTTCTTTATTTCAAATTCAGTGTGACTGTATCAAGTCTAAATAGGTAAAACAAATTAAAACGGAAGGAATAGTAATTATTTCCAAGGAACAACTCTTCTTAATAGTACTTAATTTATTTATATCCCTATACACTCTTGAGTGTTTTATTAGGTAGTCCGCCTTTTATCTCATAATAATAGTTATCATGTTTAACTTTTCGAGTGTCAATCTAATTCTCGTCTAGTTTGATACTCTTGTTATGCTAGATTCAATAATGAACGACTTTTTTAGGTCCAATAATTTTTGTTGTGGTAATTCTCGTTTATCTTCAAATAATCTTGCTAATTTATTTTTGGGACCTTTTCGTTTTCTAGTTATTTTTTATTTCACTCATGGAGGCAAACATGTTGCTTTGCTTAGTAACATTATGCGTCGGTTTGGACCTTGTCAGTGAATCAACATATGTAGTATCCCCATGGGGGAACCCGCAATTACAGACGAAAATTAAGTCAGATATCTAGTGAACATATGCATTCGTAATAAGTATGAGTTTATTAGATATACTAGTAAAATAACAAGGTATTGAATTTAGTATCAACAAAACAAATAGTGAATTTTATTCCTTCTATAAATGATGCGCTTCTTCTTCCTAAAAGTTTAGAACTTAATTATTAGGTCAAAGTAGTAATAATTTCCTAGTTGAAGTTGGCATATGTAAGTCATGACATCAAAGGTTAGTCACATTTAGGGGTGACAGAATGGGTAATTAATATGGGTATCCGTTCATATTTACCCATTTTAAATGAGTTGAAAATGGGTCATTTTAAAATGGATAAAAATGAATAATACCCATATTACCCATTTAAAAGTGGATAGTTAAATGAATAAAATAGGTAAAAGATGTGCATTCACACAAACAAGAAAAAGTGATAAAGGGTGGGCCAGTAAGAAAGTCTTTTTTTTTTTTTTTTTTAAAAGTTCTATAAAGAAAAATGAAACTTTTTTTTACATTTTTTTTGGGATATGGGGGTGGGGGTGATAGGCGTAGGGGGTGGGTTGGTAATTTTTTTTAAAGAAATTTTATTGGAAAAAATTTTAAATTTTTTTTTTGGATGGGGTGTGGAGGGGGAGGGAGGGGGCTAGGGGGTGGTAGGGGTGTGGTAATTTTTTTTTAAAATTTTAATGAAAAAATTTTAATTTTTTTTTTTTTGGGATGGGGTATCGAGGGGGCGGGGGCGGTAGGGGGTGTGTGGGGGCTAGTAGGGGGTGGGATGGTAATTTTTAAAAAAAAAAAATTTAAAATTTTAACGAAAAAATTTAAAATTTTGTTTTTTTTTTTTTTGGATGGGGTGTGGAGGGGGTAGGGGGTGAGGTGGGGGGCTAGTAGGGGGTTGGGGTGGTAATTTTTTAAAATTTTTTTAAAAAAATTTTAATGAAATAATTTAAAATTTTGTTAATTTTTTTTTGGGATGGGGTGTAGGAGGGGTTGGGAGGGCGTAGGGTGTGTGGGGGGGGGGGCTGGTAGGGGTGAGGTGGTAATTTTTTTATTTTATTTTTACATTTTTTTTGGGATAGGGGGTAGGGGGTGGAGTGAAGTGATAAAAAAACTTTAATTTTTTTTTTGTTTTAAAGCTTTTAACAAGATTTCTATTATAATATGGGTACCCATATTATTCATTGGGTAAATCATTTTTACCCATTTAAAATGTGAGTCGAGTCGAGTAACTTATCCATTTTTATTTAACTAGTTTTTTTATCGATTTATATTCGACTCGATTCGACTCGACTTGACTCGCTCGTTTGCCACTCCTAGTCACACCCGATAAAGCATTTCATTAGTGGGGGCATAGCAAGTAAGAAAGCTCAAAGCCAACTGTAAGATCTGATACATTAATCAGGATAGATAACCGTTTCATGATGAAAGTTAGCAAGTTGTCGAAAATTGATACCACCTACCAGAGCAGCAGTTATGCTAATGAACCTGTCGTGAAATTAATATTTAAAATATTATACAATTCGTAAAGTATGTACTAACTTCGTCCACTTTTAATTGTCATGTTGCACTTTTCGAAAGTCAATTTGACTAATTTTTAAAATTGAAATAGATTACATTAATTCGATATTATAAATAAATAAAAATAGATATTCACAAACTATACGAATAGTACTATAAATTGCAAGTTTTGAAAAAGTACATTGTAAAATGTTAGTAAGAATTTTTATACTTTAACTCTAAAGAAAGAAATCATGACAAATAAAAGTGGACGGAAGAAATAGTAGTTATGATATTATAAAGTTTCGAAAATTAAATTTGTAAGGTTTGGCCTGCAATGTGGGCAAGGGCCAAGGGGACAACACCTTTTCTACCGACATCTTATTCGTACATATGAAATGTTTCATTCATATCAATTACTTTATAATATCTGTATTTTTATAATATAAATGGTTATCGAATGTACATAGACATATCTACGTATAGTATAATTATAGATTGTGATATTTAAGTATATATTTTTTTTATGTAATTTGTTTTCTTAGATAGATTACTTTTACATGTATAAATAGCTTTTATTCAGATCTTGAAATAATATTATAAGGAAATTTAATCATTATCTTTATATTTTACATAATATTAAAGTCAATTTATTTTTGGTTGAACTCTCGGATCACATTCCAATTAAGTATGAATATGAAGAGGTGTTAGAGTCCCACAGCAACTACAAATTGATTAATTATATATTTTATATAGTTTTGAATAATCCTCACGTCATTGAGTTGGCTTTTGATATTTCATATTTGGTCGGCATGTGGGCAAGGGGACAGCTACCTCTTCCACTGACATCTTCGTGTAAATGAAATAGTATTTCATATCAATTATTACAATATGATATCTCTGTATTTATTATACATGTTTTATTCAGCGCGCTATTTTATTTTAGTACTCCTAACTAAAACAGAGGAAAAAGAGTAATTTCCTTAATTATAATTATGTACCTTTTGAAAGATTTTGAGAAAAAATATTTCCCAGTGTATAAAAAAACTACAAATGTTCCTAAAAAAGAAACGGACCTACTTTAAAAATAATCCATGAGAGTTCTTCACTTTATGTGAAAATCAACATCTGGCTAGAATATTTTCAAATACAACTTCAATACCCAAAACCTTATTTTAATTTTTTCACTTTTATAAATTTTTTCTTTTCACAAATTTATCATAATATTTTTATTTTTTTTATAAAATAACACTATTAACATTATATTTCATGTTTTTCAATAGAAAAATACATTTAAATTTTAAATATTTATTGCAAAAAGTATAACAAAATACAATTTTAGTAACTTTTAAAAATTCCAAATTTCTTTCTTTGTTTACATGGCCAAAAGCCCACTACCTGCTGATGGAGTGAAGTAGAACATTATTATAATAGTAAATTTTAGGTTAAGCAAATATAAAAATTATATTAGCGCTTTATAGCTACAGTCTTGTTATTTGCTCTCCATGCATATATAGTATGCTATGGAGCATCAGATCTGTAAAAAAATCGCAAGCAACTTTGATTTGTATAAAATCGTAGGTGTCTGATTTGTATAAATTGCAGCGATGTGTATAAATCGGGCGTCTGTGTCTATGAAAATTGTGTTTGTATATGTATATGTTCTTTGTGTTTGTATATATGCATAAAATTTAAATTTGTACACAATTGAATCGAGTTAAAACAGTTGTATTTGTATATCAAATCTCTCTCTCGCTTTATACAAACACAAATTATACATTGTATTTTGTATAATTTGTGTTTGTATAAAGCGAGAAAGAGAGAAAGGCAAAAGAGAACTGGACAAGAGAAGATTTGTATTGTATAATTATAAGTGTAAAGGATGAAGAGATATGTATTTGTATTTGTATATACAATTTTCTCTCGCTTTATACAAACACAAACACAATTTATACATTTGTGTTTGTATAAAGTGAGAGAGGCGAGGGAGAGTGGCAAGCGAGATCAGAGAGAGTGGTGAGCGAGACTTCTGGGGAGAGAGGTGAACGGCAAAGTGTTTGCTACGGATTAAAATTAAATAAAACTATGATTATAACACTTAATTTGAATTAATAATTTACTATTTCATACAATTTTCCCATATTATAACACCATTCGATTGTTTTAGTGGATTTTGTAGACTAACGAAAGGGATTTATTTTATTTTATTAGATGTTAAATTATAAGTATTATAAAGAGGGATGTGTCATCCACCTTCAATTCCATTTATTTCTTTATGGAGCTAAAATTTTGATTCTTTAATATATAAATAATAATGAAATAGACTTGACACAATGACATGTACTAATTAGAGAGCCAAAAGTATAGAGTAATAGAGTATTCTTGTTTCTCCAAGAAGGTTAGTCCACTCAATTTCTTTTTCATAGAAATAGTAGAACTATAGGATAAATCTTATAAATAAAATTGTCTATAGGAGACAGACAGCCAGAAAATTGTGGAAACCTCATGATCACTACAACTTTCTTTTTGGCACAGTGACAAAAGTCCAACAGCAAACATCTAACATGAAAAGTTGCTACTATACCTTAAAATGATGTGATATAAGTTTGACATAATAAATAATGCAGAATTTATCCACTAGTTTAGGAGCTAATTACTTAGATATACTTTAGTTTGTAATATTATGTGTCTTACCAGATTTTGGTGTCTTCAAATTTGTCTGAGTACATGTATCTCGGATACATGAGTCAAATTTAGGTGTAATTTATTGCAAATACATTGTATCCAAGTAGATTCACATGTATCTGGGATACATAGCAAATGTCGCTCACCTCCCTCGCCTCTCTCCCATCTCGCTTGCCACTCTCCCATGTGTTTGGTATCCCAAATATATGTGAATCACTCTAAATACATACAAATACATGTATCTAGTGTGATTCGCATGTATCTGAGATACATACGAATCTTGCTCGCCTCCCTCTCCCAATCTCACTCGTGTCTTTCCCTATTTTTGTGTATCTTATAGCAAAAATATGTGTATCTAAGTGTAAGATACATATGAAACTCTTAATTGTAGTGGTAAGATATGTAATATTTTTAAAGTATAGGTAATAATAGTATATATGATAGTGAAGTATGTCTAACTATGTTGTTTTTCCATAAATAAATAAATAAACGTGCTCCTATTGATATCTATGTCTTTTAAGTTTGGCGTGTACAACTGCACAAATAAACACTTAAACAAATATAAAATCGAACACGTAAACACACACCTCATATATTACATATAAAAATGATCACTCTGAATATATCTAAACTTGTGGTTGACATGTTGAAGAGGCCAAATCGACAATTCCAAAACTAATCATGTTATAACGGACATCATGAGGGGCCACTAATGTATAGTATGAATTGATGTATCAACCATTATAATAGTGAAGCTGATCAAGTTGTTATGTTGGCAAACAAGCTACTAGATCTGATAAAACTCATATGTATTATGATTGGAAGGATTTGCCAAAACTAGATATTAGTCCCTACTAATTAAATAAAGTGCAATTACCTATCATTAGGCTTAGGTATGAAAAAAAATAATCTTAATTTGTAAGTTAAGACCTTTGGAATATCGGCCTGTGAGGTTTGTTACGGTGGACATTGCTTCATCTTTTGCGGACGGAATTATGCTATCGAACGTCGAGAAAAAAGTTTATTTATGTCATTTATTAAAAATTTGATTAATTTATGTCATTTTCATTTGAGATAAATGGTCACTCATGCTATTATTTGTTAATTGAAATGGCATAGATGAATCAAACTTTTAACAGATGACATAGATGAATTTTTTCTTAAAGTTCGAGCTTTTTTTCCTTTAAAAATGATTTAATTAATGATGTGGACGAATCATAATTAACCATATGTAACAATAATCTTGCAAAACTGAAACTATTTTTAGTTAACAAAATAATGGCATGGATGAGTCTTTTCTCAAACAGAAATGGTATAAATGAGCCAAACTTTTAACGAATGACATAGATAAATATTTTCTCAAAGTTAATTCATTGACATATTTCAACTTTTTTTCAAAAAAGGAAAATAGGGCAACGAAGGGAGTAACTTTAAAAGGTTATTCAACTTTAGAAATTTTTTCATTAAAGTCGCTTAAATTTATTTTTTATCAACAAGTTACTTTATTTTCTCTAATTTATCCTTATATCAATAAAATCGCTTAACTTTCTCTAATATATCTATAAAGTCATTATAGCAAAAAAAATATCAAGAGATAATTAGTAATTACAAAAACTTCACATCAGTTTTGGTTTAGTAACACTATTAATTTTTTAAAACCAAAACGATGCTTGATCCAATGGGGAATTGGCTGAGACGGGGAGCTTGGGCCCTCGAGAATCCACGTACCACCACAAGAGAACATTTTTTGGATAAACTCCATATCCTTTTTTCGAATTTCTATTTGAGAGGAGTCATAGTCTCTCAATTAAAAGGAAAGGTACTCCTACTAAGTTATTGAGACAAACACTCTATCACGTCATAGTGGAGTGGATAGCTAGGACTACTATATTGGAGATAGTGTACATCAACAATCCTACATATATTTGATGTCGATTTTATTAATTATAAAAGAAATGATTCAACTAATTCGTTCTTTAGATATATACTTTTATTTAATTACTTTTATAAAAAGAAATGTCATTTCCAATCAGCATTGTTTTAAACATGTGGAGTACTTTGGGTGACACATTAATGAGTCGAGATGTGACAATGTTAAAGTATGGACATATGAAATTTTAGTTAGACTAGTATACCACGTTAGTAGTACACTTACTTGGAAAATGATTTGCTACTTTATTTATTACCCTTTATGTGGAAATAATTAAATTTGGGAAATAGACCTTTCAACTACCATATAGTCCCCAGTTGAAAACCCTTATTGCTAAGTATTCATATTGATTGTGCTTTTTATCTACCAAAAAATTGGCCCAAAATAATAATGCATTTCGATTTACCACGTTTTAAAGAGGTGTAAAATTTGTCTATTTATTTTTTTTCCTTTGCTATGAATGGACAGCTTAAATTTTGGAAGGACTAAACAATAAGTTAAAGCGGTAATGGAAGAAAAATTGACTTAAAATATTTGTGATTTCAGCCTGAGTTCATATAGTTCTTCCGTTTCCATTTAGTTGTATTTTTGGATACTTGTTAATTTAAAAAATTAAGAGAAAAGTAATTTTTTTTTAAAAAAAAAATTGTTCTTTGTATTAATTATGTTAAAATTAAGATGCGCGTATAAATAGATAAAAATTAAAGATTAATTAATAGAAGATATATTAATCAAATTACTCTTTTAATTAATATTTTCTTAAAAATTGTATGAAATTGTGACAATGAAATGAGAATGGTGGGACTTGGGAGTATGTAATACAGAAATTGGGGGATAACTTCACGCGTAATTTATTTTTGATAACTTTCAAGACTTCACGTCCAATTTTGTATCATTTGAAAGAGAATTGATGAATTTAAATCGTTATAAATATCTTCTAGCTCCTATTTACTTTTACTTATTTATAATGAACTTTGCATATATTTTTTTTAAAAAAATAATAAAGTATTTTATCATGATACTTATATTTATTAATTCATAATTTTTAATGGATTTGAAATAAGTAATTACAATTCTAATTATTATTTTTTTTTAAAATTTGTATACAATCTTGTGCTGACAATGAAATGAGAACTGTGGGAGTATGTGATACAAAAGAAAAGTTTAGTGAATGTGAATGACTCATTTTGCATAGTTTTGAAAGAGATTTGATGAATTTAAGTCTTTATAAGTATTTTCTTCGATCACTTTTACTTGTTTATAATGAACTTTGAATATCTGTTTAAAAAATAAAGTAAATGCATATTTAATCATGATACTAATATTAATTGATGTATGGTTTTTAATGAATTTGAAGTGATTAATTATTTCTTCGAATTATTTTTCTTCTTCTTAAAGATTGTACAAAAACTTATCCTAACAATGAAATGAGAACGTGAAAGTATGTGATACATAAAAGGATTTAGTGAGTGTGAATAAGTTTTACCAATTTTAGCTGAAATCAAACCAATTGGTTGATACCTTCATATAGTGATCTATTTTGGAGAACTTTCAAGACTTAACATATAGTTTTGAAAGAGATTTTACGAATTTTGAAGGGAGTAATTAATGTTTTAAGTAAAATAGAAGAAATAATTATTATATTTATTGATAAAATAAAAATCTATTTTTAACATAGTAGATAAGTAAAAATAAACAAGAAAATAGCATGTGGTTAGGTATTAATTGTTTACAAATTATGTGTTTTTATGATCGATGAGCTAATCAACAAGCTGAGGATTGATCAATAAGGCTATATTTTAGCTTGACACACTTGGTTTTGGTTAGAGTTTGGCTCGGCTCAACTCAACTTGGTTAAACCTCGAGTTTAGTTGAACCAACTCAGTTCAACTCAAGTTGAGCTACTCTAGTCATTTGATCAGACATTGTATACATAATATTGTTTCTTTTAAGATTAAATTCTAATATTATTTTGTTTTTTACTACCATCAAGCCTGATCGACTCGACTTTTTTTTTTATCCGTTGATCTCTTACTTCGTTTCATTCTTTTTATGTACTATTGCTTGAATGAAGACATTTGATCGGTCTGATTTTTCAAAATAGCCCCCACCGACCCTTCAACTTTACAAAACATGATTTTTCATATCATTTCAGTTGTCATGGTCGACGAAAAAGAAAGAAATGAATGAATGTTCATTTTGAATTGAACTTCTTTTTTTTAAAAAAGAAAAAATTAGCCATCGGCCATTTTATTAAATAAATTAAACTCTGTTTCTGAATAAATACAGTAATATTTTTTTAATAATTTTTATTTGTTTACTTATTTAATTAATTTAATGTAACTTTAATACACAACATTAATTAATACTACTTTATGGGTGCAACGGAATAAAATTAACATTTTAATTTTAAGAATTCCAAAATTTTAAAAAGTTTAATATTTTACATTTTTTTTAATTCTTCTTTTTTTTTTTCGCTCGACTCTTCTATTATATGTTCATCATTAAGTTAATCTTGTTTGAACTTGGATTCTTAATTTAAATTTAAACTAACAATGTTTGTAATTCAATTCCATCTGAGTGCAATTAGAAAATTTAAAAATATAAATTAGTAAATTTAATTCGCTTTCAATTTTATCTGAATTCAACTCAACTTGATATTTTAATTCGCTTTGTTAGATCTTGGCTTAAGGTTCGATGCCCAAACCTATAGATCTATCATATTTAGCTAAAATCAATTATTGCAAATCACAGCAAATTTCAATTTTAATAATAATATTATTATAAATTATTAGTCTAATTAGTAGAACTTTAATTTTCTTTTCTTGCTATTTCAATTGGGAGAGGGCCCATCAAAGTAGATGAATGGAACTACAAAAAGGCATCAAATAGTGGCAAGTTCACGTCGGCCAAACATTATCATAATTAGCGGCGCAACGATTATGTAATTAATGACACCTTTCTCCAAATACCATATTACTTTAGGCAAGCTGGATTCATAATTTAAAGTTTATAAATATAAAAAATATATTTTTTCTCTATTTCATTTCAGGTGATACATTTAATAAGTTAATAGTCAAAAAAGTATTTCTTTTATTATATTTTATTCATAGTTATGATTAACTAATTAAGGATTCATACTGAACATGCTAAATATAAAAATATTTGGAGTGTAAGTTGGGTAACATAATTCAGTATGTGACAGATATGAAAATAAGAATTTATAATAAACGCCCTTATATCACATAAAACAAGGGAATAATATTTTTTGATATCTTATATAATTTTTATTGATTGACAATGTAAAATAATCTTCACGTACAAACCAAAAGAATATTTAACTAAAAACACGCCTTTTCCTATAATAATATAAAAAAAAGAGTCAAATAGTTTGATATAACAAACAAAATTTATATTAAATTTAAGTTTTAATTATATTGAAATTAGTGCACATATAATATACTAATAAAGTTAATTTCAAACGACTCTTTGACACTTTGTCACCCATGCCCATTGTTTAATTACCCTTCCAATTTTTCCTTGACTAATTACTCTATTATAAATGCAAAGGTTTAATTTATGGCATGATACAATGAATTATCAGCTACTAATGGGAAATTGGGAACTCCATTTTGTTTTTTTTTTTGCAACAACTCTGCCGCTTATCTTTTGTAAAGACTATAGTTATACACTTTTATTATTAGTGAAATTTTAATGGGATTGTGGGCAATATGTTTAATCTTTGATCAAATTAATATAATAATTTATAGGTAGATATACATGCCTACTGCTCTACTAATTAATAACAAAAAGAGAGCATCAAATTCCCTTTGGTACTTGTAAACCAATGGGATTGAGATCACATCTCATAAAGCGGGATCTCGGAAAGACAAAGTGTATGTAGTTTTTATCATTGTCCTTTCGAGGTAGAGAAGATGATCTCAAGAACCCGTGACTGAAACAAATCAAAGATTATATATACACATAGGAAAAATCTTTTTGGCCAGAAAATTTGGCTAGAATGATATTTTATCTATGTTATTTTACCTTTTTAAACATTTTTACCCTTTTAACTTTCGTACCTTTTAACTAAAAAATGGAAAAAAGATCAGTTTATTTTAAAATAAAATAAAAATATTATAGTTTTTTAATTTTCTAGCCAAATTCTGACCAAGTTTTCTGGCCATTTAGCACTTCCTATAGTAACATGTTTAAGACCACAATATTAAAATAAATTTTAGCATTTATATTACTATATTCAAATATTGTTTTTTATTTTTTTAAATTTTGTGTCAAGTTAAAATATGTCATATGAAACGATACACAAACAACATCGGTTACCTCGTGATAAACGATTATGTTGACCGTCTGATTACGTGCTTTTAATTAGTCGTTGCACATTATTATATTGTAGGGGTTTAGAGATATCGCGACCTTACTCGGTGAAGTTAAAATTGAAAATAATATATAATTTCTTAAAAAAGATTCGGTTTGGATATAAAATAGACAGACAATAACAAATTAATTAATTATGTTTTAGGGAGAATATTTCAGAAATTACAATTAGTTAATTATGTTTGGTCAACTTAAAATGCTTATAATCTATAAAATCATAATTTAAAAGAGTAATCATTTTTTTATTACTTTTAGCTAATTTTGATTTATACAAACTTTTATGTTTATCAAATACTTTATCTAGTTCATATTAAGCGAATTGTCCAGACCTTTTTTTATGTTTACCTTTTATTTTAATGAAATTCTTAATTACTTTACATTTTTTAAGAGAATAATTTGAAAAAAAATAAAATAGCAGTGAAAACTAGCATTTGCTTTATATCTTTAAATATTTTTTTAAGGGGTATATGCATGTGACATATCCCAATAATTTACTTAATATGGATCTGAGAGAGTGTGTACGCATAAAAAGCCAAAAATACTTATAAACTAACTTGACCAATTTATAGATTTAGTCACGCACCTCTAATTTCAATTATAATGAAGATACTTATGATGTCAAGTTAAGATTTTTGCTTCAACTTATTATTATTTTTATTTTTACTTTTTTTCTTACAAATATTAATTATTTTATCCCAAAATGCATTTTCAAAATATCAACATGACTTGGTACTAGAGTCTAGAAGCACTTTCATATTTAACAGGTGCTTAAAGTATTCATTTGTTTTCTAAACAAAAGTTAAGTTACAATTAATATTACGTTATAGAAATCTGACCAAATCATATTAATTATTCCCTTAGTTACAATGTTACTGTATAGAAGTTTTGACCAAATCACATTAGTTATTTCATAGGTTAGACTTTTATTTATCTATTTTGAATTTTACATATTCTTTAATAAATAATAATTTTTTAATTCTAATTTATGTGACACTTTTCATTTTTCGAGAGTCAAACAATTTAAGTTTGCCTGGGAAATTGCGCATAAATCTTCATTCTTTTAAAATTGAAATTTATATATTTTTAAATTACATAAAAGTATTATAAATTACAATAATTGACAATTCAAAATTTACAATCAAACATAAAGTTGTTTGAATCTTGAAATCTGAAATTTGCTTGGGATGGAGAGAGTAATTAATATGAATATTTAATCACAATATTCATATTAATTGATGTATAATTTTACATCTTTATAATTAGTAAAGTGAAAAAAAAAACGAACAAGTAAAACTGAACGGGATGAGGCTCCTCTCCATTACTCATTCTCTCCATTTCCCCAAGTTCCTACTCGAATGAAAGCCATGTGTCATAATTAAAAATTAACGGTTGAGATTTAATTACCTAAATTAATGTCCTAACCATAATTAAAATAACAAATATTTTCTTTATAATATTTCCTAATTAATGTCAATCTCATAATTCTAGCTTAAAATGATCTCAATTCATAAATATATCTAAAATTTCTCTCTTTATAAAAAATATTTTATTCTTTTTTTGTTACGAAAAAATCTTTTTCTATTTTGTTCTAAATTTTTTTTTTTTTGCAGTTTTGAGTTATTGAAAGAAAAAAAACTAACATCATCCATTCTTTTTAAAAAATAAAATAAAATTGTAAATATTCTTTTTAAATTTTAACATTATAAGTTGATTAGTTTTCTAACGATTTTTCCGTAAGGCCTAAGCATTAGATGACTATTTCTCTAATGTTTGATGGAAATGTAAAGAAGAATAGGAAAAAGAATTAAAGAACTCCTACATGACCAAAAAAGAGGACAAGAAATTTTTTATTTTTTTAAATTAAGAAGAAGAGCTCGCATCAAATGGAAAATAGTGATTTTTTGAAATGACTTCTGAGATAATGTTTAGCTAGAAATATGGATTTGATATTTTTAAAAAGAAAATAAAGAAATTATTTGTTATTTTAATCGTTGTTAAGACTTTAATTTAGGTTATTAAATCTCAACCTTTAATTTTTTAATCATGACACATGACTTCCATCCGATTAGGAACTTGAGAAAATGGAGAGAATGAGTAATGGAGAGGAGCCTCATCCCCCTTATTCTCATCTCATTAAAAAAAATACGGATAAAATACTACTACCTCCCAATTTTAATTTATTTTAACAAAATTATGGTTGTTAAACTGACTTTAGATAATAAATAAAAGTACCTATTGTGTTCTTTATAAAATTATGTAAAGTTCAAGTTTTAATCATGTATAACAATATAATTTTTCGTTGAAAGGGTTCTGGTGAATACATATATCATCCACTAGCTCATTCTTTAACTATGACTTATATCATTTAAACACTTGTAATAGAATTGACTGTTTCATTTAGACATTTGCCACTTGTTCAACCAAACATGTACGGCGCCGATGACATGTCAAAATGTCATTTGATAGTAAGTCTATATTTGTTGTATATATATACTTGTAGTGGTTCTAAAAGAAAAAAGGTGAGATTGGATTTGTTCCTTTTTCAATCTTTCTTCCATTAGGAAAAACGCGGTTTTGTAAGTGGCGTTTTGCTTTATGCTGACAAAATGCATTGACGCTTTCGTCCTTAGTTGAATCTATTATTTAATTTGTCCATCATATTTTATTAAGTAATTTAAATAAGATTAAGCATATGATTTTAAAGTTATATTGTGTAACATGACATTCTTAGTTGAATCATTAATGTTTGTATGTTGTATGTTATATTGTGTATGGAAAATATGTAGTTCATGTCTCTTGATCCAAAATTTAAACATCTAAGGGTTCAACTTTTCAACATATAAGATTCTTTGCAATAAACTCGTTCTACTACGTTCAAAAATCAAATACATATCGAAATTTTATATTTGTATTTATGTTGTGTGTTGAAAATATGGCAATTTTGGTGACAATAGACAATCAGTCCTTGGCACTATAGGTGTAGACGGTGTCAAGCAATAGTTTCACTAGCAACTGAAAATACAGATTTAGGCTCTGGGAACAAGTGACCAAGATAGAGTTTCAGTTCCAGTGAGAGCCTTTACACCCAACAACATAATTCCGCAATTGGGGTCTGAAAGGGAAAAGATGTATGCAGGTCTTATCTATAACTTTGTGGGGTGGGAAGGTTGTTTCTGATAGACTCTTGGCTCAAAAAAGAAGTTTTTCAAGTACAAGTGCTCAAGTAATACAATGAATGGTCACAAATCAAACAAAATATGCAAGTCCCTTAATCCAAGTACTGTAGAATATTCCTTTCCATTTCTATATATGTTCAACAAGGATTAGTAAGAAGCCAAATAGCCTATCCCCTATATGAAATTTGCATACCTATCAAATGGAAGAAGCGTAAAAGAGAGGAAACTAGGGGGAGGTTAAAAAAAATACAAGTGCCTCGATATTATTTTACATAGGAACACCTAAGGAGCAAGTTTTACATGCCAAAAGTACATTGTTTATCTCCGCAACTGCTAAGAAAAATTCTTCAAGAAATCAAATACAAGTTATTCTTGAAGAATGAGCAGTTCACTCGTCGCTCTGACAAATGCACAATCAAGTAAGAAAAAACAAATACTAACTGCCCATATCCTAAACATGAACGAAACCAACTTGAACATCTATTAATTAATTCATCTACTAAGAAAGAAAAAAATTGTTTCAGAAAAAGAAACCCGAAAGATACCTCATGTTCTTTCAATTTTTTAGCTATCCACATTTTCTTTTGAAGTCACTGGAACTTGAACTTGAGCCTGAATTGTGTGGTTTTCTTTCTTGCCTATAACATCACCAGAAACTACCTACACATGTCTCTTGAGGCAACTCAACTGCATGATTTGGCTTTTCGGTGGTAGTTACCTTATCTTCTTGTTTTACAACTTTCTGATCTATTTTGCCTGCATCAGCTTCACTTCTTTCAGATACAACAGTTTTTTGGAGACTTGATTCGGTTTTTAATTCTTGTTGAAGGCTCGTGTTTGGTTTATCTATGTCATTTTTCATGAATTGTTTCATAGCTGAGTCTGTCCCCACATCCTGTGAACTTTGGATTCTCTAACATGCACATCACCATCAATTGAATCATGAAGGACGTGTCTGTTACCATTCTCTTCAGGGGTCTGCTTATTAATCAAATCAATGTCTCTAGTTGGTCTTGGTTCAAGAGTTGGTAGTCCCATCTCATGGTCTTTCAAACTTGATACCTTATGAATTGGTATATTTTTCGAGCTCTCTGATTCTTCAGTTGACATCTTAGCATTAGATGGCTTAAGAACAGACTCAGGAGGAACTTCTTGATCTTTTGACATATTTAAGCTTTCCGTGGTCCTTTCTTTCTCCATTGAAACAGGTGCCTTCTGTATATCAAAATTAGATTCACTTAGACTCATTTAAGATCCAAAGACATAGCACAAGTTGAACTATATTGATAACTCTCATTTTTCAACCCTAACTTTGAGAGCAAGGAAAGAATCATAATTTGAATAGTAGGGTTGGATGAATAGTAAGGTTGGGATTCAAAGAATGTGAGATGTATAATCTAGACAACAATATATTTGGTTAAATTGAAAAATGATTTGTTTCCAACAATTCTTTTGGCCTATATTGCATCACTTCAAATCCAACTTAGTCTTTGGTTTTTTTTATCATCATGTGCAATTAAACATAATTGGATTAAGTAATTGAGAATTAAAAAAAGATTTATAAATATCAATTTTCAATTATCTCAAATAAAGAAACAATTTTAAAGAGAAAAGCTAAATAAGGTTTATTAAAACTTGATAAAAGCTAAGATCTTTGTATAATTTAGTCCAGATAGATTAAAGAATATGCATGATAACTTTGTTCATCTGTAAAAGGATATGCATGATAACTCTTTTCATCTATAAAAGGATTAAATAATATGCATGATAAAAGCTTTTGCAATTTATAGTATTGAATAGGGAATAATACTAATTACTTACTTTTGTAGGCGATTTCGAATCACTAGATGCCTGACTATCTGCTACAAGCACTGGAGGAGCACTTGCACTGCCAAAGACTTCATCATGTTTTGATATCTCCAACTTTGAGACATGAAGCCTCAATTCTTGGGAATCTGCTGATGAAAATATTTGTGAAATGGACTTCTCAGTGTCTTGATTATTTTCCACAGGTTCCATCTCCGTTTCAGATTCTAGAAGCAGATCTGAAGCAATTGAGGAGGAAGAAGTATTTTTCTTAATGGAAGGAGGACTGGCATCATAAATAGGTTCCAAATGTGAAGTCTCCTCCACTGAACTCCTTGTGATGTTTAAATCTGACATATTCGGTGAAGGATTCTTAGAGATGGTTTCAACATGACACATCGCTTCCTCTGAACTTAATCTCACTACTACTTTGTCAGGAAAGATCCTTTCACCTACTTCTGATGATGACGAAGAACTTGACTGACTACTACATTTTTGTTCAGAAGTTGCTGACTTTGAACAAATTTTAGATGGATTAAGTTCCATGGAAATGGTTGTTGTTTCTTCATGGAACACAACTGGTACCACTTCATGATGATTTTCCATAATTAGATCAGTGTCATCGAGTTCAATATCTCTTTTATCAGATGCACCTAAGACCAAACATTCTACTTCTTCGGAGGATTGGCTTCCATGCCCAATATCCTCGGTAGGCTGCTCTATCTTGGATATCAGCTCTGGCTCCTTGAAGATATGTTCATCTGTGAGGTTTTTGTCTTCCAGTTCTTTATTTAGGTTCTTGTCTTCTACATCTACTTCAGTGAGGTTCTTGTATTCAAGATCTTCAATTGAGCCCTGTGACTCTATTTCAAGAACAGAACTTACTTTGGAATCACTGAGATCGTTGGGGTGCCTTTGAAATGGTGAATAACTTGTTCCTTCAGCAGCCATCACATCAGGAACAAAATAAGGTCTAAAACGTGTATCTTTCTTGTTCAACCCAAAGATTGAGGGCCCAACATTAAAACTTTCATGCCTCCTAAAAAATGTCTCTTTTGATTGAGATGTGATAATCTCTTGTTCGAAAGTGTCTCCTGTAAGATCAGATTTTTCTTCACTTGGGTCATAAGGAAGATCAAATGGGTTCCGCCTACACCTTGGCAACAAAATAGATGGAGCAGATCCAGGGATAGGAGGGAGTCCAGGGCCATAGTTATCATTAGGAAGATCAAAAGGGTTCTGTCTTGCTGTTGAAATGGGAGGCATGAAATCAGCAGTTACCAAGTCTATTAAACTCTTTTCATCTGTAAAACTCATGTTCTTTCGTGATCTTCTCCTTGCAATAAGAGTCTCCAATCGTTGATTCCTTTCTAGCTCGGAGGTTCCCAAGTCCATCAGATTTCTCTGATCCTCCTCCGTCCATGTAATAGCAGACTTTAGACCTTCCGTATCTCGTGTTTCTTCTTCTTCTTCATCATCTGCAACTTCTACTTCTTCCTGGTCTTCAGAAACATCATCATCAGATTCATCATCACTCTCGGAGGACTTGGTAGAACTTTCTGAATGGGCATGAGATACATCATGTGACAAACCAACAAGTTGAGGATTGTCTTCATCTAAAAGTGGATGGAGCTCATCAAGCATTGGCATAATATCAGCTATTGAAGCATCTGGAGAGGAGCTCTCTGCTCCATCAGATCCCGAATATAAGGCCTCCTCCCTATGTTTCCAAGGTGAACCAAGAGGAGAATCAAGATTAACCCTCCTAGAATCAAAGGAATCAACTGATTTGTCATTATCAAACTCAACGCTCTCATCATCAACCTTCGAAGTGGGAGAATACTGGTTCTCCGTAAGTTCAGCATCACTAAATTTGTCTTCATTCTTATGCTCATAAAACTCCCTTGCCACTTGCCCAGAAACTCCACCAATTAGAGCAGAATGATCACCAAATCTTTTACCCCTATGAACCTCACTACGCGTTGATTGGTCTACTTTATCCCTTTCTTGATCACTATATCTCTCGGTGAAGTATCTATTATCACTCCCAACAGGAATAACATCTCGTGTTTCCAAAGGCACTATATGATCAGTTGTGTTTTCTTCCCATTCAAATTCAGGTATATTAGGCTGAGCATAACTTAGTAAAGTTCCAAGCAGTGCAGTAGTGCAGACAAGAATAGGGGAGACAGACACCAAGATTGAAAACACAAAAGGAAATGATTTGTATAGAAATGCCAAGAAACACAACATACCCACAAGGAATGGATGCTTCCAAACTGTCCTATAACACACTTTAATAGGAAAGATTACAACTTTCCTCATTTTAACTCCAATCTTAACAACCCAATACCTAAAATGAAGCAACTTTCTCAAAAATGGGATCTGAATATCTAATTTTTCTTCACTATACCCACCTAGTTCTTTTCAAAAATATATAAACTTTGATCAATTCCCTTTAGATCAAGACAAAGAATAAAAATCCCACCTTGATAAATCAATTCAAACACAATTCCTGCAAACAATATTAAAAGATTTTCATATTGAAATAACAAGAATCGATTAAACAAAGAGAATTAAGAAACGAAAATGTATACCAGGGTGTAAATAGAGATCAATTTGGATAGTCCACAAAAACCCATCAACTTTTTGGAAGATTAATGGGTCTTTGTGTTGGTCATAGAGCTCGCTAATAGGGATAAAAATCCAACAGCAAAAAATGGGATGGGATTTGATATAATAATCACTCGTTAGATTTGTTTGCCAATAACAGGACAAATACAATACGACTCTGCATATCTTGTAGTTTATTGGTTGAAATTAAAACACGAATAAGAAGTGAAAGAGAAAACAATACATTACGAATAGGTTGAGAATTGAAAGAGAGAAGAAAACTCATAAGCAATTGCATGCGTTTTGGCAGAAATTGGATAATAGTATGTGAAGAAAAATAAAACCAAGCATATGTTTGCATCAAGAAATCTCCGATCTTTCAGCAACAAGTAAATGGATGCTATAGAAAAATATAAACAAACCAATGGTGGTTATACGAACATGTAGTTAGATTCTTAACTACTATATATATATATATATATATATCATGTTTTTATTATTTTTAAGTTTTACATTACATTAACATAGTCAAATAGTATTTCTGCTTGTTCATAAGTTTGTCGCTGACAAGAAAATTAGAAGAGGCGTCGTCATTTGCTGCCAAAGTAGCCAACAAGGAAAATATTTCAGCCAGATATAGTATCAGAACACACGGTAGGCCTCAACAAGAAAAAGGCATGCCTTTGAAATTTGATAATTTCTGCCTAGTTGTCTCATTCTTTTTTTAACAATAAAAACATGACCAAGACATGAAATACATAGGAATCTAAACAATGACCTAGCTGATCCAACAACTAGTTGAATATCTAATACTCTACATCTAAAAATGACTCTTCTTTGAGTGGCATCTCATAGGATTAACCAAATAGACTTACATGGCAATTTTCACACTACCGCCATACTCCTAAAAAGGTAGTTTCTCTTTCTCAAGTTATCTTAACTCATCACCTCTTTCTCCCAAGGAAAACACCAAAAACAAGTATTTAAAATGTATTTAGGTTTAATTACGTGAGACCAACTCACATATTTAATTTAAAATGTATATATTCCACACCAGCTTCTAATAATTAAGTAGAATGGAATTTTTGGACTTAATTTTAACATTTGAGGACATTTTTAATCAAAATAGATAGAATTTGGGAAAAATTGATCCAGTAGATAGAAGGAGAATATTTTTGTACAAATTTTAATACGTTAAAAATATTTTTCGTAAAATAAATAATCATATAAAATAAAGATCGGAACGGTGAATAGTTGCATTAATAATGATCCTTTTTTCTAATAATGATCCAATTTATATTTATATATATACTAGAACGAAGCTAAAAATATACACCTTTTGCTCTGTTTTTTTTTTTTTCTCTCTTTTTGTTTTTGGGTCAGTTCCAAACTCTATTCTTTGCAAACTTGTTTTACTTGTACATTAAAAATATTATTACTTATTATTAAAATATTATTATTATTATTATTATTGTTTTTATTTTTTCCTTACAAATATTAATTATTTCACCCCAAAATGCATTTTCAAAATATCAACATGACTTGGTACTAGAGTCTAGAAGCACTTTCAGTATTTGGATCATATTTAACAGGTGCTTAAAATATTCATTTGTTTTCTAAGCAAAAGTTAAGTTACAATATTACGTTATAGAAGTCTGACCAAATCATATTAATCGTTCCCTTAATTACAATGTTACGTCATAGAAATTTTGACCAAATCACATTAGTTATTTCATAGGTTCACTTTTATTTATTATTTTGAATTTTACATAGTCTTTAATAAATAATATTTTTTTTATTTCAATTTATGTAACACTTTTCCTTTTTCGAGAGTCAAACAATTTAAGTTTGATCGAGAATTTGCGTATGAAATCTTCAAATTTTTTGATTGGAAATTTGCGCAGGAATCTTTAAAATTTACAATCAAAGATAGATTTGTTTGAATCTTGAAATCTGAAATCTACTTGGGATAGAAAGAGTAATGAATATAAATATTTTATCACAATATACATATTAATTAATTGATGTAAAATTTTACATCTTTATAATTAGTAAAGTGAATGAACAAGTAAAACTGAATGTAGGAAAGAAGTGGGGTTGTGGGGTGGGCGGGGGCGGCGGAGGCAGTAAGTGAGGACAGAGTCACAAATAGAACAAGTCAAGATCATCACGGCGCCATAAGCACTACTTAAACTCTTTGTTTGTTCATATAAATATGTCTCCACATCTTCACAAATTATAAATCAAACTATGTGTCTACACGATAATATAAAATCTCCTTTTTAGCTCCTCTCTCTATATATACATATGGTTTTGAATTCATGAAAATCACGTTCTCAAGCCACGTCAACTTCGAAAATTCTTTTCATCATTATTATCATCCACAACCAAAGACTTTTAAGCCTCATACAATCACAACCACAACCTACCTTGTAAAGTGCTACAAATATATCACGTTTTCAAGCTCACGTCAACTTGGAAACTTCTTTTCATCATTATTATCATCCACAACCAAAGACTTTTAAGCCTCATACAATAACAACCACAACCTATCTTGTAAAGTGCTACAAATATATCTAGCGCTAGTTATAACAGTTAAGAGTACTAAACAAACGAAATAAACATGAGTAATTGCTTGCAAAGCTGGCCGGAGCCAATTGTCCGAGTTCAAGGACTCTCGGAAAGTGGCATTCGAGAAATCCCCGACCGGTACGTGAAACGACCAGCGGATCGTCCATGTTTCAAGGAGACAACAACGTTGTCGTCATCATCACATGTACTTGATAATATTCCGTTAATTAACCTTGAAAACTTGAAGTCATCGGATGAATCCATTCGCGATGAAACAATAGAACTCATTTCCAAGGCTTGTCGTGAATGGGGTTTCTTCCAGGTGGTGAACCACGGCGTTAGCCATGAACTCATGGCTAACGCACGTGGTGTCTGGCGGGAGTTCTTTCATCTCCCGCCAGAGGAAAAGCAGAAGTTTGCAAATTCACCGGTTACTTATGAAGGATATGGAAGCAGACTTGGAGTGGAAAAAGGTGGAAAATTGGATTGGAGTGATTATTTCTTCCTTCATTATCTCCCTGAGCCTTTGAGGGATGACAAAAAATGGCCTTCCCTTCCCATTACATGCAGGTAAATCGTAATTCTTTAATTTCAACTTTTTTAGATAACATGTTTAAATCTATTTGAGATATATATCGTAATCTTCTTTACTTTTTTGTACTCTGTATCAAGTTAAAACAGATAAACAAATTACGTAAAAGGGAATGAATATTAATTAAAAACTACTTATATATACGACTTTACATGAAAAAGTAAATGCGTCTGCCCATGTACTTTCTTTAAATAAGATACATATACGACTTTACACATTCTCACATGTTGCGTCGGTGTGTTAATCATTTCCTTTTTCTATTCTCTCTTGGCAAATATTTTAGTTGTTCAAGTTATGTGATACTTGTTATTTTTTAAAATTTAAATTATATATTATAATTTTTCATTTTAAAAAGGATGGTTTAATTTTATTTTGTATGGAGTTTAAGAAAATAAAGAAGATTTTTCAATTTTATAGTTTTAAATTAAAGTTTACGTCAATATCATTTAACCGCATAATCTTAAACATATCACGTGAAAATCTGAAACTAAATTATTGCCATAAAAGAAAATGAATCATTTCTTTTGGAACAAGCTAAAAGGGAAAATATATGTTTCTTTTTAAACGGATGGAGTTAATTTTAAAATATTTATTTATTCAATTCAATTTTAAATTTGATCTTAAGAAAATGAAATACGACAAAACTGAGATTGGATTACTCATTCAAAGATTTGGCATGCACCACCGGACATGATACTGGATCAAGTTTTAAAAAAAATGAGAAATTTTACTATGAATCTCACATAAACTATAATATTTGTGTGAGACTTAATAATTGGACATTTTTATCTTCCTCCATCTGTCTACAGAAAGTATTTACTTCTTTTAAACTCCTATCAAGTAAAAATATAATAAATAAATTGAATAAGATGAAGTATTTTGAAATTAGATTGTGAATGAAAAGAAAATTGTAGAATCAAAATTTATGGTATAGAAAGTCCTTTAATTAGATTAGCTTTTCGCTCTAAATTTTTTACGATCCATAAATTTTATTTTCCGCTCAAAATCTATTGTCTTTTTTTATTGAAACAATAACAGTATAAACTTTAGAGAAATTGTTGGACTACTAAGAGTTGTTTTGATTGACTTTTATAAGTTAGAAATTTTAGTTTATGATTTTTTACCGTATTTCTTTTTATCATTTTAGCTTAAAATTAAATGCTCATAAACATTTATTTTAATTTACTTAAACATTCTAAAAATATTTTAATACTATTTTAACTTAAAAATACTTAAAATAAAACAATTCAAATAAACTCAAAGACTTTAAACTTTTTACACATGTCCATCAAAATCAGCCCCTCACATAAGCATAAAATGACATGTGAGAATCAAAACAAATTTTCTCACGAAGAATGCTATTTCAAGTCTCAACAATGTCTCTTTTTACTACTACAAAATATCTAGCCACCCCTTTGCAAAATGAACAAAAGATCTTTTTTAAGAGTTTACAAATATTTAGAGATTTTTTAAACTTTGATATATAAATTATTACTAAATACAGAAATATAACACTTCTTTTTAAGTCTATTAACAAGAAAATGATATTATATAAATTGAAAAAAGGGATACTTCTTGAAATAAGTTAATTTTGATAGTTTCGCCCCAAACAAGCATTAAGGTGGATGCACTAGCCGTGTAAAAAAATATATTTACAAAATCAAATCACTTAATACTGACGAGTCAGGTCCAATTTATGTTTGGGACCGCGGTCCTGGCCACCTTAGCTAGTTGGTAAATGCAAGTTGCTGTCTTATTAATAGTATCTTTTTTAAAAAGTACGATCCTTCTTTAAAACATGTCAAATGTGAGAGCAATTTGATATCGTACATTTTGTCCATCTAACTGACTTTTGTTTTTTTTCTTCCTTTTTGTGGTTTGTGACCTCTTAGGAAAATAATTGCTGAATATGGACAAGAAGCAGTGAAATTATGTCGACAAATAACAAATATCTTGTCGATTAACCTTGGATTAAATGAAAATTATCTACACACAAAATTTGGTGGAGACAATGAAAGAGGTGCATGTTTAAGGGTTAATTTTTACCCTAAATGTCCCCAGCCTGACCTAACACTTGGACTCTCTTCCCACTCTGATCCTGGTGGCATGACCCTTCTCCTCCCCGACACCGACGTCCCCGGCCTCCAAGTCCGTCGTGGTGATGACTGGATAACAGTTAAGCCGGTTCCTAATGCCTTCATCGTCAATATTGGAGATCAAATTCAGGTCTGTATTCATAACATCTAGTGATCTCATCAATAATAACAATTTTAACTTATGTATTGATAGTGTAATATTTTTTGTAATGATTGCATGTATTAGGTACTAAGCAATGCAATATACAAGAGCATAGAGCATCGTGTGATCGTTAATTCAGGGAAAGAACGTGTCTCTTTAGCATTTTTCTACAATCCAGGAGGTGACATCCTAATTAAACCTGCAGATGAACTTGTGACGGAGGATCTGCCTGCATTATATTTACCGACGACGTTCAACAAGTATCGAGCTTTCATTAGAACCAATGGACCTAGAGGAAAATCTCAAGTTGAATCACTAAAATCGCCAAGATAAATGTCCTTTAGCATGACTCTGACACGCACAAAACGAGAAATGGTCCAATTATCAAGATAACTAAATTACCTTTTATATGTTACTGTGTATATATGCCAATTGGTATAACATAACACAGTAAATACCCTATGTCCCTATGTGATGTAATAATACAATATGTGCTGTCATATTCCTATGTGTTTTCAAATCTTTTGTCAAATTCACTTTGTTTTGTGAAATCTTGTATTCATCCCTTCAATAGATATATGGTTCATCTAATTAATAAAATATTATGGTATTAATTGTTCATTTTATGATCATCTGTTTGATAATTGGATTGGAGTTAGTTCATTTTTTGTTTACCTTTTGCCTAAGTATCACGAAGTTTCTATTAGGGGTGTACATGATCAGATTGGTTCGGATTTTTCAAATATCAAACCAAACCATTTGTGTAAAAATTTTAAATTTATAAACCAAACCAAACTAATAAAATTCAGATTTTTTCGGGTTTTTCAACCTCGGGTTGGTTCGGGTTTTTCAAATACCAAACCAAACCATTGTGTCGAATTTTTAAATTTATAAATCAAACCAAACTAATAAACCTCGGATTTTTTCAGATTTTTGGATTTTTTCGGTAAAGTTTGCATACAAACATATAATTAACTTGTGCTCCAAATATTTCTTTAGTCCAACCAAAATACAATTATCTAAGGTGTTTCTTAAAAAAATAACACAAAATATGAGATTAGTACTGATGAAACAAAAATATTCAATAAAAAATAATAATGAAATCATCATATAAAATAAATATTGCAAAGCCATAATGAAAATGATCATAATTTAAAAGTACTAAATCATGCTAAAATAAGTTTAATAAGTATTAGTTACATTACTAAATATTTAAGGAAAATTAAAATTAGATTATGTATTTTAATTGTCTAAACCAATGTAAAACTAAAGAACAAATATTCAATATTATTGTCACTCTTAGTGTTGAATTGATTTTCTTTTTGCATTAGTATTAATTTGATTTTGATTTAAGTTTTATTATAATTATCAACATCTATGAACTATAATCTTTATTGGACCATCCGAATTCTAAGTTTTAAATTTGAAATAATATATTAAAAGATATAAACTATGAAATAGTATAAGAAATATTTTAAAATTATATCAAAGTAAATATTTTTATGTATAAAATAAAATTTTAATATTACATATATAATGTCGGGTTGGTTTGGTCTCGGGTTGGTTTTTTTTAGTTAAAACCAAACCAACCCAAATATAGTCGGGTTTTTTTTTTCAATACCAAACCAAGTCAAACCAAACCACTAGTCGGGTTTTTTTTTCGGGTTGACTCGATTTGCAGTTTGATTCGGTTTTCGGTTCAATTTTGTACACCCCTAATTTCTATACTATATTTTTTCCTCAATCCTAGAAAAAAAGTCATTAATTAGGATGAATAAAAAGAAATTTTTTATATGATATGTAGGCAAAGTTGAATGATTGTCTTGGTTACCAAAAAATAAATTGTTTTAGTAATTTTCTGTGATACTTAAACAAAGTTTAGCGATTTTTTATTACAACAAATAAATTATTGACTTTATGTGATACTTGTGCAGAGTTACATAATTTTTCTGTCACAAAACAGAATAAAAAATTAATGACTCTAATGTAATAAAATAAAAATTGAGCAATCCTCTCAAAAATTATCCATGAATTGTTCTCCCTTACAACTTCTTTCACCCTTTAAAAGAATCAATATATACGTCAATCAATTTCATTTTGATATCGATATTTTGTTAATTTCTCAATTTGTTAGTAGTAAACTTTAACAACTCAAGTTATCTAGTTAAACACGTAATTATAATATGACGTTCACTTAAGTCAAATTCATCAGATAAGATTCCATTTTGACATAAACGATAGCATAATAGTTTTTATCCTTAATTTCTTCCAAAATATGTCTACATCGTATTTTAGTTGTTAATTTACGACTCCTAAAAAAGGTAATCAATAGTTGATAGGATAAATTTCTAATGTTGAAAGTGTAGGGACTCTCACTAGGAAATCCACAAGATAACATCTAGAAGTTTGAGTGGAGGTAACAATTTGAAATTGATGCTCTCTCCCAATTTCAATTTGTTTTTTTTTTTTAACTATGCTTAAAAATGAATTTTAAAAAATGGCAAATTTATACCACTAGACAGAATATCTAGCGGCCTTTTATTAAAAGATAAAAAAAAATGTTTAAAAAAACCTTTGTTTTCCATTTTGGAAACTTTTCAAATTTAAATTTTCATAGATGTTTAAGTGTTTGTTTGGATTAATTTATTTTTAGGTGTTTTTGACTTTTAGGAATTTAATTTTTTAATTTTGAAGGTGTTTGGAAAGGTTATAAAGTGTTTTTAAGCACCCACTAAAGTCAAAAGTAGGATACCATCTACTTATGACTACTTTTTATAAGCCCATCGAAACAGACCCTAAGACCACAAAAGTAAAGATATTTTGGTGCATTCTATGTAGAACTGTCAAAAGGGCCGGCCCAAGCCTCGAGGACCAAGGAATTTGAAGGGCTAGGGCGGGCCGGCCCTTCATTTGGAAGGGCCTAAAAATTCTCAACCCAGCCCAACACTAGAAGGGCTAAGGGCTGGGGAGGGCAAGCCCTTCTTTTTTCAGTTTTTTCTTTTCAAACTAATAATTCCATAACATCAAGAAAATGAGAAGATTTTCAAATCAAACATGGCAAACAATGGTGTTGTTTCAATAACACTCACAAAAAATCTAGTATAATCAGCATGTACTCACATACCAGATACGCGAGCGCGATAAGAGAGTGACAAACAAAATGTGAGTGAAGTGAGGGCGCGAGATTGTCTATGTATCCTAGCTAGATACATTCAAATCTACTTAGATAGAGAGTATCTAGAATAAATTAACTTAATTTTGAGTCCATATATTCTGAGATACATGTATCTGGACGTACCAAAATCTGGTAAGATTCATAATATTACAACATATTGTGTATTTAAGTAATTTGATTATATACTAGTGAGATTATTGTAAGTTACCCTTAAATAAAAAGTTTGGCCCATGGGTTGACCCTGGCCCGACCCCACTCAAGCCTCAAGGGCCAAGGGCTTATATGGGCCCTAGTTTTAAATGGGCTTGAAAAATTCTATCCCAACCCTACCTCAATAACGGGTTGGGTTGGGTCGGCCCCATGGGCTAAGCCCGTCTTGATGGCTCTAATTCTACGTATCTTTAGTTTAAGATCATAAGATATAGAAATCTTCTTTACTTTCTTAAACGTCGTATCAAGTTAAAGCCATAAAAATAAATTAAAACGGTCACTACTAGAAACAATGATATTTCCGGCATAAATAAGTAGAAAATTTGTGGTATAAACATATTTTTTTTACAATTTTTGTCACGCCCCGAGCCTACACCCTGGGCGGGACTGGCACTCGGAGACCATTGCTGGCCCCAAGCGAACCCTTGGCCTGGCTTTCTTAACTCAGTGGAAACTTAACTCAAAGAAATAAAAGGTTATAACACAACCAACTGATGAAAATCTGGCCACAAAGGGCAACTCAAGTCTCAAAATAGGGTATTATATATATATACAGAAGAGAGACTCCAACTAACTGACTGACTGTCTATGAAGCCTCTAAACATACTGAGATGGATGTTGGGACAGACCCCACAACATCCTAATAAAACAAAACCCTGAACACAAAATACTTGAGTCCTCCGGAATGCAAGGAGGCCCACCACTAACACAGGAGTGCTCAACTGGATCAACGACGCGCAGGATGCTGATCTGGGGTACCTGTATCTGCATCATAAAATGATGCAGGCCAACTGACATCAGTACATGGAATGTACGAGTATGCGAGCTGAAAAGCTAAATCACAACACTTAAGCTTGAAAAGAGTAGAAAGGAACTCTTACCTTGGCTCTGTTCGACTCATGAATGACTGAACTCAATATATATATAAAGCAATATATATAAGGCTTGTAAAACAATATAAACAACTCAGCTCGTTAATGATAAAACAATAACAAAAGCAACTTTACTTATATAAAAGTAATATAACTTTAGTGGGAGATTCTTTAACCGACAACCACCACTATGAGCCCTAGTGATGATACAACGCCTTACCTCGCGTTGCCAAGGACCATCCTATACCTTGCCGTGATATAGGAAGCTAACTTTACTTAGTGGATCCACTAGCTTAACTTTCGTGATCATCTAAAAAGTATGATCCAAGAAATCCCATGTTGGCGCATGGTTCTTATGGAGAGTTGAGTTAATATGAACTCGTATCTCCAATTCGGTGCTCAATACTACTCCCAAAATACTTTGGCTCATAAGTGTTTTAAAAACAATCTTCTTTCTTTAGTTGAGATAATTACTCAAAACTTAGCCCAAAGGCTCTTTTGGAAATCATGTTTCCCCTCTTACTCAAATGTAAAAACATTTACAAACTTCTTTGGGAATACTTAGTTCCCTAATAGCTTTTGAGAAAAGAACTCAACTTTGAACTCTTGACTTAACTCGACTTGAAACTCTATACTCTTTCACTTGACGTCTAACTTCACTTGACTTGGAAACTAACTTTCCTTGAATTGGAATTATGAATTCAAGGTATTTGATCACACGTTATGGACGGGATTCTTGAATGCTTAGACGTACTTTGAAGTGTCGGAAACAGTTATGAAACATAGGTATAATGCATGGGAACTTGCATGAGAAAGTGATATAAGAATGGGAGAACTTGGCTGAGATTTCAAACTTCTGGTGACACAAGTGCCACCTACGGATGCCATCGACGGACCGTAGATGGACTTACGGACCGTACTGTTGGTCCGTCGTTCGTGTCAGAGAAATTTCCCCCAAGAACTCAGTCTGAAGAATTGGTTAAGTGTTGACCTACGGTCGGGACTTACGATCCGTAGGTCCACTTACGGACCGTAGGTCGTGTCCGTAGGTCGACGCACCAGAGGACCTAGCTTCTATCCCAATCGAAGGTTGACCAGTACGGACCGTCAATCAAGCTACGATCCGTAGGTCGTGACCGTAGATGGGTACGACTGCCAAATTTCTGAGAATTTCTGGTGAATCAACTTTCTATGGTTATAACTTGTAGACTCATAAATCCTTCAACAAACACTAGATTTCGGCCCGAAACATAATTCAAAATCATGTGCTAATCTTATTAAAGTTTTCAACAACTCTAACAACAACAATCACAACACCAACCAATCAATACCATCCAACAACTTCAACAACATGAACAACACCAACCAATCAAAATAAAGGAATTGGTGTGTGGGGGAAAAGTCACCCATCACTAATACTCACATACCTTGGTAGGGATCACCCCCGACGAAAACCACAATGATTTCCTCTTGCTTGATCTTCCCTTTCTCTTCTTCTTCTTCTTCTCTTCTCTCAAGCCCTAACCTTTTACTCTTTGAAAAGGAAATAAAACTGATCAAAATCAGTCCAACAATACCCAAAATAGCTCAAAGAGTTAATTAGGGAAAAAGACCAAAATGCCCTTAAAATTTCGGACAAAAATCTCTGCCAACTGCCCAACTTCCGACGGGCATAACTCACTCATGCGAACTCGGAATTGAGTAAAATCAGTGGCGTTGGAAAGGTCGTTCCCCGAGCTTCATAACCATAACCAGAACTACTCCTAACTCCTCCCGAGATAGGAGTTATGATTGCTCAAAGTTGGCCAAAAATTCACTTTTCCCATACTTAGCCAAAATTTCCAGATTTTAAAATTTTCCAAAAAAAAGTTATTTCCGATTTCAAGCTTCTTCATATTTGTTTTAAATGGTCGGATGTTACAATTTTCCATCGAACCAATTCATTAAAAAAATACACAATAAAAAATAGATTCATACTAAAATAGCGGAAAACTTGCTAATTTTTCATATGATGTTAAATTTAGCGAAAAAGTATTAAATTTTTTAGTGGTGAGTGGGAGTTTATAGTAGTAGTTGCAAGTCATATTTGTTAATCTATAGTAGCCAATTTAGGTACTACACCACATTTACTAGAGTTGTCAAGTACAACACAACATAGTACAATTAGATGCAAGTTTTAGTGATAACTAATTACATGTGGTATAGCGAATGAGACTATTTTCTCCTTAATTAGAAGTTTTGAATATAAACAAGTCTTTAGTAGAGAGTGTTTTTCCCTAATGGAACTCTACACAATGTAAATCTAAAATAACCGAGCTCCGATTCAAATAGCAAACACCGAAGGAAAAGAGAACTAATTACCTAAGGGCATCTCCAACCCTACACTTTATTTTACTCTCCAAATATAGAGTTATTTATTTTCAGACAAACAACTCCAATCCAATTTTCTATTTTACTCTCTAAAAAGAAATCTTTTTCTCTTTCCTCAATATTATATTATTATTTCTATTTCATTCTTATTTTCTTATTTCATAGTATAAATCCTTTATTTCTTTTTCCCAATAATTACTTTATATAATTTTCATGTGATATAAAATTTTATTTTTTTATTTAATATAAAATTATATTTTATTCTAAATTTTAAATAACATAAATTGCAAGAAAATATTATATAATATAATATACAAATTAATGGAAAAATTCAAATAAAAGTGAAATACAATTACATAAACACTCAATTTTCAAAATTATTACGTTTCTCTCATAAATTCTCTATTAATACATTACGGAGTTCAAAATGAGCATTTTTGTCCTTAATTTTTTTATGTCTAGCTAGAAGTTGTTTAAATCGGAGATTTTCATCTACCACCAGTTATGTCGTTGGAGTTGGAGCCTCTACGACATCTTGAATTGATGCATTAAGATCACGTTGATCCTCAATTATCATGTTGTGCAGTATAATGCACGAAGTCATTATATCATGTAGCACTTTCTTTCTCCAAAAACGTGACGGTCCTGCAAAAATTGCAAAACGTGATTGTAAAACTCCGAATGCACGTCAACATCTTTTCGGCATGATTCTTGTTTCATCACGAATTAATTATTATGTTATGTATTGTATTTTATCTTGCATTTAAATTATTATGTTATGTATTGTATTGTTATCTTGAATTTTAATTATCATATTATGTGTTGTATTTTTAAATTAAATTTTTCAACTTATCATTTTAATTTTGTGTATTCTTTATAGTGAAAATTAATAATATAATCAAATTATATTATCGACGAAATTTTTTAAAAAAATACTATTAATTTGGGATGAAAGTAATAGATATTAAATAATATATTTTTTAAAATATTATATTACATTTAAAAGAAGTATGAATAGTAGATATTTAATTAATGGCATTATATGTAAAATAATATGTTAATTAAAAAGTAATAAAAATAATAATAAAATATTCAAAAAGTGAAATAGAGAGTGTGAATAGTAGTTCTCCAAATTTAGAGAACTACTATTTACCTCTCTAAATATGAAGAATAGAGGGTGATATAGAGTTGAGTTGGAGTGCCCATTCTCTATTTTACTCTCCAAATATAAAGAATGGAGAGTTAAATAGAAGTGAGTTGGAGATGGTCTTACCAAACAAAGTGGCCTTTGAATTCCACCACACAATATCATTTACCATGTGCTGCACATTTGGTTTGAATTGTATATATCCTACTCACTAGTGACCACTTACCAGTTACGAGTCAAGGCAAAACTCCGTGATACATTAAAAGGAGTTCTAATTGGACAGTACATGCCTATGTGCCTTTTAAATTATAATATGACTTTTCTACACCTTTTAAAAATAATTTAATAAATGCATATATAGAAATATATTACATGTGCTTTTGGGATTTTGTTTGGTTAAAAGGTGATTCAATATAATTCAGAACTAAACAAAAAGTGCGGGCGCACTACAACAAATTCAAGTTATGGATATTTATAAGAGCAACTTACAAAAATGACTATATTTATAGGGTTATTGAAGTTCAATAACTATAAATATGCTATTTATAAAAAATGATTACAATTTATAACTTTTTCTAGCTGTATTTCTTTATATATTTTTATTTTTCTATTTATATACTAATACAGTTTTAATTACAATGAACTAAATAAGAAACATGTATTAATTGTGTAGCACATGAATACTTTGAATTCAAATTGGTATCTCTATTTATAAAACTTAAAGTATTAATATATCAAGGATACAAGTATTTATAAAAACTTAATGTATTAATATATCAAACAAGGTAAAGTATGACAATTAACATATGAACATGACAATTTGAAAAATGAATACATTGTTGTTATTAAAAAAAAAAAAGAATACAATATAGTATGTATATATATATATATATATATATATATATATATATATGAATACATTGTTATTAAACAAAAGATGGATACATTGGACAACATAGAAACAATAAAAATGGAAAATAATAAAATGTGTAGGTATCAAAGTGTGTAAGTATTCACTTGTATAAGAAAATTGATAAATACAACAAACGTCAATCTCTTTTTGGTCAAGTTTTTTCTGTAATACTTGAGGTTTGGTGTTAATTCATGTATTTGTTTATAAAAAAATATAGGATTAATGTATTAAATTATACTTGTATTGCCTAATCAATCTTTTAAATTGGATAGATTACTTATGTATCCAGATATACTTGTATGCACAAATCACCATTTCAACTTGTGTTAATATTACAATACAAGTATCTATGTATATAAGTATTCTACTATATACAAATTTGACAATCACACAAACCCCAATCTCTTTTTGCTCGTGTTCTTCCTTTACTATTTTTTTTTTGTATAACTATAACCATTGTAATGGAGAAAGCAAAACAATTCTTCAATCGAACCCCTATATATAAAAATAGATGAAAATATAGATGGATACAAATATAATCTTCATAATAAAAAAAAGAGAAAAAATCAATTAAAAGATACTTGATGAATTCAAATCACAATCACACAAACCTCAATCTCTTTTTGCTCATGTTCTTCCTTTATTACTTTTTTTTATAACTATAACCATTGCAATGGAGAAAATAAAATAATTCTTCAATTGAACCCCTATAAAAATAGATGAAAATATAGATGGATACCAATATAATCTTCATAAAAAAGAGAAAAAAAATCAATTAAAAGATACTCGATGAATTCAAATCACAAAAATTGCTCCTAGAATCGTCAAAAAGATCTTAAATTGGAAGGAATATGGGAGGGAAATATTGAGAATATGTGATATAGGAATATTGATGAAAGAGAAAGTATTAATGAGGATAAAATTGAAAAACTAATCACATAAAATGTGCCTAGACATAATTAATTATCCTTGTGATAATAATTTTTCTATTTAATATTTAATAACTTTCCTAATTATTTGTATATAATTAACTTTGCTATTTATTGTATAGTTATATCCATATAACATAAAAAAAAATAAACTATAGCTATTTATTTTAAATATATATTGATGTTTGCATAATTCTGTAGATCATATTTTGTATAAATATCATTAAATGATTTAGCAACTCTCGGTGTAATGTTATGATTACGTAAAACAAAACTTTTTTTATCAAATAATCAACTTATCCAATAGTGCCACACAAATTAGAATAGAGGAAGTACTTGAAAAGGTTGAGGAATCAGTATTAATTAAAATTTTAATTTCAATTGAGTCAACATGTGTATTTTGAAATTTAATATAAACTAAGCTAAAAAAATTCGATAGAGTTAATTGATATATATTGTCATTCGCATGAGATGAAATCTACTATTCTTATAGTAAGGTAGCAGTCAAATAATTAAAACATTTTCATAATTAGTTCGATAAAAGTACTATTAATTAAAATTGGTTAAATACACATGAAGACATCTTAAGTTGATACATTTTTTTATTTAAATATTTTAAATAGGCCTTTTTCGGAATGAACATATGTAGTAAGTCCAAAGTGTACCAATTAGATATTGTAATAGAAACCTATATATTTTAAATTTTAAATCTCTCTAAATTCAACGTGTTTCAAATGTCTAATAAGACACTTAAAAGAGATCAATGTCAATAGTGTACTACATAGCAACAACACAAATGTTAATACAGAAATTGTACAACATTTTTCATACAATAAAGTTAAGCATTTAAAACAAAACATGAACATGTTTCTTCCTGGCAATCCTAGAGTCCTTTTTAAGTAGAATTCAAAGTTAACCTTATAGAAAAATTGTTTTGTCTCACCAGAAAAGAAATAGGCAAATATATACTACAACCAATGAGGAGTGGTACTCCCTAATAGAAACAATTATTTTTCCATCGTAAAATAATGATAAATTTGTGCTATAAAACATGATTCTCCTTATCATTTCCAGCATTGAACCAACTCACTAGAAAAATGCATGGTGCGAAACAGTTTCTCACTGAAATAGTGGAAAATTTCCTAATTTTATCATACGAAACATTTATTATTATTATTTTTTTAAAACTGATTAAATCAAAATATCAGTGGAAGTAGCCGGTGAACATTTTTGTGTGGCTGCATTCTATATAGTGCAGTAGCAAATTTTGACACAAATTGTTTTTGGCAATCCTTTCAATTATTGAAAGAAAGGCAATAAGAATTAAGATCACTTTAGTCTTTTGTATGTGTTTTATTAAAAAGTAGAAAATGACTGGTTTTAAGAGTTGTCACTTAATTTTTAAAGTAAAATTAAGAAAATTGATTGTTTCAAAAGATTAAAACAGTAAATCTAATGAAATATTTACAGGGGGTTCGGAATTCACATTAACATTTCGGGAAGGATTTGAAAGCACCCGAAATGCCCGCTAACATGCGGTTATCCGATAATTAACTATTTGGCTAAATATAGACATGCTTGATTAAGTTGGGAAAATAAACAATTTTGAAACTCAAGAGTAATTTTAGAGAGAAAGGGAAATAGTATAAGGGATGTTATTTAAGTAAAAAATTTCAAAGTAACTTAAGTAATAAAATAAGTAAAATCATTTAATCTTTAGAAAATCTCGAAATGACTATCTCTTGGGAAAATCGAATTTGGGAAACCTTAGAATTTACTATAATAAACAATTAAACAAATACGAAACTGATAAAATAAAGAGAGAGAGTGTTTTGGGCCCAAGTCTGATTTTCTGTCCGCCTGGACCAGTAATTGGGCCTGATTTCTGCTTTTTGGGGCCAAGACCCAACACTTGATACCTATCCTAAACTAACACAATAATAATCATGATAAATGGGCTTTTGGCCCAATAATTATAAAAATACAAAAGTTGAAAATTTAAGGCTCTTTTAGCCCATTTTTAATGCAATATATAGCATATACGACTGATGTATATCGTGCGTATCCAGCCTCTTTTTTTCGGCTTCGAGACCTGCATTTTATGTTTTCCAGCCATGTACTTCGGTTTTGACTCGAAAAGTAAAAGATTGAGCCTCCTTAGCTCAAGATGAAATGCACGGGAAAAATTGAAAGTGTCCAAGGGACTCATTCGAGGGTTCACGCCAGAAAACAAAGAGAGAGTAATTAGTAAGTGACTAAAGGAAAATTGATTTAAATATAATTATTGATCAAATTAAACAACGGACATTTGAGCACAAATAGATAACTATCCATACACATGCACTAAGACTTGAAGAAATCATGTCCTAAAAAGAAGAAATGGAACACATCGATTCAACAGAACAAGGCATGACATTAATGGATAATTTTCATATACTCTTTATAAAACGAAGAATTCTATCGCTTTACCAAACAAACCAACCGTGAATTAAAGGAAATATGGCTCCTAGACTATAACTTAACAGTAACAGTAAGGGATTAGAGGGATACACTTCCTAACAAATTACTTTAAAGAACAAAACATTTGTATCCATGACAATTAATGAAGAGTTACAGCAAAATATAATAAGACATCGCAATGATTTTAGCACAATTTTACACTAAGACATGCATTATAAAAACTATAAACAAAAAAAACAAATAACTGGACAGCCACATTTTAACCCAAAATAAGCACACTTTTATGTAAAGAAAGTGCTGCTACAGGATAACTTTAATGAAAGAAAATGTACTCATGCTAAGTCTATCTTGATAAGGTTGATCAGTTAAAAAAGAATGAATTTAGAGTTCAAACAGTCGATTATGATCTTCCTAAAATGAGACTCGATTAACATAAGCTATTAGAGGAGAGGAGAGGCAAGAAAACATCCTAAATTAACAAGCTTACAACATACACACTGAAACAGAAAATGATGCATCATAAGAAAACCCGCAAGTAGAATAGCAAAGAAACACCAACATTAGATGCAAACCTACAAAACTTTGACTTGGCCAACTCATGGAATCGAATAGGAACATAAATCTCACATCGAAACATCATTAACATCAACAACAACTAACAACAAACAACCATGAAGTAAAAAATTTCGAACATCGACAATATCATCTTGAAATGGAAGAAGTGCCGAGAAAAAATTTACAAGAAAGAAAACAATACCTTTTTTCGGGTAGCGAGTTGGGACGAAAACGAGCTAGCAACAGTGAACTTCCACCATTGAAGTGAGATTCCAACAAACTCCGGTGAAGAATCTTTGATGAAAAGTTTGGAAAAAGAATTCTAAAACTCAGAATTTCTAAGACTCTACAGCTATATATACCCCTTTGAATCTATTCTTATATGTAATCTTAACCATCATTTATTAGATGAAGTCCAAAGGAAAACAAGACCCAAACATAAATGAAATTTTAGCCTCTGTGAGTTATCTCACAGCCTTTCTATGTATTCCCTGTTTTCTTTCCCTCAAACTCTAACCCCAACAATGAAGAGGACAAGAACTTATATAGAAGGGATTTTGGTTCGAGTAAAAAAGGGAAAATCAGGTGAAATTTTGGATGGAATTCTAAATTCAAATTTTCCTCGGGAGATGAGGCTCGAACGGCTAGCAATAGTACCAATTTCTAACATACTTGAGAGGAGAATCGTTCGATTTCGGAACAAGTACGCTCAAGGAAAGAGATTGCCCACCTTGCACTACTCACGTACGTACAGATGGATAAAGACATAGGAGAGAGACACGCCGCCACACGCGCGATTGGGGCTGGTCCGCATACTGCTGTTGCGATTTGCTGCTGGTTCGCGTGATTCTCGGCTAGAGTTTCTGGGTTGTACGCATAAAGAAGAACGCGTAGGGGTGGGGTTGTATGTACGTTGTACGTATTGTTATTGATGTGTATGTTATTTGGTGGGCTGGGTCTTTCTTTTGGTATTGTTGTTGTATGGTAAAAATGGGTTTGCTGATATTTATTGGAAATTATTGTTGGAATGAGATAGTGGGCTAAAAGTTCTAGGCTGTAAAGGAGTTAGGCTGCTGGAAACTTCAAAGAAATGGCCCAAAAGTGGTCTTGTAAAATGAGTTAAGGTGGAGATTGAATTGTAATGTAAAAAATGGCCACAAGAATTACAATTATGGCCAATGGGAATTAAGAAGTTAGCCAAATTGAGTTTAGTTTAGAGAATTTGACTAAAATTTCTATAAGACGAATTAATATTGATTAATTAAGGAGCTTTTTAATTTCTACAAAATAAATAATTAACTTAATTATAAACTAATTAACTCAAAAATATAAGTATTAACTGACTAAACCAATTAACCAACTAATTAAGTAAAATCAAAATCTTTTTGAGACTGTTTTCGAATATTTATTAAATATACTAATTATATATATAATTATGTAAAAGATGTATTATTATTTAAAAATTATAAAAGGTGAAAAAACTATTCAAAATAACTTGAAAAATATTTTGAGTTTTATAAAGTCAATTATTTCAAATCGCTGGGAATTGAATAAACTCAATGATTAATTTTATATTATAGAGGTCCAAAATTGGGTGTCAACAACTATCCCTTGTTTGACTTAGATTGATGGAAGAAATTTGAGGCAAATGAAATTGACAAATTCAATTTTGACCGACCACATTTTCATTTTTCAGAAAAGAGCTTTTGGCATGGAATTTAGGAATTATGGTCGAATCTCGGTATTGGGTTTCCTACATATCTCAGGCTTTATTAGAATTCAGGTCACTTGTAGTTCGATGTGCTTGATTTAACGCACGATTCTGAAATAATTCAAAAGCTATCCTGATATCAAATTATGAAGAAATCACAATGCTCGGGAATAAGATTTAAGAGAAAATGTCGGAATACAATCGAATTTTCAACATTGATCCCACATACATATCCTTAACCCTTAGGAATCAGGCTGCTTGTAGTTCGACTCAATTGGTTGAAAAGGAAATCTCTTATGCTAAGATAACCTTTGGTTCTAGATAAGGCTGGCAGGGGGACCGGGTCGGCCCACCCCGGCCCGCGACTAGTTCGAGAACCGGCTCGCCGGAACCGGTCCCGTTAGATTTTGGGGGATTGGGGGGACGTGGTATAGGGGACCGGTTAGGGACAGGTTCACCCTCTGGGCCCGGTCGACCCGGCCCGGTCTCGGCCCGGCTGAACCGGCCGGTTCGCGGGATCCCCTATATATATTTTTTTAAAAAAAAAATTTTTTATATCCGTTGGGCAACGGCTAGTGGGCCCCCCCCAATGGATTTATTTCCAGTTTTTCCCTTCCCCAACACCCCCTACCACCCCTACTTTTAATACTTTACTTTAAACCCTCAAGTTATCATAAATACACTTTAACCCACTTTTAATATTATAAATACCCTCTATCCCTTATTATATCTTACAAAATCATATATTCTCTCATCTATTTTTTATATCTCTCAAGTCTCAAGTCTCAATCTTTTATTCCATTTAAGTCATATTATATCATAATACATATATTTCAATTCTAAGTTTTCATATTATATATCATAATATATATAATTCTCATATTTGCTATCGAAAATTGGAGTTCCAAATTACAAGTTACAACAAACTACAAGCTTCAAGAATCAGTTATAATGTCTGCTATTAACGCAGACCTTTGGTACATTCATTTCATAATATTTATATTTTATTTTTCGTCATTAATTTTGTGTTATTAATTTATTATTATTATTTTTATATTATACTTTACATATAATTAAATATGAGTTCTAACAAAAAAAATATCGGTAAAGGAAAAGAGAAAGAACCAAGTGGCATTAGTAGATTATTTAATTTTACTAAAAAAAGTAGTAAGGAAAAAAATAAGAGTAAATGTGGTGGTACTTCTAGAGTTAGATTTAATACAAATGATTCTACTTATGTTGATGATACTTCTTATGATATTGATTCAAATGCTCAACTCGATCGTGAACTTTTACAACAAATTTATGGTGATATTAATCTTTATCTTGATGAAAATTCAGGTGAAGAATTAGAAGTTGGTTCGGGAGAAGATGAATTAGAAGATACACCTACTAGTTCGGTGACAAATGTTCCAAATGAAACTACAAATTTAACGGAGCAAAATTCTGGACGCCCATCCCTTATACCTCCTACGAGGGAGAAGGTGAAGTATCAACGCCCTAAAACTTCTGTTGTGTGGCAATTTATGACTTTAGATAAGGAAAATTCTATTGCTATTTGTAATAAATATAAGCAACTTTTTAAACATAAACAAGGTGGAGGTCAAGGTGGGACGGGGCGCTTAAATAGACATTTGTTATCTTGTGTGCCGATTCAATATAAAGAAGTTAAATCATTAGCCGATAGAAAAAAAAGAATTCAAGTTAATGATTTTGATATTAATGTTAATGAATCGGTAGGGGCTTCTAACATGGTTCAAGGAACATTAGATCCTTCTAACCCCGGTGGTCCACTAACACAACGTAAATATAATAAGGAAAGAGTTCGCGAAAATTTAGCTAAAATGGTTTCTGTTTGTGGTTTACCTTAGAGTTTTCCTTCACATCCCGATTTTATTGAATATATTCAACAAACTTATAATCCTAATTATAGAGGTTTTTCAAGAAATACTGTTAAATCTGATGTTTTTATATATCAAGGTAAATATTGTCAATATCTTCGTTGCATGTTTAGCATATTAGATTGTAGAGTGTCTATAACTTCGGACATGGGTCGTAGTGTTAATGGACATGATTATTTAACTGTTACAGCACATTGGATTGATCATAACTGAAATTTGCAAAAAAGAATCTTAAGTTATAAAGAATGTATAGAGAAAAAAACTGATGCATATTTAGCTTCAAATATTTTGAGTGTTATAGATTATTACATGCTTATAGATAAAGTAATGTCTGTCGCATTAGATAATGCATCTAATAATGTAAATTTGCTAGTATGTTAAACACTAGATTATGTCCAATTGATGTTAATTCTTTTCATGTTAGATGTGTTGCACATATTTTAAATTTAGTTGTACAAGATGGTATTTCATTATTTGAATGTGGTTGTATGAAAATTGAATATGCTGTTGCCTGGATTTTTTTATGCTAATAAAGCTGCTAGAATTAGGGAATTTAATGAGCGTTGTCTACTATGTGATTTGCCACTAAGAAAAATTCCAACACATATTAAAACAAGGTGGAATTCTGTTTACGAAATGTTTTTCAGTTGCTTACGAATATAGAGGACCCATACAAATGGTGTTTTATGCTCATAATGCTGACCCATTAGACAGAATTTGTGAAGAAGATTGGGAAGAAACTAATGAACTCTTAGAATTTTTAAGACTTTTTTATGATGCTACAACCATATTTTCTGGAATTTATTATCCTACTATTTCATCAGTATTAATAAATAATTGTGCTATTTCAATTCAATTTTCTAAATACAAAAAAATTGAAAAATTTAGAGTTGCAATTGAAGGTATGATTGAAAATTTTTTATTTTTTTTTTTTGCTATTCCTCAAATTTTTTTAACTGCTGCTTTACTTCATCCTGACTATAAATTACAAGGTGTGCAGGGACTTGTTGAAACTTTTTATGATACCTTAGAAATTTTACCGGAAATAAATCCAACTTGTGAAATGTGTAAGTCTAGCATAAAAATAGAAGCAAAAATTTTGTATGAAAAATATAGAACTACGAGAAATACTCAAGAAGTTGGTCAAACGTCTAATCGTCAGAGTAAAACTTGAATTTCAAGTTATATGCGAGATTTTCTTGGTCTTAATTCTACTAGCCGTGATGATTTTGAAGAATATCTTAATCAATCTTTAGAAACAGTGGAAGGCGAAGATGGCAATGAAGAATTATTAGCATGATGGAGGAGGCGGAGCGTTGCATTTCCAATTCTTAGCAAAATGGTTCATGATATTCTAGCTATTCAAGCTTCATCAGTTGCATCATAGGCTGTTTTTAGTGCGGCAAGGTTTCAACTTGGTGATCATAGACATTCATTGGCGAAAGACAGTTTGGAAATATCAGTTTTATTTAGAGACTGGATCAACGCCGAGAGGAGAAATTATAATTTGCCAAAGTTAAGTTCCAAACAAGAAGCTTAAATTAATGTGATAATTGGATCTAGTGATGAATTAGAGTCACAAGAGTTTCTAGCAAGTTTGCCAACACCGGAGGATGTTACCGTCGATATGATGCGACAATTAGAATTAAATTTTAAAGGAGAATACAAATATTAGATTACATCCGAGAACTAATCGAAACAGAACACTTCCTAGAAGGTGGCTGCGTAAATTAGTTACTCATCTAATATTTGTAACAAATATTAGTTTTACATATGAGAACTTATTGAAACAAAACCCTTCCTAGAAGGTGGCTGCGTAAATTAGTTACTCCACTAATATTTGTAAATTGTAACTTCTAAGTTCTAAGTTGCAATTAGATTTTATTGAATAAATTTGAAGGCTTTATTAAGTTTTCTTTATATAACTATTGTCTTGCATTTTAATTTTAATATATTCAATTATTCATACATATTTACATATATACTAAACTAACTTTAAAATACTTAATTTAAAAATCAAAATTTCAAGTTTAAATTAATTTAAAATATTTAAAATACAAATTTGAACTTCTCAAATTTGAAATTTGAAAATTGAAAATTGAAGTTTGAAATTTGAAAGTTGAATTTGAAATTTCAAATTTCAAATTTGAAATTTGAAATTTGAATTTTGAATTTTATGTTTTGAAACTTAAGCATTATTTATTAGCTAAAAATGTTATTGAAAAAAAATCTAATTTTTTACTCATTAGAAATGTTCTTTTTAGGATTGGTATGAGAAATTATAGAAGTTATTAATTGTGTGAATAGTATTAAAGTTATTAATTAATTGTGTCTTTCTTAGACTTATAAAATGACACACTAACCAATAAATCTAAGTCGTTAATTAAGTTCATATTTAATAAAAATAAATAATATTTATTATATCTTGAATTTTGGCATAATCCAAAACCATTCTACAAATTTAAATAATCAAATACTTTCATACAATATTCTACACACTTATATAAATAAAATATAAATTGCTTAGCCAAAGTGTACGGTAATGATGGCATACTTGGTTATTAATTGTGTGAATAGTATTAAAGTTATTAATTAATTGTGTCTTTCTGAATGTTTAATTTGAATGGATTTTTTTAATTAATTGTGTAAATATATCTAAGATCATATTTACTTGCACTTAATAATTAATATATATATATATATATATATATATATATATATATATATATATATATATATATATTATAATAGTAATTTAAGCTTTAATCGTTAAATGTATTTATTTTTATTTCGTGATATTAATAAATTTGAATGATTAAGACTTAGCAAAATATTATAATATTATTAAGATGTTATTCATTCAAGATAAATAAGTATATAAAAAATAAAAAATCGCCCGTCCCGTCCCCCCAAAACCCATCCCATCCCGTATATATAATGGGATGGGATGGGACGGATTTTTGTCCCCCCCAATCCCGATCCCGGCCAAATCCCCCCAGCCGCGTCCCCCGTCCCGTCCCCCTTCGTCCCGTCCCCCAGTCCCCGTCCCTGTCCCCCTGCCAGCCCTAGTTCTAGAGGAGTGACAAATCAGTCGAGTATGAAAAAGAGGCTTGCAACCTCTTAGTCATGAATGTGGAGCTCTTCACATCCATAAGTAAAACTTACACGGACATAGTTTCTAAATATCTTGGTGCATTGTCACTCAGATTGGAATGATGCCTCAGGTGAAAACCAAAACTTTTCGGATGCGAAACTGAAACTGGTGAACCTAAAGAAAAACCCGCATGCCTTCTGATAGGGGTGAGACTTGATTGTGGTGAAAGTCGCTCCTCAGCTCGCATCCTAAGAGTTTGATATTTCTCTTTGGACTATGTCTCAATTCGCTGCTAAGTAAAAGTTTCACATTGTGCTGCATCCTTTTTTATGTCGTCCACACCTGTGGTTTGTTTTGAGAATTCATCCTCTTGGATGCTCTCGACAAAGACTGAGACAAAACTCATTAGCATAAAATGTAATTTAAATGGAGAGATAGTGTCTTTTACTATGTGGACACTTAGTTGCTTCCTTCAAATAATTGACGTCAACTTTTTTTCAATTCGACGTTGAGCAAATAAAGCTTATATATTATATTTGTAATATATTCTTCAATGTACTCTTCTTTTGATATGAAGTAATAAGAAATAGACTGATGTAATATATTGATAGCTCTCTTGATGACCTTTTTTTGCAAATGAAAATAATTATGATGATTTTTCATTAGTAAGAAGACGATAATCCATTGGTGGGATGATGCTGATCCATTGATAGGATAATGCTGCTACATTATAGAATGATAATGATGTTAGGATGATGCTGATTCATTGATAGGATGATGATGTTGATGCTCCATTGGTAGGATAATGATGCTTCATTAATAGGATGACGATGATGATAGAATGATGATGCTTCATCGATAGGATGATGATGCTGCTCCATCGATAGGATGATGATGTTGATGCTCCATTGGTAGGATGACGATAATTCATTGATAGGATGACGATAATTCATTGATAAGATAGTGTTATTTCATCAATAGGATAATAATACTCCATCAATAAAATGATGATTGACAATGATCCATTGATAGGATAATACTGATGAATATCCATTGATAAGATGATGATAATAAAGATTCATCGATAGGATGATGATGAAGATCCGTCGATAGGATAATGTTGATCCATTGATAGGATAATGTTGATGATTCGTTTGTAGGATAATGTTGATCCATTGATAGGATAATGTCGACGATCCATTGGTAGGATAATGATAATGAAGATCTGTCGACAGGATAACGTTAATCTATTGGTAGGATAATGATAATGAAGATCCTTCGATAGGATGATATTAATGAAAATGAAGATCCGTCGGTAGGATGAGGATATTTCATTGATAAAATAACGATGATGTCCCTATCGGTGATGGTATTATCTCATTTGATAATATTCTAGGATTGTCCATCCGGGTGGTAAAGACGATATCCCTATGGGTAGTTCACATTACCGCGTCTGATATCGACGACATTCATGAATATTCTTCAAACTTTCCTGATGCTGAAAAATGTAATCTGATGTCATTGAAGATGTTTGTACATGTTGAGAATGATGTTTTCGCTTGTTTCTATTTTGAACACTTTATTTCCGTTGTGACTCAGGTTTTGCTGGGAATTTGAACGAGGTGTTGTTGCTCGTATTCTGAACTCTTTATTTTTCTTCAGAAAAACTCCAATGACTTTCCTGCATCCACAGATTTTTTTTTAAAACAAACTGATCTGTGTTGACTTCTTCAATTGCTTTCTCCTTGTCTTGCTATATTTAGTTGATCACTCTAATCTCTTACTTTTTGATAGATAAGACAAACCATTTTATGCAAAAATCTTTGACACATATAGATAAAATCTTTAAGAAAAAGGTGTTTAAAAAGTTGTAATTGAAAAAGGTCACTGTCAAGTGTCATGCCACGTCAAGCTTAAATGAACATCCTGGGTTTGAAACTTTGGTGTGTCTGATAGCTTGTTTTGGAGAATTCAAAAATCCTTAAAGCTTGGGAAATTTCTGACATGGTTCTCCCGTAATCTACTATAATCGGGAAGTTTTATAGTTGACTCTGAAACTCAAAGGTGTCGGAGATTGCTGCAGTTGACTATGAACTTTAACGATGTCAGAGATAATTTGAAGTTAGCTTTAAACTTCTAATAAGATCGAAATATTTGAAATTTACTAAAAACTTCTAGTGATGCTTGAAGGTATTTTTGAGGCCATCCTAAAAAATTTCTATCCCAGAGAGATGTCTTGGGGTATCTCGAACTGTTGATATATGATTTGTAGAATTTTGAGACCCTCCCAAAAATTCTATCCCAGTTGCAACTCGCAATGTATCTTCAATCTTGACTTGTTGGAGAAAATATCTTCCTCTTTAGAACTTTTGAGTCCCTCTCAAAAATTCTATCACAATTTCTATTATAAAGAAAAATAAAAATCTTATGTGAGATATGACCGAGCCGTCGTGGTGCCTACGTATCCCGTTGAGGCAGAAATCAGGTCAATCGTAGTTTTCCTCTCGAGGATTAACAAAAATAGGAAATTAAATGAGGAAACGATTGAGGCTGAAATAGGCCACCTACGTATCTCATTCTTGAGAATTCAGGTCGAACGTAGTTCAAGTACAAAAGAAAACATTAAAAAGGGGATAAAAGGGTGATCGAGGCCGACATAGGCCAACTACATATCTCATTTTTGAGAATTCAGGTCAGACGTAGTTCATTATAAAGGGATAAATTCTAAGCATAAACGATTACAAGCAAATAAAGGCTATTACAAGGAAAAGATAGAAATCGAGTCTTCAAACATGATATATTTTGAGAACATTTAACTAGATTGATGACTTGTGAGACCCAATGTTTATGCTCAACCATGTGATGTCATCAAACAAATGTATCGATGTGTTCTCCAAGCAAACTGATGAGTTCTCTTTCTTGTGTTTTCTGTCATATAGGTACCAATTTTGATTTCTCTGATACGTTTATCATTTTTCTGATTCACTATTCTAATCTCTTCTGAATTCAGCTTATCGTTACTTTCGAACTGTCTGAACTCCTCAACCAGGTGTTTGAGTACCATGATCTTCTCATTGTAGTCCTCAAATTCCTCCACATCTACCTAATTTTGTTCATTCAACTTGTGACATAATATGATATTGACAGATTTGAAATATTTTCATTGAAATCATAGACAGATATTGTTAGATAAATATAAAGCAAGTAAAGCAAATTTTTGCAATAAGGAAGGTTTTCTTTTGAAATAAGAAATTAAGAACTTCTGTCATGAAGATAAATCATTTTGCCTTTTCAAAACATCGAAAGGGAGATTAAAATATAGTGAGGCAAAAATTGAGTAAATGATGGGTCTCGAGCCTCATTCGAAACAACACCAATTTTTTAGAAATAACATATAAAATTGTCTATGTCTACCAAGACGAGCGAGGAATCAAGAGCGAAGTGGATGTCCAATTAGGCATTTGCTCTTTTGGCTTGCTGTCTAGTATGACTGGTGTCTCAATCATCTCTTCAAGCACAATATCACATTCTTTGATCAAATTTTTTATTCCTTCTCCTACACCAATTTGCATTGAGGCAACTTTGGAAAGGCTTGATCAATCTTCTGCTTGTTTTGACCCTCCTTCGGCACTAAAGAAAAAGCTGGATAAGGTGTCATGATCACAAATTTAGATTTCTCTCTTTTGGTTGGAGAGACTACAACTTTTCCAAGCTTTTCAAGGTTGGCTGAGATTATAACTTTCTCCACATTCAAATCATCTTCGACTTCAACCATATTAATAGTCACCCCTCCATGGTTCAGTATGGGATTACTATTGACATTGGGAGTGGCAGTCTAAATAGTGACGACCTTTTGATCTATCAAGTCTTGAATTTTATGCTTCAACTTGATACAATTCTCAGTAATATGCCCAACACCTCCTAAATGTAAGCACAGTGAAGATTGGGTCTATAAAGCTTGGAGTTGACATTGATATTTTTTTAATCAATTGTCTCTATCAAGCGAGATGATTTCAGTCTCTCAAAAAGTTGTGTTCAGCTCTCAATCAAATAAGTAAAGACTCTAGAAGGTTTCTTCTCAAGATTTGGGCGAGGAGGATTGTAATTATTTCCTGGATCTGAAGGTACTTGACGGTAGTTTGGAGAATTTTGGTGAGTTGGTGCTTGAGTTCGAAAATTTGGGTATTGTGGAGTTCGGTAGCAAGGAGGGGTGTTTTGGTAGTGCGGGGGTGGAATTTGGTAACTTGATTGGATATTTGAACAATTAACTGATGGAGCTTGGTAATATGGATGGGTATTTTGGTAATTTTGATGTGGAGTTTGGTAAACAAGAGGTTGAATTCGGTAACTCGGTGGTGGAGTTTGGTAATTAGAAGGTAGAATTTGGTAGCTCGGTGGTGGAGTTTGATAACCTGATTAGATATAACAAGCTGGAACTTTGTGGAGCTTGAGGATAACTTTTGTAAGGTGAGAATTTTCTGAAGTATTTTTTTTCCATTGGATACGTAGAAAATAGAAGACACATCTTCTCTCTTCTTTTTCAAAAATCCTGAAGATTCAATTGGGGCGACAACTCGAGAAATTTTTTTGGTTTTAAGCCCATCTTCGATAGACTTACCTACCTTGACTGTCTGCGCAAATTTTGCTCCAATGAGCAACATTATCCTGTCATAATATTCTGTCTCTTGAATGCATATGAACACTTCAACGATCTCTTTCTCAGACATGAGCGGTCAAACTCGGGCAGCCTCTTTTCTCCATCTATACGCATATTCACGATAGCTTTCAGTGGATTTTCGCTTAATTATCTCCAAAGAATAGCGATCAGGAACGATCTCCACATTGTAGGCGAACCGTTCGACAAAATCCTTAGCTAGTGCATTTTAGCTAGACCATTGCGTTATCTCATGAGAGGTAAACCATTCCAACACTTCTCCACTTAAACTTCAGCTAAAGAGCCGCATTAACAAGGTTTCATTCTTGCCAACTCCTACAAATTGGTCACAATAGGCTCTCAGGTGCTCCAATGGATTCCCTGTTCCTCCGAAAGTATCAAATTTTGGCACTTTAAACCCTTTTAGGAGGTCCAAATTCGAATGGATGCACATATCTTCATAACTCAACCCATCGATTTCAAGAATATAGTGCAACTCCTTCATGGCTTTCTTGATCTCTTCTTTCATATTTAGCTTGACTGCCTCTTCCTTTGACCTCCACTATTTCTCTTGTTCCTCATAGTGATTAAGCTCGAAACAGTTGGCATAGGGTTCATTTGGAATTGGAATTTGAAAAGTAGCCTTTTGAGGCAATGGCGGAGCAATGGAGGGATTCTGGGTATTTTGAGTGGCTTGGTAATTTTGGCGGAAAGTCTGGGGGTAGGTATGCTGATTTTGGTGATGGGGGAAGGTTTGTGGATTGTTAACATTTTGATTTTGAGGAGTGAAACGCCCCTCAAAATAAAAAAGGATACTTAGAGCTTCACATCGTGTTAGTAGTTGATAAACTTGTATAAATGTTTTAAAATGAGTTTATAGGTCAGTTTAGTTGAGTTTGAACTCAAACGTCAAAGGGATGACCAAGACGTTCGAAAACTAGTCTTTTATGTGTTGGTGTGTTCTAATATGTTGTTCATGTTTTTATGTGTTGTTTGGAGTCTAAAATCAGTGGAGGTGACCCTAGTGTCTTAATAAATGTTTTTAGGGTCAAAAGGTTTGGGTACGACTCCTCTGGACCACCTTAAGGGTTTTCAAGGAAGACCCCAACCCTTGGCCAAACAAGCCGCCAAGCAGCTTGAAAACGCTCATGGAGGGAGCATGTCCGCGTCGCGGACTAGCTCCACCATAGGCCAAATTTTTTGTGCGCGTCGCAGACTCTTTTGTCTCGAAATTTAATTTTCAGAAACTTGTGGGAACATCCCCGCGTCGCGGACTTGTTCCCCGACGAAATCTGCAAAAATAAACTCAAGTATGACTTGTTTAAAAGGTCCAACTAAATGAGGGGTGGTTTGGGTACTTTGGGGAATTATTATAAACGGTTATTCTACCTATTTAAGGGCATTTTAAGTTGGTTAAAGCCCCAAAACCTAGAATTAGACCTCATTATCCAAATTGAACCTTTCCTCTCAAATAAATTTTCTCTCTAGAACTCCATGGAAGACATTGATGAAGCTTCAAGCTAGGGGATGGGTTCCTACTGATTTCTCCTTCAAATTCCTAAGGAAATTAATCACAAAGGTATGGGAATTTTATCTTTGATTCTCATTTCAATCAAAGAGCCAAATCAAAGTGAATTCAATGTTTTTCAAACCACTAAAAACCCCAATTTCAATTCTAAGCTTGGGTTCTTGCATGAAAGTATTTCAAATGATGATTTATGTTAATATTGATGGTTTTAAGATCAAAATATCCATGAACCTTTGCATATCTTGAAATTCTAATTTTTGGTCTAAAGTGGGTCTATTGATTATGAGCTAATAATGTGATATTAATGTGTAGATTGCTATGATTTATGTATTGTTCTATATTGAATTATGTGGAATTGATGGTCAATTGTGTTATATTGGATGTTGGCCTTGAATGGGCAATTGTGACCTAAAGTTTATGATGATGATGAAGTTGTGAATAGATTATTGATTTTAGTATTATATATATGTTGTAGATGTTAGAATTGTGAGGTTTGATCCCTTTGAAAGTGGGGAGGTGTCTACTTTATAAGCATGTTGTGATCATGGCCTTGTAGGCAAAGTTGGATGATTGTTATTTTGAGTAATATTGATTATGTGAAGGTAATGTGATATGATGTGAATTTGTGTATGGTCTAAGAGTATGAAAGATGACCTTGTGTAGAGACTTTATGTGTTATGCTTGGTTGTTGTCTTCTTTGAATCACTAATAATGAAGGTGAGGTTAGGATAGACTATGTTTACCTACTCTCACACTTAGTGAAGAATGAATGAAAAGAATGAAAGAATGTGAGAATGAATGAAAAGAATGGGAGTTAATGCTAATGAATGAAAATTGGGTCTATTGTAAGGATAGTCTCATAAAGCACTCGTTTAAATGAATGGGGTTCCTAGATGAAAGGTTTTCTCATCTTTGAATCCAAGAGCTTCCCTAAATGAATGAATGTTGGGCTAGGATGGGTACTCCTTCGTGAGTTGAGATGAGAGTACTTAGTAGCAATCCTTATCCCTAAATGAATGAATGTTGGGCTAGGATGGGTACTCTTTCGTGAGTTGAGATGAGAGTACTTAGTAGAAATCATTATCCCTAAATGAATGAATGTTGGGATAGGATAGGTACTCCTTCGTGAGTTGAGATGAGGGTACTTAGTAGCAATCTTCATTATCCCTAAATGAATGAATGAAATGAATGTCCAACTCCGTGGGGGAGTAATGTCTAGCACCGAAAGGATATGAATATGGGTGGATACTCCTTCGTTAGTTGAGATGTGAGTATTTAGTAACAACCCTTAAGATGGGTGCTCCTTCGTGAGTTGAGATGATAGTACTTAGAAGTAATCCTTCTATCATTTAACTATATGCCCACATAGGACTAGTTAGTGGTCTCTACCACATAAAAACTAAAAGAATGACCCTACCTTAGGCAAGTAGGGATCCCTCATCCGGTAAGGGTTACTACCGGGATTCCATGTCAAGCTCCATGGTTTATGTCGGTTAAGGCTCTTCCCCCACATTAATGAATGAATGAACTAGGGTCTCTTAAGGATATACTACTTAGGATAGATGGTGGAATGGGACATCATCTAGACATTTCACAAGTAGACATTTAAGGGAGATCTTGGTGTGTCTTAGTAATGATAATGAATGAATGAGTCTTATTGGGCTAATTAATGATAGCGTTGGTATTTGAGCATGCTAATGTGAAAGTGAGTCATAATGAATTGAATGTAAATGCGTATGTTGAATTGAGTGTATGTGATGATCTTATGTCATTAGTGAATGAAGTTGTCTAAATGCATTAAGTTGAATCAACGATGTATGTTGAGATGTGAATGGAGCTTGTCTTGTGTATCCTTAAGGATCACTTGGGTGTGGTATGGAGAGGTAGTATGGGTTGCCTCACCATGTCTTACTTAGGTGAGTCTTGGGATGACATTTGATGAGTGTTCTAGTTTTATGAAGTGACTTGTTAACTTATGTGCTTATATGTCTTATGTGATTAATTGGTGAAGGATAAGGTATCCATGGTAAGTGCACTTTGTGTGACCTTAAGGTGGTGCCTTAGTGTGGGTGATAGTATAAGACGTTGCCCATACATTGCACAAAGGTATTGCTTAAGGGTTACTTAAGGTGGAGGTCCAAGGCAAGAAGGTAAAGGTAAATGGGTTATGTATGTTTATGAGGTATTGTGAAGCATATGACTTTGTATTGTTGATTGTGACTTGTAAGGTGCCTATTATGTTGATGTTCATGAGATTTTATCAAAACGGCATGAAAGCATAACTTCCAAGCAAGTGTCCTTTTTAGCATGTTTTGCATATCCTCATACTTAGTACGTGTGTTGTATTAACCCCTTTCTTCTATTTTACTACAAGTGTAAGTTGTGGTAACTAGGAGGAGATTGTGCTTTGGAGTTGCTTCACTCTTCCAAGTCTTTAGTATGTCCTCAAGATTCGAGGACTATGTTTAGAAGTTTCTTAGTCATTGTAATAGACACTTAAGTTTCATTTCATTTGTAAAGGGTCGTGTCCCTTAGTACGTTCTAAGTTCTTGTCTAGGATTGGCTAAAGAGACTTAGTAGTTCCGCTTGCGTATTGATGTTTTCAAATGTTGATGACTCTTGAAGTCTTATGATTTTATTGAATAAAAGTTTTAAATTCTTAGTGTTTTTTATGATCTATGTAATGAATGAATGCTAAGGCTTGTATAAGACCTTCGAGAAGTCGAATACGCATGTAACGGCTAGGGGGTGCTCTTGGATCGTTACAAGGAGGCGAACAAGTTAGGGAGTTGGCATTTTGAGGAGGAAGTGGAGTTTGGTAAGAGAAGGAGGCCTGATAAGGATTTGGGGCGGTTAGGTCGATGATTGGGGGATTTTGAGCGGGGTTATATGGCAGGTTATGAACCTATTCTGCTCTTGGTGGAGGAAAGTGGAGTGGAGGTCTTGCATCTCCTGGAGGGTTGAAAGCGAAAATTAGATTAAGCAAATTTTGCATTCTTTGCATTTCGACCCTCATTTCAACAATCTGTTACATCAACTGCATAATTAATTCATTTTGGTCAGTGGCGGCGAGCTGATCCACGACAACATCAGTCAGGCTAATCTCGCCATTGTTATCACCCATTACTGTCTTTCCTTTTTGTAAACTTTGATCGGGGAAGGAATCTTTAGGGGCCTTAGATCTTGTGAAATAAGGATGACTAACCAGCTTATCAACACAGATCAGTTGTGAGTACCTGACAAAGAAAAATTACTCAAAAGATAAACATGTTAGTCTATGTAGATGATAAATAATACAAAATATCACACATATGACCACAAACACATAAGAGTTGCTCCACTTGAAGATAAACTAGCCCACATATTTAGAGAAGATGGCTAATAGACAGAAAGTTGTCTATTTAACTTTAGGATTAGTGGCAGAAAGATTGACTTCCGTCAAGCCAAGATTTTTTTATTCTTTTTTTGCATCTTTCATTGACATACTTTTGATTTTTGATTGAGATGAAATTTGAATCTCATTACAAGAATTGAGAAAGATAGAATTTCTCCAAATGGGGACCAAGCCTTGAAAGACTGTCTACGTATCTCACGAGGGAAAACTCAAGTCCTACGTAATTTGACCAACTTAAATTTCTTTCAATTTGAGATGATGAATCTTTTTCTGATATAAGACTAAGATTTGAAAAATGAAGTTCATTTTTTTATTTTTTGGGAAACTAAAGACTCAAAGATTATTTAGACGCACTTTTGATAGTGACTTGATATTTATGCTTAGCAGTTCTAAAATCAATTCGAAGAAGAGTGAGCTAGATATCTTCAAATAAAGCAACATATTCAAACAAACAGTTATAACACATAAGCAAATATTACGCGTTCAAAATAAATATGTGACCCTTTTATGCCAAGGGTAGGCCTAGCGATTCAAATGATGTATAACGTCGTTCAAAACATTGCATTGCCTCAAAACTCAAATTTATACAAATGTTACGAATAAAATTGAAAAGGGATACATAATAGGGAAAAGGGATAGAAATGATCAATCACACATAGGGATACAATCCTAAACTATGCTTCCATGGACGGTCCTTCTTTTTGATTTCTTGTCATCTCCGAATGTCCACGCTTTTGGATAAAATGGTAACTTGATCCTTCTTTGACTCGAACAAACTATTAAACTCCCAACCCCAAGAGGCAATGTTTTGCCAAATGACGTATACATCCTACAAATTTAAACACATAAGTATGATTGTCTTTTATTGACCAACGGGTCAAATCGACACAAGTTGGGCTTCTAATGGGCCCAACATGCCTTGGGTGTTGGGTCAACTTAGTTCAAAATACGCTAAGTTAGGGATTTGATTTCGTTCTACGCTAGTTGAGTAAGAGTGGCTTTTGAAAGTTCGGGAACCCAAATGGATAACTCAGGATGGAACTCACGACAGCCATTGGATGCATGACGTACCAATAAATTGTCGATCCTTCCGAAAAAGGGTTGAGTATAAAAAGTTCGGCTGCGATTATGCAGAAACTGTCCTTAATATACTATACATACAACAGGAAATATCATTAATGCAATGACAGTTATATCAATTTAAACAGATTAAACGCATATAAACAATTCAACAATTAATAACAATTAGTCAAATAAGTCAAATCTTATGATTAGAACTTAATTAAGTTTCCAGCAGAATCATCAATTATATTTTATTAAAAAATGAAAAAATGATTGGTTTTAAGAGTCGCCACTTAATTTTTAAAGTAAAATTAAGAAAACTATTTTTCTTCAAAAAATTAAAACAATAAATCTAATGAAATATTTACAGGGGGTTCGAGGTTCACATTATCATTTCGGGAAGGATTTGAAAGCACCTAAAATATCCACTAACATGCGGTTATTCGATAATTAACTATTTGGCTAAATATAGACATGCTTGATTAAGTTGAGATAATAAATAATTTTGAAACTCAAGAGTAATTTTAGAGAGAAAGGGAAATAGTATAAGAGATGTTATTTAAGTAAAATATTTCAAAGTAAATTAAGTAATAAAATAAGTAAAATCATTTAATCTTTAGAAAATTTCGAAATGACTATCTCTTGGGGAAATTGAATTTGGGAAACCCTAGAATTGACTACGATAAATAATTAAATAAATATCAAATCGATAAAATAAAGAGAGAGAGTTTTGGGCCCAAGTCTAACTTTCTGTCCGCCTGAACCAATACTTGGGCCTGATTTTTGCTTTGTAGGGCCAAGATCCAACACCTGGTACATGTCCTAAACTAACACAATAATAATCATGATAAATGGGCTTTTGGCACAATAATTATAAAAATACAAAAGTTGAAAATTTAAGGCTCTTTTAGCCCATTTTTAATGCAATATATAGCGTATACGACTGATGTATATCATGCATATCCAGCCTTTTTTTTTATTTTGTGACCTGCATTTTCTGTTTTCCAGCCCTGTACTTCAATTTTGACTCGAAAAGTAAGAGATTGAGCCTCCTTAACTCAAGATGAAATGCACGAAAAAAATTGAAAGAGTCTAATAGACTCATTCAAGGGTTCATGCCAGAAAACAAAGAGAGAGTAATTAGTAAGTGACTAAAGGAAAATTGATTTAAATATAATTATTGATCAAATTAAACAACGGACATTTGAGCACAAATAGATAACTGTCCATACACATGCACTAAGACTTGAAGAAATCATGCCCTAAAAAGAAGAAATGGAACACACCGATTCAACAGAACAAGGCATGACATTAATGGATAATTTTCATATACTCTTTATAGAACAAAGAATGTTATTGCTTTACCAAACAAACCAACTGTGAATTAAAGGAAATACGGCTCCTAGACTATAACTTCACAGTAACAGTAAGGGGTTAGAGGGATACACTTCCTAACAAATTACTTTAAAGAACAAAACAGTTGTATCCATGACAATTAATGAAGAGTTGCAACAAAATATAACAAGACATCGCAATGATTTTAGCACAATTTTACACTAATACATGCATTATAAAAACTATAAACAAAAAAAAAATTAGACAACCACATTTTAACTCAAAATATGCACACTTTTATGTAAAGAAAGTGCTACTACAGGATAACTTTAATGAAAGAAAATATATCCATGCTAACTCTATCTTGATGAGGTTGATCAGTTAAACAAGAATGAATTTAGAGTTCAAATAGTCGATTAATCTTTCTAAAATGAGACTTGATTAACAGAAACTATTAGAGGAGAAGAGAGGCAAGAAAACATCCCAAATTAACAAGCTTACAACAGACATGCTGAAACAAAAAATGATGCATCATGAGAAAACCCGCAAGTAGAATAGCAAAGAAACACCAACATTAGATGCAACCCTACAAACCTTTGACTTGGCCAAATCATGGAATCGAATTGGAACATATATATCACATCGAAACATCATTAACATCAACAGTAACTAACAACAAATAACCATGAAGTAAAAAAATTCGAACATCGACAATATCATCTTGAAATGAAAGAAGAGCAGAGAAAACAATTATAAGAAAGGAAACAATACCTTTTTTCAGGCAGTGAGTTGAGACGAAAACGAGCTAGCAACAATGAGCTTCCACCATTGAAGTGAGATTCCAACAAACTCCGATAAAGAATCTTTGATGAAAACTTCGGAAAAAGAATTCTAAAACTCAGAATTTTCGAGACTCTACAGCTATAGATACCCCTTTGAATCTATTCTTATATGTAATCTTAACCACCGTTTCTTAGATGAAGTCCAAAGGAAAACAATACCCAAACAAAAATGAAATTTTAGCCTCTGTGAGTTATCTCACAGCCTTTCTATGTATTCCCTATTTTCTTTCCCTCAAACTCTAACCCCAACAATGAAGAGGACGAGAACTTATATAGAAGGGATTTTGGTTCGAGAAAAAGGGGGGAAATCGGGTGAAATTTTGGATGGAATTAGAAATTCAAATTCTCATCGGGAGATGAGGCTCGAACGACTAGCAATAGTACCAATTTCTAACGGACTCGAAGGGAGAACCTTTCAATTTCGGAACAAGTACGCTCGAGGAAGGAGATTGCTCCACCTAGCACTACTCACGTACGGATGGATAAAGACATAGGAGAGAAACGCGATGCCACACGCGCGATTGGGGCTAGTTCGCGTACTGCTGCTGCAATTTGCTGCTGGTTCGCGTGATTCTCGGCTGGAATTTCTGGGTTTCTTCTAGGTTGTACGCGTGAAGAAGAACGCGTAGGGGTGGGGTCGTATGTACGTTGTACGTATTAGTATGGATTTGTATTAGAGCTGTCAATATGGGCTAACCCACCCCATCCGGGCTAACCTATATAGACTTTGTCATTTTACGGGCCAAGCCAGGCTACCCATATTTTGTGTGGGCCAGAAAACGGTCGGTCCAACCCACAAGTTCGTGGGCTACAGGCTTGCCGGGCCAGCCCACTTTTTTAAAAGTTATATATTTTTTTATAATTATTAAATTAAATTATAAATTATAATTTAAAAATATTATCATAAATATCTACAAAACAATATTACATGGTGTTAATGGTGCTACTTGTTAATCAAATCCACAAATAAAATTATCTTTACAATATCTATTAAGTTTTTTTTCAAGTAAAAGTATAAATATCTAAATAGAAATATTAACCTAACTGTTTTGCAATGATCACAATAAAACACAAAAAATATGACAATATTCCAACCATAAAAAAGTAAAAAATAAACTCCTTAAAAAATCATGAAACTTATGGCGTATCTAACACTTCATGAAACCTATGGCATACCTAACACTTCATAATCATCTTCATCAAGCATATCTGAATCAACTTGTGGGAAGGTTGTCTTAACATCTTCATTTTCATCTGCAATTTATATGCGGTTTCAATTAGTTAAATATTAAAAAAATAACTAAATTGAGATTTATAATATTTAAATGTACAAAAAATATATTACCAGTTTGAGAAAAACCATGTAACCAGTTTCGAATAGCAACAAGTGTTTGGACATTTTCATGGTGGATGCAACTTCTATACTTAGTGATTTCCTAAAAAACTTTAAATAGATTTTGAGTTTGGATCTCTTTAATTTTAAATTTTAATATTATATTATATTTTTAATTAATTTTTATTGGCCCACGGGTCGGCCCTATCTATATTTCTCAAGCCACACAAATCAACAGGCTTATTCATGCCGGGCTAAACAACCTTTTTTTTAAATGGGATCCAAAAATTTTAGCCCAGCCATATTAAATCCTGGGTTAGGCCAGGCCGGTCCAACAGGCCTAGCCCATATTGATGGCTCTAATTTGTATGTTATTTGGTGGGCTAGGTCTTTCTTTTGGTATTGTTGTTGTATGGTAAAAATGGATTTGTTGATATTGATTGGAAATTGTTGTTGGAATGAGATAGTGGGCTGAAAGTTCTAGGTTGGGAAGGAGATGGGCTACTGGAAATTTCAAAGAAATGGCCCAAAAGTGATCTTGCAAATGAGTTAAGGTGGGGATTGAATTGTAATACAAAAAATGGCCACAAGAATTACAATTCTGGCCAATGGGAATTAAGAAGTTAGCCAAATTGAGTTTAGTTTAGAGAATTTGACTAAAATTATATAAGACGAATTAATATTGATTAATTAACGAGCTTTTTAATTTCTACGAAATAAAATAATTAACTTAATTATAAACTAATTAACTCAAAAATATAAGTATTAATTGACTAAACCAATTAACCAACTAATTAAGTAAAATTAAAATCTTTTTGAGACTTTTTTTGAATATTTATTAAATATACTAATTATATATATAATTATGTAAAAGTCATATTATTATTTAAAAATTATAAAAGGTGAAAAAATTATTCAAAATAACTTGAAAAATATTTTGAATTTTATAAAGCCAATTATTTCAAATCGCTGGGAATTGAAGAAACTTGATGATTAATTTTATATTGTGGAGGTCCAAAATTGGGTGTCAACAGTATGTAGGAAATTAATCAAAGTGAACTTTATTACTTGTGGATTGTTTGCTTGGCTAAAACAAGTATTAGAACATACCACTAAAACATGAGTAATTTTTATGGCTTAGAGAAAACTTGAAGCTACTCAATTCTATCACATTTTTATTTAATACTTCAAACCATTATGTGTGGCAATATGCCCGTATTTGCTACCTAAAATGGTCCTGCATATAGGAAAGAAATTGTAGAGGTTAATTATTTCTTTCTCACTTTTGTACTTCTTGATTAGCTGCTTTTTGTTGGAGGTTTCGAAATTTGGTCCATGTCCCCATCCATCGGTGAAATCAGAAATTTTCTTAAGGGTGTCCAAGATTTAATATATATATTGACGATGATGTCTGACTGACCACTCTATGTTATGTATGCCTACACCACTATCCCCCTCCAACGTTTTTTTTTACCTTTTTATTTTTTAGAATAAGTAGACATGATCGGGGTCAAGCTTAAAAAATAATAATTGCACTAGTTGTTTTTCACCCTCTTTTATCCTATGGATTTTTATGAGATATCCATCATATGTGCTTCATGACTCTATGTGTTTGTTTGGTCATGCTATATGAAATCATGATTTGAAATTATGATAGGCAATCAAATTGATATAAAGTTGAAGTTTCGTTTAAACGAGTCCGGAGCCAAAAGGGCAAAAAAATTCTCAAAAATTTCAAAAGGGCACATCAAATTTTGTTAAAACCAAAAAAGGGCAAAATCGCTGCTAAATTAAAAATCGCTGTCACAGCAGCGATTTCAAATCAAATTTTTTTTTTCCTTACACATTGCTGCAGTGCTATTATTTTCATGCCTATTGTTAATTATTAATATATAAAAATGATAAACAAGATGGACAGTATACTCAATAAAATTGTTGAAGCATGAGAAAAATTGAATTATATATCATAAATAATAATAAAAGAATATTAATGATATAAACACTTAATCTTTGAGTTCAAAATTTAATACTCTTTTATTATTATTTACGATATATATTTCAATTTTCCTCATGCTTCAACAATTTTATTGAGTATATTGTCCGTCTTGTTTATCATTTTTATATTATTAATATTTAACAATATGCATGAAAATAATAGCAGTGCAGTGATGTGTAAGGAAAAAAAAATTCTGATTTAAAATCGCTGCCGTGGCAGCAATTTTTAATAAACAAAAAAAAAATTCTTTACAAAACCTAGCAGCGATTTTTAATTAAAAGAAAAAAAAAATTTACAAAATCGCTGCCCTAGCAACGATTTTTAATATAAATTTTTTTTTTCTTTTTTACAAAATCGCTGCTCTTGTCATTGTGTCAGAGGGAAATCGTTTTGTCAGGAGCGATTTTGCCCTTTTGGTTTTAAAAAAAATTGATGTGCCCTGTTGGAATTTTTGACAATTTTTTTTGCCCTTTTTGGCTCCGGACTCTTGTTTAGACATACAATTTCAATTTGTTAAGTTGTATTTTTATTTTTTTTGTAATTACCATGAAAATCCCACAAATTTTGAAAACTATCAAAATTTTCTCAATTCTTATAAAATCTTATCAAATGAGCAAACCATAATTGATAAACAAGATATAGAAATATTCATAAATAGAATATAGAATTACTCCCGGTTCATTTTTACACAAATATCCTATTAGATTTAATATTCACTTTTTTCTAGCCGATATATATATATATATATATAAAAGTTAATACCGATTATACACATGTTATACATATATTATACATCTATCATCTATATTTTGGTTTCAGTATACATATCTATTCAATTAATCATATGTAACCTTCAATTTGTCTATGTATGAATTAATTCTTAAAGCAAAAGGAAGTTAAATTTTAAACAAAATCATTATTTAGAAACAAAAAATGTAAATAGAAACTTACCTTGCCCCTAATGGCCATTTCTACCCCAACACCTGCCACTAGCTATGCTTTTTCTTCCTTTTGTTTGGTATTCATATTAGGAACCGACTAATCCAGATTTGCATAGCATAAGATCCATTTAAGGGGGACGTGCTCCTTTATATGATTTCTTTTTTAATCAAAACTCGAACATTAATTCGATACCTTTGATTAAAGATGAAAAAATCTGATCCATCCTATTTTAAGAATGATTTCATTAAAATTTTAGAAACTTTCAGTTTTCAGGAGTCAAAACCAAGTGAGTTGAATTAATTAAGGAAATTTTAGTATATAGTCGTCCAATAAAATAATAGCCAACAAATATATATATATATATATATATTATATATAGGATATAAATATAATATACATGTTTTATTCTCTCTCCATCCATTTTTAAGTGTCATGATTTTCCTTTTTAGAGTCAAACTATAAGATCTTTGACTAATATTTTACAATGTATTTTTTATCATATTATATATGCAAAAAAAAATGCAATTTATAGTACTCTTCGTATAGTTCTTGAATATCTAATTTTTTGTTTAAACTATCAGATTAATGTAATCTAATTTAACTTTAAAAATTAGTCAAATTGACTTTCGAAAAGCATAACATGACAATTAAAAGTGGACGGAGGAAGTCCGTAATTAGTGAATATTATTTGTATATTTAACTAGCAATTATATTAAGTTGGACTAGCGGCAAAATGTGTTAAAAATACATTATTAAAGGTCAAATATGTTTAATCAAATATTTAAGGGCAAATTACAGAAATCACATACTTTTAAGGCAAAATTACAATTTATCCCTTAAAAGTTTATAATTACAGAAATCCCTCAAACGGATACAATAATATAAGCGTTGATACATTAATCTGATGCGCGAGATACATTAATCGTTAAGTAAGATACATTACATTTTATACATGATACACTAATCTGACGTGAGAGATACAACAATATAAGCGCTGATACATTAATCTGATGTGCGAGATACACTAATTTAATGCATGAAAATGAGGGGTTTTGGAAATTTGTAAAACTTATAGGGAATAGTGGTAATAAGTAAACTAAAAGGTAGGATTTCTATAATTTTTTCAATATTTAAAGCTGATAATAATTGTGAACAAAATTTTCGAAGCTCATTATGTAAAGAAGATAAACCTGGTTCATCAATTTATTGGATGTAACCTCAAATTGATTAGGGCTTTTGTTTCAAATTTCAACTAATTTAGAACATATTTGAGGGAGTTGATTTGGAATTATTTTCAGATTTCAAATAAGTAAGAAATGAGTTTTGTAGCAGAATTGGTGTATATATGTGTATACCACGCATGTATATTTGTGTATCTCCCGTGTATCAACATATATAATTCATGTATAATATGTGTGATATACATGTACATAATACAGGAGTCTGATACACCGTGTAAGATCCTCAAATCAAAATCAACCCCAAGTACAATTCACAGTCCATTTTCGTTGTGGGAACGGGATCAAAGAAAGGTAGTGTGCTTCTCTTCTGGACCACATTGATGTTTTTTCAATTCGATTTCAGCTCCGAATTTTTACTCTAACCTTGTTCAAATCACCCTCAATCCTCCTCAAATAACCTTCAGTTCTTCAATATCATATTAGTAATTTTTTACTGGCAAGAAAAAAAGATAAATATTTATCTATGACTAAGTGTCTGGAGGTTTTTTTATTTTTTCTGATTTGTTCATGTAAATGTCTCATTTTTCAACCATAATTTGAGAAATTCCACAATCAATCCAATCTGATAAAGACGGGCCTAGAACCGGCCCATTATTTGTACTATAATTATATCTTTTTGGAAAAATTGTATGAAATAGCAAATTATTAATTCAAATTAAATGTTATAGCCATAGTTTCTTTTATTTGTAATTCGCAGCAAACATTCCATATTTTTTGTCATCCCATTTGTATACCGAAATATACAAATGCATGACCCATTTGTATACCGAACTATACAAATGCAGGACCCATTTGTATATTGTATATAGACCGAAATATACAAATAGACCCAAATACATATTTTTTATGTATATGTATACCGAAATATACAGATTAATAGCCATAGCAAACATAAAGTTTGCTATGGAGCGCAATTATACAAATTATAGTTATAACATACAAATATGACTTTTATATTTGATAAACCTAAAGTTTACTCTATCTTTTTTCTTAATATATATATATATATATATATATATATATATATATAATTGACTAGATATTTCCTTCGTTAATAGTTTAACTCACATATGTCCAGTGTTCTTATCGTTCAACACTTGATCTAAATATGTCTTTAATTTAATTATTGGAACCTCAATTTAACCTAATTAGCTCATTAATAAGTAAAAAAAAGGGATCAAATATACCCTTAACTTATGCAAATTTGAGTAGATCCGTCCTTAATTGATATTTAACATTTCTCTAACATCGACAAATTTTACATTTCTTTTCTACCGGTGTTTATGAAACAACTAAAAACAAACACCAATTTTTAAGTCTAAATATAAATAGTATGGCTTAATTTATTATTATTATTTTCTTATATATAAAAATAATTTATTAATGTAACAAACGTTCATATCTTTAACAATGAAAATTATCATTTGTAAATATATATTTTATTTTCTTTAGTTTTTGAATCTTTTTTTTACCATCGATTCACATCATACTCACTAATCAGTACTCACTATACTACACTTATATCTTATATAACGACTTTTAATCATGTTAATTATAAAAATAAAAAGCAACAGAACTTGCCTAAAATTTTCCATTATAAAATTCAAATCAATATTTTTTCTGAATAGCAACAATATCTTCTAGAGTCGCTTTTTTGAGCGAGGAAAATAATACTGGCATTAAAAAAATAAGTGGCCGTTCCACTAACATAGAACAATTGTAGTTATGAGGTAATAAAAAGGTACAAGGTATAATCATCTTGGAGTTGTTCAAAACTTTAGAATTCTTTTGGATTAACTAGACACACATACAATTTAGGAGAAGCTCCCTAAATTCGACATATTTTACTGTTATATATATTATTATTATTTATATTTTAAAATGTTATATTTATTTTTTTAAATTAAGAGTTTCTTATCATATATTGAAGAAGATACACTTAAATATATGTATTTTTTGCTATCAGATATAGTAAATAGGGAGAGAGGCAAGCGAGAGGAGGAGGGCGGCGAGCTAGATTTGTTATATATCTCATATACATGAATTATACTAGATACATACTAGATACATGTATCTGTATTTATTTGGTGTGATTCACATTTCTGAGATACCAAATACATAAGAGAGTGACGAGCGAGATGGGAGAGAGGCGAGAGAGATTTATTATGTATTTCATATACATGTGAATTTACTTGGATACAATGTATATAGAATAAATTACACATTATTTTGAACACATATATCCCGAAATACATGTATCTGGACGTACCTAAACATATTTGGACGCACCAAAATATGATAGGATACATAATATTGCAAATTATAGTGTGTCTAAGTATTCAGCTCCTAAACTAGTAGTATTTACATAACTTTCCCCAAAATTTATCTAATTCTCTAGAAGGCTTGACAAGATAACTACACAAATCACATTCTTTAGTTGCCCTAATCTTTATCCTCGTCTTTCTTCTCCTCCTTTTTTTTTTCTTTTCTTCTTTTTCAAACTTCCATGACTTTATCACCATATATCTATTTTATTTTCCAACATATTATTCTTTTGTAAGGTTCATTTCCCACCTTGTAAAAGTGGGAATTAAGTATAAGGAAATGTCTCTATCCTTTTTCTAAATCTAATACATAATAATATAATAATAGTAAAGATGCATGGATACCTCAACTTGATTTTTTCGGCTCAAGATTCTGTGAACTTATGTTGTCATGCTACATGCACCATTCAAGTTTATCATATATATATATATGAGTAGGTACATTGTTATGAACATCAAATAACATATCATATTAGTCGTTAAATTTTAGCATTATGTTGTTAAAGTCTAGTGACATAAATTTAATGATAATTAACTAATTAATAACAATAAAGACTTTAACATTTTATTTATTAATGTGAATATTTATTACCGCTAAATGATAAGTGTAATCGATTCATCAAACCGCAAAAAGAAATGAAATACTCATAGATCACGTGCTCATATATAAAAAAAAAAAAATCAAAAAAGGTAAATAATTAAATAAATATTAAAAATATTGCAGGGAGAAATATTGTTATGTATGTCGGTCAAACATTGTTTAAAGGACAAGACGACATCGTCGATGATTTCTGCTTTCAAACTGAAATTTGTTTCTGACACTAAAGTTTCTGTCATAATTCGTTGTATCATCATGCTGCATGTGAACTCTATTTTGGGCCACTTTTTCTCTTTCTTTTTAGATTGTATTACGTTATGAATTTAAATATAATATTTATTTTAATTGTTATTTAAATTTTATTATATTAGAGTATTGTTAAATTTATTGTCGGATGATGATGAAAAGTTTTATTTTAGGTACAATTATTATCATGTTATTATTTTTTTAATTTTTCTTTACTTATTATTTAATTATTTTATTTTATTATTTACTCTGTCGTTTTATATAGGAAAAATTATCTAAATATATAACTTATTTTATTATATTTTCTAAAATTCTTTACCATTTGAAAAAAATTAGAAAAATCGCTACTCTGTCGTATTCTCAAATACATCGCTCTTATGCGATGTAAGGGACGCAATGTATGTGTCTTGTCAACAAATTAGGTAATGTATTGAGATGAGATGTATTGAGACGTTGAGCGATGTATCGGAACATGTGTGTCTTACATCAACAAAGATAATGTATAGGGACGTAATGTATCGGACGTTGCTTGATATATTTGAAATCCTTAAATTTTAAAGGATTTTGTAATTTGAAAAAGAGTAGGGATAAGATGTAATTAGCTCTTAACACTATGATATTTATGAAAACTATATATATATAACGATACATTATGAAATAATATGTAATAACTATAATGAAACATATAGGACAACATAGTAGCTCCTAAATTTAAATTGACTAGCTCATATGTGGACGCCCTAGCAAATATTGGAAGATGTAACCCATTTATCCACGATTTAACATATTTAATCCATCTAAATATTACTGATCTAGTGAGAAATCAAATAAAAAAAAGACACTTGAAATGACTTTATAGAAGTGAGAATCTATTTTATATATGATCAAAATTTCTAAACAAAATGCATATACGTAAAATGATAAAATCGTGGTGTCGACATGGAAAAAATACAATAGTTACTCCTCGTTCTTGATAATAATGGGAACGAGGCTTACACTTGCAATCTTAATTTTGAAAATTGGATGGAAACAAAATTTATTCTTTTTTTGCGGAAATTATGCAACCCTCTTTTGTCTTTTATTTTTTAATATCAATAGAAGTAGGCTATAATATTTCACATTGGGTGCGTTTGGTACGGAAGAAATTGGTTTCCACGGAAAACATTTTCCGCAAAAAATTGGAAAATAAGTGAGTTTTTTTTAATACACATTTTCTAGTGTTTGGTTAGTAAGAAAAAACAATATTGTCCTAAGAACATTTAAGTATGGTCAGGATACCAAACCCGAACTCCCACTCTTTAACACATAATCGGACCTCTATCCTAACCATGACATCGATTTGAGACACGACCCTGAACCCTACCTCGACTCGGGATGCAACCTCCAACATTGATCTTGACCTTGACCTCGACCTTGATTCAGAATTTGATCCTCAACCCAACCCTGACCTAACTCAACCCGAGACCCAATAACTAACCCCATCCACGATCCAAGACTTGACGCTAACTCGAGACCTAACCTCGAACCTGATACCAAACTGAATTTAAGATACCTAACCCCAATACAGAACCTGACATTAACCGGCCGAGTCGGGTCGAGTTGGTTGGGGTACCAGGTCGAGGTTGGTCAGGAGTCAGGTATCGAGTGGGGTGTTGGAATCGGTCTTGAGTCGAGATCAAGACTTGGGTTTGGGTCGAGAGTTTGGTTTAGGTCCACTCAAAGTTCGAGTTAAGGGTTAGTTCCTAAATTGGGGTCAGGGATCAGGTCTCAGAATGGGATCGAGGGGTTGATCAAGGTTGGGTCCCAAATCATGGTTGAGAGTTGAGTCCCGCGTTAGGTTTGGATGTTCAATGAAAACATGATTTTCTTACTTTTTGTCGAAAAATTATTTAAGAAAAATAAGTCTATTTAAAAATATCTTTCAAATGTTTAAACCGATCAAATAAGAAAATAAAAAACTTCATACCAAACCACCATAATTTACACTACCCACTCATGCGTCATGGCTGTCATTCCAATAAGCACGTGTGTGAGTGACAAAATAGGAAAGAAGAAGTAAAGACCATCACGGAGCCGTAATTTAACTCGTTTTTGTTTTCATATACTTATTACTTTCTTTTTTTAGGCGGTCTCCAAAAAAAATATTTTTATATTAATTAATAATTTAATTTTAAAATATTTATTTTATTCTTAATGAAATAATTTATAGTTACACTATATCATTATTTTAGATTACAAATTTCTAAGGTCATCCTTTTTAAAAAAAAATAAATTATATAACGAATCAAATTAATTTATATAAAATGAGAATGAGGAAATAATATATTTAAGATAATCAAACTCCTTATAAGTCGCAAATCTTTAATATATTTTTTCTTGTATTTGTTCTTTAGCGCGTGGCAGTCTACTCTCCACACAATGCAATATAAAATATAGTCTTAAAATCGATAATTTGACACAAGTGGTGGTGTATAGTATATCATATATCATATCATGTACTCTTATAATAAAAATAACTTTTCAGTCCTAGTTCTTCTACCGTACATTGCCAAACAACTTGTTCATTATAACCTATAAATTTTTTTTGTTTTTTTTAACTTATTATAAATATTCGTCTAGTCTAGTCTCTAGACCCATACATCTCATCTTTCTTTCCAATCGACAAATAAAACGACAACCTAAACTACAATTAAGATTCCTCGTGTAGTAGTAGTACACAAACAAATAAATTACAACTGAATATAGCACAAACCTCAACATCTCATGAAATTCACGTTCTCAACTAATAGCTAACGCTAATTTTGCTTCTTCTAATCATTATCCCACCTTGTCCACATACCAACAAAACTTTGTACTATAAATAGTTAGCAGAACAAACGATTCGATCATTACAACTTAACAATCATGAGCCGGTTACAAAGTTGGCCTGAGCCGATTATTCGAGTTCATGAACTGTCCGAAAGTGGCATTAAGAAAATTCCCGAAAACTTCGTGAAGCTTCCATCGGACAGGCCAAGTTTCATCAAGGAGATGACAACGTTGTCATCATCACATGTTGATGATATTCCGTTGATTGACCTTGAAAACTTGAAGTCATCGGATGAATCCATTCGCGACGAGACAATGGAAATCATTTCCAAGGCTTGTCGTGAATGGGGTTTCTTCCAGGTGGTGAACCACGGCGTTAGCCATGAACTTATGGCTAACGTACGTGGTGTCTGGCGGGAGTTCTTTCATCTCCCGCTGGATGAGAAGCAGAAGTTTGCGAATTCACCAATTACTTATGAGGGTTATGGAAGCAGACTTGGAGTGGTGAAAGGTGCTAAATTGGATTGGTGTGATTATTTCTTCCTTCATTATCTTCCTGAGAAGTTGAAGGATGAGAATAAATGGCCTAGTCTTCCTATTTCATGCAGGTGAACTTTCATATTTTTTTTCTTTTCGATCTTAGCGTGTTGAACTGTGTGACCATTTTGGTTATAATAGCGTGATTTTATTTATTTTTACATAAATTGGTGGTGGGAGACTCGAACACGGGACCTATATGTTAGCTTCAATACCATGTTGAAGTGCGTAATCTCATAGATTCAAGAAAAATTAGTGGATAGAAATAACACACTTTTATTTACTTAAATACTGATAGAGTACCCCCTCCATCCATTTTATGTACTCCCTCTGTCCCAATTTATGTGCACTTTTCGTTTTTCAAGAGTCTCAGTTTAAGTTTGACCGGGAATTTGCGCACGAAATCTTCAATTTTTTTAAATGAAATTTATATATTTGTAAACTACGTAAAAAGTACTATAAGTCACAATAATTGATAATTCAAAATGTTTAAAAGATCAATGAAAAATTTACGGTCAAAGACTTATTTGAATCTCGAAATTCGAAAAGTGCCACATAAAATGAGACAGAGGGAGTACTATTTTCTTATAATCAGTACTTCGGAAAAACAATGACACTTTCTTTTTTATATATTTAAAAACAATTAAATTTTAAATTTTTTATTTTATCCCTAATAAAATAATTTTATATCTTTATAAATCTCATGACATATAATACCACAGGTTTTAACAATTTAATGGACACATCAACATGATTAGCAATAAATTTTAGTCGACATATCTGATCGACATTCTATCTTTCCTCACGTTTTCCAATAGTACAATTATTCCGTGACAAACGTGCTATTGTACATCGGATTTAATTTACTCTAGTATAAATGTAACGTTTTCATACGGAAAAAATTATGAAATTTTTCATTATTTCACAAGTAATAATTTATTTTTCATCATGTATTTTTTAGTGAAATGATTCAATGAAAAATGAGTTATAGCACAAAATTTTCAGTAATTCGCGATTAAAAAAACTTTTATTATACTTGTTTCAAGATTACATGTCACATTATAAAAAATTTCAGTGATCCAATGATGATGTAAAATTTTTATAGTATACTATATTAAAACATATCAAAATTTAAACTCATACATTTTGTGGACTATAATACATGTTATAAGTTCTAACTTCTATCTTCTTTTTTATCACTTTTTGTTATTTTTATGACATCTCAGGCAAATAATTGGTGAATATGGACAAGAAGTAATGAAATTATGTGAAAGATTAACGAAAATCTTATCGATAAACCTTGGATTAAATGAAGATTATCTACACACAAAATTTGGTGGAGACAATGAAAGAGGTGCATGTTTAAGGGTTAATTTTTACCCAAAATGTCCCCAGCCTGACCTAACACTTGGACTCTCTCCCCACTCTGATCCTGGTGGCATGACCCTTCTCCTCCCTGACAGCGACGTCGCCGGCCTCCAAATCCGTCGTGGTGATGACTGGATAACGGTTAAACCGGTTCCTAATGCCTTCATCGTCAACATGGGAGATCAAATTCAGGTAATTATATATATATATATATATATATATAGCTAGATAGAAAAAAATATTACTTAGTCATTTTCTAGTGTAACGTACCCTTTCATGTGATAATGTTGAGTGTGGAAACATTGGTTCGCGAAACGAGTAGGAAAGATAGTAGAGTGATGATGTAGGGCCCGGTTTATACTCAAGTTACTTTTTGTTCACGTTTTATGTTGTACATTTTACAGGTATTAAGCAACGCAATATACAAGAGCATAGAGCATCGTGTAATCGTTAATTCTGCAAAAGAACGTGTTTCTTTAGCGTTCTTCTACAATCCAGGAGGTGACATTCTCATTAAACCTGCAGATGAACTTGTGACGGAGGATCGGCCGGCGTTATATTTACCGATGACGTTCAACGAATATCGAGCTTTCATTAGAACAAAGGGTCCTTGTGGAAAATCTCAAGTTGAATCACTAAAATCGCCAAGATAAATAATTACACATTTTTTTTAAAGTATTGCATAATTTTAATTTGATATTTCCATCATATCATATCTATTGTATTTTTGCTAAATTCAGCTTCTTCAATATATATATTTTTTCCCTTTGAAATAGTGAAATATTGGTTTTTTATATTCACCGTTTCAATTTAGGTAATAATCTCCTTTTTTTAAAGTCAGCCTAGAAAAATGACATTCTTTTATATTTAGTTTACAAATATTTGACTTGTGTCATGCTTTAATACTATATTGTAAAGATATCATGTCATCTAGGCGTTAAAATCAACCTGAAAAGCAAGCTCAAAACAGGGGACTACTAGAAGATGAGGACTTAGCAATGGGAAAAATCTTGTATATAACTAAATAATAAAAATCTCACTCTAATCTCCTTTAACTACGGATTAGCGATAAATTTATAAGAAAATTCAATTAGCTAGGTGTCTTTTAGCAACGGATTAGCAAGGAATCGCCTATAAATTCCGCAGCTAATTCTGTTATATGTTCTTGTAATGTAACTAAGGTTATAGAAGGCGAACACCCAATACCTTTTCTATCCAATGCACGATTCTATCAACGAAATTTAAATATTCAAAAGTATATCATAAATATAATAAATTACAATTTCTTTTGTGTTTAATAAAAAAATATAATTTAAAATATTAATCAAAATTTAAATAATTTAAATGTTAGAAAGTGAAATATTTTTTTTGTCAATCTCTCTCATCACAAATAATACATTATAACTAAGCGTTTATTATACTCAACTCAACATATATCTAATAATTTCTTGTTTAAACCACGTGATCATTATCACTTGGGATAAGATCCAATTATTTTCCAAGTAAGAAAATATATTATAATGTTGGAGACATATAGGGACTGTACTCACTAGTAGGATATATCATCTAATTTAGAAAATTAAGAGATAATTTATTTTTGTGTCTATTTTATCTTTGCGTAACATATTTTTTAAACCATTAAATTTAATAAAATTAAAAAATAAAATAATAATAATATTACCCTTATTATTTATTATTTTTTAAAAAGTGTGTTAAGTTAATAATGGACATGATTGAGGCATAGTAACTTGCAAAGTCAAACTAAAGAAAAACATCAAACTATAATATCAAATTTATTATATCTGTGATTGAAAATTAGGTATACTACATATATATATTAGAGTTGTCAGGTTGAAAGGATAACAAATGTCTCATTCATTTTTGGCCAACTTCATTTTAAAAAAATTAATTTTAGCCTTTTTTGTCTAAACCAACACATGGGTAATTAAACATCCAACCATTTACCATGTGCTTGATTCAGTTTGATACGAAGAAATATTTTTTTTAATCTTTTTTATTGATTAAATTTACTTCAAAATGAAGAACATAAGAAAACAAGTTACATAAAAGTGCGATTCACTCTTTTGATTATCCTCCAACACATCTTATTCCACCAAATCCCCCATAGTGGTATGGTTCATATATTCATCATTATCATCACACACTCTTATCTTTAGTATTTATCTGATTAGATATAAATGTGTTTCTAATAATATTTTTAAACTTACTTGTCAAACACTAAAAACTATGTAAGAATATTATCGAATAGCACATTCGTGCTTTTCGCCAAGGTTACATTAATTTGTAAAAAATATTCAGACTGATTAAAATGTATTGACTTTTTTTCAACTTACACTTTTTTTTCTTGGATATATACATGCATATAAAAACATGTGTTTTTGACTTTAACAGAGCCATTTGCTTTAGTGTTGTACTTCGATTTGTATTCCATGGAAAGTCGAATGAGATGAAATACTGAGTCTCAAATCCCAATTATTTTAAATCTAATTTGCTGGGTCGATTCAATAAAATTGAGGGCCTAAATTTTAAAAGTCAAACTTCAAAATAGAGGTCTAAATTATTAATTTTTTTTTAAAAAAATTGTAAGATTTTTTTTATTTTTTATAATTTACTTTTAAAATTTTCTTTAGATGTGAAACCATTAATTATCATTATAATAACCATTTTGTTTTAACAATTTCTTTTCGAGGAAAGATTGTGATATTTTTAGCTTATGATTTATGAAGTAAGAATATTTACAATGCAAATTTTCAATTAAAAATAATATATATATATATTGTAACATAAAGTTAGAATAATAAAATTTACCTCAAGAATTTGATAAGTTGATATAATGATATTGAAATAGTGTTGTTTTATTTCAATACAATGATTGGTTAATGCAATGTTTGAAATCTAGAAAAAGACGCTAATTTTATTTTTTAGAATCTTTTTAATCATAAGCAGACAACAATAAGGTTTGCCCGTTTGGGAGACACATTATCTTGGGAGGCTTCAAAACACTTGCCCGTTTGGTAGACACATTATCTTGAGAGGCTTTAGAACGTTTGCTCATTTGAGAGACACATTATCTTGAGAGGCTTTAGAACGTTTGCCCGTTTGAGACACACATTATTTTGAGAGGCTTCAGAACGTTTGCCCGTTTGAGAGACACTTTATCTTGAGAGGCTTCAAAACGTTTGCCCGTCTGGGAGACTCATTATCTTGGGACAGGTGATCCAGCAATTCTATCCTCCTTGCACAAAACAGCAGTGTAATGTCCCATCCCAATCCAGGGCCCTTGAACCATGCTTGCATAGCCTCTGAGCTCTTCCCATACACCAGGCTGGTTACAAGCTAGCCTGTCTTATGTAGATCCCAACAGCATTTAGCTAACACACCATTTTTCAAAAATCCAAAAGCATCAATTAGTTTATTCAACTACAAAACCATACAGTATAGGAACCTTTACAATAACTTAAAAAAGTTTTTCTATATATGGGGCTAATAACATCCAAACATGGATTAACAGAAGAAAGTAAAATTACATTTCCTTCCCAAGAGTCATGTAAGGAAACATCACAATAGAATATCAATCACAAATGTAAGATTGCTATACTATTCTGTTAATGGGTCAGAGCAACAGCACTTATGGCCCTCATGAAATAGCTACTGTACTCTGCTACGCTTCAAGCTGCACGACGGGCATTTATATTGCTTTATACTCTCAGCTTTAGCAGGTGTTATCTTAACACACTTCCCATGGAACCACCTCTCACAGATGTCGCAACCGATCCAAAATTCATCAGCACTATAATTCCCACCACAGCTGCCACATAGTGTCTCACCATGTTCTTCTTCCTCCGGGTAACTTTCATCTGCAAGCTTTGGTGTGCTTTTGGCCTGACTATCACTAGATTTCTACAGAATGTAAGAGCAGAGTTTTAGTGGCCGGGGAGGAAGAAAACACAAATGTTAAATCAGGACATACTGAAAGAGAAACTATAAGGAACTATATTTAAAGTTTAATGGTCTTAGTCTCGAGCATTAATAATCTGAAGATTTCACAGTACGCATATTAATGCAAAAGGCACCATTAATTCAGGAATAACAGAGAGAAAGTAATACCTTCGTACTACCACGAGATTTGCTTCCACTATCAGCAGTGGGCTTCTCTTTTACATGCTTTCTTTCTGCCACAATTTCAAAAGCCGTTGGAAGTTCATTGATCATGCTGAATAGACGCTTCCTATACAAGAAGCGAAAATTGCAAACCAGAATAATTCCTTTTAAGTTCTTAAGGATTGATAAAACACATTCCTTTTGTCGAATAGCAGAAACTAGGTGATAACTTTATAACAGATACTAATCCAAACACTCATTGAGTAAACATAAAAACTAAGACAACTGGATTTTTTGCCCTGACAGTAGCCAACCTACAAAAATAAAGCACAAGAGACAAGTTGTCTTGAATTGGCTGCAGGATAAGTTGCATAAAAAAGGCCACATGTAAAAAAGCTGCTCCCTCTATTCCAGATTATGTTACCCTATTTCCTTTTAGTCTATTCCTAAAACCTCTTTCTAAATTTGGAAACAATTCAACTCAAACTTCCCATTGTTATCCTTAAGGCAAAAGGGTCCACCACCCTTGTACTTGTATGAGTTTGTATTATGAATCCTTCTACTTACCCCTTTGTCAATTGAACCCTTGAACCCATAGAAACACAACATTTTAAACACGTTTTTTAATACTCAATTGTGTGTGTATCACAAACACGTGACACATAATTTTAAAAATAATTATAAAATGACACGTATGATTATAAAATGGCACATATATATATAGTCACACCACGTCATTTTTCCTTTTATTATATTAGATTAATGTACCAACACTTTTCTTTCCAATTTTTATTTCTTTTTGCTATAACTGTCACCATACCCACAATTTCACTTCATCCCTTCTTCTCATCTTCCTTACCTTTTCCTTTTTCCTACTTCTTCTACTCTTTCCATTGAAGGAAAAAATGTTGGCATGATTTCTGATTGTTCACAATCTCGTCGGAGTTCGGAGTTGGTTTTGGATTTTATTGGATTGGGGTTTTGGTGGTGACCGCTGGCCTAAGGAAAAGTGGGGGTTTGTTGGGTGGTCTGATTATTTCTAGTTGTTCACAATCTCGCCAGAGCTTGGGGCTGGTGGCGTTAGGAAGGTCGAGGCTTATTGGCGGAGTTGGTTTGGTATTTTCGTTGTTGTTGTTGGTTCTCGCTTATAGCTGCTGGTTGAGGCTTTTCGGAGGCGGTGAGAATGAAGGCGTTTTGGTCGGAGAAGGTGAAGAGGACTAGAGGAAGGCAGTAAGTTTGTGTTTGGTTTGGATCTGAAACATGGGTCATTTGAGTGGTGGATGACTGAAACAGGGGTCAATGTCGAAAATTATTTGAGTTTTTTTTGTTGTTTTTGTTTGATTTTCAACTTATCTAGGTAGGTTTTTCAATTAGTTTTCGAATTTCTTTGTTGTTTAATCTGAATTTGATATTCTATTTGTGTCTTTGTTTGGTTTTGGGTTTTAGTCGATTATTACATTGATTTTGTTGAAAAATTTTGAAAATTTTGCTTTGTTTTATGCTTAATGTTAATGTAAGATGTTTTGGTAGTAGTGTTTGCCTTTCATGGCGTGTTTCATAATAAAGAGAGCAGTATAATGACAATAAACAATAGAGAAGAAATTTGGGGGGAAAAGATAAAAAATAAAAGGCCAAGAAAACCTTATGTCCAACAATGGTGTTAGATCTAGCTAGGAAGATGATGGCTATATAAAGCCCTAATGTGACTGTAAGACCCTTTTCCAAGGATCTCACGCTCCTAATAGGTGTGTGTTACACGCACTTTGGTATTAGCAGCCACATAGGATGCCAAGTCAAAAATAGTGTTTAAAATATTGTGCTTCAAGCCCCCAAGGCCTAGCTCAAGTGGCAAAAGGTGGAGGATTTGTGGCTTAGGTCGCATGTTCAAGCCCCACACCATGCAAAGCGAAGCCCGGTATTTAAGTGGAGAAGGGTAGAAGGGCGGGTCCATTATCCACCAAGTTTAGAAGGCTGTGATTGGTCCAAAAGGCAGGTCAAAGACGAATTTCTCGGTTATCAAAAAAAATAATATTGTGCTTCAATAAGTACATGGGTTTAGATGACAAAGGGGCAAGTAGAAGAGTTCACAATACAAACACATACAAGTATAAGGGTCCACCAGACCCTTTTGTCTTATCCTTAATGATAATCTATTATAGACTCACAAATGTAATGGCATGTGTAAGACCGTCAGACTCGTGTATCGTGTTACCACTTAGCAGAGCCGGTAATCCCTTATATGTGCTGGCCACACAAATGATATGGCATGTTTAAGATCACAAGTTTAGACAGAATATGCTATACTATTAAGCTAAACACATAGAATGTATCCATAATATTCTAACATATAACTAAATCAATTTTCTTGACTTTTACATGCCCTTTAAACTTAAAGTAGCTAAGCAACTTGAGTTTGCAAAACGAAACTGAGATATATACCAAGTTGAATACGCCAGAAAAAAAATATTCTTAAATCATATCATATTCAAAATAACATCACTGCAATAATATCAAAAAATTTGGTAGTCGGACAATAACATAGTATTGCGAGAATAGTGAACAATTACTGTAAATAGAAGTGGTGCTGGAATTCTTCACATGGATTTATTGCTGGTAATTTGCATATACAGAACAAAGACTAGAAATTCAAGGTTTAGAAGAGGATCTCGTTACCCAAACTTTAAGTCCATTGAGTAAAAGAAAGGAATAGTGGAATACGACCTTAATGTTCAGATAAAAGACATAAAACCCATTAAACCAGACTATAATATCACTAAGAAGAAAGAAACAAAGAAGTAATTCCAGAAATGTTTTGCTTGAGAAAGATAGAACAAAACAGGAAAAGTAGTTGGAAGAGCCAGTCATGCGGGGATCAGGAGATGATCACCAGAAAAAGAAAAGAAATGTAAAATAGAGTTAAGGAAATATTTTGGCTGGGTAGGTGGCATAAGACTGCCCACCAGTGAGGGCAAGCTATTTTGGTCTCTACTTTTTTTCAAATATATAACAATGTTGTCCCTTCTATACTTGCACCCAATTCATTGACCACTAGACCACACCGTTTTCTTCTCTTAGAAAAGTGTTCATTCTCACAGGGGATTTCCATAACTCAACTAACTCTTGGAGATGGTGTATTTCTTTTTCTTTTTTTTTTGTAATCCCTCCCTAGGAGCTCCCACCCCTTTGCTCCCCTGGTGACTCGAACTCGCAACCTTCGGGTTGGAAGTGAGGGGTGCTTACCATCCGAGCAACTCCCTCTCGTCGGAGATGGTGTATTTCCAATTGGGCTTGGACCCTTGGATGCAGCTACTTGGGTCTCCAGTAAGAGCGTAGATCCTCTTAATAAATGATGTGAAAAATAAGGAATAAAAAGAGAGAACTTGTCTTGAATTGGTGATAGACAATATACAGGAGGGCTCCATTTTAGGCTACTAGAACTAAGGTAGTACATGAAATAAGGAAAGTTACCTAATTATTGAGATTCCAAATTATGACAGAATTAAGATGAATATTTTATGCTATTTATCGAACCACATATATCGAATGTAGAAAATTCTAACATCACTATATTTATCTAAATCCAAAATTAATGTAATGCGGGACCTAATACAAGCCTATGGAGCTATAGACTAGAAGCGGTGAAGAACTAGACAAGACAAAGAAGGACAAATTTGCCCGTTTAAAGCTGCATTATGAGAAACATCTCCCATTTCATGGTTTCCCCATCTACAGGAACAATATGCAATTTCAAATAGCATGGCCAATATTTTGGAAATCATCCCTTTTCATGGTCTCCACAGAAGCCCATAGTAGAGTAGGCAGTAGCCATAGAGAAATCAAATACAATAAGAAGCTGTAGCACACATAACATGTCCACAAAAGAAATTATCTTCGCAAAGAGTCAATGTATGAGCAAAAGAAATTACAACAACCTCCAGTGACTCTAAAGCACAGCTAAAATTACTGAACAATCAGATGGTAATCACGAAACATAAAACATACAGCAAAATGTTAAGGGGTAAAGGTTTGTTCTTAACAGACAGTGGGAGTTATGGATATATTTCTTCTTCTTTTTTTAAAGTAAGGAAATGTAAATTTTGCTACAGGAGTACAAAAGGAGGTAGTGAAAGCATACAAACTACAGTAAGCTGTATCTATTACAATCTTAAAACTTCTATAAAATCTGTGTACTGAAGTACTGAACTAAGCCTCAATATTTTCCCTACACCAAAAGTATAGATTTTGAAGACATCTATATTTTACAATAGCTAAATGATTCTTCTGATTCTCAAAACGTCTCGTACTCATTTCCAACCAAATGGTCCAAAAGTTGCAAAAAAAATTGGCTTTCAACTTTGCTTCAGATTATTCCTGAGTTTTTATTCTACCCAACAAAACAACAGGTCTTTCACCACTCATATTCAGGAATGGATCCCATAACTGTTTTGTATGAGTGCAATGCAGAAACAGATTTTCTGCAGATCACTGAAAAATTTCACAGAAGAAGCATCTATTGCACAGAGGAATTCCCCTATCTGCAACATATCTTGAGTTAAACATGCATTTCTAGCTGCAATCCAACAAAAACAAGCTACTTCAGAGGGTGCTTATGATTTCCATTACATCTTTTATGGTCAAATTAAATCCGAGTAACATATTTGCTTTAGCAATAGACTATAACAACTATCTGTCCAAATCTGAGAATTCAACCTACTAGCATCAACGATTAAAGGCTCCACCCAATGTAGAAGTTGACCATTTCGAGAACTTCCAATCATTAAAGTTTGTCCTGAAACTGAATCTCAGTTATTCCTATGTATGCCACTCTTCATACAGTTGCTACTGTACACTGTTTATTCCTTCTTAAACTACACAATGTAAGAAATTCTGTCCATCAGCTCCAATTTCCAACCTTCATAAAAGAATTTCAGAAATTTATGCCATAATCAACTTATGGGCTCTGATAATCCAGTTTTTGAAGGCATGGACACTGCTCAGGGTGTCCAAGATACTTCTCTACCATATACCATCGACAAGCTGCTTCCTCATTTCCTCTCCATTTTCATTTTACCTCCACAAGCATTTGAATAACAAACTCTTGTTATGAAGTTTTAGATTTTTAACTCCCAAACCATCACTTTTCTTGTCCTTGAAAACTTTCTGCCACTTTACAAAATGGGACATTTTTCATTCAAAATTTCCTTCCCAACGAAACTGATTTCTCATGGTTTTTTCAACACGGCTAGGAATGGGAATAGTGACATCATATATGTAGGAATTCTATCAAATACACAATTGATTAAAGTGAGCCTCCCAAGAAAGGATAGACACTGTTTTTCTGGGGGCTAGCTTCTTAGCAGATCTATCTAAAACTCCTTGCCAAATCCTTTGATCATCAACTTCGTACCTAGTAGAAGCCCTAAATAAACAATAGGGAATTTCTAACTTCAACTCAGCCAATTCGTTTTATGTTACTATCCACATCAACACTGAAAATGTTGCTATTCTATCCTGCACACTCATGTTACTTGTTGGTGCATAAAGCAAATGCCATAGATTCCATGCATCAAGTCTTGCTTAGAGTTCTCTGATTTAGGATATCTGAAGAAAGTTGCATATATCTAAGGAGAGCCTATATAACTTTTACCAGGGCTGGGCAGTGAACAATTTGAGGTAAGTGTGAGATTTAGAGAACCCTAAGGCTTAAATACATACTACTCACCACTGTTGGAACAAAATAAGCTCAAATAGAACGAAATATATAGAGGATTCAAATTGCTGGACCAACTCGTTTGGGATTAAGGCATAGTTGATTAGTAATGAATTCTCCAAAGACACGCAGCACCAAAAACAAATTTTAGAGCAGGATTTTGGGACATACACCCTGCTAAAGTCAGTTCCATAACCACTAAAACATTCAATTTTATCCATTTAGCAACTTTACTTACATATTTGATAAAACAACTATCAAATTTCTTAGCATGAGACAACAAAAGAATAGCAGGAAACATTGGGGAGTCACAGAGAGATAACCCATACAGAAAAAGTAGCCTATTTCCTCTTTTAAGAATCAAGAAAAATATTACTGTAGTTTGTATTATAGTAAAGAGAGAGATCAGGTAGATTGCAGCTAGACAAAGAGAAACAGTGGAGAGTGAGCCTACATTTCCTAAAATCATTTTGCACTTCTGTGTATACCAATTTATCCTAATTCCAACGAACAACAAGAGTACCTTTCATTTTGGTTAAGACGAGTTCCAAAAAAGAATGCCACAGAAAGCAACCAACAATCACTGTGCACAGCAACCAATGAAAGCCAATCTCTCCGATTCATCCCATCCCTCGCAAAATTTATCCCTAGTGCTGGCTCTGGTAGCTCAGGTGGGACTTCTTCAGCAGGAAGGTTGACTTCCCAGGTCTCATTCTGATGTCCATATAGGCACAAATTTTCTTTCTCTACACCCACGTAATAAAACATGAATCACACAACAATCAATCAGAAAAGTCAGGACCATACAAATTCAGGACACAAAAGTTTTTTTTCCTAAATTTACAAAAACTAAATAAGCCACAGACCAAGTAAAACCTTTTAAAAATCCAATTTTTTTTACATTTTGTGTAGTAGGCACAAAGCATGAATTCAAGTCCTAGTTATAAACCAAGTCCGGTATTTAATGATAAAGATCAGCAAAGTAAGTCCATTATTTTCTGAGTTTCGAAGTTGGAAACACTAAATTTCTCAACTACCAAAATACTAATGTTAGCATTTCTAGTATTTTCCAAGCAAACCAATTTCTTGTTCATTTTCATTTCAACAGCAGTTCATCCACAGTTAATTTAACTTTAACAAATCCAATCTGAAAATTCAGTTCAAATGAAACAAAACACAGAGGCGTAAACTGAAAAATGCAGCCAATTAAATCTATCTGAGGAAAAATCAATCAAATATCCCTCAATTCCAAATTAATTGGAGCTGATTATACGAATCCCCTGTTTCATTCCACTTTATCCAAATCCATTTCATTCCAATACTAACTAAAACAAACCCAAATCCACTCCATAAACTAAAAATAACTCATGCAATTCAAAACTCAGCAAGCAAATCAACCAATCTAAAATATAAACTAACTTCAAATTACCTGGATCGCATAGATTATAGAATTCATCCACATCTGAAACAAATCAAAATCAATTTTCAGAAAAATTCCAAAAATTTTAAAAAAAAAGTAAACGAAGTACCATGTGTTAAAGCTCGAACTATTCCAGAACGACGAGAGCTATAATCTTTGAAGATCTCTTCTACAGTTTTCGGATTTGAAGAAATAGATGACATTTTTTTCAAAAAATACAAAAATATTATGCTGAGATCTTCAGCAAAGGTAAAAAGAAGATCAGAGAAAAACTGATCTTTAAATACAGATTTATATTAATGAGAGAGAAAAGAGTAAATTCAATTTGGACAGCGTTGAGTTATTTTTGGTAAATGTTTTATGTGAAATATAATTTTTTGACTACTTAATTATATTTTGTCGGATTTGTAAAATAATAAAATTATTTTTTTTCTATTTAAACTTGAGTAGTTTTTTGAAATTGATCTATAATATATTCAGCCGAATATTTTGTTAGATTTGTAAGAAGATTGACTAAAAATCTATTATTTTTATTTAGCATTTTATAAAAAAAAACTTGCATAATTTTGGAATTTATTTTTTCCACCAGATTTATAATAAGCTTGCATAACTATATTTTCTAGTTTTAAAATAAAATATGTTATGTTTCATTCTAAATTTTATCATTTGTTGGAAGTTGGAACTTTAACATTTTGCTAGATCCAAAATTCTGAAGTCTGAACTTAAAAGAGAAGCAAATAAATGAGAGAAACAAAAGAAGAAAAAGAAACAATAGTCACATAGAAATTAGAATGCCTTTTTTCTTTTTCTTTTTTTTTAATTATATGCCTCGTTAGTTTCCAAAAGATTATAACTTTAAAATATGTTATTTAATAAATATTTAATAACACTATCTATATTATATTGAGATCACCCTTATTTGACAAAAAAAATCCACAAAAGTGTACAATTTTATTTAATAATTCACTTATATTAAAGGTAGTTTCGAAATATTGTAAAATCTTTTCATATTACTTAATAGTGATGTGGCGGTATCAGTCAAACTACATCACATAAATTAAAGATCCACTTCAAATATATAGATTTCACTTCAAAAAATTGAAGATTCAATGCACAAATTTTCAGTCAAACTTAAACTATATATTTGACTCTCGTAAAACGAAGATTGTCACATAAATTGGGACAGAGGGAGTAACTCTTATTTAGACCATCTCCAACCCACTTCTATTTTACTCTCCATTCTCTATATTTGGAGAGTAAAATAGAGAATGGGCACTCCAACTCACCTTCAAATCACTCTCTATTCTTCAAATTTAGATAGTTGAATAGTAGTTCTCCAATATTTTGGAGAACTACTATTCAGACTCTCTATTTCACTTTTTCAGTATTTTATGATTATTTTCATTACTTTCCAATTAACATATTATTTTACATATAGTTTCATTAATTAAATAGCTAATATTCATAATTCTTTTTAAATATAATATAATATTTTAAAAAATATATTATTTAATATATACTACTTTAATTTCAAATTAATATATTTTTTTATAATTTTCATCAATAATAAAATTTTATTTTATTATTGATTTTCATTATAAAGAATACACAAAATTAAAATGGTAAGATGAAAAATTTAATTTAAATACAAGATAACAATACAATACATAACATAATAATTTAAATATGAGATAAAATACAATACATGACATAATAATTAATTCACGATGAAACAAGAATCATGTCGAAAAGATGTTGAACGTGCATTCGGAGTTTTGCGATTATTGCAAGACCGTCACGTTTTTTGGAGAAAGGAAGTGATACGTGATATAATGACTATTATACTGCACAACGTGATAATTGAGGATGAACGTGGTCTTAATGCACCAATTCAAGATGTCGTAGAGGCTCCAACTCCAACGACAGAAATGGTGGTAGATGAAAATCTCTGGTTTGAACAATTTTTAGCTAGACATAATAAAATTAAGGACAAAAATGTTCATTTTGAACTCCGTAATGCATTAATAGAGCATTTATGGGAGCAACATAATAATTTCAAAAATTGAGTGTTTATGTAATCGCATTTCACTTTTATTTGAATTTGTTCATTAATTTATATATTATATAATATTTTCGTGCAATTTATGGTATTTAAAAATTTAGAATAAAATTTAATTTTATATTAAATAAAAAAATTGACAAAATAAAATTTTGTATCACATGAGAATTATATAGAGTAATTATTGGGAAAAAGAAATAAATGATTTATATTATGAAATAAGAAAATAAGAATGAAATACAAATAATAATATAATATTGAGGAGAAAGAAAAAAAAATTCTTTTTCAGAGAGTAAAATAGATAATTGAGTTGGAGTTGGTTGTCTAAAAAAATAAAGAACTCTATATTTGGAGAGTAAAATAGAGTGTAGGGCTGGAGATGCCCAAAGCGTCCTACATGACAAATTTAAGACTATAAAATTCAAAATACTGTTTTTTTCTCTCCATAAATTATGTGTCTAGTCACATTAAAACAAACAAAATTGAAACCGATGGAATAATAAATGCTTAAAATTCATTGAACTTACAAGAAATTAACCTTGAAAAGTTAGGCTTAGTCTGTGTTAATTTCTTTGACTTAGATATGCTTCAAAATTCTGATGGTATTTTATTGTTACTTTTATTGCAATATAAGTTATTGTTTGTTTTACTTTCTAACCCAATTTAAGTTGATTATATTCTAAAGTTATCCTCAATAGCAAGAATTTTCCATGAGGTGGTCTTCCATCTCAAGAAGAAGAAAGCACCAATGTGGATTTCACTAAGAAATGGAACCAATTATGTATGAATTTTAAAGATTATAGACCTTGTATTATGATTTATGAGCAACCCTATTATTATTAGGAAAAAATGAGAATGTATCTCAAAATAAAAGAGCCATCGTTGACTAAAAAGATGTCCAGATTCATTATCTAAATATTAGTGTGAAAGAAATGTTTATATATAATAATAACCATATTGAAGAACCATTATTTTAGAAATATATACAATAATCTATCTTATTTCTAGCAATTGGTTTAAGATTAAGGGGGTTTATTGTCTCATTAAAAATATGAAGGGTGTATTATTTTCCAAATCCAAAATGTCAAGGGGTAAAGCAAATTTTTATGATGAATTTGATTGAATGATTTATAAGAGAAAAAATTTCAACTTGAGTGACATTATTGATATAAAATAAAGTTTAATGACTTTACAACGTAATTTTTGAAAGTTGAGTGATATTTTGAGATATGTACTCTCCGATTGTCAACATGATGTAAGGGTTTATGATGAACATTGATCTCATTCCTAATTTAAGTTTGTACATATTAGAATGGGGAGAGTACCTTCCCAAGTTTTGGATATCTTACTGAAAATAGAATCTTTAATGGAAAGGAAGAACACTCTTTTCTAAGATTCTATCCTATCTTGGATTATCTTCTCAAGTTAGTTACTCCATGAATTATGATAGGATGCTTAATTTGTAGGCTTGACATGTATACACTAATCAAGCAAAACCCCAAACACCATAGGTGCATGTAAACTATGGTAATGACTTGAATAAAAGATAAATAATGTAAAAGTTGCCCAAATTAGATTTTTGATAGATTATCTGTCCAAATTAAATGATACCTAGTTCGAACCAAAGTTATATAAATTTTATTGATCGTTAATTTGGATTTGCACTGAAAATTTGCACTTAGGGGTAAAATGTCTTTTTTAATCAAAAGATTTTTTTTTTCAACAATTGAACTTGAAACTTTAAATTATTAACAACTTGGAAACTTATCTGCACTTTGCGCGGTTAAAAAAATGATAAGATGTTAATAATTTTATTTAAAATATGATATTGATAGAAGAAATATTTATAATATATGCATATATATTATATATATATATCAATGTTTGGTCAGTAGTTATATGACTTCTAACAAAATCATAAGTTGTTATTTTGGACCAAAAAAATTATAAACTTACAACAAAATCATAAGCGGTTAAAAAGATGATAAGATGTCAATAATTTTATTAAAATATGATATTGATAGAAGAAACATTTATAATATGTGCATATATATTACATATATCCCGATGTATAAGTTATTTCACAAAGAGAAATGTTTGGTTAGTAGTTATATTACTTCCAACAAAATCATAAGTTGTTCTTTTGGACCAAAAAAAATTATAAAGTTACAATAATAAAAAAAAATTGTGTAAAATATAAAACAAAGAAAATTGTGGAGAGAATATAAATAAATAAATAATACAATATCATTCTTATAATCTTAATTATTAAGAAAAAGAAAAAAAATGAAACTAATGCACAATTTTTCAAACTCTAGTGTGATCATTTCTAAAAATTCTTACAATATCTTTATTTATAGACATTCAGGTTTTTACAATAAAGAATAAAAATGAATACATAAATAGTCATTAACACAATTCTTTTTATGATAACAACAATAATAATAAATAGAATTATAGTGAAAATAAATTAATAAACAAATAGGATTCTTGGCCAAAGAGAGGTATCGATTTTATTCAACTCATTGTTGTTATTTTTCCTCTTATTTTTCGTCATTATCTAAATAAATATTCATATTTTTTTAATTTTGCTTCCCTTTATTGTAGTATTTGTTTTATATGTTATTAATTTTTTTCTTCTTTTTCTCTTTTCCTTCTTCTATCCAACTTAATAGTAATTTCTTATAATAACAAAAACACATCTTTCTTAGGATGATAATCATAAGAAACATAAATGGCTCTTTGTACTGCATGTAAAAAAAATATCATAAATAAGGTCGTATTTCAACATTTGATATTTATTTAAATTTTTTAATCTATCAATAATAATGTTTGAACCTTGATAGTAATTAGCATAAGACAAAGTTACAATAATGATGAAAGAACACAATGCACATACCTTTATTAGGACCTTAATCATAAGAAAATAGATTATTATTTTTTTAAAATTAATGAATCAATGCACAATTTTTGAGCTCTTGTCAATATTCCCTCTGACTAAACAAGACTTCAAATATGAAATAAAAAGGATAATCTTGAGTAAGAGTTTCATGAAATAAAAAATTATGATTTTATATGGAAAAAAATAAAGGAATCTTTAAGAAAACTAAATAATTTTTTGTACTATAATATTGTTGAACATTGGTTAGTAGTTAGTATTATTACATACAAAGTTACAACAACTAATTTACACAATAAGGATTACCATAAATATTTCAATATTTTATCTTTATACACAATCTATATTTTACTTGTTGTCTAATGAAAGTATCTAGTATCTTATAGAAGTTGTATCGTGATATAAAATATTAAACTTTTTAAATAATAAAAATTAATAGATGAATAAAACTTAAAGGATTGTTTATAGAATCTTTAATTTGATTTAAGATTATTTTATGATCAATCACTGTTTTCTTATCTATTTTATATAGCTAGCAAGGAGTGTATCTTGTGACATACCATTTTCTCAAATTAAAATGAACACAAAATAACAGGAAATTCATACTTAAAAAATTCCATACTCAATATAAATATTTAAAAAATATATATGGAATGATACATAGCCAATGAAGAAGGAAGACGACAATATATGATCTTGCTATATTCTCTACAGTGTTCCATTTGATTAAAATCTCTTGTCACCACCACTTTACTTTCTCCATTCATTTTTACTTACATATCTATTAAAAAATAATTATTATCATGACTATATTATCATATATTATAAGTAAAGTGAAAATCTATTTTTGAAATAGTGGAATTAACATCAAAACTAATAATTCAATAGACTACATTGATGCCCGTTGTTTTAGCAAAATTAGAAAGAAACTCCTTCATTGGAGCGTAAAAAAATAATTAAAAATAAATAAAGAAGAAATATCTTACCCAAATCATGTGACTATTTTCATATTTGTTTGTTATTATTGTCTTTTCCACAACTTTTCGTCACTGTTAACTCATGAAAATCGTAAGAAACAATACGAGTGTGAATTTATGAATGATTTGGCACAATTTGTTTACCAACTCTTTCTTATGTGGTACCTCAAATTTTGTTGAACTTTGAACTTAATCAAATATTGCAAATAACTCTGTGATTATTTAAGAAGAAGAAGAGTAGAAAACATTAAAAAAATCGTAGTTTAAAAGTGAGACGAAGTCCCTCTATTTACTGCTAACAAATAGTAGTATGAATAGGTGTTAATTTTGCCTTATCAGAAAAGTTACAACCTTTCGAAAAAGTCACTGCTCATCAGAAAAGTCATAACCTTTCGCAAAAGTCACAACTCATCGGAAAAGGCACAACCCTTTGAAAAAATTACAATCCTTCAGAAAAGGCACAACTCATCGAAAATGTCAAAACCCGTCAAAAAAGTCACAACCCTTTGGAAAAGTCACAACTCTTTAATATGAAAGGATATCTACTTTTAATATAATACAAATAATTAAATAAATAAATAAAATAAATGAAAGTATTTTTAATTAGGGGTATTATAGTAATTTAACATTCAATTTAGGAGTTCATGCTTTTAAGGTAGTATAGATAGATATAGATTATTAACGGTATAATATATAACTATGTCATTTAACTTTGAATGTATTCAAATAGACATTTAAACTTGTATAAAATTAAACAAGTAAACATATATGACCTAACAGAATGCATGTCTCAACTTGTTCAGCTCTATATAAGTTTAAAGGCTTACTGTTGCACATTAAAAATATTAGATAACATAAATATGCTGCTGAGACCAAGTTAAATGTCACATTCCTCCCCTTTATAGTCATTAATGTCTTATAGACTCATCTCTCTGTTTTTTATTTAGAGGGATAGAATATATAAAAGAAAAAAATCAAACATGATAAGGTAAAGTCCAAACTAAACAAATTCTTCCAGATAAGGCGTAGATTCAGGACTGCAAAAGCAAACAAGCAAGAAATAAGAAAAATGGCATTAATTCAATTACAATCCTCCATTTTAAAGTACAACAAACACCTCCAATTCCCATCATTTTCCAGTATCCCTCATCAACGCTCAACAATTCTCAAAATCAGTGCAGTTTCCCCCAATGCACAGCAGCTAATACAGTCCGGTAAAGTCCGCCCAATATTACCCAAAGAAGCAGGTACACTACTACACAACGTCCAATTCAGTTACTTTCCCTCGAACTGTATATTTATATTTAAAAAATTATCAAATAAATATATGTAGAATACAGAAGTTGAGATCCTGGCTTCGCCTCTCGCAGGTATAGCGATGGAAGGGGAAGGATATATTTTGCTTGACATTAGGCCAGAATGGGAGAGAGAGAAGGCGTGTGTTTCGGGTTCATTACATGTGCCCCTCTTTTTGAAGGATATGGATAATAGCCCCATTACTCTGTTGAAAAAGTGGGTGCATTTTGGTTATATTGGGCTGTGGACTGGACAGAATTTCACTATGATCAATGATGAATTTGTTAAGCAAGTTGAACAGAAAATTCCTGAAAAGGATAATGCTAAGGTCCTTGTGGCTTGTGGTGAAGGACTAAGGTTAGTAATGTAATTCATCAAGTTGTTGTTTTTCGTAGAAATAACGCTCACTGATCACTTTTTTATCTTATTTTCCGAGTTTTTCATCAGTGAAACTTGAAACTCCGTGCTTTTTTTCAATATAATGTTAGTATATCTCCATTGTTTCAACTATAGAATGTTACATGTTCTGCCAATGTGTATTTGTAGATCTCTGATGGCTATTTCAAAGTTACATGAAGGAGAATATAGGAATTTGGCATGGTTAGCGGGTGGATTTAACCGCGCTTCTGATAGCGATTTTCCAGCAGTAGAAGGGACTGAAAAGTTACAATATGCCACTATAGGAGGTGTGTCATATTACTTCCTTCAATTGCTTATACTACTACAGGCTGTGGGGAAGGAAAGTTGATAGAATTGTCCATGATGGTATTGTTATCTTTAGATCATATTGTAAATTGATTCAGCAGTTGAAGGTCTAGGCTAAGTGAATTGAAGTGTTTCCTCCTTTTGTTTAATAACACAAGATTGTTTGGTGCTCCCAGTCCATTTATACATTTCCTGAAGTCAACTACTCTCTCCGTTTCAATTTGTTTGTCTGGTTTTGACTTGCACATAATTTAAGAAAGTAAAGAAGATTTTCGTATTATGTGGTTTTAAATTAAAGATATGTAGAATGTATCAACACGACCTTAATTTTGTGGTCTTAAACATATCATGTGAAAAATTGGAATTAAAGAGTTGTCAAAAAGGAAACAAACATTCTTTTTTAAACGGACTAAAACTGAAACAGAGGGAGCATTAAGTAATGCTTGCTCAAGAAAAGAAAAAAGTTGTGTAATTTCAAGTTCATACCTAGAGTGGTTTTTTATCCTATGATGCTCGAACTCTCCAAAAGTACCGCCTAGTGAGTATCAGATCCTCCAAAAGAAGTGCATTTCTAGAGGACCTGACACGTATGTGACAACATATTATAAGAGTCCGAGCATCAGAGCTTTTATCTTCTATCCCGGGGAGATCATCAGTGATTCTCCACATATCTCGTGGGACTCAAAGCCCCAACCAATCTTTGGAAATGGAGGCGTCTAACGCCAACTAAACAAACCTCACTCGTTCATAACAAGAATAGTTCTGATTTCGGACAAAGCAGTTGAAACTGTGCCACTTTAAGAACAACTTTAGGATATAGTCTGTCTTGATAAGCAATTTAAATTCCAGTACATATTCCGAGTTTACGATGGAAGGTGCAGTTTTCTAGTCTATACATGTAACATTATATTACAAATTCAAAGCGCATAAGTAGCTTAACAGAAAGATATTTCTCTCCTTTTTCATTGTAAATAGGCACAGCTCGAATTCCTGTTCTGAGTTCTGAAACAGGAATGCAAGTTTGTCCACCAAAATCATCGATCTCTGACATATCATATTCATGAACTTCTACACGAAGCAATGCTAGCTCTGGAACTGTCAATGGGAACTCAAATTCATCATTCCATATCGGTATCCAGTTGTCCTCTATTGCCTTGGTTTTCTTAACTCTTGAATCTGCAGCGACTCCAGCAATACCAATCTGCATTACACGGAAACAGAATTTTGTAAAATGAAACAAATCCATCTTAAACTTAAAATCATATGTATATATATTAGGACAACCTTGACGTAGAAGTCTGGTGGAGAATATGCATCAAAATGTGTACGTTTGAAGTCCAAATGCCAGCCTTTTCCCATGTATACTTTCACCTGAAAATAAAACATTGCAAAATTTTATTACATATTTTATAAGTGCGGAGAATTCACGTATCTCATATAATTTGATCTATTCACCTTCAGTGTAGTTTTCACTGATAAAAGCCTTTTAGGATCATGGACCTCATTATTTGCATCAGTCTTCAAGAGAAGCTCTGGTTTCTTGACATAGCCACAGCCACCATTTGCTTTGAACATCCCTTGCATTAACCACAAAGGCCTTCCATGTCCCTGGTGCAAGACGACAATTGCATTATACATTAGAAATGATAGCGTCACTCAACTGGCAACTACTCCAACTCATCTCCATTGTGTCTCGCGGATACCTGACGCTAATGTGACACATAAATTTTGAAGGTGTAGATGATCATTTTGTAAGTTAGAGTGTTCAACTGACACAGTAGAGATGAGTTGAGGTGTTTAGATGTGCATACATAAAGTTGGAGTGTTTACTTGCCAGCTAAGGCCAAATTTGAATGTTTGTTTAGGTATTATGCCTTTTTTAAACGGAATGTACAGGCACAGAAATACAAACTAGCAGCACTAAAATATGAATTCTCTATTGAGAACAAAAGAGCAAAGAAATTTGTTGGAACCTGCATGTTGAATGCAACCATCTGAGCTCCATGCATCCATCCTATTAGTGGATTGTAATTGGAAGAGTCGACTCGCATACCTTTTGGATATACTCTCAGCAAATTTCTCTGAGTAAACCTTTACGGAGAAATTCGACAGTACAAGATGTTGAAAGACAAATAAGTCAGCTCCGAGAAAGGAAAACAATGTGTCATTTCTTGAAACAAACAACAACAATGCACAGTTAGGCTTCAGCCATTTCTGGTCCAACCAAACTTTCAAAAGTAAAACAGAATCAGGACACCAAAATCCTGAAATATTGATTATACTTAACCTTTAGTTTGATTTTGCCTTTTTATACAAAAGCATAGCATATTATAACGTTGACAAAAGAACAGATCGCATTGTGATTTTGAGTTTACCTGATTAAATCTTTCCCATGATTGAGGGCAACATTGATGAGCTTTTCTTCATTTAAACTTATACGTTTCACCTTAATAGGATCCACGGTTAGCCATTCACTTATTGGACCTTTTGATTTTCCTGCTTGGATAGCAATCAAGTGTTTATACTCAGGAGCTATATTCTGCTGTATATTGGGGTTCTCATGATGAGAATCAGCTTCATTGTCTTGACATTCTCCATTGTCTTTATTCTGCAAAGTCGTCTAATTTTAGTCTAAAACAGGCAAGTCTACCAAGGGCTCAATTTTCTTTACTTACGATTTTTATACAAAAATATCTCTTATGATGATCACCTCAGAATAAGCTATCATTTTTTGTGAAAGATCAGAAATTTCTGCTCCCCATGCTTTCTCCTCTGATGATTTCTTCCCCTTCTGAGAACCATTATCTTTCTCACTTGGTTTCTTACTTTCAAGATATTCTTTTGGCGGTTTAGTTGAGATGATAATCCGCCCCTTCAAAGATTCTGGAGACGGGAATTCTGACAAGCATTCTGCCCCACAGGTGAACAGTGTATCTCCAAATACTTGAGTGACCATCTAGAGATGAACTTAATCACGGTTAGTCACACAACAAAACATCGAATCATGAGACATGTTTCCAATGCTCGATAGTAGGAATATGCTTACCTCAGCTGCTTTAGCCTGAAGATCAGGGGTGAGGTGGTCTTCTAGAGTTATAATTACAGGATATTCAGATGCCACAAATGCATGTTCCTTGATTGATTTCAAACATTGGATAAGTTCCACCGGAGGTGTTAGTGTCCTGCATTTTCAAAATGTGATGATAAAAGATGGAGTCGGAAAGAGAAAAAATGCGTTAAGGCTATTCCTTAGGTACTGTTCAACTGCAACCTGCTGAATTATGTGATCATCTCATCTAAACGTTTAAGCAATCAGAAAGAGCACACTTGTATATACTTAATTATATCTTCAACATGCCTCTTCACGTGCAGATCTAAGCACGTGGAGATTATTTCCGACAATGGAATTTGTGCGACCATCTCCTCTAACAACCCTTCTTCTTTTAACATATTATTAAACAATGAACACTCTTTAAGCATATGAGAAAACAATGTACACTCTAGATCTAAGTTTGCAATATGAGAGAGGAAAGTATAGCATTATATACCCTCCGTGAAGGATATCCACATTGTCTTTCGATGAATTTGGCCACATGTCTAATTCAATCACTCGTACGCCTTGTTGGAGTGCCTTGATTATAGGCACGTCGCTGCAATCACTATTGAGTTGATTCCCAGTGAGATAGGTATTGTGACTGGTGTAAATGAAATAGTGAGACAATGGAGCAGTCATGTCATGGTGAACCTGAAATGCAACAAAAAAACTAGAATTATTGATGAACATCATAGTAAGACAAAATTGCAAGAATAATAGAAAGATCACAATCTCTTCCCAATAACCAATTGCTAGATTTACTACTCTTTTTTCTACTGCTCTGAAACAGTTTCTACTAGGTAGGAAACAGCAAGTCCAACTTTCATATCTATATGAAAGTCGGTGAGCTAAAGTCAAATTTTAATAAGAGGCCTAGTATTATTAGTACTCAACAAATCGAAGTCTGTTTTTTTTGGCTTTGATGCCAAAGAGAACAACAGCTAATATAAAATGACTTTGAAATTTCTGCAACGCAAATATATCCTGAGAAACAATAAGTTAAAAGATAACTATTACAATGTTATAAAGTAGTACCTTTTTGTCTGTGGAGATAGAAACATTGAGATCACTGAAGAGATATCGAAAAAATCCATCAAGATTGAGACCTTTTCTATGAAAAACAATATTAAGATGTTCATGAACAAGTTTGAGTGCAGATTCCATCACAGTTTCAGCTTCTTCTTTTGTAACATTTTCTTCACCTTGCACATCTATCAAGAATTTGCATAAATGTTCTGCTGTCATGATGCCATTTTCTGAAAATCTTTCAAACAAGTCTTTGATCTCATCAGGTGCTTCAGCTTCTTTCAACTTGAATTTCCTTTGGAAACAACAGATTCTGTATGTTTGTTTAGACATTTCTGTTGAATTTTGGTTACAAAGTGAAAGGCAGAGAGAAGTGGAAGACAAATGGAGAGGCCCCTCCTTTATCAAGTAGAGATTGCTAGCTTTTTGACTCTTTTAAGTAAAGATTTTTTTTTGTGTGTGGGGAATTCTCAAGAAGAATGTGTAATTAGGTGGTGTTTATTTGAGTTAGTGAAGCTTATAATAAGTGTGTACATGATCAACACAAATTTAAGCTCACCACAAAAGTGGGGTACTTTCTTTTTTCCATGATTTGATTGCCCTTTCGTGAATTTATCAAGGTAATTTTCATAGGCTATTCGCATTGGACTATAGATCACGCATTGCAGGGCTTAATTTTAAAGGTGATGCTTCAAATATAATTTTTTTCATTTCTAATTGCTTGAACTCAAAATCTCTAACTAAGGATAGAGTGATCATAACTAGCTTACCACAACCCATTCAGGTGACACTATAATAAAAACAACTTTTAACGGCCGTAAATATGCACATTAACAAAGAGTACTAAAGTTTCTAACCGTATTAATTAATTATTATTGGATCCAATGTCGTTATAGACTTTAGAGGAATTTACAAAAAGTATTAATTACTGTTAAAAGACACAGTTTAGCGATAATTAGGTGATTGATGTTAATTAAGTATCGCTAAAGATTATGTGAAGTGTGATTTCATCCAAGTTAATCCTTCTATCCTTACTAATCTAAAAGGAAAAGAGGAGGAATTGTTCAATTCACTGGCTTATCCTGCATATGATTAATTGATCTTGTATACTTTTGAAATTTTTGGATGCAAGTGTTATACTTTTACTAATAGCGCATTTGGTCAAGCTTTCATATTGTCAAAAGTACTAGGAGTAATATTTTAGAAATAAAGGTGTTTGATCAAATTTTTAATAAAAAAATAAATCTATTTGAATAGTAACAAAAAGTATTTTCGGAATTTGTTAAAGAAAGAGTAGTTTATCCAAGAAGAAGTATTTTTCTTAAAACAAGATTACCTATATATATATAAAAAAAAACATCTTCACCGCATCCGCATTAATTTGTATTAGCTTCTTCTCTCGTAACATGGCATTTAAAACACTTCGCAAACTACTAACATAAATACTTCTTAAATATTAAACTAAAACATAAATTGTTATTCTTTCAGAAAACCTTTTTAAAAAATATATATAATAAGAATCACTTTTCAAAATAAACTGATTTTAACCTATTGGCCAAACAAAATCTAACGTTCATATAGAATAATCAAACGATATACGACTTATTCCATCTATTTAGGAATATTATGTCTTCTTCCAAACTAAAATTTTGAAAAATATTATAAATTTCACTATATTTGAAGGGCAAAAGAGTGATGCCCCTAAAAGAAGAAGAAATAATAAGACTCTTACTTAGTATATACAATATATCTATTCAATATACAAGTCGATAATAATTACACAAAAGAACTTTGGTTCAAGTGGAAATGTTTGACAAAATACATGTGAAATGGTCCTATACTAGCCTAGCAGCATTCGATGTTTTTATTTGCACAATAGTCCAAACCCTTTTCCATTTAGTAACAAGTTTAATTTCTTGCCTTGATTGGGAATTGACAAGACTATTAAAATCTATGGAGCAACCACTCATATAAGTTCATTCACTTTATATACATGTGGTATTTAATTACATTTATTTGGTGCCCATTTAAGATTGATGACCTTGCATGTTATGGAATAAATTGAAACCACATATATAAGTTATTATAAGTTAATAAGTCCTTTGATGGTTAGTTAGAGTTACGTGGGATTTGGTTATTTTATTTTTATTTAGTATAAAATAATATATAAATGATTTTCATAATTTAAACATCTTTTTGTTATGTGAGATTGTAAAATAATAATCAAACATTGTAATTAATGTGCTAAATTTTATTTTTAAAAACAGCTAACAAGGTATCAAACATAAATACATTACTCCCTCGATTTTTATTATGCATGTCGTAACAAGTAAAAAGAGATATCTAGTGGTAATAAAAAAAAAATATTGTCATAAACATATTTAGTAGTAATTGAGTTAATGTCATTTTATTCAGAGTGTTGATTATAAATAATCATATTATATTATTATCACTAAATATAATATAACAATAATTCTATTATAATTGCCGTAGAAATCTTTTATTTGTTGTAGCGTAAAGTTTGAATAAGTACGTAGCTTAAGAAATGAAAAAATGAAAGAGTTTTGAAAATTATAATTTTATGAAAATCATAGAAATATTTATTTGTAATTATATTGAAACTTGTAATTTAAAATAAAATAAAAAAAGCTAAATGTTTGTATGATTATAAAAAATTATCTTAGAGATATTATCTCAATTTTAATAAAAGTCAATGGATAGAAAATGACGTGTCGATCAGACATGTGGGCTTTCATAATGCTAAGCACAGTCATAATCTTTTTCCATCTTCCTATCTATTCACCAAATAAGATATAAAAAAAATAAAAGTTACATTTTTATAAAATTTAGAAAGCTGTCAATTTTTTTGAAATTGGTGAAAAATATAATATTTTTTCTACTTCATATTAAGTGAATTATTTATTATTAAGATATGGCACACTTAACATTAAAAAATTGTTACTTTCTATTATTACCATATTAATTATTTCCAAACTATTTTCTTTAAAAAAATAAGGTAATTAAAAAACCCAATTAAATGAAGTGAATATATACGTAAATTCAACAATTCACTTCAACTTTAAATAATTTACTTAATTTATGTTATGAAAAATTCTCAATAATTCATTTAACATAGACCAGAAAGAGGTGCAAATAATTATAAAGAAGAAACATATATTAAAAGGAATATATCGAGCTATATATTTGAAATGGAGGTACGTACTCTTAACCCATGTGATATAAACTAAATATAAATAGTTACTACTCCTACTATATTAATGGTGGCCCAAATTAATCCCATAAAATGCCTGACAATTTCAGTACCTTTAATTGGCCCTTAATTCTTCTTTCTTTGCTCGTTTTCCTTGTTTCACTATTAATATTACTTTTTTTGAGGCCTCGGGAGATTGGTTGCGGGGATGGTTTATATTTCTTGTGCTCAAGATGCTTGATGGACTTTTCAATTTATATGATATTTTTCAAATTTCTTTATTCAAAAATCCTTTATATATCTTTTAAATTATTAATTATTGTGACTTATCATATTTTTTACGTAGTTTATAAATATATAAATTTTATTTTAAAAAAATTAAAGATTTCACGCACAACTTTCCGATCAAACATGAACCGTTTGATTCTTATAAAATAAAAAAGTCACATAAATTGAGCTAAAAAGAGTACTACTTTTCTAATAACTGAAAAATTGAGTTTTTATATAATTCGAAATTCAAAAAAAATAAAATTGGATTGTTTTTTTTTTATATATATCCTTCATTTAATAAGGTTTTCAATTACTTAACATTTTTTAAAGAGAATAGTCTGAGAACAATCAAAAGAAAAATAGTAAAAAATAATATTTTTAATTTATATCCTTAATTATTTTTAATATGTCATATTCCAATGACTCACTTAATATGAATTAGAAAGAGCATATTGTTTCGCTTTCCGTTTATAAAAATTAAAACTCTTGCTTGGTAGGGATCAGGGGACATAAATATATTTTTTGATAGTTGATACTTGACTAGGCAAGAGACCAATGCCATTAATTTTTTTGTACTCAATCATTCATTACAATTTACACCTCTTTGATTTATTAGATTTTACGCAAATAATCGATGAAATTTATTAGTTATTTATTTTCTAATCAATATTATATAAATCATATATTATGACTATTTATGCTGAATTAAAATGTGATGAACGTGTACACATATACAGCCAAGGAATATGTTTTCTATATTTCCTTACTCTTTAAACGTATGACATGACTTCATCATTTCGGACCCACCTCCTCCTTTTATCAATATAATAAAATAAATATAAAAATTAATATACTTTTTGTCTAATGTGATCATTTATTGGGTGTGTTTGGTACGAATTTTCTTTATATCTAATTAATTAAAATATTTTAAAAATAATTTTTCCTTTCGAATCAAACACACACATAATCTTAGTCCAATTTTATATTATATACATCCATGTTAACATTTATGTAAGAAGTAAGTATTATACTGAAATTTTGGCCGAACCAAAACGACATAAGTGTTTGGTAGAATTTAAGAATATATATATATTTTTATGTAAAATGATTTTTTCTTGTAAAGCAGATGATTTTTTACTTGTTTTCTAGTGTTTGAGGTATATATATGTCATCTAGCAAAATATTATGAAGATAATATGAAATAGAAAAAGGTAGCTCCAAGGTTGCGTGGGGTGGGATGGTCAACGGGAGGGTTGGGGGGATTGGGTGGATGGGTGGGAGGGATAATAAATTTGTAATGTCACTTATATATACAGCGTGTTTTCCCTACTTTCATTAGAAAAGTCATTTTCCTCAATAACTTATTTACCTAACATTTCCTCCATACCAAACACAATAGTAACTTTTTATTAGCTAGTGTTATCTTAATTAATTATAAGTAGGATTGATGACGATATAAATGAATATATTAGTGGCAAGCTAACTATGTCTTTGAAATCAATTGGTGTGTTTTATTGTCTCCAAAGAATTAAAAATTAAACAAGTTTTGAGTCTTCAAAAAGAGGACAAAATGGTGTCATCATGAGTAAAACTTATTGATTATGTTTGCTCATTTACTCTATTGGCTTGTAGACCTCTTAAGTAGGGAGGTTAATTAGATTATTTGTTTAATTATTCTTTTCATTGTGATTCAGCATGCATGCATCCTCGTAATTATTATTGTTGGATACAGAGGCATATGTAGAGGGGGTGCCGTGGGTTCACGTGAACCTATCCCCCCCTCTCTAGATCATATATAGTAGTGCTATATTTTAAAAAAAATATTTAAATATAGATGTGTGAACCCATGTTCAAAGTATCATATAATAATACGATGATGATTAGGTGCACCTCTCTAACTGAGGATAGAAATTTAAATCTTATATCTATCTTGTCTTTTTGAGTTTTGAGTAACACCACTCCAAGTGGTTATCGGTGACACTTTTGACACTTCAACTAATTTTTTTTTGTATTTTTTCATTTAATCTTTCAAAATTTTCAAGTGTCTTACATTGAAAATTCCTAGAAAATTAAGCACTGTAAAAAAATTTATATAATTAAATCAATTGTGTATATTAAAATTTAAAACTAATAGTATTATATATTTTGAATCTATAGTTTTTAAAATTTAATGGTTCATATTTAGAACCTAAAAGTCAAATGATCAAATTTATATTTAAGATACATTTCTTCGTAATCGTGCACCCATCTAGCCGAAATCCTGAATACGCCTTTGGTTGGATGTATTTATGATTATTAAATTAAGGAAGAAGATTATATTATAAGGCACCTATATGTTTCATCAATCACCTTGATTTAATTTTTACAGTGGTAAGTGGTGCACGCTAGGTTGGGACAAACTTAATTGTTAATGTTTAAGTCAATTGCTTTACAATTAATAAGTGGCTTCAAATTTGAGCTTTGGGTGTAGAGACAATCCTAATGGCAGTGTTACCCCAAAATGGGTGATCCAATGCGCAATCCTAGTTTAGTAGGGGTTCCTATGTAGGCTCCAAACACTAGGCGGGAAACAGGAAAAAAAAGTCAATTGTTAATTAGTTTAATGAGATTAATTGAGTATTTTTAATTAATTAGCTGGTTGACTTCAAAAGGCGGGGGGTGCAGTAGGCGGGGGATGAAGTATGCACGGGTTCAAATGAACTTAATATTTTACATAAATCTATTTTTTTATCTTTATTTGTCCAATAAATTAAACAACTTTATTTATTCTGTTTAAAAAATTAAGAGATAAGTATAAGAATAGTATGTTAAGTGATATATATTTTGAAGGGTAAAGAATAAGGATTTAAAATAAATATAAATATGTGCTCTCAAAAGAAAATGACTTTGGCTAATTATAAATGAGGAAAACCAATATTCTTCTTTTCAATGATTAATTGATTTTTTATCAGCAAAATATTTTACAAAAATTAAATCGATAAATAAAGATCTTATTTAGCTTAGCTTTAATTTGTATTTAATTTTTTCAATTTTGGCACAAATAGACACTTACGTTGGGTTTTGGGCCTTTTTCCCTTCCTATGTGGATAAATAAAAGTCCAAGGTTTTGAGTCTTCCTTCCTTTTCTTTGTGGATAAACTTAGCTCAAATTTGACTAGCCCACTTTTGCCCATAAGCCCAATATTATGGTGCATATGTAAGACTTTCTTTTAGGTCTTATTTGAGTGAATATCACAAGAGATTGAGAGCAGCCAGAGAGAAAAGTGAGAAAGTGCAGATTTTCGTACAAGCCCTAACAATCAATTTCAAATCATGATTTCCGCTTCGCTTCTTGTCCGATTGAGCTGATTTTTGGACAGCTTGTTCTTTTCAACTTAATCTTTGATTGGGAACTGAGAGAGGGTGATTTGGAGTCCTGTAGCTCCAGATTTTAGCTCGTGAACAGTAGCTGCGGGTTTGGTGTTTTTGCTTCTTTTATTTCTCTAGTTTTTGGTGTTATCTTGTAGTTGTGTTGCCCATTGTTTGGCACTTTGTTGGTGATCATTTTGGAGGACACTTTTATAACTCTTGTTGATTATAGTGGAGCTTTGGCCTTGTGGTTTTTATTTTCACACCGAAGAGGTTTTCCACCTTAAACTTTGGTGTCTCGTGTGTTGATTTATTTTTCTTGCTTGATTGATTTGTTTGCTGCCCAAATAATTTTATTCTTGCATTATTTTGTCTTCTCTTGGTTCAAATAGAAGGAAAAGTTTTGACTTGTATAATGTTGAATAAATAAATATATGCATCTTATATGGTATCCTACATGGTCAATTCGCTTCCTCTGTAGCGTTTTATGTGTATTATGTAATGTAGGACGTATATGTTTATTTATTCAATTTATACAAGTTTAAGTTTGTATTTATTTTGCATATTTAAAATTGGAGGACATAGATGCCAACTAACCTTAAATTAAATGGCATGTTTATGTATTAAATTAAGCCTATCTTTTCTTCATAATGGACAAGAGGTTGTTGCAACACATAAGAAAATGTTAAATATCTAAAATATCATTGTAGCTAACAGCTAGCTCCAAGGATAAAATGGTAATATCCTTGTAGCTGCCAGCTAGCTCCAAGGATAAAATGGTAACTGTCATAAGGATTTTAGTTGTTTTGTGATTATCAAAATATTCACAAACATTAAAATAAAAGACCAAATTGTCCTTTGATGGATTGGGGTATATATATATACTAGATATAGGACCCCGTGCCAGCACGGGGCCCAATATATATTATTTTTTTATTTTAATTTATGTCATATTATGAAATTTTAGAAGTTATTGAAATTTTTATATGATTTTAAAAATATTTTAAATTGTTAGCTATTGTGATTTGTAGTATTTTTTTTAACATAATTTTGAAAATAATATTTATTACTCTATTTGTTCTAATTTATGTGGCAGATGCAGAATTTCAAATATTAACCCTTTTTTATATGTCTGTTTAATATATTAAGTTGTTAATTATTGTATTTTTTAGTACATTTTGAACCTAATTTTTTAATAATATATGTTATTTGCCATGTCCCAATTTATGTGGCATTAATTGATAGATTTGTTGGAGTCGAGAGATTTATTTTGTTAATTATTGTAATTTATAATTTGTTTTTCGTCAATTTCGTCGACTATTTTTTTATTAATTATTGTAATTTATTGTTTGTTTTTCGTCAATTTCAAACAATATATGTTTATCATATAATCTATTTTATGTGGTACCAATAGAATTTAGAGAGTCAATTAAATTTTTTATATAAGTTTTAAAAAATTAAGCTGTTAATTATTGTAATGTATAGTATTACTTATATTATTTTTAAATATATTTAACTATTATATGTTAGGTTTTTTATCCTAATTTATATGGCATTGATAGAATTTAAAGTGTCAAATAATTGTTAATTATTGTAATAGATAATATGGAGTATTTAAGTCATTTATAGTATAGTAATTAATATATAATATGTAGTATTTAAGTGTTATATTATGGAATTTGAGAAGTTATTGAAATTTTTATATGACTTAAAAAATATTTTAAATTGTTAGCTATTGTGATTTGTAGACCTTTTTTTTTTTTACATAATTTTGAAAATAATATTTATTACTCTGTTTGTTCTAATTTATGTGGCACATGCGAAATTTCAAATATTAACCATTTTTTATATGTCTCTTTAATATATTAAGTTGTTAATTATTGTATTTTATAGTACATTTTGAACCTAATTTTTTAATAATATATGTTATTATATATTACTTTCCTTGTCCCAATATATGTAGAACAAATAGAATTTCAAGAGTCAATATCTTTGTTAATTATTGAGATTTAAAATATTTTTTACGTAGTTTTCAAATTAAATAATGCATGTTACTTCTCTTGTCCCACTTTATGTGACACAAATATATTAATTTAGTTGTCAATTATCATGATTTATAGTTATTGAGATTTAGAATATTGTTTACGTAGTTTTCAAATTAAATAATACATGTTACTTCTCTTGTCCCACTTTACGTGACACGAATCTATTAATTTAGTTGTCAATTATCATGATTTATAGTATTTTTTATGCAATTTTTGAATATATAAAAATTAAAAAAAAAGAAACAAGCAAATAAAAAAGGAGAAAAATAGATAAATATATATGTAAGTGTGGAACCACACGTGTCAACCATGCAGACTGCCACGTGTGCTGTTATTCACACATATTTGGTGGGGTCCCTTTTTGCCACGTGTCGACGAGAAGAGTGAAATTATTCACTCTTCTTATATAGTAATATACTAGATATAATGGAGCCCGTGCAAGCACGGCCCAATAATTATTATTTTATTTGTCTATTTATATGTGTGATTCATAATATCCTTAACGTAATTTTTAAAATAATATAGTTACTTTTTAACCTAATTTATGTAGTACATGTGAAATTTTGAAAGCTAATCACATTTTTCTAAATTATCAATGTTAATTTAAATTTGAGATTGTTGGAGTTTTAAATTAAATTTTTTTTTTTAGGGAAAGTGAAGCGAAAGACGTACAGAGAAGTAATTTTAGATACCTGCAAAGAGAAGTGAAAAGTTTGCTAGGGAAAAGGCACTACACACTTCAAATTAGATAAAGTAGTATATGAAGGTTAAATTTCAGATTAGTTCTTGTCTTTATAAATTTCTAAACTTGACCCTAAGTACCTAAAGTAAGTTCCTCTCATTGTAAATTTTGAAATTTGATCCCAAGCTGCTCTAATTCATATGTTTTTAAATACTTTAAGTTGCAATTAATAGTATTCTTAACGTAATTTCAAAAAATATATGTTACCCCCATTTGTTCTAATTTATGTGGTACACGTGAAATTTTGAGAGTTAATGTGTTTTTTAAATATTGTAATTAAGTTGTTAATTATTATAACTTATGGTATTTTTAATGTAATTTTCAAATAATATATGGTACTCACTCCGTCCCAATTATACCGTATGCGTGAAACTTAGAGAGTTAAACCAAAATTGTAATATTTTTAGTGTATTTTTTAGTACTATTTAAAAGGGAAAATATTAAAATAAAAATAAAATATTACTGTCTATAATAAATGGGAATTAGAGGAGACACAATTTTACAATGCATTTGTAAGTGGGTGGGCCGGCTGTGTGATAAAAATGAACTAAAGTACGTGGTCAGCTTTGAAATAAAAAAAAAACTTAGTTCATCTCTTTGTAAATTGAAAAACTTGACCTCAAGCTCCTCTAATTCCCACTTATTTATATATATACATACCATTGTTCAGGCTTCAAATATAGCGCTTCTAGAATCTAGGCCTGAGCATGGGGTAGTTGAGTTCGTTCCACATTTAATTGTGGACGAAAAATTAGTTTTCTTATATTATTGAGAAAATGGTCAAATGAACCCCTAATATATTAGTCATTTTCAATTACACACTAATATTTCATGGGGGTTCTATTACTCCCTGAACCTTTTATTTTTGATACTTTATAACCCTTAAACGCTGATCTTTTGTCATTAAATAGATATATGCACATGTTTGTATACACGCGCGGGGCTCACTCCTATCACTTCTATTTTTCTTAATATTTTAAATCCAGTGAGCCCACTTCCTTTACTTTTCTCTTCAAGTTAGGGTGAAATTTTTAATTTCAAACTAACCAATAATATGTATGATTCAATTGTGTATCAATCTTTCTTCTACAACTCCAATGACAAGTAATTTTTGCACATCCACAAATGATTTTTCTTAGTACTTCACTTTTTACCATTGAGAGAATTATTTTTTCAAACATTCATTTTTGCTTAGCTTATTCTATTAGTAGAAGAACACATAGTTATGGCGACCCAAGTGAGTAAAAATTGACAAATTTTTTTAATCTTGAGGGGCAGATCTGGTGATGGAGAGGAGAAAAGTATTTTCATGATACTTCTTCTTAGAGGGAGGAGGAAAATAATGCATGTATGTTTTCTGTGATTTTATATTTATGAGTTGAAGAGGGAAATAACTTATATTATGGATATCGACAAGGAGAAGAAATTTCAAACATTATCGATGAATCTCGGTACCATAAAATTTTTGATAGGGGAGAAAAATTTCGAACACTAAATTTGAAATCGGAGAGCACTAGAGAGGATTACGAACACCCACAACATCAGGCTTTCAAATGAAAGATACCATTGGAAGCTTTGAAATGGAAAATGATAAAACTTAAGCTTTGAAAATGGCAGAAAAGAGGAAGAAGAAAGAAGATTTTTTTGAGAAAATGGCCAAAAAATGCAAGCTACAGCTGGCAGCCTTAATTTTAGGTTGATTTCATCTTACACGTGGATTTAAAATACAGATTATATGCTTTAGATAAGTTCTTACGCGCCTAAGGAAAGTGCATTCACCTTCTTGGACGTGTCAGCGTTTAAGGGCTACAAAATATTAAAAATAAAAGGTTCAGGGGGTAATAGGACCCCGTGAGTATTGGTGTGTAGTTGAAAATTGGCAAATAGGTTAGGAGGTCATTTGACCATTTTCGTTATATAATTTTGAACAATCTTCGACTCATAAGCTAATTCTTACCGTTAAATGAAATCCAAAATCTATTTTCTTTATCACATATTTTCGAAAAAAAAAAAAGTAAATTAACTGTTTTGTTTTCACAATCTAACTAAGGGAGAAATATTTATTAATGGTGCTGGGACCGTAGGGGACACATACTTGATAATTGATAATCAAGAACTGACAAATGACCTACACCAAATTTCCATTGACAAACTCTCTAATTGCATGTTGTTTCCATGCTATTTATAACTTGAACTAGAAGAGGTGTAAAATCACAAGCGAAACTATTAGGATCTACGGTAAGGTATAAGATTTGAGTCCCATATCGATTTAATGGAGAGCTAATAGGAGATTTGTATAGCGTTGAGCTTTCTCTCCATGACATATTATTTTATGTTGTGTTGAGTTGTATCTTTCTTTCGATTGAATTTGATTAGGCTCCTTATATTTTCAACCAAGAGGATACAAAATAAATCAGATTGATAATTATAATAAACGTACAGACAATGAGTTATGTGGATGAAACGTGTTAGCATTTATGTTTTCATGACCAAATGGTACTACGTGGAAGAACTCAATATTCTTTAATATATACTCCCCAAATCTAATTAAAGAGAAATAGTAAGTATACCTAACTCAATTAAAGTTCCTCCTAATATTTATTGACTACTAAAAACTTGATGTATTAATTAATATTAATATTATATAGAAATATGATGCATTTGGTCGAGCAAGATTTTGAAGATTAATAAAATGTAACACACGAGTACGTAGTAAGTACCAATCACATCAAAATATATAATCTAGTAATACATGTTACGTATAATTCCTTCGTCTCAGTTTTTTGTGACATAATTTTGAGAGTCGAAAGTTTTTTTTTATCAAAACTTCTATGTTTACCTTTTGAATATTTCAAAGTTGTTAATTATTGTGATTTATAATACTATTTTTATTTTATTTCTAAATATATAGATTTTAATTAAAAAAACTTTAAGTTTCTGTGCTCGAATTCATGATCAAAGTTTAAAAATTTAAATTATGAAATTCCAACTATGTTACATCAATTCAAACAACGGAAGTAGTACCTTCTTGAGTTATATATTTCTCATCTAATTATATTTTCGAGAATAATAACGAGTAGGGTATATCACGTAACATAATACTTATATATTATATATAAGAGAAAAAGGTCAATGAATACTATTCTTTTGAAAAGATAATACATGGTCATAATCTATTTTGTCATTTACTTCTTGTGTCCCAATTTACGTGATCCAAATAAAATTTTATGAGTCAATCATATTTTTTATATATTTTAAAAATAATTTAAATATATTAATTATTATTATTTTATAATATTTTTTACGTAATTTTAAATATATCACTATCAACACTATATTGGGGGGGAAAACTACCGTACGTTTTCTCTGTTTTGTGCTAAAATATTTTTATGCTAATCCACAATTCTCTTAATTATTGTTAGCTAAAATACAAATCACTAGCTTTTGAACCTTCATCGTCACTAAGATTATGAGATTTCTTTTGTTTCAACTTTTCTCTCTGCCATGTAACTTTACGTAAATGCCCTTGAAGTGTTAAAGCAGACACATTGACCTACTGCCTTTACAAGTAAAACTCTATCTTATATGGGCCCAATCAACCAATTCTGGTGAACTACCCTAATTAATTTTTTTTATTAAATTTAATAAATAATTATTCTATAATAAATATTATATCGGTTGACGATGATGAAAGCTTGAGCTTGCCTCACAGAAGAAGATAGGAACTAAAATGTGAAAAATTCATATATGACATTTATTAGACTAATATTTTCAAGTTATAACAGTAGAATAAAAGTTTCAAGTTGTAACAATAAAAAATTTCAGGTTATAACATTTTATTTAAAAAAACATTTTTTTTAATTAATTGTAAAAATCTGTTTTGAAAAAAAAAAAGAAGATAAAAAAGGAAAATAAATCGATTTTGAAGAAAAAAAATAAAAAACGAAAATAGGTGTATTAATTAAATTTGAATTGATTGATGATAATTATTAATTAGCATAAATTTAGGAGATTCAAACTAATTAGGAATATTTGTTTTTCTTAATTCACTCTAATCTGTTAAAATTAATTAAAAAGTCTTATTTTATCCATTTTATTCAACGTTTCTCTCTCTGCATTTTTTTTTCAGAATTGTTGTCACTATTTTACATTGGCATAATCGTTTATACAAGGTATTTATACATGTTGGATACCAACTTCATTTTTTTTTATTTTTTTTATTTTTTTGTGTTAGAATATGAATTTGGATGCCAAAGGTGTATTTGGATACCAATTATAAGTCAGAGTTAGTTCATGAACTCTAAATTAGTAGTATGATTTCTTTATAATTAATAAGACATTGTAAAATCATAAACTCTAAATGTTGAATCCAATTTGTATGCATTTTGTATATAACTGTTATCCCGAGAATTATTATAGCAATGTGTAATTTGTCTTTAGAATGGTGTATTCATTTGAAATGCAGTTTGTATATAACTAGTATCCTTCAATTACAATAGTCAATCTGTAATTCATATGTAGTTGGTATCTTTTTGGAATAAAACAATGGATATTATATATATCAACTACTTAAAGTTGTAACAAACACAAAAATATCATCCAAAAATTAAAAAAAACTTGTAATTCTAAAAAGTCTAAGGTGCAATCAACTATCTCAAATTTGATCTCCGTGGTCTTGGTGTGGGAAATTGCTGGTATCCGAAGCATGTTCTTTTGCTATGCGAGGCCCACCAAATTTGCTAGCAACAGTGCCAGTTACTTCACTCTCACTGGTTGCGCCATCATCATTCTTTGTTTTTTCATAATGCCATATGATTGTGGTATACCTTTGACGATGGTACTTTGCATCAATATCAACAAAACGCATATCAAAAACTCCATTACTGATGTATTCAACAAATAGACATGTGTACAAACCACAATCACTGAAAAACTTTTGAAAGAAAAATCATTTTATACCATTTTCATACCAATGTTGAAAATTTAAATACATTAATGAATAAATTGAAAAAGAAACCTTCCTATTAGAAAAAACTCAATTTCATATCAATTTTAGTCATAATTCATATAAAACAGAGTAATTTAACAATTCATACCATTTGCATACCAATTTAGCAATTCATACCATTGGGCTACTGATATCAAAACAATTTCATACCAATGTCAAAACACAATTCATATCATTTACACACCAATATCATATATTAAAGTCAGATTCATACAAATATTATTCACATTTCGTACAAGTTTCACCCAAACAAAAGTTTCGAAACAACAATAAGCATAATGTGATATTTTTCTAAAAAAAAACCACTAATTTGAATAATGTGAAAATAAATTAAATATAATACTCACCCTAACAAATTTTTTGCCTTTTTTGGATATTGGAATTTCTGATTCCTTCTTTTTTGTTGTTCTTCTTGTTGATGGTTTTGAAGATTAAGCAACTTCTACATTTGTTGCTTTTTTTCTTTTTTTATTTCACTAACAAAATCAGAATTCGAATCAAAAGGGGTTTCTACAATTTTCCCCTTCCTCTTCTTTCCCTTTTGATTTGTCGGACTCACCCTTTTCTTTACTTCGTTTTTTTTCTCCTTTTGATCCTTCGACTGAGAGGAACCACACTTTGCAGGAATTTCAACATTCTTCGTGTGTAGATTTCATCCCACCATTAAATCATATAAATGTGGAAGAGTTCTACTGATTTTCTTTTTGAATGAAGAAGACGAACGTTGAAGATGGTGAGAGAGAAAAAATTAGTTCTTTGTAAAAAAGAAACGTGGGGGTGGGATGTGGGGTTTGCGTGTGGGTAAAAGAGGAAGGTGAGCAAAGGCGTATCTAAGGGGGGGTCACCGGGTTCACGTGAACCCATGGTCCCCTCCTGAGATCATATATAGTAGTGTTATATTTTTAAAAAAATATTGAAATATAGATGTGTGAACCCACACTTGAAGTATCACATAATGTGATTATAACTGGGTGCACCTCTCTCCGCGAGGTTAGAAATTTAAATTTTATATTTATCTTATTTAATTTTCTTTCTAAATGTTGAACCGATCAAATATATATCATAGATCAACCTTTTTTATAACAGTGCACTTATCATCTCAAAATTCTGGATACGCCTCTGAAGGTGGGGGTTGCTGTGTGAAATCTGAAAAAAATCCCTAAAATGATGTAAGAGATAATGACAATTGATTCTCTAATATTTATATTATCCCTAAAATGGTGTAAGAGATAATGACAATTGATTCTCTAATATTTATATTATCCCTAAAATGGTGTAAGAGATAATGACAATTGATTCTCTAATATTAATGTTATTTCTCTTACTTATTAATTATAATGTAATTACAAAAATAATAACTAATAAATAAATTATAAATTAAAACTAATCTGTTAATACTTGTAATTAAACTGTTATAAGTAGTAATATAAAAAAAGTACATCTAAAGGCTGTAATATTAAGCCTTAAATAGATATATGGGGTGATTTTTCCAATTAAAATTTGGTTTGGGCTGATGCGAATACACATTATGGGCCATCTGAAAGAGAGAATACATTGGCCCAAATTTGTCTAATATTATTGGGCTCTAGCCCAAGTCATCTCAGACCCTTAGAAGATATTCTGATCCTTTCTTTATCATTAGGAATTGCATTTATATTAGAGTAACTTACAATGTATATATGATGTTTTGTATAGTTACCTAAACACATAATTAATTGTATATACTTCAATGTATTTTTCAATTGAATATGGTATGTTATATGGTGATAACCGTATTTATCGAAACGAATATGCTATAATACAAATTATTGGACCAGTGGTTGCACAGGCCTATCTCATCTAGCATATACTAGAAGGAGGCAAAGTCGTCTTAATTGATGTTTTGAAATGATATTTATTTTGACGAATGAAAATAAATTAGGTGAAAGTCTTAGTTCACTTCCCACAGTAAAATAGAAAAATTAAGAAAGAATGGTAAAAACACACCTAAAATATCACGTAAAAATACATCTGAAATTAGAGAATGAATTTAGAGAGGAGTTACGTATGGAGATATAAAGTGGAAGATAGAATTTGGCAACACCACGTTGAAACCAAAAAGGCCCATTGGTTGATAATATCACTATGAAATATTTGTAGGCATATGTACTTACAAATATGTACTATATGCCGCTATGGCTACAAATACTAATACTTGGCCAACTGAGAAATACTTATACTTGACATGTCTTACGTGTCATAATATATATGTAGGAAGCCATATAGAATTCAAATATCCACGTAAGATGTTACGTACCATGTCTGTATCTACTCGTTTGAGGTTCGCCATATGCATTTATATTAAAATCTATCTTGAAATCATTTATGTATCCATTACAGCATGCTTTAGTTTTCAGCTCAGATATCCCATTGTCCTCTCGTTCATTAACTTTCTTAGCCTCTCGATTGAGCTTTGTTCATAAATTTTATCATTACTAACACTCAATTTAGATGGTTGTTACATATTATTTTATAATGTATTTTTTTAAAAATTCTATTTTATAATGTATCATATTTGTATAGTTTTGTATTGTTTTGATCATATTACATTTGAAAATATTGTTTTGATCATATAACGTTTGAATATATTGTATTGTATCATTTTTGTCTTTATATAATGTCATATATTAACAACTTGAAGGATAAACCTGTAAGAAAAGAAAAGTATGTGATATACTACATTTTGGTAAAGGATAAAATTAAGATTATCAAATAATAAGTAACGACAAATTGAGAAAAGAATAAAGTGACGATGCGATCACACCAAATAGATTGTTACATAAAATGAGATATTTCATTGGTTACCTAACAATAAATTACACATCAAAACAAATTCTTTATTTGTACATCGACTCTACTAGTAAGTCTGATTAGTCATGTCTTTGTTTATGTTTCGACCTCTCGAATTGGAACAAATTACTATAATGCGCCCGCCTACAAATTAGTTGACATTTATCACAAATTTTATGAATGTAAGTTCTTATTTTCATATTGTTCATTTCTTACTTTAATTCTGAATCTCTATTTCTTGGAAGAAAATAAGTTTCTTGAAATTTTTCATTTCGAATTATATTCCCATTAGAAAAATGATGAAATTGAAAACCTAATCCTTTAAATTTTTACTATGGAGTGGATAATTATACGCCCTTTATTGAATCGTAAGGACTTATTTCAATTTCCACTCTTATCTCATGGAAGGAATAATTTTAAAGAATGCACCTTTTTCTTTATATTGCTAAAAGAAATTAGCTGTCATATGAAGATTGAAGATAATTAAAAAGAATCCAAAGATGTTGGCCCCATTGAGAAAATTATTGCTGTCTTTATCCCTTCATCATTAAGCAAAATGTTACTATTTCGATGCAAAATACATGTTACTTAACCATTCATTGATTTTCGATTCGATTCGATCCGACTCTATCATAATTTTACAATGGTTAGTAAAACCAGCTTCTGCTTTTGCTTCCGAAATCGTAAGGGTAGCAAAACTAAGGAAGAAGGATCTTCGAATTCAAAATCAAATCGAAAAAATAGAGATATCAATGCTGATGATAATCATGCCGGTGGTAGTAGCCACGGCGGAGCCACCTCCAATACCGGTGGCAACGACGCCGGAGCAGCGGCAGTTGCGTTCGTAGCCACCTCACATCTCGCTGACATGGATGGTGGTGCGGATGGTAGTTCTCACGGTGGTGGTGGTGGCAGCGGCGGCGGTGATGGCGGAGGAGGAGGAGAATGAGATCTGAAACCAATGAGGTTTTTTACAGATTCATTTTTGTGGTTTCATTACTCTGTGTGTGTAGCAGTTGTTCTATCTTTTGCATATTACATTAATGTGTATTTCTATCTGAATTGTATATTATTTTTTTTGGTATATTCTACGTATCTTTAATTTAATAATATACTTGGATAGTGCACATTACTCATTAACAACTTTTGTCATTGTTAATCTCTTGGGCAGAAACATTCTGTTACTTCTTCACTTGAGGGCCATTTTTACTCATAGCGAAGCCTTTGAAATCCTCTCTATAGTTCAAGCAAATCGTCCATGTTAGACTGATTCCTTTTTTTAGGTGACAAATAGAATTTGCTACAAAAACTGACCAACGAAATTATTTCTGCATATAAGAACATAGTAGAAGGTAGTAGTCAAATTAGAGCGTCTAAATTAGCTATATATTTCATCAACTCTTACGAATGAAATGATCTGAGAGACCCTTGTACTTGATTTTGTTTGTAAGTTGGACCCTTATATTTATGACTTTATCAACTGAACTCTTAAATTCACCGAAACACAATATTTTGAACCTCTTTCTTATCTGATGAGAATGCATATAATACACTCATTTTACACATGAAATTTCATGTCATTTTTTAATAACACATCATAATTATTAAAAAAAATCAAAGACACATCAGAAATCAAATATTTTAAAAAAAAAAAAAAATACAATTTTCTCTCTCACTGTACTCATGTCTCTCCTTCCCCACTTCACCTTCTTCTTTCCCACCCCATCCCTCTCCAAAAAATGAAAAAATCACCGTTTGCTTCCACTATTTTCACTTGTTTGCACCAAAAATCTTTTCAATCACAAAAATTTATCATTCGCTGTAATTAATCATTGGTATGCTCTAAAGGAGAGCTTTATTTATTTTGATTTGGTAAAGAGAGATATCAAGAAAATTTCGAGTTGAAAACTCAAGCAATAGATCTTGAAAAATTAAGATTATAAAAATAACGAATGAGTATATTTTCTAGCAAAAACTCTGTTAATAATTTTTTTTTATGATAGTGATGATGGGGTGTCCGTCAAAAAAGGAAGAAGAAAGTACCATAGAGTGAGGTATAAAACAGAAGAGGGAGTGATGAACGAGGACGATTGCTGAAGAAGAAAGAAGAAGAAGAAGAGAAGAAAAGAAAAGGGTAGGGGTAGGGGTGGGGGGAGGGCTAGGGCTGAAGAAGAAGAAGAAGGGGTAGCGTGGGAGTGGGGTTGGGGTTAAAGAAGATGAAGAATTTGAGATTTTCAATATTTTAAATTTATTGTTATTTTTATATATAATTTCGAGTTTTTTTTTAAAAATAAAATATTGCATTTGCTTGCTTCAAAACGCATGTAGTCATGCATTTTTTCAATTCAGTCATTTTAATGTCATGTAAGCTCGATCAATGGTTAGAGGAGTTTAAAATATTACATTTTGGTGAGTTTAAGGGTTTAGTTGACAAAGTAATAAATACAAGGGTCCAACTTACAAACGATGTCTAGTACAAGGACCTCTCAGGTCATTCCGTCACTCTTAAAATACAATAAAACACATGACTTTTTTAAAAAAAATTAAAATCAAGAACAGGCTTGAGCGAATACAGAAAAAAGAACAACATTTATAAAATTTGTATATTCAATATATGCAATTGATGGAGAATATTTTATTTGTAATATGACTTTATGCTAATAAGTCCGAGTTGAGAAAATTGATGTGGAGCTCTTTACTTTAGAAATCATGATTAGGCATGTGGTAGTGAGGTTAGCGCCTGTGATTAGAAAGATCTAACATACTTATAAATTTATGTTTAAGAAAGATCTATCATTTTATATTAAAATGTTGTGGTGGTTATTAATTTATTTTTCAACAAATTAATTAGGGAAAATTATGCAGTTATATAAATATATAATTTCGCCTGTCTCAATTTATTGACACTTCTCATTTTTCGAGAGTCAAGCAGTTTAAATTTGACTGGGAATTTGCGCCACGGAATCTGCAAATTTTTTTAAATGAAATTTATATATTTATATAAAAAGTATTATATAAGTCAGAATAATTGATAATTCAAAATGTTTAAAGGATCTATGAAAAATTTATGGTCAAAGATAGATTTGTTTGAACCTCAAAATTCGAAAAGTGTCACATAAAATAGAATTGAGTACTAATTAATTAGTCATCATAACTATAGTTTCCGTTAATTACCACTCGCCACCAACATTCAGTGATAATTATGTTAGCCACTTTTTTTTAGTTTGTATAAGTGTGTACAATTGTATAATATAATTTGTATAACTTTTGTATCATGTAATTTATATAATTGTTTAAAGTTCAGATGTTTGTGTTTGTAAAAATTCGTTATTTCGAGTTTATACAAAAATAAATACAAATCAATTGATACTAACCAGTTTATACAAACACAAACGAACTTTTGTATGATGTAATTTGTATAATATAATTTGCATTAAAGTTCAGATGTTTGTGTTTGTATAAATTCGTTATTTTGAGTTTATATAAAAATAAATAAAAAGCAATTGATACTGATCAATTTATACAAGTAAGGACGAAAATAGCTCAATTATACAAACGTACCCACGAATTATACAAATATACCCGCGAATTATAAAAACGAAGCCGCCCATAGCAGTTTAAACTAGAGTTTCAATTCATAAATATGCAAACTATACCTAAGGAGCCTAATTAAGTTTATTATAGTGGCTATTTGCAAAATATCCTCAATTAATTAGGCATATTATATAAATACACCATTTAACTTGACCTCAAATGACATGTATGCTCTTCAACTTTATGTGTGCATAAATGACCACTTAAAATTTGTATAAAATTAAACAAGTATACACATGTATCCTGCGTGACATAATATATGTAAGACACCATGTAGGATGTCGCGTACGATGCAAGATATCACGTAGGATGTTAAGTATAATACGTATGCCTACTTGTTCAACTATATATAATTTTGAGTGTGTTGGGTTTTAGCAAGGTGTGAATGGAAAATAAAAAAAGAGAAAATGGAAAATGAAAGAATCAATGAAAGTGGGGGAACCAATTTTGGAGGGAAAATGAATGAAAAGTCATCATTGTCATCATTGCAAAAGTGCAAATGAAAGGTCATTTTTATCATATCGGTAGAAGAAAGGAAATTGTTGTCCTTATATTAGGAAACACTTCCTTTACTTCTTAAAGGGTTAAGAAGAAGGTGCCCCCTCGCGCCGTCGTCGTCGCTCGCTTGGCCTCGGCTTCGGCTTCGGATTTGGATTTGGCAATTGATTGATAATATTTTTAGACAAAATTTATTTAATCAATCTTATTAAATCATTTCCTTTCTTTTATAAATTAATTCAGAATGTTAATTAAATAACAAGAATTAATTTGGCGCAACTGAATTTATTTGAAATTCAAGTGTAACGGTAATCCTTCCAAAAGTCGTTACTTTTCCCAAACGGTAATCCTTTCGAAAAGTCGTTATTTTTCCCAAAGGACACAATGTTCGGAAAAACGGGTGCGAACATATTTTACGAACAGACGCGTTCGTTCTTTGCCGCAAATGGTTATAAATAAGAGATCTTTTCGTTTTCAAACACCCAGGTTAATCCGTTTTATCTTGGGAGGAATTAATCTGCAACCTCGGGTACAGTGAGGGGATTAAATTTCTTAACAAAACACAGTGATTTCTGTGGACTCGGATTAAAAATTATTTTGTCAATTTCATCTTTTTCTGTTACTGTATTTTTTTACTAACATGAATACAGGAGATAACAATCTTAAGAAATTTAATAGTTTCTGTATTTGAGGTTTCTGGAGATTAAAACCTTTATGGTTTTCTACTCTGTTTGAATTTTCAAAATTCATTCGGTTAACGATTAAAAGAACATAAAAACTTTATCGTTAAATCAGAAATAGTCTGTGTAAGGATTTAGTCTTTACTGATAGTATTTCACATACTAAATTGTCTGCCAATTGTGACAGAAAAATGACTAATTCAAGTAAAGTAAATGATGGAACAATAAGTGCTGCAACAACATCGGTTGCACACAATTATTCAAATGCTGCCCTAGCATCGGTTGAGAAACCTGCAAAGTTTTCTGGAGTCGACTTCAAGAGATGGCAGCAAAAGATGTTCTTTTATCTGACTACGTTGAGTTTGTAGAGGTTCATTAATGAGAACGTTCCTGTTATGTCGGATGAAACTCTGTCTGAAGAACGATTCTTGGTAACAGAAGCATGGACACATTCTAATTTTTTGTGTAAAAATTATATTCTGAGTGGCTTGCAGGATGATCTGTACAATGTGTACAGTAATATGAAAACCTCAAAAGAACTCAGGATGCTTTAGAAAAGAAGTACAAAACGAGAGGATGCTTAGGAATGAAGAAGTTTATTGTGGCAAAGTTTACGGACTATAAGATGATAGACGGTAAGACGAGTCGTTACCCAAGTTCAAGAATTGCAGGTCATAATCCATGATCTCCTTCTTTGAAGGTATAAATTTATTTAATACCTATGTTGGAAATATTAAGTTTGTTCTTAATACTCACATAATCTTTAATGTAGGATTGGTTGTGAATGATGCTTTTCAAGTGGTTGCAATTATTGAGAAGTTACCTCCATTGTGGAAGGACTTCAAAAACTACTTGAAACATAAACGCAAGGAGATGACTGTTGAAGATCTCATGGTAAGGTTGAAAATCGAAGAGGACAATAATGCCGCAGAAAAAAGGTCACGTGGTAATTCAACAATATCTGAAGTAAATATTGTTGAAGAAGATCCCACAAAATCAAAGAAAAGAAAGAAAACATCTGGTCCAAAGAGCAATCCTCCTAAGAAGAAATTCAATGGAACCTGCTTCAACTGTGGCAAATGTGGTCATAAGGCTATTGAATGTAGGGGTCTCAAGAAGGACAAGAAGAAGGATCAAGCAAATTTAGCTGAATCCAAAGGAGAGATGGACGATCTTTGTGCAATGCTTTCAGAATGCAACTTGGTTGGAAATCCAAGAGAATGGTGGATAGATTCTGGTGCCTCATGTCATGTTTGTGCCAACAAAGAATTATTTTCATCATATTCTCCAGCACCTACAGATGAGAAGTTATTTATGACAAATTTCGTTGTTGCAAAAGTGGAAGGAACTGGCAAGATCCTCCTAAAGATAGCATCAGGTAAGGTGGTGACTTTGAACAAGGTCTCGTATGTTCCGAAATTGTGAAAGAACCTAGTTTCTATATCAGTTCTGACTAAGAATGGATTCAAATGTGTCTTTGTTTCTGATAAAGTTGTAGTAAGTAAGAATGAGATGTATGTAGGAAAAGGTTACCTCACTGAGGGGCTTTTTAAACTCAATGTAATTGCAGTTGATATGAATAAAGATTCTGCTTCTTCTTACTTGCTTGAGTCTAAATATTTATGGCATGAACGTTTGAGACACGTTAATAACAAAACTTTGCGAAAATTGATTAACTTAAATGTTTTGCCTAAATTTGAGTGCAATAAATCAAAATGTCAAGTTTGCGTTGAATCTAAGTATGCTAAGCATCCTTATAAATCCGTTACAAGGAATTCATATCCTTTAGAACTAATTCACACTGACATTTGTGACATGAAGTCAACACCAACACGTGGTGGAAAAAGTATTTCATAACTTTTATTGACGATTGCACTAGATATTGTTATGTTTATTTGTTAAATGGTAAGGATGAAGCAATAGATGCATTTAGGCAATATAAAAGTGAAGTTGAAAATCAGTTGGATAGAAAGATCAAAATGATCAGAAGTGATAGAGGTGGAGAATATGAATCTCTATTTGCAGAAATATGTTTGGAAAATGGAATAATCCATCAAACTACTGCTCCTTACTCTCCACAATCTAATGGAATTGCAGAAAGAAAAAACTGAACTTTAAAGGAAATGATGAATGCCTTACTTATAAGTTCAAGTTTACCACAAAACTTGTAGGGGGAGACTATCCTTACAGCAAATCGAATACTCAATAAAGTGCCTCATACGAAGACACATGTGATTCCATATGAGAAATGGAAAGGTAGAAAACCCAACTTGAAATATTTCAAAGTGTGGGGGTGTCTTGCAAAGGTCCAAGTTCCTATACCTAAGAGGGTGAAAATAGGGCCTAAGACTGTGGATTGTGTATTCATTGGATATGCCAGAAATAGTAAGGCATGTCGATTTTTGGTTCATAAGTCCGAACATTCGGATATTCATGATAATACGGTAATGGAATCAGATAATGCTAAATTTTTTGAACATATCTATCCGTAGAAAATTAGACTTGAGTCATCTAGTAGGGGGTCTAAACAACCTTGAGAAGAACCAAAAGAGAATGAAACCAATGAAGCAAGTCCAAGGCGCAGTAAACGTCAAAGGAAAGCTACTTTATTTGGATTTGATTTTGTAACATTCCTTCTTGAAAGTGAGCCTCAAACATTCAAGGAAGCAATGTTGTCTAGCGACTCAACCTCTTGGAAGGAGGCTGTCAATAGTGAGATTGAATCAATCTTAAGCAATCATACCTAGGAGTTGGTTGATCTTCCTCCAGGGAATAAACCTTTGGGTTCTAAATGGATCTTCAAAAAGAAGATGAAAGAAGATGGAACTATTGACAAATATAAAGCAAGACTTGTTGTGAAAGGTTTTAGGCAGAAAGAAGGTCTTGATTATTTTGACACATACTCGCAAGTGACTAGGATTAAGATCAATGAGTGTGATAAATGTGTTTACATTAAAGAAACTATGGGTCAGGAAGTCATTATATGCCTATATGTAGATGACATGCTGATAATGAGCAAGGACATTGCCAATATAAAAGCTACTAAGCGTATGCTTGCTAGTAAGTTTGATATGAAAGATCTAGGAGTAGCCGATTTGATATTGGGAATAAAGATTCACAAAACTATGTTTTGCATTACAACAAATATCTAGCAGTTCTTGAAGGATATAGTGATGCAAATTGGATTACTGGGTCAACTGAATCGAAATCCACGAGTGGATATGTTTTCACTATTGGTGGAAAAGCAATATCTTGGAAATCATCCAAACAAACATGTATAGCTCGCTCTACAATGGAGTCAGAATTCATCGCCTTACACAAGGCAGGTGAAGAAGCTGAATGGCTCCGGAATTTCTTAGAAGATATTCCACTTTGGCCCAAACCAATGACCCCTATATGCATACACTGCGATAGTCAAGCTGCAATAGGAAGGGCTGGAAGTGTTATGTATAACGGGAAGTCTCGTCACATAAGACGAAGACATAACTCTATTAGACAACTATTCTATAGTGGAATTATCACAATTGATTATGTAAAGTCAAAAGATAATGTGTCGGATCCACTTACAAAAGGCCTAACTAGAGAGGGAGTTGAGAGATCATCGACGGGAATGGGACTATGGCCGAGAACAAGTTATCGTGGCGGTAACTCTACCTAGAAGACTGGAGATCCCAAGATCTAGGTTCAAGGAAATCAAACAAAGTCATAGATGACGGTTCAACATTGTCAAAACATATTTTATTATCCATTCTCATGATGAGACAATGTTCAGTAAACATGATAAAGGCATAAGGACTTTTTAATGGTTTCTAAGTTTGATACAGGGTATATCAAATAGTGAATCTACGGGATAACACAGTTAGAAACCACCTATGTAAGTGTGAAGTGTAAGCCGTTTCAAGGAGAATCCGATAAGGCCAGTTATCTAAGTACTTATTAACCGAGATGTGTTCATGGCTGAAACAAACAAAACAATGAGAATCAAAAACAGTTCAAGGGTTGATTGTGTGACTTATGTTGTCTAGGTATACACTAAAGCTCGACGGTTCAAAGATATCAAATCTACCGATTGACCGAGTATATCCGATATACGTTCACTACGAAAAGTTTAAAGGGAAACCTACTTATCCAGATGCGATTAACCCTTACTTACGAGTCACACAAGTTTTTCATGCATATGTTTTAACAATAGCCATTCCCCATTCATGTGGGGGATTGTTGGGTTTTAGCAAGGTGTGAATGGGAAATAAAAAAAAGAGAAAATGGAAAATGGAAGAACCAATGAAAGTGGGGGAACCAATTTTGGAGGGAAAATGAATGAAAAGTCATCATTATCATCATTGCAAAAGTGCAAATGAAAGGTCATTTTTACCATATCGGTAGAAGAAAGGAAATTGTTGTCCTTATATTAGGAAACACTTCCTTTACTTCTTAAAGGGTTAAGAAGAAGGTGCCCCCTCGCGCCGTCGTCGTCGCTCGCTCGGCTTCGGCTTCGGCTTCAGACAAAATTTATTTAATCAATCTTATTAAATAATTTCCTTTCTTTTATAAATTAATTCAGAATGTTAATTAAATAACAAGAATTAATTTGGCACAATTGAATTTATTTGAAATTCAAGTGTAACGGTAATCCTTCCAAAAAGTCGTTACTTTTCCCAAACGGTAATCCTTCCGAAAATTACAGATTTTCTGAACAGACGCGTTCCTTGCTGCAAATGGCTATAAATAAGAGATCTTTTTCGTTTTTTCAAATACTGAAAATTTTTCCTCTCTGCATACATTTTCTTACATAAATAAAATTATCGATCGACTGAGTCTATGTGTGCTCTTGTTACTGTTCTTGCTTTCGCTGAAGTCATAGAAGTTTGAGGTACCGCTACAGCGTTAGCAGGTTAATCCGTTTTATCTTGGGAGGAATTAATCTGCAACCTCGGGTACAGTGAGGGGATTAAATTTCTTAAGGAAACACAGTGATTTCTGTGGACTCGGATTAAAAATTATTTTGTCAATTTCATCTTTTTTTGTTTCTGTATTTTTTTACTAACCTGAATACAGGAGATAACAAAGTGTTCATTTGTACATACCCAAAATTAAAGTACATAAATATTAAATAAGACCAAATTAAAAAGTGTGTTTATGTATTATAATATTGAGATCATAATGTGGGGCGGTAGGATTGGGTCACCCCACTCCCGGCTAACAAATGTCATGTAGTTATTTCATATTAATTATATAGTAGTATTTCATTTTATTATTATTATTATTATTATTATTGTTATTTGACCTATATATTTTTATACTTAGTATTATTGCATTTCGACCAAATATAAAAAAGAAAACTCATTGCATGCGTACTCTTCCCCACTAAACTGACATCTAACCACCGAAAGGACAAAAATATGATACTATATATTTATTTGTTAAGATTCAATTCATGTCCTTAAATTATTGGATTAAATTAATGCCAAGAAGTTGGATTTATTATAGCTCAAATGATTTAATATTTAGTAAATAAAAGAATTCGCAAGTTAATTATTTGACATGTGCTATTCAACTCCATCGATATGAGCTTGCTTTCACTATCAGATTTAAAAAAAATTAAAAAATATCGATGATTTATTGAAAATAATCCATGTGTCTCATAAAGGTAGAGATAAAATATGTACATCGATCTTAATTTTTTCTAATTTCAATTATGAAATTGCGACTGAGATTATTGATATTATTATGTAATATATCATTTCAATTGTGGTTACTAATGCATGGTATACATACTTAATAGAAAAAATAAAAACACAATGATAATATAACTTTCTCCGCGTGTTAGTTAATTACCAAAATAGAAGCATTACAAATCCAATGAGAGCCACCAACATTAGCACTACCTGTATTATGATGTATACTAAAGTATACTTTAAAAGGATTAGTAATACATCTATATAAGTTAATACTTATACTAATATGGAGACACTGCATAATTAGACATATTTACGATCATATATACTATTATTATTTATACTTTTACAATATTATGTATTTTATCATTAATTCAGAATTTTCTATTATATATTGAGGAAGATATATGTAGATACATGTATTTTTCGACCAAATACACTAAAATAGGAAGGGAGGCGAGTGAGATTTGTTATGTATTCAGAATAAATGTGAAGTGTGTATATGGTATGATTAGCATGTATCTAGGAACCAAATACATAGGAGAGAGACAAGCAAGATATGAGAGATCGAGGCGAGCGAGATTTGTTATGTATCTAAACTAAATTACACCTAATTTTGACCCCATGTATCCCAAGATACATGTATCAGGACGCCCATTTACAACTAAAATGTATCTAAAACAAATTACAACTAATTTTGACCCCATTTACAACTAAAATGTATCTAAATAATTAGCTCCTAAACTAGTGAAATTTATATAAGTTTCCCTTCTAATAATAAGTTGGAATTAAGTACAATAATTAACTAATTTGCAAAACAGAAAATTGATAAAAACTACCTACTCTCAAGCTACCAAAAATATAATACTAATAAGATGAATCAAGGATAAGTCATAAAATTTGATTTTAGCTTTGTATAGGTAGGAGTAGGACATATTAATCATACTCTCAAATTCCTGTCGCAGAAATGCTGAAAGCTCTTATTACAGGTCAGAACCTCCATCAACTTCTTTTTTTTTGTCATCAAAAGGTCAAAATTAATCAAATGTTTGGTAGTTATTACTAATGATATAATTAGGTGTCACATAAAGTAAAAGTCATTTGGTCCAAAAAAATTATTGTAGGGCCATCCCATTAAGTGGCGCTAATTTAGGCAGCAAAAGAACTTGAAAGTTCAAAAGTAGTTTATATTGCCCCACTTATAAAGAATTGGATCCAAATAGGATTTTTGGAGTTTGAAAAAGGTGAAAATATTCAAAAATGGGGAAGAAATTAAAGAAGAGTCATGTGTAAACTATACATTAAGAATACCAATTTATACTATTGAACTTCTTTTTTCAATCTTTATTCACAAAATGATATACATCATTTACAAGATATTGTGGAATTTATTGGTAATCTCTAGTTAATTCATGTACGAATATCTCCTAATTAATTGAATTTTCATATAATCCATTGCACTTGCAATCCATAGCTAAATAAAATTAGCATGACATTTTTTTTATTTAATTATGAAAATTTATCTGTCGCTAATTTTTTACTTTCTTATAATGGTGAAACTGTTGAACAAAAAACATGTATTGTGTACTTGTATCTAGCTTATAACATGGCTCCCATAATCTTTCTCCTTGTGGTTGATAATTAATTCGTAAAATTTTGACTTTTGAATCTTCTTCTTCGTAATCAGGTGTAAAATGTATTCAAAAGTCTTTTAATTTTTTAGGATCTTAAAACATATCAAGTGGAAAAAGTAAGTAAGAAATTACTAAAAATTAATTTATTTTTTCAAACGAACTAAAAAAAAAGTTATACAAATTACGATAACTATCAACACTTTATAGATTGAAGAAGTAATTACTTCTCACCCTTTTTTGCATTGTTCAATGGTACTACCTGAATTACAGGAGCATAATGAATATTCTTTTCGACAACAAAAATCATGACTCCATTACAAAAGGTTCTTAATTAGGACAAAAATGTCATTTCACCTCCAAACCAATTGCCTACATATATTGCTACATTTTGTTGAAAAATAAACTATAGTAGATAAACCATGAAAACCTCATGTACTCTTTGCATCCTCTTCACCACCGTGCTCCTCCACCTCTCCCTTATCCCCGCCCCCTCCGCTGCCCTCCTCGATCCCACCACGGTGTCATCCGTTGACATCGTCCTCGATGACTCGGACTACATCCGTTCGAGTTGTAAAACCACTTTGTATCCAGATACCTGCTATCACTCACTAAACCACTACGCGACCGCGGTACAACAAGACCCCGGTCGCCTAGCACGTGTCGCTATTGGAGTAAGCCTAGCAAAAGCTAAGCGAATGTCAGCTTTTGTTTCTAACTTATCTCGCGAAGCTGACTATGGAGCGCAGCCACGTGCAGTGGCTGCACTCCACGACTGCTTCTCCGTATTCGGAGATGCAGTCGATCAGATACGCGACTCGTTGAATCAAATGCGTACGCTCGGCGGCTCGAGTGAGTCATTGAGGTTTCAAATGAGTAATGTTCAAACATGGATGAGTGCGGCTTTGAGCAATGAGGATACTTGTACTGATGGATTTGAAGATGTGAGTGATGATGAGCCATTGAAATTGGACGTTTGTAATCGTGCAGGGAAGGTCAAGGAGGTTACTAGTAATGCTTTGGCTTTTATAAATAGTTTTGCCAATAAGATATGAATGTTTGATGAGTTTGATAAGACTCTTTACTGACCATGTTAATTAGTTGTTGACAAGTCTATAGGATGCATCCATCATATATCTATATTTATTCAAATCCGTTTTAATTTGACTGTCTGATTTTAATTTGATACAAAGTTTAACAAAGTAATTTGTATTGATATATCTTGATAGGAATAGGTTCTTTGTTGAGGACTCTGCCTTTGGGCGTGGTGAAACTCCAAAGGTATATATAGGAGTAAGTAGCCACTTTTTTGTTAACTTTTTGAATATTGTGATTTTAAATTTAAATTATGTAGAATGTATCAAAATGTTCTTTGATCTTGTGGTATAAAAACTGTCTGTTGAAAAATTAAAGTTAATGAGTTAGACCGAAAAAGAAAAGAGATATTTTTTTCTTCTAAAAAATAGATTAATCAAAAAGAAAAATAAGACAAACAAATTGAAATAGAAGTATATACTAAATTACTAACTAATCATAATTGTCACTTAACTATTTTTTCTAATATTTAGGACTTAAATATTAATATAACTAAAATTGGACAAAAAGAGATTATGTGATTCTAATTATTTTTTTTTGTTCAACGAGAAACAACGTCCTAGCTAATTTCTCTTAAAGTGCTAAAGTAATACTTAACTATTTATCTCTAATTTCTGCATGAATTATCATTAAAGCAGCTTGCCATTTGCAATTAGACTTGACAACTTGCACTTTGCAATTACCTTAAATTCAATTTGGGGCTCACTACAGCTTTTCTCCAATCCATTCTACCCCTTACCCTGTCTTCTTTTCGATTTGTTTGTCCTATTTTTTTGAAGAAAAAAATCTTTTAGAAAGAATGATTTTTTCCCCTTTTTAGCAACTCTCTAATTTCAACTACACATTTAAGACCACAAAATTAAAAGACATTTTGATACATTTGACATATCCTTAATTTAAAATCATAAGACTTAGAAATCTTTTTTATTTTCTCAAACTTTGTATTAGGTCAAAATAGGACAAATAAATTGAAACAATGAGAATATTGTTTTGTAAGATAAAGCTATTCCATATCAGTACTTTAGACATAATTATTAGACATAAATTTATTATGGTGATTCAATTATTAGATTCGTTAGACATAAATATATTATGTCTTGCAAGTCATATAAAATATTTGATCTTCTCATATATATGAAATTTAATTTCCAGATTGTAGACCAGCTCATGTCATTTGGATTTTCGAGTGGTTACATTATCACATGCGAATTACATTTAAAACCTAACAAGACTTAACAAGAGTATTATGTTTGAGTCCATAAACTCGAAGTGTTTTTTTTTTCGATCTCAAATACTAGTCAGTTTGACAAATTAAATTTGCTTTAAGATACATAACATTTAAAAAAAGCAAGAAGTATTTATTAATTTATTTCAATTCATCCAACTAAGGTGGGAGTGGCCCCATGCATGGTGGACAAAATGAAGGAAACAAGATTAATATGGATTGGACATGTAAAGAGAAAATGTGAGAGGTTGATTATACAGGATATGAGGAGAGATAAATATAGGCCGAAAAAGTATTAGAGAGATGCGATAAAATAAGATATGACTCAGCTTCAAATATATTCAAATGAAAATGATAACTTAGATTAAATTAAAATTACTAAATATCCTTCTTAAAGAAGTTAATAAGAGTTTTACAAAAAATATGAATTGAAGCTAAGGTGCTCGAGCGCATTTTCTAGCCTTTCTTGCTTTTCTGCAGAAGCAATTCCCTATCTAGGCCGTAGACGAACATTCATATTGTCAGATCCATTGGGCTTGCCAGTCCAAGTCCAAATCAGCAACATTAACAGGAGTGTTACCATTAGGCCCAACAAAGATAGTAGGTGAATATTGTGCAAATTCATTTGGCAATGATTTCCAATGTAGATTTGGCTCCCAATCTGCTTCTTTCACAACCTTTAAGATTTCCTTAACCACAACTTTGCTTGCTTCTGCTGTTAAATGAACTCCATCCCTTACACCCAAATATAACAAAATATCATAGTGAATTTGAACCTCAAATACATATATATATATATGGTAAGTTATCTGTTAGGAAAAATAATTCAAAGTTGTAAGAAATCGTGTCTAGACTCTAGTTAAGATTTGTAGTTAAATTCATATAGGTATAAGTTTTCATATTTTGAGTTAAAGTAGATTTTGTAGTACTATAAATAGAAGTCTTGCTAGTTATTTTCAACAGTAGACGAATAATGAAAATTGTACATAACAATGAAATTTTATTAGTTTATGAACAATATTATCTTTTATTATTTGTTACGGCCCCAAGTTAAAAATTAGAACCCTCAACCTCAAATTCCTATTTGAACAACTTTTTATTGTTGTTGATCCATTTGAATTATTAATAAATTAAACTAAAATAGCTTATTCAATCTCAACGATTGCTTATTCATAGGCTATTACGAGCTCAAGACAAGGTGCTATGATAAAATTGGTAGACATACTGCTTTTAGAAAGTACCGCTAATACATCCTGGTTCGAGTTCTAGTGGTGGCCTACCCTCTTGGATAAATAGATCTTATATATAAACCATTTTTAGAAAATCAAAAATATTTTCAAATCTTGAAATCGAATATATTTCGAAGAAATCACTACAAAAAGGGGTTACATATGTAAGGGTGTCAAATTAAGTGATTCTCAGTAAGGAAATGTTGCACATGAGTTAGGATCTAATTTTTCTCACGTACACTCAGTAAAAATAATTTTTTTAGAAAGTAGATGCGAAGTCTTAAACGTAATTGATAAAGTTATCTGCATGAATTTAGTTTTTTCAATCAATTATTTACCACTAATTAATACTTGAAGCTTTAAGTTAGATAGAAAAACGTACGTGAAATGAGCAGTTAACCAATCATCTCGATTTTGAAGTGCAGTCCGAAGATCAATCACCTTGATCCCCAACTCTTGGCACATTTTTATACAAGCTTCTGAATATATACATGAGATCTCATTTGAACGTCGAGAACTTCTGTTTTCCAAAAACAAACAACAATAGCAAGCCATCACTTACAAAATATACGAATTTTCGACGAACAACGTCGTTAAGAATAGGAATCACTGTATAATTAGACATACTTTACTACCAGTCTATCATATATACTATTATTATCTATACTTTCAAAACATTACGTATTTTACCGTTAATTAGGAGTTTCTTACGTATCTTACACTTAGATACATGTATTTTTGCTATCAAATGCATACAAATAGGGAGAGAGGCGAACGAGATTCGTATGTATCTCATGTAGAATCACAGTAGATACATGTATCTATATATATATGGAGTGATTCGCATGTATCTAGAAGAATGGCGAGCGAGATGGGAGAGAGGCGAATGAGGTGAGCGATATTCGCTATGTATCACAGATACATGTGAATCCACTTGGATACAATATATCTAGAACAAATTACACTTAAATTTGACCTCACGTATCCGAGATATATGTATCTGGACGTATCTGGAGCCACCAAAATCTGGTAGGATACATAATATTGCAAACTAGAGTGTATCTAAGTAATTAGTTCCTAAACTAGTGGAATCTATGTAAGTTGTCCTTAAAAATATGAGATTTTTTATGTAAAGTTTGTCAGAAACATTTCCCTACTATAAGTCAATAATATTTAGTACTATATAAAACCTTGTTTTTGTTAAATTTCAGTATGTATTACCCGAAAAATTTGATGATTTGTTCCTCATTCACTGGTGGAGTACTAAGAACTAGTATTCGAGTCTTTTTCGATAGGCTCTGCAAGCAATTTTGGTAATTTGTTAGCGATTAATTTTGCTGTTAAGCTATAAAATTTATCATGTTCGTTGAGTAGTTTTAAAATGGATACCTTGAGATGAAGTACAATGTTCTTCATGTTTTGTATATATTCAAGAAGAGGAACATGAGCATTTTGACCATTTGGATCAGGTTTCATTGAGTCATTTCCACCAAAGTATACAATAACAACTGATGGTTGTACTGCTGCATTCTTAATTATATATAAACAAATAAATATGAATAAGCATATATATATTAATCCTCTGTAATTATTAGAATAAAATAAGAGTTTAAATTTTATACACTGAACAACAGATATAGGAAGTACCTTTGGAAATATTTGGTCCAAAACCTGTAGAGCCAGCCTAGTGTTCCAACCACCATATCCACGAAGCACTATATCTGCCTATAAAAACCACAATCAACTTGATTTAAGATAATTAAAAAATGTATATTTATTTATATTTATTTTTATGGATTTTACCATTTAGTATCCAATTGAACCGCCTTCAGAGCATATAGTTTGGTTATAGTAGAATTAGTACACGAAAATTCTTTTTTGGAAAAAAAATATTGTGGATTGAGATTAGCTTCAATATCCTTCTAATTGAGTTCTACTTTCAAATATACTACCATTTACGAATATATAATATTTTTGTTATATAGTTTTGATTCCTTAATTTGTTCTCCAAGCTTCGGTCAACTAATATGCACATAGGACATTCAATTTGGGGTTACTTTTTGAGTATTTATATCAAATTAAATAATTTAATCTTTATAATTATAAATTAGAGTAGAAATACATATCATTTAATTATAATTAAATGATGAAAAACACAATCTTGCATTCATTCCTTTGATATAAACATAGCAAGAAGCTAAGTAAGTAGTTTTAACCCTCACTCTCCTCTCAATTGGATACTAAAAAACAAAACTTGGGATTAGGAATGACAACAGGGCAGGACACAAGCTAAGTGAGACAGGACATGACAAGGCGAAGGAATGCTTAAAGAGACAAAGTGAGCTGAACAAACAGGTCAAAATCTTAGCAGGTCAAAAATTCCTAGTTCAAATTTGTATCCCTCAAAAATCATCTCTACTCATTAAAACACCAAGAGACCAAAAAAAACCATAGAAAAATAAAACAACAAATTAAAGATAGAGTAAGAGATAAGTACAGTACCTTGCAAGAGTATAGATCAGTGAGGATTGAACCCCAACCTTCATGGCTATAGCTAAATTGCACTATTGAGGATCCAAATAGAACAATTTGTGGTCTATTTGGTCCAACCATTTTTAATTTTTTTTTCTCTCTTTTTTGTTTTCTCTGCAATTATTTGCAACAAGACTTGTATAAATTATTAAAAAAGCAACATACTACTTCAATTATTGCTTCTTTTAATAGTCTATTTGAGTTGGCAAATTGGCATATATTATATTCTCTAACTTCGTATTGTGATGTTCACATCACTATTTTTTATTGTCTATTTGTATTATGATGAGTCGCATGAGATTCGATTCTCTAATCTTTTAATAAATTTGTTCTTAATTTATATATTTTTTATAAAAAAAATTCTTATAAGAAATCTGAAAATAATAATAATTTATGTTCAATTTATAAGTGATTAGAGGATATCATTTTCAATGCAAAACATAGATTATTCATACACATTAAGTTATGTATTCTTAATTTTTTTTTAATTGTTAAAATTAAATTGCTTGATTTGATATAAATATGACATACGAATAAGTATTTATTGAAATTTAAACACGAGATGCGGATAAATATATTATTGGTATTTGATATCTCCAAAATATGAATAATTAACTCTTGTATAGATTTATTTGGAAAAATGACCTTAGTTAGCTTATTCTAATCTCTTAATGACCCGGAGAAAAAAGTGAAGCTTCAGCTTACCATTATTGGGCTTTGCTGCCCAAGCTGCAGTAAATAACAGAGGCCCGCTTAGCCAACTTGGGCTACCACTTGAATGGCCCATTTTACCCAATTATTTAAAGGGCAAATTACATAAATCACATACTTTTAAGGCAAAATTACAATTTATCCCTTAAAAGTTTATAATTACAGAAATTCCTCAAAACGGATATAATAATATAAACGCTGATACATTAATCTGATGTGCGAGATACATTAATCGTTAAGTAAGAAACATTACATTTTATACATGATACACTAATCTGATGTACATTTTATACATGATACACTATCTGATGCGCGAGATACACTAATCTGATGCGCGAGATACACTAATCCAATGTACATTTTATACATGATACACTATCTGATGCGCGAGATACACTAATCTGATGCGTGAAAATGAGAGATTTTGGAGATTTGTAAAACTTATAGGGGATAATGGTAATAAGTAAACCAAAATGTGTGATTTCTGCAATTTTTCCTTATTTAAAACTTTGAAATTAGTTAATATTAGGATAAACTACCTAACTAGACATACTTTACTACCATATATACTTATTTTACCTCTAGTTTAAAAAAATTACACATAATATCATTTTTAATATTTATATCATATATTTTAAAATATTTAATTAGATACACAAATCCCTTAAATATGGTATTGAATAATTATCTTAAAATTTAAACTCCTTAATTAATGGTACACAAATTATTTTCTCATTACCCTAATGTTCACCTCCACCCCACGTACTTCACATCCACCCCATCTCTCTCTCTCTTCCTTAACCAAATTGTGATAATCAACATCATATACAAACTCATATTCATTATCGTCATGGTCCATACATCTTTTCTATAAATTAGTCATTAACTTGCTTCTTTCAGATGACTAATATTATCCAGAAGAAGTTCAAGGTTTTTTCAACACAATTGTTGTATCAATGAGGTAAATTATTATTATTTTTCATTATTCTCATGTATCTTGGTTTACATTCCATTCACGCATCTGAGATAGAGTTCATATTGTGTGTACAATTTGATTGTATAAACTTTTACAAATTAGGTTTTTGTCATTGTAGGGTCTTCATCCGCCAACATTCAAGCCGAAAATTTAAGATACAAGGAAGGAATTGATGAAGAAGATGAAGTTAACAATTACAAATGAAGTTTACAATTATAGAATTACTATGGCTTATGATTTCATTATTTTAGGAACACTTGTTAGAGTTGATACACAAGTATCTTGTAAATCTGTTTTGTTTGTTAATTATTCATCAATTAATGAAATAAACTACACCCCTTCAATTCAAAACAATGAATCGTGTATCTTGACTTTTAAAACTGATGGATACGTGTATCTCACGAAAAATGATACATGTATCTCAAGGCCGAAATGTTCAAAAATTTAAGATACAAAAGAAGGAATTAATGAAGGAGATGAAGTTTACAATTACAAAATTACTATGATTTATGATTTCATTATTTTAGGAAAACTTGTTAAAGTTGATAATCAAGGATCATGTAAATCAGTTTTGATTGTTAATCATTCATCCATTAATCCTTTAATTAAGGAAATAAGTTATACCTCTTTAATTCAAAGTTATAAATCATGTATCTCGACTTTTAAAATCGATGGATACATGTATCTCGCGAGTAATGATACATGTATCTCAATTAATCCTCTAATTAAGGAAATGAGTTACAACTAATTAATTTAAACAAATGAAATATGTATCTCGATTTTAAAAGTCAACAGATACATGTATTTTCTATAATTTTCATATTCGATTTCAGATACCCATGAACTGGAATGACATAAAATTTTTGTGATATTCACCATGAGCAAAAGAAATTTAGAAAATTTGGTGATTCAAAAGGACGATAATTTGATGAAGAAGATAAGTTCAGAAAATAATTTGATGATATCAATCGTTGATGATGAGATGGAGCCATAATTACATTATGGTTGTTATATCTCCCATAACTTACTCCTTTAATTAAGGAATTAAAGTAAAACAATTAATTCAAATTAATTAAAATATGTATCATATCCTTTAAAACATGTATCTTTTAAATTCTAATAGAGTCATGTATCTTATGAACGAAAAATGGTATAGGTAGTAATATTGAAAACTAACGAGATTCCTAGTAATTAGGATGTAAAGTAGTGGGATTTATGTAGTTTACCCATATTATAGCTATTAAATATTTACTTATTTCCAACCGAGAACAACTCCTAATATTTTTGCCTTTTAATACAAAAACATACAAATTCATTAGGTGGCACTATGCACAAGCACCAAAAATAGTTGTGGATCATATATGGGTAACGGAATTCATTATTGTTGTCTTTCCTTGTTAGCTCTAAAGAAAGAACTCAATAGAATCTAACACCATTTTCCTCTAGTTTCTTTAACAAAATTTACTTTAAGATTGAAAAAAATTATATTCTTAAGCGTAGAAATATTTTAAACAAGTATTAAATAATAAATTAACACTTTGTTTTTGGTAAATCTGTTTAGGATAAAGCTAAGGACCGAAATAAATACCTTTTGTTATATATTAAGGATCATTTCAATCAAGCGAAATATATTAGACCAAAATAAAGCATTACCTTTTTAAAGGACCATTTTGATCATTTTCTCCCATTTGACTAGACAATTTTTTTTCTTCAAAAAAATGCAGACTTTTGAAATTTGTAAAGGAAAAATAAATTTCAAAGATTTGTGTCGGTTATAAATCATTTCATTAATGATAAATAGAAATTTAAGAGTTAAATTGATTGTAAATATAGAAGAGTGATATTTTTTTGAACAAATTAAAAAGAAAAATATGTCTATAAATTAATACAGAAAAAATATAAATATTAAGCCCATTCTAATATGTTACTAGTGTAAATAGTATAAAGGGAAAATGATCAAAAATTCCCGTGTACTATGTGAAAAGATAAAAAATTCTCCTCATTTATACTTTGGTTCATTTATGCCCTTATTGCTAGAAAAATGGATCAAAAATGCCCTTAATGAAACGGAAGTAACGGTTGCTTCTTAAACAATTTAATTAGTCTTAATTTTTCTACCTTCTTCTCTTTATCTGAACCCAACTCCATTTTCTCACAAGATTTATTTCTTCCTCTTTCAAAACCCTAGCCCCCTCTTCTGGATTTCTCAAATATTCTTAATTGGGTGTAACTTTTTCTTCATTTATGGTGATATCGAGTTTGCTCCCGACATTTCATTGTTTATGGAATATCTCAAGGTTTTAATTTTTCATATAGATATAAGAGCATATGCTATTATGGAATTGTAGCATTACTCAATTTCATATCGTGGATTCCTTGAAATTCAGGAAGATGTCTTTTCAGGCTGCCAAGCCTGACGTAGAAAAAAAATCTTGTGAAATCTGTGTATTTCTTTTGAATTTTTTTCACGAATGATGAATTTAATGTTATCTTTCGTTACGACATTATTAAAGATGGAATAAGATGAATAGTTAGCCACCACACTCCGACTCTTAAACGATGAATTCACCTACAAAATCATATTTTTGTTGTAATTTTTCTTTACACTGTATTTTCCTTAATTTCTCACAAACAAGTTTCATTTACTCTCTAAAACATGAATTATCCAATATTAAATTATCATCGTCTCATGAGTTTTCATTAATAAATATTAGTACCACTTGGAAGTTGATTTCTTATTTGTTTGGATGTTGAAAAACAAGTGGTATTGTTGTTGTTTCTTATTTGTTTGGATGCTGGAAAACAAATGAAATTGTTGCTAATTAGTGCCATAAAGTAAGTAATGGATTATGGTGATACAAATTTTAGAGTTGCAAATTCTTTAATTATATTTATGTTAGCTTTTAAGAACACAAATTGCACTTAAAAAAATTCAAAATGGCTTTGAATGTGATGATATACTCTTCTAGTATGCAAATGGTGCATAAATGCCCTAAAGAAGAAGATTCACTGCACATCACAACACCAAAAAGAAACAAATACTAACAAGACCAAATGTTAAACCATTAATCTAAATAGAGAAACAAGTATCCACTTTAAGATATTACACAAAAAAAATGCAGATTCACTGCACACCAACACCAAAAACTATCAAACACAAAACAAGTTCTAGTGTGAACTGTCAACAAGACAAGTTACACCATCCAACCAAATGCACATCCACATTTTAGTGGTCAACTATCACCAAGACAAATGTGAATTTTAAAAAGAACCACCAAAATATTTTCTAAGGTAATATTCCAAGTGCATTCAAGCAAAACACTAAGTACAATTCCTAGTCTTTAAAAGTTAACATCATTGTCATCATTATCTAGAATTTCTTGTCCCTTTCTAACCATCATCTTCAATCTCTTCTTTTTTCCTCCATTTTGTAGCTGATGAAGTGTAGTTGCTGCCCTACCTTTTCAAATAGTTTTAGTTGGTGAATAAGGCAAATTTATCGGTATTGACACTCCACTAGCAACTCCAGTAAATCCAATTCTCCTTGATCCAATTGTTGGCTTAGGTTTTTTCTTTCTCTCTTCCAGCCTTGTGACTTCAGAAACAACCATTGGCCTAAGTGATGAGTCTTCTTCAATATCAATTTCAGGACCATAAGGTTGTGTGGTTGAATAAACTGATTGTTGTGTCTCCACTTCAGTCTAAAACTCTATTTCTGCTTCATCATTTGTGCCACCTGAATGATGTATGTTTTATTTTGGAAAATATATTTGGACTGATTTAGAGTCGCCACTTAATTTTTAAGAAAAATCAAGAAAACTGTTGTTTTCAAAAGACTAAAACAGAAATCTAGTGAAAACTTAAAAAGGGTTCGAGGTTCTTATTAATATTCTAGGAAGGTTTAAAGCACCCAGAACATCCGCTAATGCGGTTATCCGACAATTAATTTATTTGGCTAAAAATCGTTTAACTTAAACTTAAATTGCAAAATTGAGTTGTTTTATAGTTAGAACTATTTTGAAGGGGGAAAAGGGAAGTATTAGATATTATTTAAGTGAACTATCTTGCAAAATTATTTCTTTAAGTATTTGTTAAGAAGTGACTGGTTTAGTTAATTTCTTAAAGCGAAGTGGACGTCTTTTGGGAATTTGAATTGTTGGTCTTAAGATTAATGACAAATATTAACAAATAAACATAATAAAACAAAGAGGGAAATAGATTGGGGTCCCAAGTTTGATTTTTCTGTTCGCCTGGACCAATACTTGGGCCTAAATTCAGCTTCGGGCCTATGGCCCATTTGCACCTGTCCTAAGATAAGCTCATTCTTCCGTTGAGCCTTAGGCCCACTTCTTGCATTTAGTACCTGTCCTAATCACTGACCCATAATAATAATGAAAATAAGAGGGCTTAGGCCCAAACATAACAAAATACAACTCAGAATAAATAAAGATGGGTTTTTGGCCCAAATTTTTAACTCTCGATATTTTGCCTCTTTCAGTTTCGGGACCTGTTCGTCAATTTTAGTGGATGATCCACTTGAAAAGGACCCGGTTTGAGCCTCCTTGGCTCAAAAGAAAAGAAATGCACGGGAAGAGCCAGAGCCCAATAGACCCACTCGATAGGTTGTACCCAAATAAAATAAAGAAGTGGAATTAGAATATTCATTTAGGCAACTGGGAAAGAAAATAAATAATTCAGCATTTTGGAACGAACCACCACGAACTAACATAAATCGAATTAAGAGCTAGCAAGATTATTTTGACATTCAAACTAAGACACAGTAAAGAATGCGACACATTTATGGCAACCAATAAAACATTTCCAGCCTTTGAAAAATCAGTAAGAAATGGCAACAGGGATAGGAAACATTTTCAACAAGAAACTTAGCATAAATTTTAATATTGATGCACACGCTTAAGAAAAGAAAGCAAGATATTAATTGGATATGAGTCAATCCACTAAAGTTTTCATCGAAACTCCGACCTAATGGTCAAAATTAACCCAAAATAATGTACATTTGTGTAGGAAAATGTTGCTGCCAAAATAAAATAAAAGGAGACATGCTCGTTGCTAACTCCATTTTAAAGGGGTTGGTCATTATATTAATTTAAAGAGAGAACTAAAGGGGTTGGTCATTATATTAATTTAAAGAAAGAACTTGCAAATAGTATTAAAACTTGAAGATGCACGTTTCATGCAAATGGGTTGTAACTCAACATCACAAAATAAAATTTTATACATACCTATCAAATTATAAAATAAGATGCCCACCAAATTTTAGAGGTGAATGTAGAGATGTAAATATATATATATAAAGGAACAAAATCCAATGAGCTGCCAGGAACACAAATCCACAAAGGGACATAGGCATATTATATATATATATATAAAGGAACAAAATCCAATGAGCTGCCAGGAACACAAATCCACAAAGGGACATAGACATATTATATTGATAGATTTTAAAAATTCCCGCTCTTAAATGAAAACGAAGACGAGAAAAACAAGACACACGACTAATTATTGCTAAAATGAAACAAGCTCGAAGCAACAGAGGGGCAACAAGGCTTAGATTAATATGTTGTTAATCCCCCATTTTAGACCGAGTTTAAACAAGTAAACTTTAACACAAATTCTAACAACACGATCAACTAACATATTGATTATGGGGAAGGAAAATAAAACCTACATCCCAATAGAGCTACCAGGTAAAAAATTAAAATGAGTAGTGACACATGTGACATACAAACTCGGTACAGTAGCAAATATGACACACGAACTGGGAATGTTGGCGTCTTAATTCATTCATTCAGCTCGAGGCGAAGGGAGAAAGGGTATTGTGTTGGATATTAAGCAATAAGACGTATTCACCGATATTCAAGAGACAAGACCGGGAAGGGAGACTGTTGACACCCAATTTCGATCTTCCCCAATATGAATTAATCATCGAGCTTCTTAAATTCTAAACGGGTTGAAATAATTGACTCTATAAAGTTCAAAATATTTTTCAAGTTATTTTAAAGTAATTTTAGTCGCTGTTTATAATTTTTAAGTAATGTACATGTTTTATATAATTTTCTATATAATTAGTATATATTTTATAAATATTTCGAAAATCATCTCAAAAAGATTTTAATTCTAGTAAGTATTTTATTAAAGTAGTTTAGTTTAAGTTATGGTTCTAATTTTGAGTCAATTGAGTTTAATTATTTTATTTCGTTAAGATTAAGAAGCTCGTTAATTAATTAATTTTAATTTGTCTTATTTAGTTTTTAGCCGAATTCACGAGTATTCATCCACTTTTGGCTAAATTCTTAATTAGTTTTGCCGAATTTGCAATCTGTAAAGCTATTTCCTAATTCCAATCAAACTTACCTTACCTTAAACCCATTTTGGGCCATTGCTTAATGCCAAAATCGGCCCACAAAGGCCCATCAACATTTGCCAATTCCTTCAACTAACAATAACGTCTGACGGCCCACTAACAATACTAATCCCTACCAAATCCATACACATACAATACCAACAATATATCCAGACAATATAACAACACAAATATCAAACCCATGTGCCCGACCCCACCCCTGTACCAGTGCCTTCTTCTTCGCAAAGACCAAAAACCCAGAACGTAGCACTGTTCCAGCAGCAGCAAATCACACATTTTCATCCTTTTCGGCTGTGAGATCACTCCACGTAGCACAAGAGGGACGTTGGAATCGATCAAAGTCGTCCATTCTCCCTTTCCTCTTCCGGAATGGAGCAAAATCTTTAGAAAAGGGTGTCTCTCCTTAATGGTTAAAGGATTTCGGATTTGAAATTCGAATGGGCTCTTATTGATCCGATTTTTCGGCCTCTCTCCCCCCGAAATTCGAACCCTAATTGCTCCCTATACAAACATATTTTCTGTTACATGTTGAAAAGAGGAAGAAAAAAAGAAGAGGGAGGATTGAGAGGAATAGGCTGAGATTTGAAATAATATATAATAAATTATTAGCTTAAGCGTTTGCGGATAAATATTGAAAAATAGGAGTAGAGAGAGTAAGAATTTTGGCACTAATAGAGCCTTTGTTCGCCTCTCTGTTTGCGTGAGTTCGTTGGAATCGTCGTTTTGGTGGTGAACTCTCGCTGATTCCTCTGCTCACCACTGTCCTAGTTTAGCTGCCCGGAGAAAGGTAACACTCCTCTCTCGATAACTTCATCTTCATCTCTTTCCTATTTCGATGTGATGCTTCCGATATCGGAAGATCTTGATTTTGTGGTAGTTCATTATTAAATGCTAGTTGTTTGGGTGATATTAATGTGATATGTGTGTCCTTGGCCGACGTTGTGGCTTTGTATTATCGTCAAGCTGAAGATTTTTTTTTGTATTTTTATTTCTAAGCTTAGTTTGGTTGTCTCTCTGGTTGGAGTCGAGTTCCTATTTTGTGGTTTTAGTTGTTTCGATGGATGACGACTATGGTTCTTACTTTAGCCTTCATTTTGTAGTATTTTTGGCCTCGATTTGTTCTACTCGGATCTCTCTCTCCATCTCGTTTCCTTGGTAAAATAGTTTTTTTTTTTTGTTTTCGACCAGATTTCAATTTAAGTTTAGTTATTGGTTTGTTTCCGCTGGTTATGACCTGTTTTGATGAGCCGTTTTATGCCCAAGCTCATGAATGTGCTTGCCTCTTTCTATTTTTCTTTTGTTCATGAATTTATTCTGAAGAAGCATGCCCCCTTTGCTCACATAGGCACTGTTGAGAATATTTTGTGTGTATTTATCACTTATCGGAATGATCAATGAATCACCTAGATGTCGTGGTTGTTACCCCAACAAGGCATGATATTGTAACCTTGTCATCTTTTCACTTTAAATAAAAATAAAACAAATAAGTAAATAAAATGAAAGATATTAATCTTGCATGTCAAACTGGAATAAGAGTATATTTAGCACTGATGTGTTTTTCCCTTTAAAATATTTTTTTTATGATGGTATATATATATATATATATATATATATATATATATATATATATATATATATATATATATATATATACATATATATATATATATATAGATAGATAGATAGATAGATATATTCGTCGTCTATGTATTTAGATAGTAAAATTTTTGCCTAAATGTATCTCTGATTGGTCGATTTGGTTACTGTCTATGTCACATAATTGCTCATGTATATTCATAATGTCTTTGTCTTTAGCATCTAGTATTAATCCATTCTCATTTTTTTCTTTTGTCATCTACTGCATCTTATAATCCCATATGAGTTTAGGCATTCAAATATTTTGTGAATAAATTTATGTGGATATACTAGGCGGAAAACATTAATATTGTTATGCATCTTCCTTTTACTACCTGTGGTTGATTATGAAAGATTTTGAATGAGTTGTGCCACTTTTTATATTATAATAATAATAGCATTAATTCAAATACTTACTGATCCTTGTCTTTTTTTTTTTTTTGCTTACACGAAATGTTCCCGTATGAGTCCATATGGACTCCTCCTTTTGCATTTAGAGTTGGGATGAAACCCAACTCCATTATCGAGTCAATCACAATGAAGTACAGGTTCCAAAAGTGAAATGCAAGGCTGTAAATCAGGTTTTTGAGCTTCCGGGAAGCTGAAAGTAGACTAATATACCTGCTGTATACAACGATATACAGTCAGAAAATATGGTATACAGGTCAAAACGCGAATGTGCAGAGTGAAAATGTAGAATTAAGGAATTTAAAACAAAATGCAGGTTCGGGAGTCTGAGAATTAGTGGTATACTTGGTGTATATCATCTGGAAATGGAAAAATGGGTCAAAGGCAATTTAATCAGATTTGGCCAAAGCCCAAGTCTAATTATCTCCTCTCCCTCTCTTATTTTTATATTGTGTTATTTGACTAACTTTGTTCATTTTATGGTTTAGTTTAATTAAATTCCCGTAGATAGCCATTTCATTTTTATCTCGTTCAAAATTAAAATATCTATGTTTTATACTTAGCGCTATTTTATTTAGTCTTGTCACTTAGGTTATTTTCCTTTAGAAAAATCCCCCCCCCCCCCCCCCCCCTTGGTTCATTTTTCCTTAAGACAATTAAACAACAATAATAAAAAACAAAATGATGAAAATAATAATAGCAATAAGTAAATAAAGAGTAAAATAAATAAATAAATAAATAAGTTCTTTTACTTAGTTTAAAATTTCAAAAAAAAAAAATTAGTTAAAATAAATGAGTTCTTTTTATCTAGTTCAAAATTTTAAATTTAGTCAAAGTCGTGATAAGTTCCTTTACTTTGTCGAAATTTCAAAATTAGTCAAAATTATTTTTGGTCAAATCGCCGGTCAACCGCGAGTTAGCTGGCATTCCGAGGGCCTAACACCTTCTCGGAATGTACATTGAACTTCGAACCCTATTATTTTCAATGGATTTTATCTGTTTAAATCTTTTGAAAACCCCTTTAATTTTTTCTTGATTTTTATTAAAAATTAAGTGGCGACTCTATTCTTTTGGAAATGCGATTTCCTTTATATATCTCTTTAAATATAAACAGAGACAGCAAACAAGACTTCAAACAAGGTAAAGAACAACGCCAACGATGAATACGAAACAACCAAGTATATAAACCTCATGTTAAAACAATATCAAACCAATGACAACTAATCAGCGAACAACCAACGGGATAATGATTTTCCAACATTAGCGAAACAAAATAGAAAACGAGATGAAGAGAAAAGCTATCGGAGGACGAGTGTTACCTTTTCAGGAGCAGCGAACCGGACGAAACGAGCAGAGGCGATGACCTTCACCATAGGAAACTCGAACACAAGCAGCAAATTAGAATATTTGGACAGTGATATCAAACTCAAACACCCAAATCAAGTATTTTCTCTATTTCCTTGGTGTATTTAGTACATACTTCAGTTATTTTTTATTTTTTTTCTCAGGCTATTAGATGTATTTTCGTTCTAAAAAATTTCCAACCAGAAAAAATCTTTTTCCCCTGCCTTAGTAGAGAATTTCCAACTCAAAAAAAAATCCCCATCCCACAGTGAACAGAAAATAAATATATATCAAGGAACTAGGGTTCGAAAAAGGGCGAGTGAGGTACGAAAATTCGGGTTCAAGGCCCATTCCCCAAATTCAAATTTGAAATCTTTCACCATTCGGGACTAGCATCTTTTCCCTGAAATTTTACCTCATTCCGGAAGAGGAAAAGGGGAGAAACGCGGCTGGGATCGACTCCCATGTACTCGATGTGCCACGCGGCTCAATCCTAAAGCGTAAGGACGATCTCGCGTGTTGCCTTTTTCTGCTCTTTTTTGCTGTGACTGAGAAGGACATTGGCGGAAGAGGACAAAGGACAGGATACGCGTACTGCTCCTCGTAGACGACGTGAGCAGGCCGTGTATTCTCATTTGAATTGGAGATGGGTGGGTGTCATTTTGTTGCTGTTTCTGCCGCGTTTTGCCACTGCTGCTTCCGTCCATTTGACACTGTTTCACGTTGCTGGAGTCGCTATTATCTACAGCTGCTGCTAACATTGGAAGAAAGAGGGGAAAAAGGGATTGGGTCGGGTCAAAGGGGGAAATTAAAGGAGTGTGGGCTGGAGGAATTGAATATAGCTGATAATTGGAAGTGGGCCTGGGTTAAAGAGGGAATTGGGTCGGTTGGTTGCTAAAAAATTAAGAGTAGAGGGCCCAATATTTTAGCTTCTTTTGTTTGTTGACATGGCCAAGTGAATTACTAATTTGGCCAAGTTGAAATGTAATTGGCCGATTGAGATTACAGACTTAACCAAATTGACTTCGTTTACAAATTCGGCTAAATATAAATAAGATAAATTAATATAATTAATTCATGAGCTTCTCATCTTAACAAAATAAAATAATTAATTTAGCTATAGGCCAATTGATTTTCTAAATTAACCGTAATCTAAATTAAACTAATTTTAATATAATATATGAAATATATCTATGAGGCATACCGATTATATCTATAAAACCATATGAAATATATTTACTATTCATAAATTATGAAAATCGACCAAGACCACTTAAAATGACTTTGAAAAATATTTGGAATTTTATAAAACTAATTATTCTAAATTGTTTGGGAATTGAGAAGCTTGAAAATTAACTATTATCGGGGAGGGTCAAAATTGGGTGTCAACAATGTACCCTTGGAGTTGAGGTTGTATCATTGCATTTCTTTTTACAATTTCTTGAACTAGAACTAGCTCTTTGAGTATTGTCCTATCAGCAAAGGAAAAACATATTACTTTAGTTCAGGCCGTTATAATATAGTCAAGTTACAAATTAGATGCTTACATTATAACAACCCCTTGTATTATGGTTAGGTTCAGCACATTTTTTACAATGCATGGTTGATCCCTTCCTGGATTGACTCCACTCTCCCTTCCTTTTCCCTGCTTCATCTGGTACTTTATCTCTTTTAAGTTTAGGCCTGCCTACAGTCTTCACAACTTCTGGTGGTTCCATGGCTTGGGCTAGATCGACTTTCTAAAATTTAAATTTCCTAATAGGTTGTATTTTGTTCTTGTAAGTTAGCAAATAAGCCTCCTTACAATAATACCAGTGTATTTGTGTTCCTGGTTCAACCCTAGAAGCCAACAAGATAAAAATGAATTAAAAATTAAAATAAGTAAATGAAGACAACAAGTTGAAAAGGCTAAAATTGAGGATAAAATACCTTATCATACAACATGGCCTTGATAGCATGGGTATTCCCGATAAGTCCCAAGACCTACATGTGCATCTTTTATCCTTCAGATTAATTGTATGTCTATTATCACCTTTTGTGACTTCGTAACCAAAGTCACCATTGAACTCAACCTTTCATCCATGAGCAATTTCCCTATAAACATTGTATAGCTTCATGTATGGTGGACTGAAATCTCCATTCTAACTCCTAACTTTCGCTTCATTAGAAACCAACCTTCTCATAACCTTCACCCTTATTTCTTCCAACATTTTGATGATAGGCATATGCCTTGCTTCCAGAATCCATGCATTAAATGACTCAATGAAATTATTGTCAACCATGATATTTTTACAATGAGTATCAAAGTACGCCCGACACCAAGTTTGAGGTTTATATTTCGCCAAGTCTTTAGTAGCTTCTTTATCTATGTCTCATAATTTTCTCAATTGATCTTCAAAGTCTTCAAAATATGTGGCCCATGCACACCACCACATAAGCTTCTTGGCTTGTCCACTCCTCTACTTTTTACACCAATTAGCCTCAATATGCCTTACACAATATTTGTACTTAGCCTCAGGAAACAAACTCTTGTTAGCATCAATTAACCCCTATGAAATAAAAAAACAGTCAACATCATTATTAGTTTTAAAATTGAAAACAAACAGTAGTATATTTGTTTAGCTCAAAGATGACAATATTGATTATCAATTCAAACATAAGGAAAAGATGTAAGTTTTACCTTTTGCATATGTGAGATGAATGTCACTCCATGTCCATCTTTAAGATTCAAAGAACACTTCAAAATCTCCAAAAGCCATTTCCATGTCCTGCCTGTCTCCTTATCTACCATTGCTTATGCAATAGGATAAAATTGGTTCATACATTCTTGATCCGTAGCAACTAATAGTTGCCCCTTATATCTTCCCTTCAAAAAAGTACCATCCAGCCTAATAAGTGGTCTCAAACCACTTTTCCATCCATCCTTCAATGCTTTGAAACAAATGTACATCCTTAAGAATTTCCTCCTACCTTGTAAAAGAGCTTCTTTTGATATATTGATAACAACATTGTTGACATTCAATTTTGGACCTCCACAATATAAATTAATCATCGAGTTTTTTCAATTTCAAACGATTTGGAATAGTTAGTTTTTATAAAAAATTAAAAATGCTTTTTAGGTTATTTTAAAGCAATTTTAGTCATTTCTATAATTTTTAAATAATAAATATGTTTTTATATAATTAGTAAATTTTATAAATATTTGAAAATCATTCCAAAAGATTTGACATTTTTTAGGTAATTATTTTATTAATTCACTCTAGTTTATTTTATGATTATAATTTTAAATTATTTAGTTCGTAGTTAAGTTAGTTATTTTATTTTCGTTAAAATTAAGACGCTCTTTAATTAATTAATATTAATTCATTTTATTTAAATTTTAGCCGAATTTGCTAATCAAACTCAATTTGATTACGTTCTGAATTCATTTGGCTATAATTTTAATCCATGGGACAAATCCTCAATTCAAAATCTAACCAATTCACCCAATCCTTCATGAGACCAAGTTTGGGCCCTTCTTAAATTTCCAGCAAGCCTAGACCTATCCCAAATTCCTGCTCACTTCACTACCCATCCCTTCTCCCCTATAGACCCGGCCTAACTCTTCTTCAACAAAGAAATCCAATTCAATCAAAACAATACATACAACATACATGCAACAATCAGCAGCTGTGACCCCACCTGCGTTCTCCTACTTCTTCAGCGAAGCAGTCCAAAACGTCAAAGCAGCAGCAGCTGGAACGGTGAAATCCACAAAAAAAAGCAGGTGTTTGCCCTCACCAAACCGTTCCAGCCCTGCCAGCCACGTCCCATCGACCTTGTGGCTACAAGATGGTGCCACGTCGACTGAAAGGGCGGTGGGGTTGACTGAAGTCGTCCACGCTGATCCGTTTGTCCAGATTTTGTGGGATTTGGCTGAAATCTTGTACAACAAGCAACTCCTTGGCCCTTGAAAATTTGAATTTGGGGAATTGATTTTCTAATTCCTATCCTACCCTTTCCCCAAATTTCGAACCCCAATTCTGAACAACAATTCTCTTTCTATAAATACCCTTTTCTTGTTCTCGAGTAAAGGGGGGGGGGGGGAGAAAATATTAAGAGTTAGGTAAGTGTTGAGAGGAAGAAATATATTTAAACCAAAATTTTTTGAAGTTTCTCGGAGTTGTGTTTCGGTGTGAAAACTGTTGCTCATCCCTGCTCGTTCCCGTTTCTAGTCTCGCTGCTCAAAAAAGGGTAAAATCCTCTTTCTCTTGATATTTCAATTCGTAGTTGATTAGTTATTGAGTTGAAATTTTGTGTCAAGCCATTCTGTTTGTTTTTGCTATGAAAACTAGTAGATGTATATTGTGTTTTTCTTTAATTTAAGTTTTGATCTTTGTTGCTTATTGTTATTCATCACGTAAGATAACTTCTTTGAAAGGTAAATAATACTTGAAGTTGGAGTTTTAGATACAAATAGTTATCGCTCTGTCGATCTGGAATCATGTTTCTTGCACCCTGAATGGACAAAATGTGAATGCTTAGACAAATCATTGTTAGTCTCATCTTCGTGGGAACTGCATCTTGTACGAAAATTGTTCCCTCTCTTTTCAACTCTCATCAATAGCTTAGTTTGAGACATTTTCCATGATTATTTTGCATTTAACCTCCTAGTCTAATTTTCCTTGTTTAGCCTAAGTTCAATTGTCTTCTCGGTCGTTACATGTGACCTTCTTAATTGATAAATTCATGATTTGCCCAAATGTTATTCTTGCTTTAACTCTGGTCAGTCAACTGTAGCTATTAAGGCTTGACATGATTTCTTCTCCCTGCTTCATTATGCTTATGCATATTGTTCTCTGTTAGTGTTCCTTTCTCATATGTCCATATATTTAGCATGTGTGTGAGCTCATTTTTAATTAAGGCTAGATAATGACTAGTTAGTTCTAACTTGGTTACTTCTCTCCTAATGATCTTGGTTGGAATGTTAAGAATATTAGTTGGGTTTTCAGTTTGATTAGTTTTGATTTTAGTTGTATTGTTGCTTGCTGTCATATATCTTTGTGAGTAACAATTTGTCAAGACAAATTGAAATTGTTCCATATCATGGGCTTAATCACGTTGGAATTATCTTGGTTCCGAACTTGCATTTCGAATAGTCAACGGAGGCCAAAATCCTTTCTCCTCCTGTCAGTCTCGCTCATCAGGATACAAGAAGATAAAGGGTAGCTGAAACAGGTCTAAATGAACCTGCTACAAGTTTCGAAAAGCAGAAAAAAAGGTTGTATACATCAGATATACACTCGTATACAACATCTGTATACCAAAAATGGGATTGAGCCAAAAGCCCAAATCAACAAAGAGTTTGGCCCCAAAAAAAGGGGCCCAAATTCATTTCCCCTTTGCCTTTAAATTATTTTATTGTCTTTATTTATTATTTGTTTTCTTATCATTAACTTTTAACTTTATAATTGTGATTTAGCTTAATTAGATTCCTCAAAAGATGAGTTATTTTCTTTGTGTTGGTTTAATTTTAATATATTTCATTTTTTTTTGTGTTCATTTATTTTATTAATTAAGTATATTCATCAAAATTTTATATCTTCAATTAAGTTAAACATTTGTCTTAAAAAGAGACGTTCTTTAATGCTTTTCACTTAACCACATTTTATTCATTTTAAAATTGTTTTTTTTAAGTTAAAGTATTTTTCTCAAATAAACTTTAAAAATGTTCCTCAAAACCTTTTCAATTAATTAAAATAAAATATACTTACTTAGTCATTTTCTCAAAAAGGGTTAGTCAATTAATTTAAAATGATGTTCGTGCTTTAATTTATTAAGTTGGTTTAAATTATTATTTCAAAATGAATTAAATAAATTCTAATTAATCTAGTTTTATTAATATTCTAATCACCTGTATTTCGAGTCAAATGTTACATTTTGGACCCCTTTCTCTAAAAAAAATAAAAATGAAATAAAATGCGTCATTTATTTGACTATTTTTCTCAAAGTTGACCAAATATTGTAAATTATTATTCTTATGTTAAATCTTTTTTTTTAAAAATAGTCAAAATATATTTTAGTCAAGTCGTAGGTCAACCGCATGTTAACGAACAGTTCAAATGCTTAAACCCTTCTCAAAGTGTAAATTGAACCCCGAACCCTCTTTTGGTACTTTTAAATGGTTTTTTCTGTTTAAATCTGTGAAAATTATAAATTTTTTTAATTTCTTTAAAAAATTAAGTGGTGACTCTTTTTTAAGTGTTTTTCTCAAATTGTTTTATACTTAGAACATTTCAAAAAAAGTGACTTTTCTAAAGATAGAAAAATTACGGCACAACAAATCTGGCGACTTGCGGGAGACTTAAGTAGGTTCTAACCATAAGATTTGACTATTTGACTAATTATTATTAATTGATGAATTGTTTATTTGTGCTTAATATTTTTAAATTGCTATAAACTATTGCATTCATGGCATAACATATTTCGTCAAACGACGCTTATTTTTTATTTTCCACTTAAAGGACGATTATGCGGGCCGCAGCCATTCGTTAACCAAATTGTTCTCGGGACACCCTGACGAATGTAGTTGGCTACTAGATAGTCAATGGTCGTTGACTGTCCCAGCCCAAGTAGTCTGCTTGGTCACCTATCCACTATAAATGAAGCTTACTCTTAGTCAAACTAGTGTAGAGCCATAATCAATCTTGAAATTTAGCGCATTGGCCTAAGATGGCCCAACACCCAAGGCGTGTTGGGCCTATTAGGAAGACCACCTTGAGTTCAAAGGCCCACGGCCCGAACGGACGTTCATATTTACGTGTTTGAAGGATACATGCGCTGTTTGAAAAATTGTTGTGCCTTGGGTTTGGGGTATCTAATTCTTTGTATGTTTTTGTAGATGGCTAAGCAACACTTGAGTTTCAAAATGGTCACTGAGACACCGGACCTCCTTCGTGTATGGTGGAACAATCTCAATGCGTATCAGAAAAGAGAACTTTCCATTCACTTGGGCCACTTCTCATCGATAATGAATCTCAAAGTGTGGCCTAAGTTCATTGAGGTGGTCACCCAATTTTGGGATGATGAAAGGATGGTGTTTCGCTTTGGAGACGTCGAAATGACACCAACTGTTAAAGAAATCAGAAATTGCCTAGACAACATCGGGATGTGCCAGAAAAGAAAAAATCATCCAGATCATCACATTTTGCTATCGGATAAGCCAACCAGCACAGAACTGAAAAACATGTTGTTACTGGTAAATTCAGACTGGCTAGACACCCCGAGTATTCCATTTATGAAATTCTATGAACGATGGGGTCACGAGAATTATTATAAGAATTTTCCAAATGAGTTTCTCAATCACAGTAATTGGAGTCAAAGTCAAACTCTAGCATTTGTCGTATGCCTCTTAGGGGCGATGGTATTCCCTCAAGGCAAAGGGAATGAAATTGATACTCGGGTTGTCATGGTTACACACGTCATCTTCGAGTGTGTTGGTAAGAAATGACAAGTCAAGAAATACTTCAACCTGGCCCCGGTTATTCTGACCAACATTTACCGATCTTTGGGCCAATGCAAAAATGGGTTTCCATTTTTTCAAGGGTGTAATATCTTGCTGCAATGGTGGATGTCTAAACATCTAGTGAAAACATACATGACTCAGAAGCAGAAAATGGCCGAGCCGAAAAAGGTAAGCCACCTTGACCACTACGAGTTATATTTGAGCATTAACAAATTCAAGATCCACAGCATGAGGGAAGCATGGGCTAAAGTCTTCTATGACATAAAAAATGGAAACGTACAATGGTTGTTTCAAGATTTCATGTCAGACAAAATAGTTGTTCAGGGGGCTAAGTGTCCGTTCCTAATTCTTCCTGGCATTAAAGGTGTACGACCCTACAACCCTAGCAGGGTAATGCGGCAATTCAGCAGAAGGAAAATTCTACCTTTCAAAGGAGACACTAACCGCTACGCCTTTGACTACAACGGGTGCGACAAAATACCTTACACCAAGGATATCCGTCAAGAATGGGGTGGACGAGTCAATCTAACGGAAAACATGGCAGAAAACAGGTATGAAGCCGGGTATGTTGACGAATATAAAAAATAGTTGCAGGACGATCTATGTGGTACACTTGAACCGACACCATGTACGGGCCGACAGATTGAAGATGACCAAGTAAGGCTCCAAATCCAAGCCTACCACTTTTAGCAGGAATGAGATTGAAGAGAGCAAGAGTTTCAACATAGGGAACAAGAGTTCCAGCATCGAGAATATGAAAGCCAAAGGGCCTTAGACTTTGCCACACAAGAGTTAACTAACACAAGAGTCTGTCTGATACGTTTGGATTCGAACTTGGATGATCAACTTAACACTTTCCACGGGGTATCGATGTCTTCCAAAGCTGTATTCATCAAGCCACATGTGATAACTAGCAAGATCCTCATTTGTGAAGAAGTGGAAAAAGCAAGAGGAAGAGTAAGTCCTTCAGCCTTTTAGTTATCCTGTTCCCCTGCGTGGGATTGATGCTATTGTATTTGCAGTTTATCCCTTCCCTATAAGATATATCCTTTTTGTCGACTTTGTAATAAATTCTTTAATTGTTTATGAATCTTGTTTTGGTAGGTGCAACAATTTGTTTCAAATGGCGCAATACATTTTTCAAAATCGCTAGGCTCACTCTTGGCACAAACGGGTCACATATCTGTTTAGGACGCGATATATGATTGTGGGATTTAACTGTTTATATGATACGTTGCTTTGAATGAGGACATTTTTAGCCCACCCATATTCGAAAAATTTCTAAAATATCTCCACAATTCTAAATACAAGTCACTACCAAAATGTTTGACCAAAATTTCCCGAGTCTTGAGTTTCTCAGCCAAAAAATAAAATCCTACCACCAAATCCTAAGACACTATTCTATCATCTCAGGAAAGGTAAAATTGTAGCTAAGATGGAAAAAGGCAAGAGTATCGACATAGAGCTAACTGAGGAGGATTTGAGGATGGATTTGCATTGGCTCAGACAGGAGATCCAAGAAACCTGAGAAAGGAGAATATAAGTGGAGTTTGCCACCACGGTTGCACGAGCAACAAATGTGGCACTAGACGTGGAGTTGGCAGCTAAGATGACAAAACATGCTGTTATAAATGAAGAAACAACAATTGTGCGGAAAAAATGCAATGCCTTCAAAGATATAACCATGACGCTTCAGAAGCCACGTGGAAAAAACCTTTTCTTTAGCCAAGAGGCAATCAACAGTGGTCCCGAAGGCATTGGACCTGAAGTTATTGAAGAGGAACTTGAGGAGGAAATTGTCTATAGGCCTCTTTTCCAGGGACGGTGGAAAGAAGGGAATGAGAAAATCGCCTCTGAAGCATACGAGTTTACCCCCCGTGATTAAGGCGAAAATCGGAAGAAGAATGGCTTGGATGGAAGCACATTTTATCTTTTAGGAACTTTATTGTCTGTTTTTCACTTTCATTGTAATCACCATAATTAAATGAATGAAAATGAGAATTATCTTTGTATTAGAACTACGTAGGGCCTGAATTCTCCTTTGTAGATACGTAAGTAGCCTTTCAAGGCCCGACCCCTACCTTTTTAAAATTCTCTTTTCCCCTTTCATTCTACAAGAAAACATTGAGTTCAGATCAACAGATGCCCATAGATGCAACAAAAAGCCCTAGCTCAACGCTATTTAACCTTTCTGAGTCATTAGCCTCAAAATAAAATTAGCAAATTTCTGCTTGTTCAAAAAAAATTAGTCCCCATTGTTCGTGGGTTAATATGTTCTCAAACGAAGCAACTCTTATGTGTTTACATATTTTCTATGTGCTATTTTGCATTTGTTGTCATGAATTTAAACTAACTTATTTGCCTTTGAGTTGTTTTCCTCTACAGGGTAGTTAGAACTGATTTATTTTGATAAGAACACCCTTATTTTACAAGATCAAAAGGCCCTACAGATTCCTTCCCAAGTCAAAGTTCTCGAAAGGGCAAGTTAACAATGGGTGATAACATTGAGGATATCGGCTTAATAGATATTGTTGTGGCTCAGCCCGTCATCGCCAATCAGAATGAGTTAATTATGCAGTTGATGCAACAAATCGCTGAGATGCGGGTCAAAATGCAGAGAAGGCAAAATTTGCCTAATCCAGCTTTTGCTTTCAATGCTCCAGCAGATTGAAGGCCTCTACTTCACTTTCCTCCTTCAAGTGCGGAACAAGCTCAAAACCCACCCTCCAATCCTGCTCATAACCCTTCAATCATCGACCTAACCACCCAGAATTCCCATTATGCCTCCGCCTTTTATCAAACACCACCCCCTCCTCAAAATACCAACCTCCAAGTGCCACTTCCTCCCCAAATGCCAACCTTCAACTGGTCCATTCCCTCAAAACGAAAACGTTAACCACCCGCAAGCTTCCCTTCGTCACCAAAATCAACATACCAATCCCCAGACTTTCCCTTAAAACTATCAAGCCACTCAAAATGCCCAAAGTCCCTCCATTGCTCCACTCCTATCTCAGAAAGCCACTTCCCAAATATTGGTGCCCAACGAGCATGACGCCAATTATTTTGAGCTCGACCACTACGAAGAGCGAGAGAGAGAGTGGAGGTCGAAGGAAAAGGCCGCCAAGATAGATATGAAGGAAGAGATCCGAAGGGCCATGAAAGAGTTGCAGTATATTCTTAAAATCGCCGATTTTAGTTATGAGAATTTATGTATTTATCCGGATTTGGATCTTCCGAAAGGGTTCAAGATGCCAAAATTTGATGTTTTTGAAGGAATAGGAAACCCCTTAGCACACCTAAGGGCTTACTGTGACCAGCTCGTGGGAGTTAGGAGAGATGTGTAACACCCCGTATCCGAAAATAGAGATTTCAGATTTCTGGTGTTACAGGTTGCACCTACAGACACCATCCACGGACCGTAGATGGACTCACGGTCCATACTGCAGGTCTGTGGTTCGTGACAGCAAACTTCCCCAGAACTCAGTCAGAAAATTTGGCTAAGTTGACCTACGACCGGACTTACGGTCCGTAGGTCAGGTCACGAACCGTAGTTCGTGTTTGTGGATCGATGCCCCAAAAGCCCAGCTTCAGTCTCAATTGTTGGTTGACCAGCATGGACCATCAATCGATCCACGATCCGTAGGTCTGACCGTAGATGAGGATCAACAACCAGTTAGCTAAAAATTCAGATGGTCATAACGTTTAGCACAAAATGAATTGTGTGTCTCATTACCGATGATACAATAGATAATTGAATTATCTTTCTAATGCCACCAAGTTTGCTAAAATCTGACCTCCGAGTAAAAAGTTATGCTCATTTTAGTGAAGGCTTGTCGAGCAGGCTTTACTTACGGACACAATCTACGGACCATAGATTGACCTACGGCCCGTAGGTCCAATCCGTAAGTCACTCCGACAGCAGTTAATTCAGGGGTCTTTTGGTCTTTTCCTATTCCGTTTAACCCCTTAGATACGTCGTTTAAACCCTAAATTACGAGGTTTTAGTTAGTTTAAGCCTAAAGCATAACTATAACTTACCTTAGTAAAAAATCATTAATCAAAACTTAGAAAATTAGAATGCTAAAAGGAGAAGAGAGGTCAAGAACCCTAGTTCAAGAACGCAGCAAGTTTTCTTCAGTTCCAGCCCGTAAATTGAAAGATTTCTCCGTGGAATTTGTCACCAGGTATGTGGGATTTCTCTAGTAGGTTCCTTTCGCCCATTAGATCCCTAGAATTCAGTGAGTTTCTTGATTCCCTTATTATGAATAGACCTAGGGTTTCTAGTTATTTAAATGTTCCAAATCAGATTATCATGTTATTGCTCAGCTTATCGCATGAATTTCAGAACCCTAGCTATGTATTTCTTTCGTTCTTGAATTACACATACTAGGTCAGATATTTCAGTATTCAATTTTACATGCCTCAGTTTATGAATGCATCATTATTAGATTAATTATTGCATTCTCAGTTTGCATGTTCAGTTTCAAGCTATCCAGTATTTATAGAAATTCAGTCATAACCAGTTAACCACTTAATTCATTGGGAGTAGCATAATACCGAGTTGGACTAGGGTTCAGCGTACCCATATAGTCCCAGAACTACGAGCTACGTAGGTGTAAGTCCCCTTTGTGGGCAACATTAGTTTAGTGATCATGCCAGTATGCCTCTATACCTCTGGCAGGGTATATTGGGTCCTCTCGATGGGGCGTATACATTGGACTCCACATTTAGCTCATGTGGTTTTATGTCAGTTATTAGTAGCTCCCACAGTTCAGTCAGACTCTATTGCATTGACCATATTTCAGTACAGTCAGTAGTCAGTTTCAGCATGTATATCATGTTCAGATTCAGTTAGCTCAGTATTCAGTATTTTCAGCATCTATATCATGTTTAGATTATATCATTGCTCAGTATGCTTTGTTCAGTCATATGTTATTTCAGCTTTACTCTATCCTGCATGCTCAGTACCTTTCAAGTACTGACGCATATGTGCGCTACATTTTCTCGTGATGTAGGTTCAGGTTTTCAGCATCCAGATCACGTTTAGATCTGTTCTTGATCTCCAGTTCAACAGAATCAGTGGTGAGTCATCATTCTCCGAGGACAATAGTCATGAGTTCCTTTTCAGTATTTTTAGTCTTTAGTTTCAGTTTTGCTAGATCTAGTTGGGGTATGTCCCAACATTTCTAGTCAGTTTAGAGGCTTATTTCAGACATAGTTAGATTCAACTTAGTATTTTGAGTTTGATATTCCTTTTGTATTAAACTCCCATATTTGATATATTCAGTTATAGTATATGGGTATTCCCATCTCTTCAGTTTATTTATGATTTAGCTTCCGCATCAGTTTATTATCTTTAGTATGCTCATGATCATGCCAGCAGGGTTAGCTTGGGATCACTTGTGGTCCTAGGTCCCGTGTCTGTGTCTCGGGGGTAGCTCGGGGGGTGACAAGATGAAGCTTTACTAATGCGGCTTTTTAGCTGAAGTTTGAGTGGAGAGGCTCTGGAATGGTTTACATCGCATGAAACAAGACAGTGGCCTAGCTGGAATGCTTTGGCTAAGGACTTTATTGAACGATTTGCCTACAACGTAAAGATCATTTCTTATCGCTACTCCTTGGAAAAAATGATCTAGAAGTCGAATGAAAGTTACAGAGAATTCGCATACAAATGGAGAAATGAGGCAACTAGAGTTCGGTCTCCTATGTCTGAGAAGGAAATTGTCGAAGCATTTGTGTCACGACCCGGGAGCACCCCCAAGTCGTAACAAGGCGTACTCGACCCCGAAGGGGTCTTATACAAGCCACATAGTCATTCATTGCATTCAATAATGAAAATAGTGCGGAAATAAAAAAAAACTTATTTACATCCACACATTTAAACTTCTTAAAACAACTTTAAAAACACACGGCGGAAGTCTAAGTCTCACATGGCCATCTTAGACACGGTCGCAAAACATAAGTAGGGGCACGGCCCTTTACAATCATAAGAAGTCTATTACATGAACAAAAGAACTTAAAAGTCTTGTCCTCGAATCCATGAGGACATACCAAGTCTTAGAGGAAAGCAATCCAACACTTCAAACTAGCTAAGAGGGATCAGTTTGGCGTACCTACAGTTGTAGTAAAAACATGAAGAATATTTGTTAGTACACAAAAATGTACTAAGTATGATGACCATGCAAAACATGCTTTAAAGGGGACATTTTAGTTAGAGACCATGCATTATGCCACCTTTTGAAATATCATGAACAATAGCATAAAAGACATACAAGACAAGCATAACATCAAGTAAGTCATAATATCACCTTTAAACAATATCAACATGAAAACCTTTACCTTGGACCTTCACCTCAAGAAACCCTTATGCTATACCTCGTGCAATGTATGGATGGCGTCCCATACCACCATCCATACTAAGGCACCACATTTAGGTCACTTAAAGTAACTTATCATTCCTTTCTTTCACCTTTGCACAATATTCATACATAAGAGGTATATCATTAATTAAGACATGACAAGGGAAAATAACTCGTAATATAACCCAAGTATAACATGCATAACATATTAAGCATTTAAGAGCCAACATTCTTTAATAACCTCATTTAGGGTACATTCATGTCACAGTCATTAGGATTTAGAGAAACTCACTATGACCCTCTCCAAGGCTACTCGTGCAATGTATAGGTAGCATCCCATACTACTACCTACACTTTGTAGAACCCTGTCAAGAAACCATAATGAAATCTCACATGATGGGAAGTAAGCGTTTAACCGACATAGACCATGAGCTTGTCATGGAATCCGGTGTCATGAATCCCCACACCGAAAAGAGGTGGTCTACTTGCCTAAGGAAGACCGGTATATATAGCTTAATGGATCCACTAGCTTCCTATGCGGGCACATAGTTTATGGGATAAGGTAGACGATCATTGAAACTTATGCCTAAGCTGTCGGGGGAGTTTCCATCTAACCAAATCCGCTCGGTGCTTAGCCTACATTCCCATAGAATAGTTCACTACTTTGACATCATCACACATGAAAGGGTGCCATAAGCCTACCGATTCAAGGTACATTATTTAACACATGAAAGGGTGCCATAAGCCTGCCGATTCAAGGTACATTTAGGAAAGCTCATTAACTCCTCTTGAAAGGGTGCCATGGGCCTACCGATTCAAGACTCATCATTAACCTTTATGGAAAGGTGCCATAGGCCTACCGAATCCAAGATTCATTTCGTATCATTAATGGAAGGGTGCCATTAGCCTACCGATCCAAGGTTCATTATAAGCATATGTGGAAGGGTGCCATAAGCCTACCGATCCAAGGATTCAACAATCAACAATATAATCATTTATACAAGAAAATGATGCATAAGCCCTACCAATTCAAGGTATACTTTATATTGAAGAATCCTTCATATTATATCATCAACATTCATGAGTGTCATCAACACATTTCTGGATTTCCATACATCTCATAACTCAAACTTTAAAGCATCGATTCATCAATTCTCCATAGTTGGACATTTTGTCAAACACCTTGAAGGCATGTAATGAAATCGAAGAACATGAAAAATAGGGTAGTAATGATGCTGCCAAACCAGTGAACAACCTACAACAACACCTTTACATTCATAACATGATCACATTATCTTCATTGAATTCTCATTCGTATAATGTCATGGTAACACTCCAATTTCTCATACTATGCCTTTAAGGCCATAAGCCTCACATACCAATACCCCAACAATACACCATAAAGTAAGCATGGGTAATGACATACTTCAACAATCTAAAGACCTTTAAACAAATTTGATTCATATACATTCATTATCTAGCAACCCATTTCATAAAGGCATAAACTAGGAATAGAGAGAAATCATGGGTTCATGGAGTATTTTCATCTTAAATCGTCAATACAAAAACAATATAACCATAAAGTACCATTATAAACCTTTTAAAACCATTTGGTGGAAGAACCCATGAGATTGAGTGAAAACCTAGATTTTTTCATACTTTGAAATAACTTTGGATTTGGCTCCTTGAATGGAAAATTAGACAAGGATCAAGACCACCATACCTTTGCTATGATCTCCCACGAAAATTGATGAAGACACCACCTTCAAACCAAGCCCTAGCTCCAAGTTCTTGACTTTCTTAAATGGAGGATTGTAGAGAGGGAAATGTTTTTAGGGATGAGAATGAACTAATGGTATATAGGAATAACATAAGTCTTTTAAAAAAATGGTCCAACACTTAGAAAAATTTTCAGGCGGGTGAACAGTAATGAACGGTAACATTAGCTCTTTGGAATTTGCGTTTTCTCGTCGGACAGACTTTACGAAAATGGGCATAACTTCTTCGTCCGAACTCCGAATGAGGTGAAACGAAGTGCGTTAGGTAGCTAACTCAAAGGGATTTCCATGTATATATTATGGCCACCCAAATAATTTGTGTGCTAGGAGATATGACCCTCCAAAGTAGAGCCTCGAAAAAGGCTTCACTTGGAAATTTCGGATTTTGATACGGTTGCTCTAAAATTTGGGTTAGACCCATTTCCCACTCAATTTGACCCCCTAAACAAGAATATGAAGTCGGATTTTCGAAAAACGAAACGGATCTTTTTATATACAGCTAAACAAGTTTCCGGTAACTTCCGAAGCACATTTTTAAGAACTTTTGGGTCAAATTCAAATATAATCATTTCATTAAGTTCTCGACTCCAAACTCACATGTGAGGCTCTAGTTTCACTCTATCATTTTCCGAGTCGTTACAATTTGTGTGGGCTCAAGAGCCCAAATATTATGATAGAATCATGTTGCTCGTTGGAGCAAAGTTTGCTGAGATAGTCAAGGTAGGTGAGACTATCGAAGATGGATTAAGAATCGAAAAAATTGCCCATGTTGCTGCCTCTCTCGGATCTTCGGGGCTATTGAAGAAGAAGAGGAAAGATGTGACTTCTATCTTTTATGCATCTGAGGGAAAGAAGCCCTCAAGAAAATTTTCATCTTACCAAGGTCGTTCTCGACCTTTGCAGAGTTTTCACTTGGCTTGTTTTATACAGGCAGATTATCAAATCCCTTACCAAAATACCCCTCCTCCTAGTTACCAAAATACTCCTCCACTTTATCAAAACCCTCCTTCAATATACCAGACTCCACCTTCTCACTACCGCAATGGAGCCCCAAACTATGCGAATGTCCAGTCAAATTACCAAACCGTTCCCCATACGTATCAAACCCCACCTCCACACTACAAAAATAACCCTTCTACTTACCAAGCTTCACAATCAAATTACCCAACTAGTTCTTATCTCAGATACTAAGCTCCTCGTCTAAACGCCCCAAATTATCGTCAAATGCCTCCTCAACAAGGAAATTACGATCCCTCCCGTCCCAGATTTGAGAAGAAGCCAGCTAGGATTTTCACTCCACTCATTGAAAGCCGAACAAAGTTGTTTGAGCGATTAACTGCGATAGGATATATTCATCCAGTGGGGCCTAAGCTGGTTGACACTAATTCAAAGTTTTACAGACCTGACCAGAGGTGCGCATATCACTCAAATGGTGTTGGACATGATACCGAGGACTGTATCAACCTGAAGCATAAAATCCAAGACCTGATTGACTAGAACGTTGTCTCTCTTCAGACAGTCACACCCAATGTCAATAGTAATCCTTTACCAAATCATGGAGGCGTCACTATCAATATGATAGAGACAGATAATGATTGGTGTGTGACAATGACGATAGTTTCGATCACTACTGATGAATTGAAAGGGGTTGTAGCTTTATTGAGCATTAGAGAGAAGAAAGAGTTTGTGATTTCGACACCCGAGAAGGCTTTTGGCTTGGTGGCATGAGAAATTCTTACCAGACCAAAGGTTGTGATTGAAACAGCTGCTACCCAGGGTATGACCAGATTCGATAGGTGCTACACACCGAAAAAATTGGCTTAAGGAGGGCAGAAGAAGGACCAAACAAAACGGCCGATCAGTAAAGCCGAGGCTGAGGAGTTCTGGAGAAAAATGTAGCCAAAAGATTATTCGATTGTGAAGCATTTGAAGAAGACACCGACTCAGATTTTTGTATGGGCTTTATTGATAAGTTCACAGTTGCATTGGCAGGCTTTAATGAAGGATTTAGATGACACGTATGTTCCCATGGGTACCAACAGTGACAATCTAGCAACCATGATAAACCAGGTCATTTGAGGACACCGAATCAATTTTTGTGACGAAGAGTTACCCTTTGAAGGCAGGATGCACAACAAAGCTCTGCACGCTACCATCAAATGTCGAGATAAAATTATAAATCATGTGTTGGTCGATGATAGGTCCGATCCCAATATCTGCCCCCTTTCGACTCTCAAGCAGCTGAAATTCAACTTGGGAAAGGTTCAACAAAACCAGGTCAATATTAGAGCTTTCGATGGAGTGCAGAGAGACACGATAGGGGCAGTGAACTTAGGAATCCAGATGGGTCCTGCAGATTTTAACGTGGAGTTCCAAGTGTTGGATATCAATACCAGTTATAATTTGCTTCTAGGAAGACCGTTTATTCATACAGTTGGGGTTGTGCCGTCTACCCTTCACCAACTGATAAAATTTGTTTGGAAGGACCAGGAATTGGTCACTCATGGTGAGGGAAGCCATTCCAATGGATATGCACCTATCATTGATGAGGTCTCTCGAGGTTGTAATTTCTACACGGTGGAGCTAGTAAATGCCACCGGTAACGATTTGGCTTCAAAGTCCCTATGCCTCATGTGTACAAGATGATAGCTACAGTCATGCTCCAGAGTGGTTCGAACCAGGTTTCGAATTGGGGAAACATTTTCAAGGAATTGTTGAGCCTATCCAAATTCCAGCCAAATGAGCCAAGTTTGGTTTGGGGTATGTCTCCATAGATAATGAAGCAGAGATGAAGAACAAGAGTGTTGATCAAGCATTGACCAAGCTAATTCCTCATCTGTACCAGTCATTCCCGGCCCAAGGATACGTTAATGATGATGGTCTCGGGGAAGGAATCTGGGGCATTTTTGAGAAGATTGATGCGGTCATCAAGGATGAGACTGGGACATCAGGCATTCGTGATGCAGAATCTGAGGAGCAATTACAGAATTGGACCTCCACACCACTCCTGATTTCCCGCTCAGCTTGGTAGAAAAGACATGTGCTTATGTTTGTTTTTTTTAATCGATGGTGGTCCGGAGGAGGCCCAAGACCCACCATTTATGCAATTTTTATTTGTTTGAGTTTCTTTTTAAAAATTTCCCCGTGATGTTTAAAAGGGTGAAATGGCCCTTAGCCATAACCCAAAGTTTGTGCTTGTTTTTCAATTTAAATGAAAGCCTCTTTTATCAAAATTTGTTTTCCTATCTGTTCATATTTTACTTATCTAACTTTGTTTGTTTATGATTTCAGTAATATTAATTTAAAACCTGCCAATATCATGTCATGTCATGAATCGAGAGAATAAAATAAGGTAGGAGATGATGAGTACGAGGAATATGAAGAAGAAAATGAGGTACCTGAACATGTTGCTGAAGAATTCTGACAATTTGAAAATCAGCACAAGTCGAGTCTTGAAGAAACTGAGACGATAAATTTCGGAGGTAAAGAATGTGTCAAAGAGGCCAAAATTAGTGTCCATATGATCGAAGCTTAAAGAAGGGACCTGGTTCGTTTTCTTATAGAATACATTGATGTATTTGCCTGGTCTTACAGAGATATGTCAGGGCTGAGTACGAATATAGTGTCCCACAAGTTGTCGATCAATCCAGAATTCATTCCAGTAAAGCAAAAGACTCGAAAGTTTAATGCTGAGTTGAGTTTGAAGATCAAAGAGGAGATTACCAAACAGATCGAGTCTCAAGTAGTGGAAGTGATGCAATATCCAACTTGGTTAGCCAATGTTGTTCCGGTTGTCAAGAAAGACGAAAATATCAAAATTTGTGTTGACTACAGAGGTCTCAACAAAGCAAGCCCGAAATATAATTTTCCATTGCCAAACATCCACATTTTTATTGATAACTGTGCTAAGCATGAGATTCAGTCATTTGTGGATTGTTATGCGGGTTACCACCAGATCTTGATGGACGAAGAAGATGCAGAAAAAATAGCTTTCATTACGCCTTAAGATTATATCATTATCGGGTGATGCCATTTGGTCTCAAGAATGCCGGTGCTACTTATATGAGGGCTATGACAACCATTTTTCATGATATGATTCATATGAAGATTGAGGTGTATGTAGATGACGTCATAATCAAATCCCGTAAGAGTTCGGATCACTTGACTCATTTGAGGAAATTCTTTGATCGCCTATGCCGGTATAATTTGAAGTTAAATCTCATCAAATGTGCTTTCGGAGTGCCAGCTGTCAAGCTGTTAGGATTTATAGTCAACAGGAGGGGCATTGAGCTTGACCCTTCCAAGATCAAAGTAATACAAGAGTTATCTCCTTCGAAGACCAAAAAAGAGGTGATGTGTTTTCTAAGAAGACTGAACTACATCAATTGGTTCATAACTCAATCCACCGTGGTGTGTGAGCCCATCTTCAAGATGCTGAAAAAAGATGTCTTAACCAAGTGGACCGGAGAATGTCAAAATGCTTTTGATGCCATCAAGAATTATTTATCCAATCTGTCGGTGTTGGTTCCTCCACGGGAAGGAAGTCCTTTGTTGCTAAATTTATATGTCTCGAATAACGCATTTGGATGCGTGCTTGGTCAACATAATGAGACTGGGAAGAAGGTGAGAGCCATTTATTACTTGAGTAAGAAATTCACTCTATATGAGGCTCGTTACACTCTTTTAGAGAGGACATGTTGTGCCTTGACTTGGATTGCTCAAAAATTGAGACATTATTTGTCTTCTTATACCATATACCTTATTTCCAGGATGGACCCGTTGAAGTATATTTGCCAGAAAGAAATGTCGACCGGGAAGTTAGCTAAATGACAAATGCTTTTGAGTGAATTTGATATTGTGTATGTAACTCATAAGGCGATAAAAGACAAGCCTTGGCTGATCATCTTGCGGAGAATCCAGTTAATGAAGAGTATGAACCACTCAAGACTTATTTTCCCGATGAAGAAGTTGCATTTGTGGGTGAAGATATTTCTGAAGCGTACCCTGGTTGAAGAGTGTTTTTTGATGGAGCGGCGAATCATCAAGGGAAATGTATCAGAGCGGTCTTAGTGTCAAAATATGGTCAGCACTATCCTATGGTGGCTAAAATCCAATTTGATTGCATGAACAACATGGCAGAATATAAAGCTTGTATCCTTAGTTTGAAGATGGCTATCGACATGAATGTTCATGAGCTCCTGGTTATTGGAGATTCAGATATGTTGATTCATCAAGTTCAAGGAGAATGGGCCGTAAAGAATCCAAAGATCACACCGTACGTACAATATATACAGAAGTTGTGCAAAAAATTCTACAAGATCGAGTTCAGACACACTCCCAGGACACAAAATGAGTTGGCCGATGCTTCTGCCACCATCGCATCAATGATTAAGCATCCCGATACAAGTTATATTGATCCAATGGATATAGAGCTAAAAGAGTAGCCTGTCCATTGTTCACATATCGAAGTGGAACCAGACGGTTTGCCTTGGTATTTTGACATCAAAAAGTATTTAGAGACCGGGACTTATCGTGAGAATGCAACGTTCAACCAGAAGAAATCAATTTGCCGTATGGCTAACAGTTTCTTTCCAAGTGGGGAAATCTTATATAATAGGACTGCAGATTTAGGTCTTCTCAGATGTGTCGATGCTAGTGAAGCTGCGAAGCTTTTGGAACAGATACATGCTGGAGTTTGTGGTACTCACATGAATGGGCTCACTTTGGCGAGGAAGATCCTCCGAGCTAGTTATTTTTGGATGATTATGGAGCATAATTGTTGCAAGTTTGCGTAGAAATGTCAAGTGCATGGTAATTTAATTCGAGTGTCGCCTCACGAACTTAATGCTATGAGTTCGCCTTGGCCTTTTATAACTTGGGGCATGGATGTCATTGGTCCAATAGAGCCAGACGCCTCTAATGGACACAAATTTATTTTAGTTGTCATTGACTACTTTACCAAGTGGGTGGAAGCAACTTCATATAAGTCAGTGACCAAGAAAGTTGTAGCTGATTTTGTTCGCAACAACTTGATATATAGGTTTGAAGTACCAGAATCCATCATTACTGATAATGGAGCAAATCTTAACAGTCATTTGATGAGAGAGATATGTGAACAGTTCAAGATTACTCACCGAAACTCAACTGCCTATCGCCCTCAAATGAATGGAGCTGTAGAAGCCGCCAATAAGAACATCAAGAAGATTTTGAGGAAAATGATTGACAATCACCGAGGTTGGCATGAGATGTTGCTATATGCTTTATTGGGATACAAAACGACTGTTAGGACGTCAAACGGAGCAACTCCATACTTGTTGGCATATGGAACAGAAGTAGTTATACCTGTCGAAGTTGAAATACCCTCATTGAGAATCATCCAAGAAGCTGAATGGAATGGCATTAATTGGGTTCGAAAGCGGATTGACCAGTTAACATTGATCGATGAGAAGAGAATGGTCGATGTTTGTCATAGTCAACTGTATCGACAGAGAATGAGTCGCGCTTTCCACAAGAAAAGTAAGAGCTAGGATATTCGAAATTGGCCAATTGATTCTCAAACGTATTTTCCCTCATCAGAATGAGTACAAAGGGAAATTTGCACCAAATTGGCAAGGACCCTACATGGTTCGCAAAGTATTATCTGGAGGTGCTTTAGTCCTATCGGAGATGGATGGCACAGAATGGCCGAAACTAATCAACTCAGATGCTGTAAAGAGATACTATGTGTGAAGTTTCAGTATGTTTATCTCTGATTTCTTTGTAATCGTTTTATTTGCTTGTAATCGCTTTGTTTAAAATTTTATCCCTCTGGAATGAACTAAGTCTTATCTAAATTCTCAAGAATGAGATACGTAGGTGGTCTATGTCAGCCTCGGTCACTCCTCTACCCCTTTTTAATGTTTTCTTTTGTAATTGAACTACGTTCGACCTGAATTCTCAAGAATGAGATACGTAGGCGGCCTATGTCGGCCTTGATCGGTTTCTTTGTAATTTTCCTATTTTTGTTAATCCTCAAGAGGAAAACTATGTTTGACTTGATAATTCATGCGTTAACGGGATGCGTAGGCACCACAATGGCTTGGTCTCATCTCCCGTAAGATTTCTATCTTTCCTTAAAATAGAAACTAGATAGAATTTTTGAGAGGGACTCAAAAATTCTAAAGAAGAAGATCTCACCAAAAAAGTCGAGATCGAAGTTACTTTGAGATTTGCAACTGGGATAGAATTTTTGAGAGGATCTCAAAAATTTCATGATTTGCTCACCAACTGTTAAAGATAAGCCAAGACAGTTAACTAGGACAGAAAATTTGAGAATGGCCTCAAAATTTCAACAAGGTTCATCGGGAGTGTAGAACAACTTTGAATACTTCCTAGCAAATAATTAGATAGACCTCGAAGCATCAACCTCAAAGGCGTTCGTTAAAAACTCGACGTGACATGGCACTTGGCAATGACCTTTCCCCAAAAATTACTTTTTTGAAAAAAACCTATTTTTCTCAAAACTTTCCTTTCATGTTTCAATTATTTTTGCATAAAAATGTTTTGTCTTATCTATCAAGAAGCGGGAGATCAGAGATAGCAAGATAAGGGGTAGACAACCAAAGAGATCGACACAGATTAGTTCATTTTTAAACTAACAATTTTTCTGTGGATGCAAGTTTATAGGTTTACCTTAAAATCAACATATTCATCTATTCAATGAATATGGAGAAGTCAAAAGGGCGAAGAACTCCTTAAAATTGACAATTTTTTCTGTGGATGCAGGAAATATTTTAGGCTTCTTATGACAAAGAATTGGGAATATGAATAGCATTATTCAAATTCTCAACAAGGCGAGGTCCAAAATGAATATGCCATTATGTTCGGAAATGGAACAAAGAAAAACCTCGAAGAAAGAAATTTTATTTATTTTCCAGCAACTAAAGATACTTGGAGGACATTATTTGGATCATATTATCAGACATGATAATATTACTACCCGCAGAGTCATTTATATTGTATTGTCAAATGAGACGATATCACTACTCTGAGGGTCATCTTTAGTTATATTGTTGATTGAGATGATACCGCCATCCAAAAGATACCCAGAAGATCACTTATATTGCTCGGTAAAGCATTATCTTCGTTCAACATCAGGAAGACATCATAAAAAATATATGCATTGCAAGAAAAGAGACTCATGCATTGCAAGAGAAAGATTCATGCATCGCGGGAAAGAATTCATGCATTGCAAGAGAAGATTCATGCATTGCAAGAAAAGATTCATGCATAGCAAGAGAAGACTCATGCATTGCAAGATGAGATTCGTGCATAGCAAGAGAAGATTCATGCACTGCAAGAGAAGATTCATGCATTGCAATACGAGATTCATGCACTGCAAGAGAAGATTCATGCATCGCAAAAAAAGAGTCATGCATAGCAAGAGAAAGATTCATGCATAGCATGAGAAAGAATCATGCATAGCAAGAGAAGAAGTCATGCATAGCAAGAGAAATAAATCATGTATAGCCAAAGAAGGCAACCATGCATCGCAAGAGGAAGAATCACACATCGCAAATAAAGAGTCATGCATCGCAAGAGAAAGATTCATGCATTGCGAGGAAGGAAACCATGCATCGTGAGAAAATCAACATCGACTGCATCATTGTCATTTGCAAGAATATTTTAAGAGAACCGTCAACAACGGCGTTAAGAGAAACTATCAACATATTTCATCGGCCTACTTTATTGCTTCGACATCAAAATAAGAGTATATTGAAGATTATATTGAAAATATAATATACAAGATTTATTTGCTTTACGTCAAACCCGATGAAGCTGATGTCAATGTTTAAGGAGAGAAGTTAAGTGTCAACACGGTAAAAGACACCATCTTTCCATTTGAATTGCATTTTTATGCTAATGAGTTTTATCTCAGGCTTTATCAAGAGTATCCATGAGGATGAATTCTCAAAACAAACCACAGGTGCGGACGACATAAAAAAGGATGCAGCATAACGAGGAACTTTTCTTAGCAGCGAAACTGGAACATAGTCCAAAGAGGAGTGCCAAACTCTTAAGACGCGAGCAGAGGAGCAGCTTCCACCACAATCAACCCACACCCTTATTAGAAGGCATGTGGGTTTATCTTTGGATTTGTCGGTTTCAGTTTGGCATTCGAAAATTTTGGTCTCTACCGAAAGCAGCCTTCCAATCTGAGTGACAATGCACCAAGAGCTTCGAAAATTATTCCCATGCAAGTTCTTAATTGTGGATGTGAAGCATGCCACAGTCATGGCTAAGAGGTTGCAAGCCTCCTTTTCTTACTCGATTTATTTTTGTCACTCCCCCTAAACCGCAAGCTATCTAGCATAATAGATTTACTTTCAATCGATCGAGTCGAACTACAAACAGCCTGATTCCCTAGGTCGAGGGATATGTAGGCGGGATCAGTGTTGAAACTCAACTGTATTCCATCAATCGCTCTTAAATCTTATTCTCGAGCATTTCGGTCTCTCCATAATTCGATATCGGGATAGCTTGTGAACCCTTTCAGAGTCGTGCATTAAATCAAACATATCGAGCTACAAGTGACCTGAATTCTGATAGAGCATGAGATATGTAGGAAACATATTTTCAGGGTTTGGCCATAATTTTTAAAGTCCACACCAAAATTCTTTTCTATAAGATGAAGACATGGTCGGTCAAAATTGGATTTGTCAATTTCATTTGCCTCGAATTTCTTTCATCAATCTAAGTCAAACGAGGGACAATTGTTGACACCCAATTTTGGACCTCCACAATATAAATTAATCATCGAATTTTTTCAATTTCAAACGATTTGGAATAGTTAGTTTTTATAAAAAATTAAAAATGCTTTTCAGGCTATTTTAAGGCAATTTTAGTCATTTCTATAATTTTTAAATAATAAATATGTTTTTATATAGTTAGTATATTTTATAAATATTTGAAAATCATTCCAAAAGATTTGACATTTTTTAGGTAATTATTCTATTAATTCACTCTAGTTTATGTTAACTTTATAATTTTAAATTATTTAGTTCGTAGTTAAGTTAATTATTTTATTTTTGTTAAAATTAAGACGCTCGTTAATTAATTAATATTAATTCATTTTATTTAAATTTTAGCCAAATTTGCTAATCAAACTCAATTTGTTTATGTTCTAAATTCATTTGGCTATAATTTTAATCCATGGGCCAAATCCTCAATTCAAAATCTAACCAATTCACCCAATCCTTCATGAGACCAAGTTTGGGCCCTTCTTAAACTTCCAACAAGCCCAGGCCCCATCACAAATTCCTGCTCACTTCACTAAGCCATCCCTTTTCCCCTATAGACCCAACCAAACTCTTCTTCAACAAAAAACCCAATTAAATCAAAACAATACATGCAACATACATACAACAATCAACAACTGTGACCCCACCTGCATTCTCCTTCTTCTTCAGCAAAGTAGTCCAAAATGTCAAAGCAGCAGCGGCTGGAATGGCGAAATCCACAAAAAAATGCAGGCGTCTGCCTTCACCAAATCGTTCCAGCCCTGCCAGTCGCGTCCCATCGACCTTGTGGCTATAAGATGGCGCCACGTCGACCGAAAGAGTGGTGGGTTTGATCGAAGTCGTCCACACTGATCCATTTGTCCAGATTTTGTGGGATTTGGCTGAAATCTTGTACAATGAGCAACTCTTTGGCCCTTGAAAATTTGAATTGGGGGAATTGATTTTCTAATTCCTATCCTACCCTTTCCCCCAATTTTGAACCCCAATTCCCTTTCTATAAATACCCTCTTCTTGTTCTCGATTAAGGGGGGAGAAAATATTAAGAGTTAGCTAAGTGTTGAGAGGAAGAAATATATTTAAACCAAATTTTTTTGAAGTTTCTCGGAGTTGTGTTTCGGTTTGAAAATTGTTGATCATCCCTACTCGTTCCCATTTCTAGTCTTGCTGCTCAAAAAAGGGTAAAATCCTCTTTCTCTTGATATTTCAATTCATAGTTGGTTAGTTATTGAGTTGAAATTTTGTTTCAAGTCATTCTTTTTGTTTTTTTGCTATGAAAACTAGTAGATGTATATTGTGTTTTTCTTTAGTGTAAGGTTTGATCTTTGTTGCTTATTGTTATTCATCACGTAAGATAACTTCTTTGAAAAGTAAATAATACTGAAAGTTCGAGTTTTAGATACAAATAGTTATCGCTCTATCGATTTGGAATCATGTTTCTTGCTCCCTGAATGGACAAAATGTGAATGCTTAGACAAATCATTGTTAGTCTCATCTTTGTGAGAACTGCATCTTGTATGAAAATTGCTCCTCTCTTTTCAACTCTCATCGATAGCTTAGTTTGAGACATTTTCCATGATTATTTTGCATTTAACCTCCTAGTCTAGTTTTCCTTGTTTAGCCTAAGTTCAATTGGCTTCTTGGTCGTTACATATGACCTTCTTAATTGGTAAATTCGTGATTTGCTCAAATGTTATTCTTGCTTTAACTCTGGTCAGTCAACTGTAGCTATTAAGGCTTGACATGGTTTCTTCTCCCTGCTTCATTATGCTGATGCATATTGTTTTTCTGTTAGTGTTCCTTTCTCATATGTCTATATACTTAGCATGTGTGTGAGCTCATTTTTAATTAAGGTTAGATAATGACTAGTTAGTTCTAACTTGGTTACTTCTCTCCTTATGATCTTGGTTGGAATGTTAAGAATATTAGTTGGGTTTTAAGTTTGATTAGTTTTGATTTTAGTTGTATTGTTGCTTGCTGTCATATATCTTTGTGAGTAATAATTTGTCAAGACAAATTGAAATTGTTCCCTATCATGGGCTTAATCACGTAGGAATTATCTTGGTTCTTTTATGATGTGTGATACTTGAAACATTAGCACATGGGTTCCTCCTTTTACTTGATTTTTTTTAGTCAATAGGTTTGTTATTTATATATTTTCTATTTATTTACGTTGCATTTAAACTCCCTTGGGTGGAGTCCAATTTGGACTCAAATGTCTCCGAACTTGCATTTCAAATAGGCCACAGAGGCCAAAATCCTTTCTCCTCCTGTCAGTCTCGCTCATCAGGATACAAAAGATAAAGGAAAGCTGAAACATGTCTAAATGAAGCAGCTACAAGTTTCGGAAAGCAGAAAAAATGGTTGTATACATCAGATATACACTCGTATACAACAACTGTGTACCAAAAACGGGATTGAGCCAAAAGGCCAAATCAACAAAGAGTTTGGCCTCAAAAAAAGGGGCCCAAATTCATTTCCCCTTTGCCTTTAAATTATTTTATTGTTTGTTTTCTTATCATTAACTTTAACTTTATAAATGTGATTTAGCTTAATTAGATTCCCCAAAAGATGAGTTATTTTCTTCGTGTTGGTTTAATTTTAATACATTTCATTTTTTTTTGTGTTCATTTATTTTATTAATTAAGTATATTGATCAAAATTTTATATCTTCAATTAAGTTAAACATTTGGTTCTTACAAAGAGATGTTCTTTAATGCTTTTCATTTAACCACATTTTATTCATTTTAAAATTGTTTTTTATTTAAGTTAAAGTATTTTTCTCAAATAAACTTTAAAAATGTTCCTCAAAACCTTTTCAATTAATTAAAATAAAATATACTTACTTAGTCATTTTCTCAAAAAGGGTTAGTCAATTAATTTAAAATGAAGTTCATGCTTTAATTTATTAAATTGGTTTAAATTATTATTTCAAAATGAATTAAATAAATTCTAATTAATCTAGTTTTATTAATATTCTAATCACTTGTATTTCGAGTCAAATGTTACATTTTGGACCCCTTTCTCTAAAACAATAAAAATGAAATAAAATGCGTCATTTATTTGACTATTTTTCTCAAAGTTAACCAACTATTGTAAATTATTATTCTTATGTTAAATCATTTTTTGTAAAATAGTCAAAATATATTTTAGTCAAGTCGCAGGTCAACCACATGTTAGCGGACACTTTGAATGCTTAAACCCTTCTCGAAGTGTAAATTGAACCCCGAACCCTCTTTGGTATTTTCAAATGATTTTTTCTGTTTAAATCTTTGAAAATTATAAGTTTTCTTAATTTCTTTAAAAAATTAAGTGGCGACTCTTTTTAAGTATTTTTCTCAAATTGTTTTATACTTGGAACATTTCAAAAAAAGTGATTTTTCTAAAGATAGGAAAATTACGGCACAACAAACATCACTTCCCGGATTAGAAGTTCTAAGTTCTTGTCCCTATGCTTCAAGTTTGTTATAGTCATCAAGAAAACTCCCTTCTAGCTTTTCAAGATCCAACCTCTTAGCCCTTTTAACCTTAGATGTAGACACATTCATGTTAAAATAGTCTCTAACTCTTCACCCATGTCTTTTGCCTTAAATTGAGGATTATACTAAACTTTTCTCTTGAATAAATGTTCTAGTGTGTTAGCATTAGCCCTCGGTTTTTTATAAGTAGAATCACATGTATGTACTGAATTCAATGTTTTGATGGAACAAGTACTACTTTTCTTATCCTTTGATACTAAAACTGTGAAGGGGCAGCCTTCAACACATTTATACCCGGCCCTAGTTGTATCGATTTTCTTCACCCTTAGTCCATAACGATTGGCCATTGCATAGAAGCTTATTACCCTTCTAGCTTCGGGATATCCTTAAATGTTTGCCCTTTCTCCAAAACTTTATAATTCTCCAAAGTATCAGTCACACCCCTTCTTTTTTCTTGGCTAAAGACCTCAAGTTTTCCCTCATTATAATCATTAGAATCTGATTCGTCGAATTCACTAGAACTACTTTCTTAGTCAGAAGCTACATCAACATCCACAGTATATGTCTTAGTATGATATGTGATGCTTTGAGCAAAAATATTCAAATCGAAAGAATTTACAGCAAAGAAATTTATCACTCTAAACTTCTTACTGAATAAGTACTGCAAAGTTCTCATACCATCATCGTCTATCACCAAATAGTACCTTCCAGAAGGTCCAGTTACTAAAAGTTGATCTACTTTAGTGAACCCTAAATTCTCTGTGAACTCTTCGCAAACATCAGCAAATCTAACATTATTGGTTTCATACCCAGACAAAACATGCACCGAATTCTGATTATATAATAGCTCAGGAGAAATTACCCATGTACCCCCGTAGTGAAAAATCAAGTCAACTTTGTCAATCATCATCAAATACAACCCAAGAAAGAGGAACAAAGAAGGCCCATGTCAGTAACTAAACACAATTTTAGTTCAAAAAAAATCATAAAGTCTCATATAACATAATAAAAAAATTCGGGACCACAAAACACCCAACAAAATCATAAAATGATGAACTTTATCTCTAAAACTAAGTTCTTTTATGTGAATATTAACTGACAACAACCTTATATTACACATAACCCAACAATACTTGATTTTGACAAAAACACACAAACCCAATTTGATTCTGACCAAAACATCCTAATCCTACATTAAAATATGATGAATATTAGTAACATACCTTGAATCTATAGCTTTATATTTTATGAGAAACTTGATTGTCTTGCTTCAAAGGTTGGTAAAATCCTCACAATAAGAAACCCTAATAAGAAGCATAGTGTTCATCTGAACTACAAGCGGGATAGTTTGATCTAGAAATGATTGGAAGAAGAGTAAATAGAAGGGTGGGCCGGATTAAATGGTAAATGGGTCAGGGTAAAAATAATAAAAAATTAAAAATCTAATAAGTGAAAATGTTAATTAAGACAAATTAAATTGTTTAAGAAGCTGCCGTTACTTCCGTTTCATTAAGGGCATTTTTGACCCATTTCTCTAGCAATAAAGGCATAAATGAACCAAAGTATAAATGAGAGGCATTTTTTTATCTTTTCACATAGTACAAGGGCTTTTTTGACCCTTTTCCCTAGTATAAAAGATGGAGAGATATACTCCCCCATATATTTTTAATTATTTAATTTGGATTTGTACGCTTCTTAAAAAAAAAATTGATATTAATATTTTATCATAATATGCATATTAATTAATGATTTTTTTTTGTAACTAACATGAATTTTATTAGTCACCAATTTCAAGCATTACAACTCGACTAGCTATCTACAAATTCATTGATCGTGAATTTAGACATAAAAATTTTAAATTTTTAAAAATAAAATGTATATATTAAAAATTATATAAATAATACTATAAATTACAATAACTAATAACTTAATATATCAAAAAATAAAAAAATTAATTTAAAAAAACATTAATGGATATAAAAATTCTAATCGTGTCACATAAATAACGGAACTAAGACGGAGGGAATGATATTTATCATGCAAATTGCCAATAGGGGAAAGGAAATACGACACCTGCAACAAATCCCCAAGTTTAATTTTGGTGAGTTTCTAAAAATACAGATTTCTCGCTATGTCATGCCTATAAATGTAACGAACAGAGGCTTAATTGTGGTAAAGATTACTACTTTTTCTCTGGTGAGCTCATCGTCACGGTTCAATTTTTCTTTTTTTCCTTGATTCATCTGTAAGTATATATGATTTTATGAAATGGGTCTGGGTATTTTGTACCGATTCTTCGAAATGTAACTTTGGATCGATTATCTTGTTGTATTGGTGTTTTAATTTGTGATGAAACAGTGATTTTTGTGGTTGAATTTAGGGTATAATAATTTTGATCGGTTTATTTGAAGGTACATAGCAAGTTGAGAAAATGGGTAGGCTTTTTGTGATAACTCTTGAAGGAAGCATCTACAAATGCAAGCACTGTCAAACCCATTTTGCTTTGGCTGATCACATTATTTCTAAGGTTGGTTTTTTTTCCCCCTTTCTCTATTTTGGTTGTAGGGCTCATTTCTAGGGGCGCGGCGCTCTCAATAGGTATTTTTTTTCAGGCTTGAATCCGAAAAATCTGGTTTGGGTGGAGGGATCCCAACTATGATTGTGTTATGAATCTGCTGAACTTGAAATATTATAAGTTTGTTGTAAAGATGCTTTATTGGATATACCATTTGTATGTTAGTACTATTTTTTGTGCTGATATTAATGATGCTTATTAGGGAACTGATCTGATCAGAGTGGAACGAATACATAGGATGCATAGTTGATTGATTTCTCATTAGTGTCGATATTGTTTCTTCGTAAAATGTTGTTGTTCTGATACTATGGCTTCAATTGCATTCTAGTGCAAGTTCCTTACTGACATATATAACTATGTGATTTTAATACCTGATTGCGAATGGAGAAAGAAAGAAAATTTCTTATCTAGTATATTTCTGATCTCTGAAGCTCAAAAGAAAAAAAAAAGAACAGGAAAAACTTTCTCTGCCTTGGGAGTTAGGACAGACTGGGATACAAAGGGTGCGGCCCATGCTGTGGATGGGCTTGTTTGAGATTCAAGGCCAGTAATTCCCCATGGCCTCTTCAGAGCTTTAGGTCTGGGGGGTAGGGGGGCGGGAGTGTTAGGTGTGGGAGGCAGTAATAGTAGTTGCAGTTATTCCTTTGTCGCTTCACAGTTTCGCTCTGCAAGGTTGCTTGATTCAGTAATATGCTGAATATTTCTCCCCCTACCTTGGTTGCTGGATGTGCATCCCAGAACTTTGAATTGTCGGGTACTACTCATCTCAAGTGTGCATTTAGGCTTAGATTGAGCTATTATCACTAGATGGTGGTGGTTGATTGGTTGCTATGACATCAGTCTAATTCATTCTCATGTTTTTCTAGAGAAGTATTATGGTATTACATCCCAACAAACATTTGAATAACACACAGATGTACTTGGCGGGATATCTTTGTATTTATCTTGTAGCCTATGTATTTAATTTCTTTCTGTCCTGTTTTAAAGTGGATGTATTCTGGTTTTTGAATAATCAACCTTTTGGTTTTGTTCCTGAATATCATCACTTCTTTCCTTTTACAAGTGGCAAATAGCTGATTTAAGACTTGACTAGCTATGCTATTTAAAAGTTCAAGAAAAAAGCTGATGATCACATTATATTTTTAGCTAACTACTATCTGAAATACTTGTCGATTAATCCCTCCCATTTCTTAACTAAAATTTTTGGGACATACATATTACATTTCCCACCGATGTATCAATTGGCAAATTATCTAGGAATTCAAACGGAACCTTGAAGAAGTATTGGAGAGTATAGGTTTTAGGATACTTAGAAGTAAGACAGAATAAATGCACTAAAAATATAGTTCCTATAAGTGGCACAAAGGGAAGGTGAAGTGAGGTTAGCTAGGAATTTGGTACCTAAATGCAGATAGTTCAAAAATCTAGGCCAGTCTTTGAGGAGAATGTCTAAAGGCAAGTCCTAATAATGGGTGTGTCACCAACAAAGTTATATGCAAATGAATGTTGGGCCTAAAAATTATATTCAAAATGGCTACCATGGAAATGTGAATCTTATGATAGATATATAGTGTTATACAAGATTGGACCAGATTAGAAATGATTACATCATATTGAGGACACAACTGGCATTCATAGACGATAAAATAAGACAAGGTCGCTTTGAGATGGTTTGACCATGTTCTACTTAAACTTCCCAATACACTGATCAACAGGTGTGATATCATAATGATTGAAGGTTCTAAAAGCAAACAAGTTAGAATTAAAATTGCAAGCTGCCCATTTGTCTCGAAAGACCCAAAATCCCATAGAATCAATGCGGATCTTGTTAAGACCCAAACAAAACAGAAGGAAATGATCCATATGGAAAATATCAACTACTTGGGATTAAGGCCTATTTACAATACATACACGAGGTTCGGTGTTTGCTACGAGTCTTTTTGGTTTGGTTGAATATGTGTATGTCAATGTAGGAAAAATAACTGTAACATTTATTAAGCCTATAATTTAGGGAACCACTAAATTGTCTCAAGTATGTTAGTATTTGAATGAAATAGGCTCAAACAATGAGGAATGGATATAAAGGATTTATATGGTCGACCCAGCTAACTTGGGATTGAGGCACAATTGATTGAGTTATGGTGTTTTTTCACCGACATCTTTATTATTATGTGAATTAAGTAAAAGTGGAATCTTTAATTCTATTCGGAAAAAAAGGTTTGGAATTCTATGATATATCATCCTTTGGATGGAAAATGAACCAATTTCTGATTTTAATCATCACATGAGTATGGTTATCTCTCTCTTCCCCCTTCCCCTCTTCCACTCCCGACTTCTCTTCCTCCCCACCCACCCCCTACCTAATTGGTGCTTTTGCTACTAGTTGGAAACTTGGATTGGAATATGAGAAGCAACCTAGCTAGATATATCTCAGTAAAGTTGTAGGCTATTATCTTGGAGTGATAAATGATGAGTGTTTTGTAAAAGTTTTCCATTATCCAACTTGGTAGGCAACCTTCTCTTTACGAAGTGCGCTATTCCCTATAAGAATTTCTTGATTCGCCTCCATGTAATACTAGACTTTGTTTAGAGCAAACTGTATTTCATTTTTATGTTTTATAGAGGTTGCCCATCAACTAATTATGATTCCATTAGTCTCTTTCTGGTTATCCGATATATTTTTATCACATTTTGGTTTGTATTTTCTTCTGTTACCTCGACAAGTAACATTTTGCCAGCAATAATCAGGTTTATGTCATCATGTCTAAAAAGTTATATTTTTCAAAATATTACAATCAAACAAATCAAGCAAAACCTTATCTGTGGGTTTTACAAACTGCAACCTGTTATTGTCGGTCGATTTTGTCCGAGTGTATTTGTAAAGAAGTGGAAATTGGACGTAACTCAACTTCAAGACTAGCTCAAAAGATGAGGATGGTCTTTGACAATATAAGGAGATAAAACCCACTCTTTTTTCGCTTTGGGGCTTTGAGAAGCAGTACTTAAGAGAAGTACAATAGTCGGTTCAAGTTATAGAATCTAGAAGATACAATGAATTTGAGGATTGTCAGTTGTTTTCAAAAGTTAAGAATCATGAAGTGATAGGAATCTTGAATATTTGTGATTCATGAGTCTTTCACGTAAGGGGATTAGTTAGGAAAGGGGAATCCTACTATTAGGTTGAATACATTGATCTCAGTTCATTTGGACATATTTTTTTTACCTTATCATTGTAGGTTCTTATTAACTTGTTAAATTCATAGTCCCCAAATGTGAATGCAATTTGTTAATGATTCTTTTCCATTTTAAGTTGAAGGATGAGAGTCAATTATATCAAAAAAGGAAAAGATCAGTTAATTTCCTTTACATGGGTGAACAAATTTTTAAGAGATGAAACCTAGGCAAAAAGAAATTGGGTGCATAAGTGAAGCCGATGTTTTGAGGTCTTGTCTGTGGTGCCCATAATTCAACTTCAGATACAAGGGCGTCTTATCTATTGATTTTCTCTGGAGTCTGGAGATGGAATCCTGATTGCTCAAAATTGTGATTGTCGATTTAGTAGGATTGTGGGAATGTGTTGGCCTTAGAGAAGGCTCCACTATGAAATGGATCTCACCATTTTAATCATTAGGTTGGCTTTACATGGCTTATCTCTCTCATAATCTGGACTCTGGAGCAGGGGTTTGTGTAGCTTGCAATAGATAGTTACCCCAGTGCACAAACTTCTGGGCATAGTCCAGTTTTCTTAGCATAAGGCTTCTATAGAGCTTTCTTACCTATAAATGAGCTAAGTAGTAGATCACCACAAATTGTTGGGTTCTCGTTTGTGTCTTTTTCTTATAACCATGACTTTAAGCACTGACATACTGATGCTTCACAATGGCAGAAGTCCACTTTGGGTCTTGATGTTGAATTTTTTATGGCACTAGTTGCCATTGTAGTTCACATAATACTGCCACATAACCATTTACCCATCCTGTATCGATGGAAGAGAGGTCTGAGTTTAATGCTGGATAATCATTCTAATACTCAATATCCGTATATTTTAACAGTGAGACTTTGTTATACTAGCCATGGAAGACAAAGTCATGCAAAACATCAGCTGTTTGATATTGTTAGGCAACATGTAACAACCAAATAGAAGTAACTGATCATACTTCTTATACTGACAACCTATGGTACCTGATGGATCTATGATTCTTGTTTATAAGTTATGTTTGTAGGTAATTATTTGACTTTTTCATCTTGAAGGTTCGCCTTCAGTCTTAGTGTGTTGGTTCCATTTTTCTATGACGAAGTTTGGATAACTTTCCATTTGTTGTTATCAGTTTTATATAAGGCCAACTAGCATTTCTTGTCCTTAAGTCTAATCTTTTCAACCATTTCAATCTTTTTCTATCTTATTCCAATCTATGTGAGTATTGAACTCGCTAGTTTTTTAGAATATAAATGAAGTTAGGCACTTTCTAATGGGTATACCCTTGAAGAGACCACCTAGAACCATCATGCCCAATATATTGCTATCTTATTTCTATGTCAATACGACTTACTAGGTTATTTCGAATACAAATGAAGTTAAGTCACTTCTAATTGCTATTCCCTTGAAGAAAGCTATACGGATGCTATTAGTAGTCGTTACTGGTATTATTCCTGGTCTTCTGGATTATGTTGTCTTTATGCTACTAACTGCAAACTGGCTGGAAAACACATTACACTTACGTGAGTTATGATATTTCTGCTTTACATATATGTATTCTAATGATCTTGTAAGTTTTTTTTTTACAGTCATTCCACTGCAGTCATGGGAGAGCGTACCTCTTTGATAAAGTGTAAGTGTTCTTTGACTTGTGAAGCTCAAAATTACCTGCCATTTTATATGGAGTGCTTTCACCTTTAATAGTGGAGGAAAACTTTGAAGCTATCAGTGATTAAATCAGGCAGTGAATGCTTGAATTATATCAGTTCATGCATCTCCACATTCTCTTATAACTTAATTTTCTTGTTGCAATTACTTGAACTACTAGCAACATAATCTACTTGAGGTCACAACGGTCTTTGTAGTGGTTTTACACATCACAGAGTAAGATTCACATTTCTCAGATACTATATTGGGGATGGGCATAGTAGACACAGTCATTACATGCAATGCTTCATGCTTTACACTTGTAATATTGTGTTTTATGTCTTGCTCCTTTTTTGTGCATTGCAGTGTGAATGTAACAGTTGGAGCAAAAGAAGAGCGGATGATGATGACCGGAATGCACACTGTTGTTGACATATTCTGTGTGGGGTGTGGCTCAATTGTGGGCTGGAAATATGTGAGCTTTCTCTTCATCAAAGATCTGATTTTTATCTCTCTTTTTCTGATCTTTAGTTACCCTGATATTCTTACTGTCAACTCTCAACTAATTCCCAGGAAGCCGCACATGACAAGACCCAAAAGTACAAGGAAGGGAAATTCATTCTTGAGAGGTATTTAGTGTGCTTTCGCGTTTTAATATGGCATCTTGGTATTCCAAGAGTTTAATTATCTTGTATTTTTCTTTGTACTATTAATCTATAGGTTTAAGGTCGCGGGTCCAGATGGAAGCCTCTATACAGTAAGCCATGATGATGAGCTTGGAAGCGATGATGAACCTTAACTAGCCATCCTACCATATCATTATTCATCCCTTAATAGTCAAGTCTCGCTTTTCAACTGTACATACTCTAACTTCCTCCCTTGTTGGTATAAGGAACCTTGATTTTCATACGCTAACTTGTAATAGCCATGTTTTACAGGATACTTTTAGAATGGTCATCCTTTTCGTCCTAAACAATATGAATTGGAAAATTAGCTCTTATACTTGTTTTGGCGGAAGTGAAGTATTCAGTTAGCAGTTAGCAGATCGGTTTAAGCAACCAGAAAGTGTAATTTCGGGATTTTGGCTGAAGTTTTTGTTTGATCTTGATCACACTGCCAACCACATTTAGGTACGTAAATTGTCAGGGGACGCGCGGTCTCTTAGGTCACATCAGTAACTGCCTTGTACCCAGCTGTTACCGAGGTCCTCTGGACTCATATTGCTGTAAAAGATGGAGATTAGTAAGTAGCCAAAATGGTGTAGAAGAGGAGCCCAAGAAATATGAATAAAGGTAATAGTGGAGAAGCATTTGATAGTTGATACCATGTCAAATATATGATTCATAACACATCACTAGAATATTTATAATGTGCAGATTTTTTTGATAGTTTACCATTTTTAGAATATTTATAATGTGCAGATTTATTTTTTTATAGGGAGCGTTTTCGTCTCCAATGGACCTTACACCATGTGAGAATCTAAATTTATCATAGTACTTTAATGAGAATTTATATTTGTCACGAGTCACGACTTTAATGTGAGTACCTGACAAAAAATGAAAAAAAAAAAGAAGAGAATAATTAATTAATTAATTATCGTGTGATATTTCTGTGAACACGGGACTTACCCATCTTCATTCAGTGATGAACAAGATGACCTAACTCTGGATTCATAACGTATATTTACTCAAATCTAGTTTTAGGGGGTGTTAACTGTACAATTAAGAAATAGGTTATTTATGTATTAATTTTTAGAAATCCATACTACTAATACACATGAATAAAGTATGAGGGAATTTATGTATTATTTTATGCAGGATAGATGATAGCATAATTAATACATGAATAATTAATTCCCACATAACATAATACATAAATTTACTCAAAAAAAAATCATTTCAATACAATAATTCAGTATTTTCTAAAATATGAATGGTAAAATCTTAGTGTTTACATCAATATCGAGACATACACAACTTTCACTTATCATGATTAATTAATCAAAAAATTATTTTATTAAATTACTTCGCCACGATAAGTTATACTTAAACAAGTCAGTGATTACTTTTTTGTATTATAAAGGACACTTGGCAGTAAGTGATTGGTTTTTGTACTAATTAATGGTTTACTTATAAAATAGAGATACGCGGAAATTGACAAATATTCCATACGTCTTAGGTAGCTGACCACTTCCTCAAACATTTAAGTCGAGTTTTATATATATATATTAATCAAAAGTAGGACTAAACTGAGAGTTAATAGCATAAACATTCCTACGCGATTGCTTATTATTATTAGATGTGGCCTTGATTTTGACCTTTAATTTTGCTTTTGTTAGTGCATGTCTCTTAATCCTAAAGTCACTACAAAAGTTTTCTTATAATTTAAATAAAAAAAAATTAAAAGAGGGATTAGAACATATAGTTCAATGATATTTATATTCTTACGACAGAGTTCTAGATGAAGGGTGGTGATAAAATTATTTTAACAATAATCAGTCGTAAGGCGTAGTCGGAAGCTTCACAACATTTAATATATACATATAAACATGAGATAGTTTGGACTATAGGAGGTGCATCGATGCCCTAGTGAGGAGGTGCGAGAGGTTGGATATAGAGGATACACGGAGTGGTAGGAGTAGGTCGAAAAAGTATTGCGGAGAGGTAATTAGACATAGTATGGTGCAACTTCATATTGCCGAGGACATGACTTTAGATAGGAAGAAGTGGAGGTCACATATTAGGGTAGAAGGCTAGAAGGGGTAGAGTGTTGTCTTGTTGTGTAGAGGTTTAGTGCCTGTTACAGGACTAGTCGTGCCCTTAGTTCTTTTCATATGTTGTTTATTGCATTTCGATTATCACTTTATTTTGTTGTTACTATTTCTCTCTTATGCTTTGTCCATTGTATTCGTCTTTTTTTACCTGAGTTTGTTATACTTGAGTCGAGGGTCTTTCGAAAACAACCTCTCTACTTGCGCTACAAGGTACTGACAAGGTCAACATATACTTTACTCCCCTAGACCCCACTTTGTGGGATTTTACTAGATATGTTATTATTGTATAAAAATACTTATATAATATAATTTTTGACAAAATATGTTCAACTGATCACCTTACTACATATAATATTATTGAAATTGCCTACTCTAAATTTTGGCCACCAACATGTTCTAATTGATATTTTCAATAATGATATAATTAAATGAAGAGAATAATGGTGAAAGTTGTAAATGTAAATAAAGAATGTGGTAAGTCAAGTAAAATCAACCTAACTGATATTAGGAATTTTGAGACACATTTTTACGTTTTAATTTTCTTGTTGGAATGTTAGAATAAGAAAATAAAATACATGTAGAGAATACATAATTCTTTAAAGATATGTAGAAAAAAGTGACTAAGTCAAAATTTCTCCATTTAGAATGTTTAATTTTTCTTCTTTAATAGAAATGGAATTAAACGGGTGTTCATACTTTGACTTGTTCCTAATTAATTAGTTTTAGTTCTTTAATTAATCTTCCTCAGTTTTGTACTTAATGCTTAATTTCTATGAGTCTTGTGTGACTTGCTTTTACTTTTCTGTTTCTTTATTTATTAACTTCAAAGTCACACGTTGAAAAATGTTATAAGTACTAGCCACAAATTAGTCATAATTTAAAATGGTAGATCAATGTATGAGATAATCATATGGTATCTTCTTAATTAATTAATTAATCCTATTGAGTATGTCTCCAAATGGACAGCCAGATAGTTAATTTGTTGGGTTTGAATTATTGTATCATTAGTTTGAATTTTAGTAATTTCATGGTCTTTTTGCGTGTTGTAGGTCAATTATTAGGTTCTTTTTTCTCAGAAATGAAGTGAAATTTTTTCACAATTTTTTTTTCCAAAAAAGAAAGGTAATTTGAAAACTTTGAAATTTTTCCTTTCAAGTTTTAAGTTTGTGTGTCAACGCCTATAGGTGGGGAAGTGCATAAATATCGAGTACTTTAATCTGAAGTTTGGTATGATTTGCTAAGGTTAATTTCTAACATTTTATAGTGTAAGTAAAGATTAACTAAAACTTTAATCATTTCTGTTTGAGGTGCGATTAAATATTTTTACTAAAACAAAAGTTATTCTTGAAATTCGGTCATACATGACTGAAGTGCATGTAAAGCAGGTTAAAATTTTAGTAGTGTGTATTAAAAGTGCAATTGATTCTTTTTGATTTTTTTACTAAAAAAAATTGTTCTTCAATTTTACATGTAAAAATTGATTAAAACTTCAGTCATATATATATGAGTGCAGTCTAATTTTTTGAAGTTATTGAAGTTACTTTATTATATCATTGAGATTTAAACGATGCATTGAATTTTGCCCAATTGGCCATCAACCTGTTCTAACTGATACTTCCATTTAATAAATATAATTAATTTGAAGAGAATAATATTGAAAGTTGTAAATAAAGAATGTGGTAATTAGTCAAGTAAAACCAACCAATACCTTATATTAAGAATTTGAAACACAATTTTATGTCTTAATTTTCTTGTTGAAATGTTAAGCTAAGAAAATTCATGTAGAGAAATACATACATAATTCTTGAAAAAAAGTGATTAAGTCAAATTTCTCCATGTTGAAATTAGAGAGAGTCTAGCAATAATAATAAACGTATTTAATTTTCTTTTTATAAAAATGAAATTAAACGGGCGTTCATTTTTTGACTTGTTCTTAATTAGTTTGTTTAATTTAATTAATCTTCCTCAAATTTGTATGTTGGGGGAATGCTTAATTTCATGAGCTAATTAATTAAGTAGCTTTCTTTCATTGGATGCTTCTATTTTTATTTGTTTCTTTGTTAACTTCAATTGGTACACGTTGAAAAAAAATGTTAAACTAGTTTCTAATTAGTCATAAATAGGCTGGAAATTCAATGTATGTGATAATCATAAATCTACTTAATTGTAAATATATGTATAAAATTTGTTCTTCGAAAAATCGCTAGTTTGAATTTTAGTGATTTCATGATCTTTTGCTTGCTCTCTTATTATAATGTCGTGAAAAGAAAAATATAGATCGAAATGAGCCCATATTTTAATGAGTTGGGAGAGAACTGAGGAAATGTATAGGGTGTGCTTTGTATATATGGAGATGTTTTTCAAAAAATTTATGTTTGATTGATCAAAATGTTTGAAAAATATTTTTTCGAGGAAAATAAGTTCCTTAAAAATGAGGAAAATGACTTCCCTAATAGAGATAAGAAAAACAAATTGTTTTCTCCTCCCACCCACCCAATCTCCCCGACCCCAGCCCTCCACCACCCCTGAACCCCACTCCTCATCCCATCCAGCCTCAAATGTCTTTAGAATAATATGTTCTTACTTACCAAACACTAAAAAATAAATAAGAAATTCACTTTTTTTCAGAAAAAAAAAACATTTTCTAGATAGGAAATCATTTTCCATGAAAAATATTTTTTTTCTTCATACCAGCACACATTTGGCCATGCAATTTGAAGTTTAAATTTGAAACAAATATATATTTATAATATTTGAACAAAACTTGAACTTCAATTTGAAATTGAATTTTTTAAATTCCAAATATTCCTATTAAAAGGTAGGATTTTATTTCCAAGTCTGTAATATCAATTTTCTAAAAATTTAAAAATTTGCCCCACAAATCAATGTTTTGGGTAACAAAGGACCTATAATTTCAAATCCAACAAAAAAAAAAGTGCATCTCGACGAAGAAGTTGTTCATATCATATGGAATAATTTTATTAAATTAGAACAATTAGTTAATAATATTGTTGATTTTTGGATTAGTAAATCTTTGTAAAATTATATGTAATTGAAACTTTGTAATAACATATAATCCCAAATATTTATTAATAAAAAAATATATAAAAATATGTAATTTATTGATATAACGTCTTAAAATATTTCGATATCTTAATTATGATTGAGCAAACAATTAGTCAAAAAATTATAGACATCTCACATCCCTTCTCTCCCACTTCACACCTCAAAACACACCCTTTTTATAAACTTATAGAGATAAATGCGCTTTCACATCTTCTTAACCCGAAATTATGGTAGTAAGTAGTAACCATCTTTTTCAACATAAAATGTCACAAAAAACTGGTGATATCATCCTTAAATAGGTTGAGGCTTGTGTCTTAACACATTGACCATAATTTGGACGGTACCATGATCCACTCTTATCTTCACTTTGCCTTCTCACTAGGTCACTTGTCCTTTACCAATAATTCAAAATACGAAATAAATGAGAGTTTTGGATTTGTTATAGTCTGAGGTATATCTATGCGTAATTTGTGGATTTACATGAATTCAATAACTTTTACTTATATTTATTTTTGGCTTAATATATTGATATTTTTTTTAAATTTGCTACAGATTTATTTATATATTTAAGAAATGTTTTTATTAGATATTTTTGATATAATTTTATTTTATGTGTATTTTTAAATGCTTATTATGTGTGGAAAAATTAATTACTTAAAATATTTTAGATTCGTTAATTATAAGAATTAGTCTATGTAAGTCGTAAAATCTTAGACATGTTCTAATTGAGGATGTGTATAATTAAGAAAATTTTGATATTACGCGTTATTCAAAAAATGTCTATAGGTAGTAGAAATATTTTACCATGTATTCAAATGCTCAATGATATAACCCAATGATAGGGTGTCACTTTGACATGGTGAAAGCCATCAGTTCAAGCTTGATTATCCCTAAGCCCAATGAGGGGGTGGGGGGTTCTAATTGTATTTACTTCCCGCCGTCGCTCAATGAGAAGGAATAAGAGGTCCTTGAGGGGGCAGAATTGTCTATATTTCTGATGAGAGCAAACTTTGGGCGAATATAAAGTGTGTGGATACAAGTTATGTCTTGAATGATAGACAATTTCAAAACCGACTTACCTATGAACAGAGAAGCTATAAGTAATATAATTATAAATTTCATGAAAAGTTCGATCTTGGCTCAGTAGTAGGACCAGTTTCCCCCTCAACTACTTATTGATCTGTTGGTAAACTCTCTTACCTTAAGGTCTAATTACATCATCCTCAATTAGAAAATGTCTAAGATTTTATGGCTTATTAGAAACTAATTCGTATAATTGAATACTATAACATGTTTTAAATAGTTATTTTATCTAGTAATGAATATTTGAAAACATGTGCAAATGTGTTTTCAAAATTTGAATTTTAAAAATTTAATAGAAATACCTTATCAGGATTAGATGCTCAATTAAAATAAGTCTTAGTTTCAAGCGTTTAAATAAAATTTACCGACAAAGTTAAAGGACTGTCAATGAAATTTGTCAATGTCTTTCTATATTCACAAGGTAAACGTCAAATATGTTATTATTAAAATCATTGTGTTTGAAATTATGAATTCACCTTTGATTATCGTACATAAATGAATTAGAATTAGTTCTAGAGAACTTCAATTTTTTTAGCCCAGCTAGAGCTAGCTAATACATGCATGCACCGACTCCTATATGTCATCAATTAACAGTTCACATTTCATTCAAACATATTTTCTGAAGATAAATCATTGTTTGTTTTATTACTTTCATGAGTCAATTGTCAAGCAAAATGTGATTCATGAACCCATAATTTTACTACTTCCAGTTTTTATTTTCAACTTTTCATTTGATTGATTTTATAAATGACATGTTACACTTGAATATATGATTCAAATTGACGCGTTGAGTCATGTCACGTACATTTAAGTTTTTTTTTTTTTTGGTTTCTCTCAGAGTTCGAGTGAATTTGGATTCGCATCGAAAAGTTTCAGAGGTAGGGCGCTCCCAAACAAAGATGATTCCGTATCTAAGGGGATTCAAGTCCATGAACTTTGGTTAAGAATGAAGGAATATTTACCACTTCATCACAACAACCATTTTTGGTACGTACATTTAATTAAGTTGGTGCAAAAAGCTCTTTAGATGTATAGCATTTAAAGAGTGCGGTGGAGTGATAAATATTTCTTCATCCTTAATTAGAGTGTTGAATTTGAGTTATGAGAATGAAATTATCTCTGGTAACGAGCACTTAACTTCAAAGTGCAACGTTTTTGCTACTAACAACAAAAACAACTTTTAGAAGTAATAAATATGCACATTAACAAAAAATGCTAAATTAAACCTTTATTGATATTAGCTGTCATTAGATCCAATGTCGCTATAGCTTTAGAGATATTTACAAAGAGTGTTAATTATCACTAAAATACATATTTAGCAATAATTAAGCTATTAAGATAAATTAATTATTGCTAAAAATTATTTTTGATGTAATGTACCCAAATCTGAATTAGTTAATCCATAATAAAATATCAAACACTATGTGAGAAATTAAAAAAAAAAGTATAGATGTATGATTTTAATTAACATAACCTTTGATCGCGAAAAGTTAATCCAAAATAAAACTTTCCTATGTGAATTTCAACTACCCAAATGTGAAACACAAAAGTATTTAACTGTCCCATTTTGTAGGCACTTTGGGATTTTGCTGCCACGGAACTAAAAGTACAGTGGTAATTATAGTTGATGAGGCAGATGAAGCTCGTGGTTATAAATGACCTTTATTGTGGACCTCAAAGTAAATGATCTAGTGATTTAATTTGTGCGATATTATGTTAATGAATATTGTAGTATATTTTTGTAATTAAAAATATCACATACTATTAACTTTAAAAATAAAATTAAAAAGGAAATCAGAGATAAGATAGAATTATTATTAAAAGGAATTGAGTAAAAAAAATTAACTCACTCTATTTTATTTTGTTTGTTTTTTATACTAAAATAGATTTTTTTTATACTATTTTCTTTCAGTACTATCCTTATCATTAAATAATTATAAAAAGTATTAGTAATCAAATTTTGAAATATAATTAATGAGATTAATTTAGTAAAATAAATTCTTTAATAAATATTTTTTAAAAGAAAGTGTCAAATCAACAACCAAGTAAAATAAAATGGAGGGAGTAATAAGTAAAACAAAATGAAAAAAAAAATATAAGTTAACGATGCAATCACACTAAATCAATTATAACATAAAATAAGGTTATTCACCTTTCAAATATTGTTAAATTTAAATATAATAGAATAAAATGTAAATAAACATCATACTTAAAATAACAATATAATACGATAGATAAAAATCATCCAAACAAGCTGTAAATATTGTATAGTTGAATCTCAATTGTATCATTCAGTGTATTGGCTCAAGTGCTGGATTCTTGTACCGTAAATCGTCACAAATTGTCATGAATACATCAGAAAAGTCAACAGTTGACTCAGATATATTATAGTAACAGAGTATAAATAAATAAATATTAAGTCTAACTCAACTTTAAAAGTAAGCATATACTCTCTTTAATCTATATTAAATAAATTGTTGGGGTATGACACTTTTCAAAATATTTTATGGCATAGATAAACTGCTACTTTCTACTATTGCCCTCTTAATTATTCTCCTACAAAATATAAAGTAGTTAAAAACTTTATTAATAAAGGGTAAATATAAAGGAAAAAAAATCTCAATAATTTTCTTGAAAATTTAAACAATTCACTTTTTTTTGGACAATTAAAAAAAACTCAAAAATTCAGTTAATATAGACTAAAGGGGGATATAAAGTAGACTATGCATTTTTTTTCATTCAATGTGAGACTCTTCAACACTGTGATTCACGCCCAGGACTAGACATTTGGCCCGTGCAAATCTGACATTTTTATATATAAACAACAATTGTGATGGATCCTACTCTAATACTATATATAAAAAGATGAATTTTGAATCTAACTCAATCGATAAAAACTAATTCATTTAGAGTAAATTATATTAAGGAAACTACATGTTCCTTTTTCATTGGATTTGTGACTGTTCAACAAAAATGAAAAGAAACAGAGATAATGACCCTCTCCGTGGACCAATTCTTTAGTGTGTTTCCCACAGTAGATGTATTTTGGATATCACCAAAAAAAAATAAAAAAAATTAGAAAAGAATATGTCAATTGTCATCACAGATGGATGATATAAATTAAAGTGAAACGTGAATTGCAACTAGTTATAAATATCGTATTTCACTTCTTTATACTTCATACAATATACGATATTTCAAATCTCTAATCATAGTCAATTTGTATAATTTACTTATATGTATTCCACTTGAATTAGTACTTGCTTTTTTTTTCTGGGATTTCAAAGTTCAATTCTTGAAAGTTTGAATATATTTCAAGAATGACTTTTAGTTGTTTTGGTTCTTTTAGGCAGTGCAAGGATAATAGAGGAACTCAAGTACAAGGTAAGATCATCTTCCCCTGTCTGTTTTCAAGATTTTTATTTTATTTAATGAGAAGTTATTGAATTAATGAATCGAGGGTCTGTCGGAAATATTCTCTCTATCTTCTCTGTGATATAATACAAGCTATTTTGTTGTTGTTAAATTTATCTTTGTCTTTCATGTTATAAAAAAAACTGTCAAATTTGTTGTTACAGAATGGAATTGATGATAATTGAACCTCTGGATTTGTAACAGAACTTGAAAGTTGAAAAATATATAATTTTTCACTATTCAGATTTAAAAAAATATGTTGATGTGAATTTGGACTGAACAATCCAGCTTGCCCTAGTACAAAATCTTGTGGGAAATCTACTCATCTTTAGCCCATTTTGTTATATAAATGAACCATGTTAATCACTTTCCATAAGCCATAATGTATGATAGATTAAGCACTTTATGTGTTGCGTTTTCCTCAGCGAATCAATGGAAAGCAGAGTTCGTTTAGATTGTGCTTTGAATAACATGGACATTTGCAGATTGAAGCCTTAGTTTGATCCAATACGCGGTATATTAGAGATCGGTGCCAATGCCATTCTCATGTCTAAGCTACAATGTTGAGTATTTAGATGTTTTAAATACTTCACCTAGATCATAGAACATAAACATATTGCCTCTGAAATACCTGTTTGTACAACCAAATGTTTTGTAAGGTATGAACTATTAAGGCCTAATTTGTTTTGAGTAGTTGCTCGAAATTTTTGAACGTGTTCTCCCATTCTCTTTTTTGATCTTCTCCTCCATTTTCATCTTCCAAGACTTGATATTTAATTCTTTCATATTTTTACTTTGAAGGATTAGAGATTGCCACCAACAATGTGAGACTGTTTTCTTATAACTCGTTGAGATCAGCAACGGAGAATTTCCATCCATCAAAGAAAATAGGAGGAGGAGGTTTTGGAGTTGTCTATAAGGTTAGACTTGTATCAATCGATCTACTAGTGTGTTTACAATGTTTGTTTCTACATAAATAATGCCTTATAGTGCAAATATTGAGAGAAAATATGAAATCGTTGTTAGTGTACTAATTACTTAAGCAACTTCATTGTTTGGTTGCAGGGGGTTTTGAGGGATGGAAGGACGGTAGCTATCAAATGTCTTTCCGCTGAATCAAAACAAGGGACCAGTGAATTTTTGACAGAGATTAATATGATTTCAAATACCCGACATCCAAATCTTGTTCAGTTGATTGGTTGTTGCGTAGAGGGTGTCAATAGAATACTGGTGTACGAATACTTGGAGAATAACAGCCTTGCCAGTGCTTTACTAGGTACTTTTCACAAAGTTAAATGCTTGTTTGTACCAAAAAAACATAAGCATATAGATGATAGCAAATGAGTCTGCATTAGCCCGTGCATGAACCCTTACGATAACATAAGGCCCAAGTAGCTGATATGATTTGCTTCCAAAATTTGATATTTCTATTTTCTGTTAGCCAATTTCTCTGTGATCATCTGCTTTTAGTACTGGAAGGAGTGTTATCCAAGTGCATGACTTAATGACGTATACAATTTACCATTGCAGGTTCTAAAGGGAAACGTGTTCCGTTAAACTGGACCAAGAGAGCAGCTATATGTTTAGGTACAGCATCCGGTCTAGCATTTCTTCACGTGGAAGCACAACCACCAATTGTTCATCGGGATATTAAGGCCAGTAATGTCCTTATTGATGAAAATCTTCATCCTAAAATTGGAGATTTTGGACTCGCGAAGCTTTTCCCTGATAATGTCACTCATGTTAGTACTCGAGTGGCTGGAACAATGTGAGTGTACATTCAAGAGAGAAAACACAAGCAATTTTGAACTGCATCCATTGTTTTTTCCACATAAAGTAGAACCTTTTTTCTGTTCTCACTATCGGAGATCTTCTTGTTGTGCAGAGGATACCTTGCTCCCGAATATGCGTTGCTAGGACAGCTCACAAAAAAAGCTGATGTCTACAGTTTCGGAGTTCTTATTCTCGAAATTGTAAGTGGCAGTAGCAGTAGCAATGCAGCATTTGGAGAAGATCTGTTGATACTAGTGGAATGGGTAGGTTTCCTCAGGAACAATAACTTTTTAGATGCATATATTAGTCGCCTCAATGCCAAACTAGTTGGAGTCGGCTATACAAATTGTGTATTCAATACCTCAAAATTCAGAGGATTGATCATAATTAGACTATTTCAGTCATCCATCAACCTGCCGCGACTCAAATCCTTTATCCAGCCTTAGAAGCCGGTAGAGTTTGTATCTTAAGGGGATGTGAAAAGTGATAACTCCTCACATTGGTTTGAACTTTGAATACAGAGTATATGACCTGCCAGTAGGATTTTACAAGAAATCCTATCTTATTATGCTGATTTCTTGAACTTAAACTGTTGCAGGCATGGAAACTTAGAGAAGAAGGAAGGCTTCTAGATCTTGTTGATCCGGAGCTGACAGAGTATCCAGAAGCCGAAGTGCTACGCTTCATCAAAGTTGCTTTATTTTGTATTCAATCTGCTTATAACCAAAGACCTAACATGAAGCAAGTGATTGAAATGTTGTCTAAAGAGGTCAAGCTAAATGAGAAGTTGCTAACCGAGCCAGGAGTCTACAGACCACATAGCTCTAAACGATCAAGTTGTGGTAGTAACATTACTACATCCTCCAAAGGAAAGAAAGGTGTAACAGCCACAAATACAACAGATTTCCATAGTTTTCAAAGTGTATCTGAGATGATACCAAGATAAGTGCAGCTTGGTGCTCATATTCTTTAGTATTTGTAAATTTCTCCTCTGCTAACCGGGAAATGCAAAGTGAGATAGACATGAAGTCCCACTAGACGTGCATGTATTGTCCCTCCTTAGAACATAGAGTAGCCATTTGTTAACCTTCTCATGTAAGATAGAGCTAGAAGTAGCTGGGAAGGACGGATATTAGTAGTTCGAATTTCACTACTGATATCCTAGTTGCATATTAGTTTGTTGGTTTGTGGGTTCCAACTAAACAAACTCAATATATTTGGTGACTAAGAATAGTTTTCTTCCATGTTTGATATTATGATCTCTCTTTGCAGTATTGTTTATCAACTCTGTTACCTAATTTCATACATAAGGACCTCAAATTCTGGCATCGATTAGATATAGATTCAAAACGTTTAAGGAGCAACTCCAGGTGATAAGTTCACATCTGTGATCATGAACACAATCAAAACTAACAGAAGCCTGTCTTTCCTGGATGTATTAGTACTTGGAACTCGAAATGAAGGTAACCATTTGTGTACAGTAGATGCTCGATCGATATATACTATAATGTTCTGGCCTCTGTCCAAAGATAACTGCTTTACAGAATAAGTTTCTGCTTACAACGTTGTCAAAAGCTCGTTTAAGTACTCAAGCTAGGTGACAAACAGCCTATTTTGGTCATAGCTAGAAATTTTACAACCTTTAGCCAGAAAATATCTACCTTGAACATTTGTTTCTGAAATTGTTACAGAACAATATGGGTGCTAAATTAATAATGGGAAGTTAACAGATAGTATTATTCAGAAAATGTGCTTCTCAGCGCCTGTTGAACAGCAAGTACCGACAATTGGGAAAAGAAAGGCCAGCCTGGCGCACAAAGCATTCTGTATTAGCAGGATTTGTGCAAGGGTCGCACTCAAAGAAGTGTGATGTAGACAACCTAACCTAATACAAGCATTAGACTGCTTGCACGACTCAAATATGTGACCTATACAGGTCACACAGAGGATAACTTTATCGTCACTCCAATTGCTTAATATGTTCAATTTGTCAATAGCTTATTGGAGGTCTGTAATTGGATTAAGAGTCATCGTTACTGTTAGTAACGTTCTAACCTTAAAACATGTCTTTGAATAACGAATTAATAAAACATATTTGATAATAAGGTTTAGTCTTTTTATTTGAATGTCTCTTTGCCATTGATTTGCCTCGATCGGAATGATACTTATTATCCTTAAAACCTCACGTATAAATTCAACCGTACTTTTTCGGGTAAACATATATAGATAAAACCTAAAAAAAGGATATTTGCCATCTACTATCTCAAAGCGGATAATCTATAGTAGTCACATAAGAGGTATTACATCCAGCGATATTAGAAATTATAATATGCCTAGAATTACTATTAGAACAACTTATACTCTTTTTAATTGAAATTAAATGTTATTTTGGAAATAAAGTCTAATTACGGTGAAGGATGAAGATTACACCGGTGATGAATGAGGTCACAGGCCAACGACGACTTCATCACAACCAACTAGAAATGCAACTTTTGCTAGAATCAAGAAGCTCAATAATGCTGCAGCTAAAAATATAAGCCCATGATCAGTCTAAAACATATGTATACAAATAAAAATCTAAGACAGGGAAATAAAAGTTGTGCATATTTCCATATAAAACTATTACAACACAACAACAACTTCTTTAAACATAGTAATCTCTCAATTCTTGCTATTTTTTTTAATAGATAAACAAGTAACTATGTAACTATATTTCAGATTTAAAGACAACTAGGAGTTGCAACGCTTCCTGTATTTGATTCAGTTTCTGTTTTGTCCAGTGCTACTTCTGGAACAAAAAGGAGCGGTGGTTCACCTCAACCTCAAGCCATTGTTGGTCAACCCGCAATGCCCAAGACAGAGACACAAGTTTTCGAGTTGTATCACATTGTGAAACAGCTGTGGATGTACGGTAACAAGCAAGGTTTCATAAAGCTGAACTCCTACGATAACCAGACAGAAAACATATTAAGAGGACATTAATGCGGCAAATCAGTTCCTTTTAATATCAATTACAGGATGGTCCCTTGAGAAGACATTAATTGAATTGATGAAATAAAACAGAACAAATCACCACAGCATCATATCAGTCTACAACTTAAAAACAATTTGAATTCGGCTCTTCTTCTTCATCAAGCAAGGTCGGACATGAAACTCTATCAATGCTCTAAGAAGAAAAGTATGTGTCTAAAGTACTAAGAACTGAAAAATTATTAAATAACAAGTCATTGAAAAGTTAGTTACCATTTATTTTGTTCCATAACCAAGTGCGAGCACACATCAGAGCTTCCAAAGTAGTAGGATGGAGTCTACTGCGATTTGAACTAATCAACCTCCCACTAGTGCTAAACACCGATTCAGAAGCAACCGTAGACACAACAATGGCTAAGAGGTCACGGGCCATCTTTTGTAAAGTAGGAAATTTCAATCCATTTGTCTTCCACCAACTTAAATTGTCAAATAATGGAGTTCGAGGCAACAAACTTTCTTCTAATACATATCCAATTCTTTGTTCAATAATTTCATTAGTAGCTTCATTTGTTTGTTAAGGAAAATATTTGACTCTCGTTCTCAATAGGGACACAATAGAAGATGAACACGCGGGATCTTGTTCGCCTTGAGACTCCATAATTTCTATAAGAAAGTCAGTAAAAGGTGTATTTAGTAATTAAACTGAACAAGAAAATTAAACTAATTCTATGCAAGCTGCGCACATCTCTGCGGACGGCCTAAACCTTGAGCAATTGCGATGGAGACTTAGCAGCAGCCATGTCTGCGTACATCCCTCCCCAGCCTTTGGTTGTGGGAGAGACAAACCCTAATCCTAATCAACGAACATCCTTTGACAAAAATTCAGTTGAAACAGATTCAATATGTACATGGAGAGCCTACGATTCAATTCACAAAGGGAGAACGACAAGGTTTCACACAGAAAGAAGGATTACATCAAGCTGTAATTATTAAGTTCTCAACCGATACACTAGAAGTGAAGGATTTGCGAACAGTTTTACCTAAACACTTGGGCATCAAAGGAAAGTGTTTAGTTGGTTTACTTGCTCATAGACATATTCTGCTAAGGATAGACCAATATGAAGATTATGTGGTTGCTCTATCAAAATCGGTAAGCTTTTTACCTTTTCGTGGAGAGCAACATCTTTATAGGGTATTTCCTTGGACAATAGATTTCAATTCTAGAGAAGAAACTTCAATGGCTGCAGTGTGGATTTCGTTGCCTCGATTATCACCAGATTTATTTGCCAAGAGATCCTTGTTGTTGATGGCATCAGCGGTTGGAAGGACAATAGCTATTGACAAGGCAACACAAGACAAGACAAGGCCTAGCACTGCTAGGGTGAAGGTGATACTCAATCTTATGGACAAGCTACCTAAGAGGATGCGTCTCCAGTATTTGGACGAGCAAACCGGTAAGATACAAGAGGTTTTTCAGGAATTTGTTTATGATAATTTACCTTTATATTGTAACCATTGTAAGCATCAAGGTCATGATGAAAATAGTTGTCGATTGATTTTGAAAAAGAATCAAGATAAAAATCACAAAGATAATGGAATGGTTGGAGATGAACAATTCAATGGTGAGAAATTTCAAGGTGATTTGAGACAAATTTTAAATGAGAAGAGGAGACTAGCAAACATAGATAAAAGGATTGATGATAATACTCGAGTTGCAGATGCAAATAATAATGAAATAGCAATTGTGGAAGCCATTAAAAATAATGGAGATTGAGTAGTTGATACTTGTGTTCAAGACGATACTTTGGTTTTGAGTGCAAAGGATGATGTTACTAGTGATTCGATGGTTCCCGTGATTAATTTGGAGTCTGATCTAGCTTCGAATCCTAAACTACCTACTGCTGGTGTTTTATCTGGAAAAAATCCTAGTTTGGCTACGATTCAAGATTCTTGCCATGCTAATAAGGTGCAACAGTGTGAAGAAAATTTGGATCAAATTTTCGAATCTGGTGGTACATGCGATCATGACTTCACTTTGAAGGACAATGATAAGGAAGGCTGGACTGAAGTACCAAGCAAAACATTTTCTCCAGCCAAACTACAACAACTAGATTGCACTAACCCACCACAGAAGGAGCAAACGATAAATTGTGAAGATAAAGTGTCAAGGAAGATTGTGTGCTCTAACACCTTTGATGCCCTAATGACCAATTCTGATCAAGAGCTCCATGCTTTGTCCAGTCCAATTCTTCAAGTTTCTAATCCAGAAACTACTTTGAATAAAGAAAACCCAATGATCATACCACATTCCAAAAGGAATGACAAGAGTTTGGTGAAGGAAACGAGTGATTCTAGATGGGCAGATTTAGTTGAGGAAGAGGAGCATGCACCTACAAGGAGTAAGTTAAATCCTCAAGCACCCATATTTGTGCCTTCAAGCAAGATAAATCCATCTATGGCAGTGACAATTGATAACTCCAAAAAGATCTTGACCATTAACACCAAGGTATTGGAAATAAGTCATGAGCCAGAAGCTGAAGTTTCAAGACGTAGTCCAACTACAACTTATGATAGTGATTTGGGCAGTGAAATGTTTGACGAAAATGATGAGGATGATATGTTAGACATATTATTTGATAAGGTAGCCAAGGATGGAGATCTCTAGCCTAGGCAACAAAGAAGTGAAAGCAATAAAAACAAAAAGAAGACATATGAAAGGCAACATAGTTGGGATAGTAAGGTGACTGAGGAATTTATTCCAAGACAACTACCAATGCGAGTAGCAAAGCAAAATCATATGATAGTTTCAACAACAACACGATCCAAAAATAAGTGATGAACTATCAAGTTTTGTTGGACATATTTGATGAAGAAGACAAGAGGGAAATACTTCAAGTTACTTTACACGGGCAATCCACATCTTTTAGTTCTAAAATAAAGTTTGAGGTTGATAACCTAGCTTTATTCTTAGATTTTATATTTTTGCATTATTTAAGCATCCTCATTTGTAGTATCATCATAGAGTGTATTATAAACTCTATGATAATCATAAAATATCTAGTTTTCTCTAGCTCTTATTTTCTTCATGCTTGTTAATTAGTAGATGTTTGTTACCTCATTAAGATTAGTAAGGTAAGGCCTAGCCCCCCTTGTTTGTATTCTTCTCTTTGAGATCCTTTTCATTTTATTAATAAAACTAGCCCTAGGCACACCTTGCCTAGCGGACTTGCTTAAAAAAACAAAAGTAGAGATAAACCACTTAAATTACTAGTACTATCAGAAAATCAGCAAAAAAACACAAAATAGAGCCGACAATCAGCGAGTAGAATAAAACAAGAAGTCCAGATACATTAGAGGATCAATCTAATGGTTGACTCATTAAGATTTGGTCCTTTCTACTGAATGAAACTAAATAGCATAGAAAATACTCAATTTAATTAATAAAGTAACAATCAAGAGTTAAAAGTTTTTGCCCAAAAGAAAAAGAGAATGATAAATTTAGAGATGGCCAACTGAGTTATACTGTTTTCTGGGGTGCTAAGTCAGGCAATATCCAGTGAACTAAAAAAAAAATATACTGTTTGCTGGGCAGTGCGGGTTAGGTTACCCAAGGCCCCTCGCCCCGCCTCTAATTTCTCCGCCCCCACCCCCACCCCGAGGCGCCGTGCCCCGAGGCCTCCCACCCCGCCTCAAGGCGTCGTGCCCCGAGGCCCCATCCCCCGCCTTGAGACGCCGTGCCCCGAGCCCCCTATTTTGTTGTTCTGATCAACATTCATAAATATCCCTATTTTTTATGGACTTGGTTTAATCTTAATATCGTGTTACGTCTAATTCAATAGTCAATACTATGATATTGTTCTGTCTATTTAAATATGCACCAATCTGATCTGATATTGTAATCGAAATAACTTTATGGTGCTTTCAGCTTTGCCCTATTAACCAAATTTACTCTACTTTGTTTCAAACTCTTTTAGCTTTGAGTAATTTCAGTCTTTTTATTAGAAAGACATGTACTTTCTATAGTAAAAGTGATAGATTTTAAAATATTTTTTAGTACATGACAATAGATTTAAAGGAAATAAAATATGTCATTTGCAATATAAAATTTATATGAAGTATTTTGGGGTTAACGTACACGTTCCCAGAACTAATTCTACAATAGAAAGGAGGAAGAAAAGAAGCAATAGAGAAATTAGTAGAACTCAAAGAATGCTTAAGCGAACATCTTCAAGAACATTCATGCTCCTCGAATTCAATTACTTACATCTGACAGGCAAATCAATTGCAATCACCAATAACCAAAAATCAAGAATTTATACAAACAAGCACCACAAAACTCTAATCAGCAACCTTGTGTCATTTGGTTACAACCTTCAACTGTAACAATATAATATCAATGAATGAAGCGTATACATAAATGTGATGTCACGACCCAGACCGCCGTGATTGGCAGTTATACTAACCCTCCAGTGGAAGAACCATTACTACAACCCGATTAAACAACTTAATGCAAAACTAAGTATTTAAAGATACGGAAACAAGTTTAAATGATAGAATAACATGGAGTCCCCATAAACTCCGAAAACTTAAATAAACATCTAAACATAACTATTGCGGAAATTCAACCTCTAGAATCTGAAAGACAATGTACCAAAACTCTACTAATGACAAGTCTAAGAACAAGGGGTGCAACTCCGAAACCAACACGAATAAATCTAACTATAAAGTTTGAGTCCGAAAAGAATGGACTAAACAATAGAGGACCCATGGTAGCCTGGAAGAATTGGCTCACCCTTGAATTCAGTCTCGATTAGTGATCTCCTAACTGAGGTCTATCAGTAGTCGCCTAAAGATGCCCTATACTCAACAAAGAACAAGCAAGTGCAGTATCAGTACACAACCACAGTGTACTGGTAGGATCAAACCACTCCCATAAGCACAATACACGCAAGCAATTACAACATAATAAGCATACATATACGGAATACAATTCAGTCATCATTTTAGAGCAACATACAATTTTCCATAATCAATGACAAGTAGACATAAGCATAATAATCACAAGTAGTTCTCTCATGGAACCCATACACAAACTGTTAGTGTGTCGGAACGTGACACCCAATTCAATGTATGTGTTGGAACGTGACACCCGGTCCAATATATGTGTCAGAACGTGACACCCGATCCAATGCAAGTGTCGGAACGTGACACCTGATCCAATCAGCACAACCACAATCACAACCACACCATAATGAATAGTACATATAGTCACATAGTCAAGTATGTAGGTTCATTGCATGTAGTTGTTCGCACATAATCATTTCAGTAGGTTCGATTCACATTTCCCTATTGACATACACGCATGCATACAATGTAGCAATCAACCAACATATATCACACAAATAGGAAATCAAACCATCACCTACCTCGAAACCAAGCTTGAATCATCCTAAGACACTTGAGCCTTTCCTTTCCAGATTCTTTCTGCCTGTTCTTGGTCTAAACAAAAGTAATTACGCAAGGATCAATAAACAAGGTCTAATTTACCCGGATTATAACAATCTTAATAACCAAAGACCAAACCCATGATCCTAAAGTTCATCTAGGGTATTTCCCACCATTAACTTCAGGCCAAAACCCTCCCCCAATGATAATTACTCAAGATTCTAAGTTCTAGGAATCGAAATACGGTGGGGGAGTAATTAACTTATCTTTAGCGCTAGAAATAGTGGAAAACTATCAAGAATCGCCTTGGGTCATCTCCTAGCTCTCAAGAATGAAGTTTTACAGAAAATAACAATTTTAGGATTTTCCCAACTTAAGTTCACGACTGTCCCGCCCTGTCGGCTTGCATGGAGACAGAAGTTTGGAATTTGAGTTCCAAGCTCACATTTCACAACACACCTTCAACCCCTGATGTTCAGAAACTACCCTTTCATGCCAAGATCAATTTCGGGAGTTCTATTCGCCCGATTTGATTCGTAAAGCCATATAGACTCCTTAACGTCTTGGTTATCTACTCATGATCAAATTCATAATTAAATCCCCCATTTATTACCAGATTTCTCTAGACCGTACCTGACTCATATTTCGTCCAAATCTAGACTAGGCTAGATATTTCCAAGACACTACTCAAAAATTTTCTGGCCCAATTTCTTTCCCCATTAGATTTTCATAACGACGGAAACGGGTCGTTACATGTGATTGATCAACAATGAATGAAGCTTATACATAAAATAGAAAATTAAAATATTTTCTATTTTATTAAAAAGTATTGTCATTATTATGTATATATATATATATATATATATATGACCTATATAATCAGTTTAAAAGCTACATAGAGTTATTCTATTTTAATTGTTAAAGTAAGATTTAGAAGAAATAAAATATGTTTTTTACTTATTTATTAATTAAAGTGATTTTAACAATAATATTATTATCAAGAACAGATTATTTTAAAGAATATCTATATATTACTATAATTTATTAAGAGAAATAACATTTTTGATCCATTGGGTTACATTTAACCGTAAGGGGTCGTTTAGTGTATTGGATAAAGGAAGTTAATCCCGGGATAAATTTTAAGTACCCTTTATTTCCTTGTTTGGTTGGAAAGCTTGGGATAACTTATCCCAAGATTATGAATTAGTACCGGGATAAGTTATACCTCACATTGGGTGGTATAGTAATCCCGGGATAACTTATCCCGGAATAAAATAGGTAAATGACAAATATATCCCTTTAAATCCTTTTTATACATCATTTTTCACATTTATTTATATTTACATTATTTTTAATATCATGTATAATAATATTTACTACTTCTTATTTTTATGATAATCATTCATATTTATCTATTAAAAAATTAAACTATATAAATATAATTTTTATTTGACTAATTCTTATGTTTATTTTATTTTGATTTCTCATAAATTTTCTTCTCTTTAACAAACTAAATAAAAAAAAGTTATATTTTTAAATACACGTGGTACTTATCATGGGAATACATAAACAAAAATATTTATGTTAAATAAAATAAAAAGTTTTATTTTAAAAAATAAATAACTAAAGCTCGCAAAGAAAATTTAAAAAATTAAATAAAGTGAAGGGTAATTTTATAAATAAACAACTTGTTCTTATATTTATCAATATTATTTTGAATACAACAAACTACACACTCAATAAGAAATAATCCCAACACAACTTATCACATCATAACTAATCCCAATATAATTTATCCCAACATAACTTATACCATCATAGCTCATTTTCAAACCAAACGACCCCTAAGGGTAATTTAGAGCAAATTATTGACAATATGTGCCAATGGTTGCCATTATCTAGATAGCCCTTTAAACTTGGCATAATTTGTAAGATTGTTGCTCAAAATTAGTTAATGACCAAATAAACACTTAATTTGACAGATCTATTAAACACAAACATACATAATTAGTGAGGGACTTTCTAGCGTAAATAAAATTTTTATTTAATAATGATAACTGAAGGATATTAAGCACTTAGAAGTCCCAAAGGAAGGCTAATAAAAATGAGAAAAATGCCAACGGAAATAAACAATGAAGAACAATCACCCCAAAATACTTAGCATAACGACTAGTTAAAGAGATGGACAGACCAATCATGCATTTATTTTTATTTAATCTAAGACAAACTTACTCATGCTCTCAAACAATACTAAAGAGATAAAGCTTGATTCACAAAAAAATAAAAATCCAAGCATTAACAGTTCTGATTGAACACTTTTAAGGTGAGATCCTTGACTAATTATAAGATGTTGGGTATGGAACAAGAGTTAATGGGAAATGGAGGGAAGATAAAAGAGGAACTTGAAAAAGTTGGGAACTTGGAAAGTTGAGAACTTGAAAAGTCCTCTTATGCTTTATTGAAAAGACATTTGTCTCTCATCGGTGGTGGAAAGAAAAATAGGAAAGTTTAAATATAGAAACACTCTTATTAATTGTTAAAAGGGTTGGAAAGAGGGACCCCCCTCGCGCCGTCGTCGCTCGCTTGGCTTCGGTTTCATGATCGATCGAGAGATTATTTTTTGGACAAAGTTTGTTTTAATTATTTTAGTTAATTAATTATTTAATTAATTAAATGGCCAACATTTTAATTAGTTAATTAACCGATTCAATTAATTAGTTAATTGGCCCGACCCGACTCGGATCCACGCGTGACCCATTTTATTTAAATCTTTCCCGTTTTATTTGAATTTCCCGCCGTTGGAAGTGACTGTTCTGAAAGGGTTGCAACTTTCAGAAACAGCCATGACCGTTTGAAAGGTTGCAAACTTTCATGAATGCTCGTGTGGATTCTGAAAGGATTGCAACCTTTCGGAACCAGTTCCTCTTGCCTATAAATACATTGATTCCTTAGACTTATTCCTTACGAATTTTTCTGATTTCTTCTTCTTCTTCTGCACAAAATTTCTTCGTGTACTTTACTGCTGTTGAGTGGTTCGTTGACACTAGAGTTTTGGGTATCAATACACTGGTGATTGAGATTATTCTATCCTAGGAGGACATATTCCAAATCAAACCTCGGATACTAGAAGGGAATAATTTCCTTAAGGGGACACTGTGCATTCAGTGGACTTGATCTTTTTTCTGATTTTGTTTTTCTAGATTGTGGTACCATTTTTACAGATTTTAGTTTTGTCAATTAATTTTTGTTCATCTATTCTTACTGGTTTATTAAACTTTGGTTACTTTGTGTTTCTGCAAAGTTTATTGAAATCAGTAATTCTGGTTTTTTAAACACAGATTGATAACAATCTTGAGGAAATTATTTTATACTTTTTAATCTGTGTTTCTGGTGGAGAGAAAAACCTTCGTGGTTTTATACTCCTGTTAAGTTTGCAACTTAAGTTATTGCTTACTGAGTCATTTGTATCAATTTCTGTTTGTTACAGATTCTGAAATGGCTAATGACAATGTTACGGTGGCTGTTGCTATACTAATCCAAACTGCTGTACCACCAGCAGAGAAATCAGGAAAATTCTCTGGTGTGAATTTCAAAGGATGGCAACAACGAGTATTTTTCTAGCTTACCACTCTTGGTCTGCAGAAATTTACCAATGAAGTAACTCCAGTGCCTGCTGCTGAAATGCCAGACAGAGAAAAATTCATAATTATTGAAGCATGGAAACGGAAAGACTTCCTATGTAAGGGCTACATTTTGAGTGCGTTAGAGGATGACTTATATAATGTCTATAGTGCAATGACAACTTCGAAAGAATTGTGGGATGCACTTGAGAAGAAATATAAGACAGAAGATGCATGCTTGAAAAATCTGAAGATATGGTAGTAAATGAAGCGTTTCAAGTGGCTGCAATGATCGAGAAGTTACCTCCTTCGTGGAATGACTTCAAGAATTATTTAAAGCACAAACGTAAGGAAATAAAGCTTGAAGATCTTGTGATTCGGCTCAAGATTGAGGAAGATAACAAAACCACCGAAAAGAAGTCTCGTAAGAGTTCAACAGTAATTGGAGTTAATATTGTTGAAGAAGCTCCTACCAAAGACAAGAAGAGAAAGAAATCCAACGGACAGAAGTCAAAACAGGCCAAGAAAAAGTTCAAGGGCAACTGTTATAATTGTGGTAAGGCTGGTCACAAGTCTTCTGACTGTCGTGCTCCAAAAAAGGACAAAGAAAAACACAAAGGCAAAGGCAAAAGCCAAGCAAGCATCGTGGAAGAGATGGAAGATGCAAATGACCTGTGTGCAATGATCTCAGAGTGCAACTTAGTTGGAAATCCCAAGGAGTGGTTTCTCGACTCAGGTGCCACTCGACATGTTTGCTCTGCGAAAGAGCCTTTGCAACATATACTCCTGCTGAGGTTGATGAAGATTTGTTCATGGGAAACACAGCAATAGCAAGGATTGCAGGAACTGGGAAAGTAATGTTGAAGATGACATCCGGCAAGGTGTTGACTCTGAACAACGTTCTGCACGTTCCTACTATTAGGAAGAATTTAGTTTCTGCTGCACTGCTCGTTAAAAATGGGTTTAAGTGTGTCCTAGTTAGTGGCAAAGCTGTAATAAGTAAGATTGAGATGTTCTTAGGAAAAGGCTACCTCACTGAAGGCCTCTTCAAACTGAATGTAATGGTTGTTGACAGTATTAATAAGAATTTTGCTTCTGTTTACTTATTGGAGTCAAACGATTTATGGCATGCCCGTTTGGGACATAAAAATTACAAAGCCTTGCGAAAATTGGTTATTTTAGAAGTATTGCCTGATTTTAAATGCGATAAATCGAAATGCAAAATTTGTGTGGAAAGTAAGTTTGTTAAACATCTTTATAAGTCTGTTGAAAGAAATTCAAAACCTTTAGACTTAATTCACACAGATATATGCGATATGAAGTTGACACCATCTCGTGGTGGGAAAAAGTATTTTATAACTTTTATTGATGATTGCACTCGATTTTGTTATATATATTTGCTTAATAGTAAGGATGAAGCAATTAATGCATTTAAGAAATACAAAAATGAAGTGGAAAATCAATTGAATCTAAAGATAAAATGATTCGAACTGATAGGGGTTGAGAATACGAATCTCCTTTTGCTGAGATATGTTTGGAGTATGGTATTATACATCAAACTACTGCACCCTATACACCGTAGTCAAATGGTTTGGCTGAACGGAAGAACAGAACATTAAAGGAAATGATGAATGCCTTAATAATCAGTTCTGGGTCACCTTACGGCTAACAAGATACTCAATAGGGTAACCTGTAGCAAAATGCAATCAATTCCATATGAGTTATGGAAAGGAAGGAAACCCAACTTGAAATATTTCAAAGTGTGAGGTGTCTTGCCAAGGTAGAAGTTCTTTTACCTAAGAGGGTGAAAATTGGACCCAAAACAGTGGATTGTGTATTTATTGGATATGTTGTGAACAATAAGGCCTATCGGTTTTTGGTTCACAAATCTGATAATCCTGAAATTCATGTGAATACGGTAATTGAGTCAGATAACACTGAGTTCTTTGAACACATTTATCCGTGTAAAACTGAATGTGAGTCGACAAGTGAAAGATCTAAACGACCACGGGAAGAATCAAAGGAAAATGCACAACCTAATGAAGATCCTAGGCGTAGTACTCGCCAACGGAAATCCACTTCTTTCGGACCAAATTTTGTGGCATTCTTGCTTGAAAATGAGCCTCCAACATTTAAAGCAGTTATGTCGTCATCTGAGTCAATCTATTGGGAAAAAAAGTCAATAGTGAGATCGAATCAATTTTAAGTAATCATACTTGGGAATTAGTTGATCTTCCTCCAGGAAATAAACCTTTAGGATCAAAGTGGATCTTTAAAAGGAAAATGAAAGTCGATGGGACTATTGACAAATATAAGGCTAGACTTGTAGTCAAAGGATATAGACAAAAGGAAGGTCTGGACTACTTTGATACATACTCTCCAGTAACAAGGATAACATCAATTAAAATGTTAATAGCACTAGCGGCAGTGCATGATCTTAAAATCCACCAAATGGATGTAAAGACAACCTTCTTAAATGGAGAGTTGGAGAAAGAAATTTACATGGAACAACCTAAAGGGTTTGTGGTTCCTGGTAAAGAAGAGAAAGACGACAGACTTGTGAAGTTGCTTTATGGGCTCAAGCAAGCACCCAAACAATGGCATGCTAAATTTGACCATACAATGTTGTCAAATGAATTCAAGATTAACGAATGTGATAAGTGTGTTTACATTAAAAACGTTCTGAATCATGAAGTCATTGTTTGTTTGTATGTTGATAATATGTTAATAATGAGTAAAGACATTGACAATATAAATGCTACTAAGTGCATGTTGTCCAACAAGTTCGATATGAAAGACTTAGGAGTTGCTGATTTGATCTCAGGAATCAGAGAACTCCTCAGGGACTAGCATTATCTCAATTTCATTATATTGAAAAAAATATTGGATAAGTTCAAGTACTTGAATTTCAATGTTGTCAAAATTCCAATTGATTTAAGTTTTACATTTCAAAAGAATGTAGGTGAAAATGACTCTCAATTGGAAAATGCCAGAGTGTTGGAAAGTTTGATGTATATTATGAATTGTATGCGACCAGATATAGCATGTCCTATTAGCAAACTGAGTTGGTTCACTAGTAATCCGAATCAAACTCACTGGATGGCAATGAAACGTGTGTTGGGTTATTTGAAGCATACACAACACTATGCTTTGCATTATAATAAATATCCTGCTGTGATTGAAGGATATAGTGATGCAAATTGGATCACCGGGTCAAATGAAGTAAAATCCACAAGTGGTTATGTGTTTACACTTGGTGGAGGAGCAGTCTCTTGGAAATCATCCAAACAGACATGTGTCGCTCGCTCCACAATGGAATTTGAATTCATTGCCTTAGATAAGGCCGGTGAAGAAGTTGAATGACTTCGGAATTTCTTAGAGGATATTCCATTCTGGCCCAAACTTGTGGGACCTATTTGCATACATTGTGATAGTCAAGCAACAATAGGTAGGGCAGGGAGCGTTATGTACAACGGGAAGTCTCGTCATATACGACGAAGACATAATACTGTAAGACAACTCCTCTCTAGTGAAATTATCACAATTGACTATGTTAAGTCCAGCGATAATGTGTCAGATCCACTAACGAAAGGCCTAGTGAGAGAGGTAGTTGAAAGATCATCTAAGGGAATGAGTTTACGACTTAGGATAAGTCAGCAGGGCGGTAACTCTATCTAGCAGACTGGAGATCCCAAAAGCTAGATTCAAGGAGAAAAACAAAGTTATGACTGACTTCGACATTGTCAATCAACTCAATCCATTCTCATGATGAAGACAATGTTCAGGAACAAGGTTAAGACTTTAAGGCTTGTTAATGAGTTAATAAAGCTTAAAGTTTTTAATAATTTGCTAAGTTTGGTAGATTTGACCAAATAGTGTATCTATGAGATGATATTGTTAGAAATCACCTATGTGAATGTGAAGTGTAAGCCGCTTCAAAGAGAATTTTATGTCAAAAGCCTATTCTTTATACACTCATGAAATCAGGAGGTGTTCATGGCTGAAACGAACACAATCGTAAGAACCATAAACGGTAAAGGGTTAATTGTGTGACATATGGTTGTCTAGGTATACACCAAAGCTTGACGGTTCAAAGATATCGCATCTATCGATTGACCGAGTATATCCGACATATGTTCACTACGAAAAGTCCAAGGGAAAACTTACTTATCCAGATGCAATTGATTCTTGCTTGTAAAGTACACACTCATCCGTGCATTCCTTATGTTATAAACATTCCCCATTAATGTGGGGGATTGTTGGGTATGTAGCAAGAGTTAATGGAAAATGGATGGAAGATGAAAGAGGAACTTGAAAAAGTTGAGAACTTGGAAAGTTGAGAACTTGAAAAGTCCTCTTATGCTTTATTGAAATGACATTTGTCCCTCATCGGTGATGGAAAGAAAAATAGGAGAGTTTAAATATAGAAACACTCTTATTAATTATTAAAAGGGTTGGAAAGAGGGACCCCCCTTGCGCCGTCGTCGTCGCTCGCTCGGCTTCGGCTTTGGCTTTGGCTTTGGCTTCGGCTTCATGATCGATCAAGAGATTATTTTTTGGACAAAGTTTGTTTTAATTATTTTAGTTAATTAGTTAAATTAAATTAAATGGCCAATGTTTTAATTAGTTAATTAACCAATTCAATTAATTAGTTAATTGGCCCGACCCGACTCGGATCCACACGCGACCCATTTTATTTAAATCTTTTCCATTTTATTTGAATTTCCCGTCGTTGGAAGTGATTGTTCTGAAAGGGTTGCAACTTTCAGAAACAACCATGACCATTTTAAAGGTTGCAAACTTTCATGAATGATCGTGTGGATTTTGAAAGGATTGCAACCTTTCAGAACCAGTTCCTCTTGCCTATAAATATATTGATTCCTCAGACTTATTCCTTATGAATTTTTTTGATTTCTTCTTCTTCTTCTGCACAAAATTTCTTTGTGTAATTTACTGTTGTTGAGTAGTTCGCTGACACCAGAGTTTTGGGTATCAATACACTGGTGATTGAGATCATTCTATCCTGGGAGGACATATTCCAAATCAAACCTCGGATACTAGAGGGGAATATTTTCCTTAAGGGGATACTGTGCATTCAGTGGGCTTGATCTTTTTTCTGATTCTGTTTTTCCAGATTGTGGTACGGTTTTTACAGATTTTAGTTTTGTCAATTAATTTCTGTTCATCTATTCTTACTGGTTTATTAAACTTTGATTACTTCGTGTTTCTGCAAAGTTTATTGAAATCAGTAATTCTGATTTTTTAAACACAGATTGATAACATAAGATTCACAGGATATATAAATATATATGAACAATAACCCAAAGCAAAACATGTGTACAGGGAAAATACGTAACAACAAATAGGGATATACAGGAAATTAGTTTGTAGATTTACTGTCTGACTATTTATCTTAAACATGTAACAATCTGCATCATAGAGGAAACCGAGAAGATGTCAAGATTAACAAATCAAGATACTAGGTTGAGACTCGAATGGACCAAGACATCAGAGATGGTATTGAGACATTCAAAGCACCCAGGTAATAGGCAGAATTGTCCAAGGGAAGATTCATGACTAAAACTGATCAACTACTCCATTATTTCATTGTAAGTGAACCATGTGATGTTAAATAGAAATTAACAGAGAACAATGGAAAGCACTTGAATAACCCAACACGCAGAGATTATTATAGGCAAATAGGCTAACAAACAATCAGATCTTTTACCAAACCATATTTCAATATCAAGTGAAAATGAAAAACTGCATTGAGATGTCTTAAAACACATATTAACACATGATTGAGCTCATCTAACTAGCTAAGGCACACCAACATACAAGAATGAAACAAGATGGCAATCAACAGTTAACTAATTAACACACGAATGAACCACAACATTTTTATTATACATTAATCGAACCATATTCATGCATCATTCTGAAAGGAAAAAGAGAAATAAGAATAAGAGTGTTACCTCTTCGAGAGCAGCGTCCCAGGACAGGCGAGTTATGCGGAGCACCGACTTCCACTTCTCCGACGGAGCTACAAGGGATTCCGGTTAAAGCTTCTGAAAAAAAATCTCAAAAGAAAACGATGAGTTCACATTAGGTAACATTTAACACTAACACTTTGTTTGGATCATTGTTACCCATTGTTTCATAATGTATTGTATTATATTATACTCTATTGTATGGTAGATACAATGTTTGGCTAGACTGTATTGTTTGTTGTTGTTAATAATATTTTAATTGTTTGGTTTGATTGTATCGTACTGTATTGTAATTTATAAATTTATTAAAATATCCTTAATTATTCTAGAGCAGGAGGTTTGACTAAAATTAAATAATATAAGGTAAAGGGTAAAATAGTATTTTGAAATATTATGTAATAGGAAAAAGAAATTAAGTAACAATGGGAACACACCAAATCGGTTGTTCCATAAAATAGAGGTTTTCATTGTTTCGCAACAACGAAATTTAACAATACAATACAATATATTTTAAGTAACAATCAAAACAAACATTGTAGGTATAGTAATGATACAATACAATACGATGGGTAACAATGATCCAAACAGAGTGTAAGGGGATCGTTTGATAGTTGGATAGATAATAGATTTATGCATGTATTAGTTATGCAGATATTAGCTATATAAGTATTAGGTATGCAGGGTTTAATTATGCATAAATTATTTATTTGGGTGTTGGTTTTTTAGACACGTTCTTTTTCAAATGATGATTTTTTTAAAATCAAAAAGTACCTGTCTACTTCAATTCAAAAAATATTAAGAAATAAAAATATTTTCTATTTTATTAAAAACTTATCATTATGTAAATGAAAATTAATAATGAGTTACTATGATCTTATATATATATGACCTATATAATCAGTTTAAAAGCTACACAGAGTTATTCTATTTTAATGTTAAAGTAACATTCAGAAGAAATAAAATATGTTTTCTACTTATTTATTAATTAAAGTAATTTTTAAAAAAAATCAGAATTGAGGTTTTAACAATAATATTATTATCCAGAATAGAATATTTTAAAGAATATATATATATATATATATAGTACTATAATTTATTAAGACAAAGAACATTTTTGATCCAGTAGGTTACATTTAACCATAAGGATAATTTAGAGCAAATTATTGACAATATGTGTCAATGGTTGTTATTATCTAGATAACCCTTTAAACTTGGCATAATTTGTAAGATTGTTCCTCAAAATTAGTTGATCTAATAAACACATAAATTTGACAGAATTGTATCTATTAAACATAGACATACATAATTAGTGAGCGACTTTCTAGCGTAAATAAATTTTTTATTGGACTCCAATATGAATATTGAACGCTAAACATAAAACAAAACAAAAAAACAAAGTGCTACACATTTGCTTATGATGTATTGCATAGAACAATTATTGAATGACATGTGTAATTTCAAACATATTTTTCAATTAGTAAAAAATTTACACTAAATCATCATCATTTCGTAAATTATCATCATTCATATTCAATCATAAAACATATATTATACCCAAATCATCCTATTCTTGCCTTGATCTTTTACTTTTTTGTCTTCTTTTACTGAATGAAGATGAAGGCTTATATAGAGAAGATTTAGGGCAGAAAAGGGAGGAAACGGATGAGGCTTGGAAGAATTTTGAAATTTGAAATTCAAATTTCTCAACGGATTTCTAATGAGAGCCGCTGATTTCGACACCTCACGATTCTTGAAACGGTCTTGATACGAACGGATAAGGGAAGGACGAGAGGGGAAGGTCACACGCGATCCGATTTGGCTGCTGAGTTCGACTGGTCTAAGTGTTGGAGTTAGTGGGTTTCGTTCGCAGTGGAGAAGACGAAGAACGCAAAGGGGTCGGGTACGACTGTTTGTTGTTGTTGGGCTGAGTATTGTTGTTAAGTTGATGAGAAACGTATGGGCTGAGTCTTGGTATGAAATTGGGCTTCTAGAAATTGAATTGGCCCAAAGCTGTTCTAAAATGTAAGGTGAAAGTAAGGAAAAGAAGTGGTCAAATTTGCAATAAAATGACTATATTTCAAATTAAGACATGGCCATGTGAGTTCAATTATAGCCCATTGAAGTTAAGAAACCAATCGATTAAATTTAGTATAACTTACATAAATCTCATAGTGTAAGATCTAAAATACATCTTATCCCTACTCTTTTCTAATTTACAAAAATCCCTTAAATAATCATCCATCCGGATACATCACCCATGATACATTACAAACCTAGTCAGTTGCACTTAATAAGGAACCTAAACATAAAATTAATTCTAATCCCAAAATCACGCTACAGATTGATATCAATCTATTCAAACTATAACAACTTCAAAGAATTGAAAATTCAAACTTTCATCTCCTTCATTTATCAAGAATCGTAACAAATCCAAAGTATTCGACCAAAGTGGTTGATACCAGATTTTCATCTGCTCCATCTATCAGAAATCGTAACAGATCCAAATTATTCGATCAAAGTGATTGATACCAGATTTTCATCTTCTCCATCTATCAGAAATCATAACAGATCTAAAGTGTTTGACCAAAGTGGCTAATACAAGATTTTTATCTCCTCCATCTATTAGAAATCGTAATAGATCTAAAATATTCGATCAAAGTGGCTAACACAAGATGAATATATTGATTTTGTTAAGACATTCAGGAATTTGAGTAGCGAGGTGAGTTATGAAGGATACAAACTGATGGAATTGTTGTTGGACAAACGATTTTATTTGTGAATCTTCAAGTTCATCGAAGATTCTTTCAATTTTGATCCAAAACTGTTGAAAATTTTGAGATTCAAAATTCTTCTCTTAGTTCATTGAAGATACTTTCATTTTTTATTCAAAATTATCAAAAAAATTGAGAAGATGTATTATGAATATCTTCGCTAGTCTTGCTATTATCTTTGTTAGGGGTTTGAAGAAGTTCCAAGTACTGTAATCCTATTTGATACATTAAAGTAAAGGTTGTCCATAATGTTTTGCTGTTAGATCAATACATTATTGTGTGGTGGTGATTAACTATTAAGTATCAGATACATGTAGTTAATTCAATTGTTTATTTGTGTTTTTGAGATGACTATATCAATCGTGATACATTAGTATTTATGAATCTTGTATAAATTGATAAGTATTGTATTCCTATTAATTAGATACATTAAATAAGTAAATTTTGCACGTAAAGTGCTTGCTTAGAGTTTGACACATTATTGTGTGATAATTACTATATATCATATACATGCAGTATTAATTTAAATTATTGTATCATGACCAAATAACTAGCATGATACATTACTATTTTTGTATCTTGTTGTGTTTGTGTATAGATGATACATTATACATTTAATTTGTTGTAAAAGCATAAAAATATTCAAGAAAGAGGGTATGTATCAGATTATATTTATATTTTGTATCTTATACTAAATATGAGTTAGTTGTTTGATATTTGTTTGATATTTGTTTGTGATTGATACATAGAAATATAATTATAAGAAACACCAAAAAACAGAGGAAAATGTTAGATGGTATGAAACTTTGGTAAAATTGAAACTAATATTATTATGAGACAAAGAAAAGATTAAATAATAATACAAGAATCCTAATCAGTTTCAATGAGGAATTAGTTGTTAGAGTCCATAACCAACTCAAATTATGAAAAATTTACAAATATTATCATCAAATTTTTATTTTTATTTTAACGATGGACAAAAGCTTTGCAACTCAAGAAAACATCCTTTTATGATACGACATTACCAAAATCAAACTTGTGAGTTATTACCAAATAATAATTACTACTATAACATTTTTTCTAATAAATGTTGTAGTGTATAAATTTTGAAGTTCACTTATTTTATTTAAGTATAAATTTTGGAGTATTTTAAAAATGGGTAAAAGACTCATAAATATCTTTTTATATTTTTTTTGTCTAAAAATATCCTTAATCTACATGAAAAGAGACTGATTTTGAATTTCAAACGTAAATAAGAAAATAACTACTAAGATTGTGTGACTAAAAATAAGGAGAGATTTATGGAGTGAAATAAGGAAGGGATAATGTTGGTTTTGGGAGTTTGAATTAATGTATCCAACTTTTGGAGGTTTGGGAATAAAATAAGGGATTTTGGAGAATTTTAGAACTAATAGGGAATAATGGGAATTATGGAAACAAAAGGTGTGTATATAGGTAATTTATCCTTAAATGTAATTAGCAAATTCAGCTAAAACTCAAATGAGATGAATTATATTAATTAATTAACAAGCTTCTTAACCTAACAAAATAAAATAATTAACTTAAATAAACTAAATAACTCAAAAATATAAACTATTAATTAACCAAACTAATTGACCAAATATTTAATTAAAACAAATTATTATTATTATTATTATTTTAGATGATTTCAAATATTCATAAAATATACTAATTATATACATAATTATATAAAACATATATATTATTAAAAATTTATAAAAGTGACAAAACTATTTAAAATAACTTGCAAATATTTTTTTTTTTGTTATAAAACTAATTATTTAAAAAATTATAAAAAGTGACAAAACTATTTAAATATGCAAATTATAGCTATGGAACATAATTAAATTTATTGTAGTAATTATTTGCGAAAATTCCACATTTTATGTACTTCTGATTATTTTTTTGATAAACACCATCTTAAAGCGGATAATCTATAAGATGATAAATCTTAAAGCGGATAGTCACGTAAGAAATACATCCACCGGTATTAAAATAATGCTTAGGAAATGAAAATGCTCAGGACATGCCATATATTATATAGATATAATATAATATATTTATACAACAATAATACAATACTATAAAATGTCAGAAGAATGTATTTTTTGCTTATAAGGCTAAAACAATTATACAAATATATTAGTATATTGCTGTAACATTACCAATTTTTAATTCTTTTGTTTCCATGCTGCACCTCAATCATTCCAATACTCTTTATTTTCTTGATTCCACAAAATCCTTTACTTAATTAGAACGGAAAGAAGAAGTATTACTCTTGTCCTCTTCTAAATTGACATTTCCCTTTACAAAAATTAATTATTAAGAATTTATTTTGTCAAATTATTCATATTAATTAATTATATTTTGAAAAGTATTCTATATAGTTATTTAATTATAAAAGTAATATTAGAAGAAAATAATGAATCTCTTTTGATTAACTAATTAAATAGACAAGTAAATAAATAATTTATATTTTTGTGCGTAAGAAATCACTCCTACCGTCTCATATTAGTTATCTGTTTTTTCCTTTATACACTCAGGGACGGACCCACATGGACCATTTTGGGTGCTCGAGCACCCATTAACCTCGTATCGATTATATATACTTATATAGAAATTAAGACAGTATCGTATAAAATAAAAGGCGAGAACCCAATAAACAAATGGTTTAGTTGGTGTGGTGGTTGATTTCGGATCCTCAAGGTTGTAATATTGCTCTTTGTCCAGGTTCGATTACCACCGACAACAATACTTTTATTTTAAAATCCAACTTCTTTCTAACTTTTTATTTCAACTTTTTTTCTCCCTGTTCTTTTTTTCCTTTCATAAACTACCTTTTTGCTAACTTTTTTTTCTAAAACATATTCTTATACAAAATTCCTTTTTCTTTTTTTCAAAATAATTCATATTCTAGGTTTTTTTATTAATTTTTTTTCCGCCATCATAATTCAAATATGATTGTCTTTCTTTTGACAACTATTAAATTTGTACATTTATATTTTATGATTGATAACTTAAAAAGTAACCATGATCTTCAAATCTTGAATCGGTCACTGCTCATGTCTATTTATGCAACTTAGTCTCCCAAAAATATAAACAGTCGTGATCTTCTATGTCTATTAACTCTTTCTTCCTCATCAATCTAATTAGGAAAATTGAAAAGGGAAGGAGAAAGATAATTTGTTCTAGCGCATTCATTTCAGTTCTCCAATTCAAAAGGAAAAAAATTCTCCCTCTCGTTGGTTTGCTTTTTTGGTAATTACGATAGCGTGTTCTTTTTTTCTTGAATCAATCCAAAGATTCCGATTGACTATTGCATTGAATTGAAAAAAAATCCACCCTTGTTGAGGAACTTTAGCTCACAATTACGCTCTTTGATTGATATAAGTTTATGTTAAAAATAGTGAGCACCCATAGTCGTAAAATCTTGGATCCGCCACTGTATACAATTCTTAAGAAATCATAAAAAAAGTATATTGATGAATTTACCTTTTAACTCTTTTTGATACATTATATTTGTGTGTCTTATGCATTAATACCAAGATTAAGAATAGAGAAGTTTTTTTTTTTTTTTTTTTTTGGAATTTTACAATACTTACACTTTCAAAAAGAGCATATAAAGACAAAATGAGAAAAATCTCATTAATTCTATTTTAATTTTTGTAAATTGATAATTAAGTTGAAATATATATCAAAGATGTTACATCACTATAGATTAGTTATGAAAAAATAATCATAGATGCACGTCTTTACCTTACTTGCATTTTTGTCAAGAAATTAATATTTATGACAAACATAATTAAGACTCAGTAATGATGAACTTTGTTAATTTGTACTGCTTCCCAACTAACTAACATAATAAGTCACACTATTTGGCTCTTCAAATTAACAAATACACATATATATCAAATCGATATAATTTAATATTTTTCCTGATTTAATTATTTAAATTTGAATTTTATAAGATCAACTAGTTTGAATTTAGATAAAGTTCAAACTCAAGATTTTAAAAAGTGTAAGATTTGAATTCACATAAACTTCAACCTCGAAATAAAAGTATAAGGGAATTTTAATCATTTCATTACATTCTTTCATATTACTAATACAAATTGATATATACGATTATAAATTCCAATATTTCTTGAATTATTGAAAATAATAATAATAATAACTCCTTAAAAAGGATTAAAAAATGGCTGGAAAAATTTAAGTAGGTTTAATTAATGGGACACCCATATGGCTAGAGCTTTCTTATGCTAAAATGTTTTAACAATAATATACTTTACGTTTTCTCTTTTGTTTATACCTATAATTATTGTTAGTATAACTTATAATCTTTTTAACTGAATTTAAATGTTAATTTGAAAAAATATAATTTGATGATGATGAAGGATGAAGGATGAATATTAAATTGGTGATGAATGAGGTGATGGGCTTTCTTAGTATGATTTGGACAATCTTCTCCTTTTAATTTAGTTTCTAAAATTAAATCATGCTTAAAAGTTAAAACTCATTTTACATATTATATTCTCAAACATTAGTCATGACCCCAATAAGCAAAAATAACCAAACAAAAATATGGATGGGATACTCAAAGTCATATGTTTATCATTTTTACTTTAAAAATATACAACGAGAAACATTTAGCAGTGGTGATATTAAAATAGTATTCCCAAAAAGGAATACCAGAATATTCCCACTAGTACATATGGATCAGTAGTGGTGATATTTTCCGATATTTTATAGTTGCCCAATCACTTGGAATATTGGTCAGCAAAAAAGAGAAAAAAGTTATAAAAGAAATTGAAATGATTGTTTTTAAAGATGCTTTTATGTAATATTTTTTAATTATTTTTTCTTTATTTATTTTTTTCAGACTATTTTGATATGCGTTATTTTAGTTAAAGATTTTTTTTAAGCACTTTATTTTAGAGATAAAATTGACATGCATTTTATTTTTTTCGGACTTCACTTATAAAATTATATAGCATATATTATTATCGTCGTTGTTATTATTTTTCATGATGCTTTAGGACAAATGGTGACTATAAATATTAACACAGCAGACTACAGAAGAGAAGAAAATTTCAGAAGAGTGATTAAATTTGAAATTTGACCTTTGCTCTCATGTGGCTTAGCTGTGTGATACATATTTTTGAAACAAATTGTATTTAGCTAAAATATAATTTTGAATTCTGTTATGTTGTCCATATGACCTTAGATTTTTTTCTTTATGTAAATATTTAAATGTCAGCTTTATAACTTTATTATACTATAAAATTGGAAGTTTTTTATTACGATATAACAGTTGTAAGATAAACCCAAAAATTACATTGTTGCCAATGTGGAAGAATATCAATTACAAATCAATATAGTCAATTAAATAGTTTAATATAAGAAAAATAACATAAATTTCACTAGTTTAGGGGATGATTATCGATCTTTTATGGGTTTTCAATTATACCATTTGTACCTTATTTTGGTCCCCATACATGTATCTAGGCAAATGCTAAGATACATCTAATTATAAGTATCTAAGTATATTAGAATATAACTGAAGTACATCAATTTAGGAGCAAATCACACATTTTTTCTTGAATTTCTTTTCTATTTTTTTCTTGAATTTCTTCTCATGAAAAATTCAAAATTTCAATTTTCTTCTAACTTTTTACAAATATGAGAAATCGTTTCTCATAGATACATATAACCTCAACTCAAATACATGTATACTTATCAACTAAATGAACTTTTAATTAGATACATATATAATTTATGAGATACATATATTGTCACATACTTGTTCACCTAATTAGATACATCTTTTGACTATTGTCTCTCTTTCATTTTTCTCCTCTCTGGCCAGAGACCAGTGCGACCTCCTTGCTCGTCTTCTACTACGATAAAATTGTTGTCTCTGAAAAACAGTTAGTTAATAGAGATACAACACAACCAAAAATAGAGTTGAAAAAATTCACTAAATCCCCAACTTCAACTTCGAGAGATAAGCTACTTAATAAAGTTTTTTCATCAATTTTTTTTTAAAAAATAATTCTTATTGCGGCCAATAATAGTAGTGTATTGTACTTCTATTAAAAATGTATGGCAAAAGAAAAATATATTCTAAACTAGAGGCATCAACAAGATACCAAAAAAAAAAAACACGTTAGGAAAATTAAGAATTTTGCCATTGGCCTAAAATTTGGCATAACAATATCAATTTTTTTTTATATTTAATAGCTTAAATACATTTTTTGAACTATTAAATTTACATACACATGCAATACACCTGCACTAAACTAGCAATTAAATATATCCTACTATTTATAGGACTTTGAAATTAATAAAATATATAACTATTAAATCTTTTTATTTGTAATAGGAAATAACTCCTAATATTTCAGCCTTTAAAATTTAATTAAAAAAGACTCTCTTAAATCTTTCCTTATTTAAACTATATTGTAAGTCCTAACACTTAAAACCTTGAAATTAATATTTTTATCTTATATAAATCTTATTTAAATTATAAAAAATAAAATAAATTAATTATTCAATCAAAAATATGAGAGAAAAAGATTCACATTTTAAAAATAAATTTTTAATATGGAATTCTTATCATATTGGATGTATATAGAATTTTATTTTTAACATCAATTACCATTTTTAATTATTTTATTTTATTGACTATACTTTTATTAATTATTGGGAGATACATGTGCAAAACATGTACACTAAATTAGTATATTAAGAAACACAAATGCCCTTAATAAAATATCGATATAAGAACTTTAATTTAAAACCCTTAACTCAATCACACTTCGCATAAAAGAATGAAAACATTTTTAATGATGGAAATATATTCATGTAATATCCTTTGTCATATCGTGTATTAAAATATTAAAATTGTTAGCTAAAATTTCTAGACCTATTATTAGTGATCTTAGATATTTTATTTCTATATATAAATAAAATTAATTTTTATATTTATTATATTACCAAAAAAAACTATTATTATTATAAAGGGTTAAATTTATAAAAGATATTGTTATGAAAACGCTGTTGCTACTATAGTTAAAAATTATGTTATAAAAAATATAGTATAATATAAAATTAATTCTCCAAATATTTAGCTTTTTATAGTGAACTGTTATAATATAAAGAATGTATACAAAGGTCTTATTATATGTTCACCTTTATTACTCTTTAATATTATGTTTTTACCTTGGACATATTTTAATAGAAACTAAGTAGTAATTAAGAATACAAAAGAGAACAAAAGAAAATCCTTCGGGAGAGTTTCATTGTTTTGGTTCTTTTATAATTTATCAATTACAGTATTTAATCTAATTTAACACTATTATTTCTATTTCATAAAGGATGCAACTTTAAAAAAAAATTAATTAATTTTGGCAAAAAATATTATTAGGGATATCTCATTTAAATATATGTCCACAATACTTATGTCTTTTTTTTTTTTTGGTGGGGTGGGGGTGGGGGTGGGGGTGGCGAGGGGCGGGGGGTGCATTCCACCATTTTATGTGCTAAAACCAAATAATGTTATAGAATTTATTTAGATATCAACTGACATTTACAATGCTAATAAAAAATACGACTACTACTAACTAGTAACTAGTAAACAAATATTAAAATATAGACCGAACAAAGAAATCAAGCATAAAAATGAATTAATCAATAAATAAACAGTTTCATCATATTTCAAATAGTAATAATTTGTTTGATTTAATGCATTGTATAAAGAGATTACGTTTAATCAAATTAAATTACTAAATCAATTATAATTTTAAAATAAAAAGGATGAGTTCAAACATATCAAAAGACAATTCAATTATTTCCCTTAAATCTTACAATTAATTAATAGATAACTTAGCCAAAGTAATATTGACTTAACTAAGTACATGTACAAGAAAACATTTATGAATGAACATTCACCAAATACGTTAAATTTATAATAGACGTTTTATATTTTTATTTTCCTAACTTATTCATAATCATTTCTCTCTCTTTTTCATTAACGTTTTCAATATAAAGCTTTTTGATATATTTAAATATTTGAAAAATCTAGGGATAAGGGTCTAAAAAATACTCCAATTTTGGTCGAATTTGTTGTTGCGATACTAAACTTTCATGAGGACCTATTACCTCCCTAGACTATTTAATACCGTATTTTTTACCCCCTGAACTATTTAATAGTGTATTTTAAAGGTATATATGTGCCCACGTGGACACATTACTATTTATAATTTTGCATTATTTTTTATGTCCACGTGGGCAAATATATATGTTTAAAATACGGTATTAAACAGTCTAGGGAGGTAATAGGTCCTCATGAAAGTTTAGTATCGCAACAACAAATTCGACCAAAGTTAGGGTATTTTTCAGACCGTTATCCCAAAAATCTACTTAACTAGTTTAGTTCCTTTTAAACAAAAATCAAACTAAACTGAACCATGAACACAACTTAGCATTAAGTATAAAATATTTGCACAATCAAATAATTCACAAGGTAATTATAAATCAATCTCTATAATAAATATTAACTAATTGTCTGGAAAAAAATGATAATTATCTTATTATTAATGGTTAAAATTTATTGATATGTAAAAGAATCTTTACACCATCACTATATATTATCGAAATCTTTTATTGATACATTTTTAAAAGACATACATAAAGTCAAGTAAACCCTATTTGTATATTTAAACATTATTACTATTCTATGTATAGAACTTTCTTTACGTGCAATTATCAACCCAAATAAAAGAGGTAACTTCTATTATTAATTAATAACAGGAAATTATTTCAAAATTCTTCCTTATTCCTCTTGTATGTGAAAAAAAAAGAAAAAGAAATCAACTCCTTCAATAAAATAAACCAAATAAAAATAAAATAAAATAAAATCTGTTTTTCCAAAAGTCAACATCCTTCTCCTTCCAAGTAGCAGCCATAAGTCTTCTCTAAGCCAATTATTTTATAAAATTTTACCAAAATAAACTTAGAACTTTTCATATTTAGACTACTATAAATTTTCTTCAAAAAACTCAAAATTTTCATCTTTTTTTTTTTGTTCTCTCTACCTTATAATTTATTTTTCAATATTGAAAATGTTTGATTACTATAGAAAAAACAGAACAAGAAAAATTCATCTTTTCTCTGTTCTTTCTTTTGCTTTGATTATTTCTATTGTCACTTTTTCTGATAATCTCATATCTAATTTTTCTTCATCTCATTCAATCGCTTTTGTATCAAAATCAAGTTCTCAACAGCCACTGAAATCAACTTTTGTACATAAACCAAATTTTTCGAAGAAAAAAGAAACACATATAATCAAAGAAGAAGTACAAGACATTGATGATCATGTGAATTTAGTTCCTCCTTTTAATCTCACAGTGGAACAGAGGATTTCTTGGTTCAAGAAAAAATTGACTGAATTTAGTATTCTAAAGTCATCAAGATTGTCGAGGCAGTTTAACAGCAGAGTAAATAAGTTCTTGAATTCAAGAAATTGCAGAGTGAAGTTCTTCATGACATGGATTTCCCCTGCAAATACTTTCGGGAGAAGGGAATTTTTCGCGTTGGAGACTCTGTTTAAATCTCATCCAAAAGGTTGTTTGATCATTCTTTCGCGTACTCTAGATACGCCTCATGGGGTTAAAATTTTGAATCCTTTGACAGAATTAGGATATAATGTTGTTAGCGTTACTCCAGAGTTGTCTTTTCTATTCAACAGGACACCAGTTGAGACATGGTATGCTGACCTCAAGAAAGGTAATAAGGATCCTGGTGAAATTCCATTAGCTCAGAATTTGTCCAATTTGATAAGACTAGCTGTATTGTATAAGTATGGCGGTGTTTATCTTGACACAGATTTTATCATCCTAAAAGATTTTTCAAGTTTGAGGAATTCTATTGGAGCGCAGAGCGTATCTGCAAATGGGAATTGGACAAGATTGAATAATGCTGTGTTGATTTTTGATAGAAAGCATCCATTGCTCTACAAGTTTATGGAGGAATTTGCTTTATCTTTTGATGGAAATAAGTGGGGACAAAATGGTCCATATTTGGTTTCAAGAGTGGTGGAGAGATTGAAGATGATGTCTACAGAAAAATATCAACTCAATTTCACTGTATTGCCACCAATATCATTTTATCCAGTTGATTGGGTTCGGATTCCCGGATTCTTCATGAAATTAAATACAAGAACTCATTCAAGATGGATAGATGCAAAATTGTTACAACTTAGTGGGGAGACTTATGGAGTTCATCTTTGGAATAAGCAAAGTAGTAATATGAGAATTGAAAAAGGAAGTATAATAGGGAGATTAATTTCTGATCATTGTTTGTTTTGTAAAGATATTTACAGTTCTTAACTTGTAAATAAGTAATTTCAGATTTTTGTAAGTAAAAAATTAGAAAGACTTTATTTATACATTCAATTCAAAACAAGTTGTTGTGATCAAGTAAGAACAAGTCCATTTCTTGTTTTTATTTTATTTTTTTTTATTTTTTATGTTACTATTCTTGGTTTCAATAATATCATACTGTTTCTTTCTATATGTCCATACATGTTTAATTAATCGTACATAATAGTCTATATGTGCGTTCAAGTAATATAAATATGAGTTATTTATTTGCGATAAATATTAATTTTATGATCGTTTCGTGAAATTATATTATATTTGCTGACAAAATCTTGTCCTAAGTAGCTTTTATTTGAAGCTATCCATCTTTGACTTAAGACTTGTAGAAGGAATCATCTATATTGGTGGCTTTATGAATTGTTAATTTTCTAATGGAAATCCAAGAATCATCATGAGTAACATCATCATATAAAAACGTCGCCCACATTTTTTTAAATAAAGGGGATTGATAATGATGGCTGATTATATTAACAAAATAATCTTGAAGATTAATTGGTCACAAATTTAACCACTTCAAATAATATATATTTAAAAAATTGACTACACCCGCTAAAATTACTTCGGACAGAAAGAAGGTATTCCTCACTCTTAACTAGCTAGAGGTCTCCAGTTCAGCCCTAAAAAAATTATGGTAGAAAGTGTTTCATCCTTCAATAAATTTTACATATACATTAGTTGAGCTGTAACATGAAGTCAAACACCATTTGAAAAAAAAAAGTGTAAGCACAAAGTACAAGGTTGATTACCTCATTTAATAATTGTGCACTATTGATTTGACATACCCTTTAAAAACAATAAATAATAGGGGTAATAACAAGTATTGTTGGATAACTATTTTAGTATAGTGACCAACTATTATTGTACGGGGGGAGTACTACAACTTATGTTTACTCATCATATCTAATACGAAAAAGGCTCAAAACTACCCTTACACTATAGAAAATAGCTCACATTTACCCTTAAAACTATATTTCGACTCAAAATTACCCTTCCATCAAACTATTGGGTCATAAATATCCTTCTAATTAACAGAAGTATGTTAAGTGTCACATGAATGCCACATAAGCGCCAAACAACTCCCACCGCCACATGCTCGAGGAGCCCGCCCCCACCTCCCCGGGGTGCTGTGCTCCAAGGAGCCCGCCCCCACCTCCCCGGCTCCCCGGGGTGCTGTGCCCCGAGGAGCCCGCCCCCCACCTCCTCAGGGAGCCGTTCCCCGAGGACCCCGCCCCTCCACCTCCCCGGGGCGCCATGCCCCGAGGACCCCCCACCCCCGGGGTGTCTTGCCCCTAGGACCCCGCTCCCTACCTCACTTTTATATTTAAAAATAAAAATTAATCAAAACAATTTTTTTGATATAACTATTCTTCTATATAAATAAAAATTCAATAAGATAAAAAGGCAAACCAAATAAAGGAGTGCAACTAAAAAAAGTTGTTATAAAATGGTGAAACTTCAAATGCTCATAACTTTGGCCTTGGATGTCCGTTTCAGGCAATTTTTTTTTACTTTGGGTAATTTTTCGAGATCTATGCGACCTATTGGTGGTTTGACCAAGTTGGGTTTTTGATAAACGTCTTTTAACCCATTCAATTTTGAATTTCCCCCAATTTTGAAGAAAATTGATTTTTGAGTTCGAAATACTTTGATAATGCATATATGAATGTCAATTTTAATGTTAGATAATCAATTTTATGATAAACAACTTTTATCCCAAAAATTTTAAATTTCCCCCAATTTTGCATAAGGAATTTTGTTCCTTAAATAGGTATGTGAAAAAGATTTGATTAAAGAAAATGGATTTGGAGTTGGAAATACCATTTTAATACATAAGTGAAGTCCATTTAATAACAGGCTTTTGACCGAGCCAATTTTTTGAAAAATAGCTTTTAACCCATCCAGTTTTGAATTTCCCCCAATTTTGAAGAAAATTGTAATTCTTTTTTGCTAAGAATTTGATAAAACATAATTGATTTGCTAAGGTCTTAACGGACGTCCATGAAAATTTCGACAAAAATGACTTTGAAATTTCGGATCACCAAAAAATATGGTGAACTATAGCACACGAAAATTGATAAAATGCCGGGTTTACCTGCTCCGGGGATCGTTTGACCTTGAAAATGGGTCATTTTGGCTGTCAAGGCAAACTGACTCCATAGCTAAGGTCTTAACGGACGTCCATAAAAATATTTGGTAAAAATGACGTTGGAATTTCGGATCATCAAAAAAGATGGTGTATTGCACACGAAAATTGGTAAAATAGGGGGTTTACCTACTCCGGGGATCATTTGACCTTGAAAATGGGCCATTTTGACCTTCAGGGCCAATTGGCTCCATAACTAAGGTCTTAACGGATATCCATGAAAAATTTCGACAAAAATGATATCGAAATTCTGAATCACCAAAAAAGATGGTGAACTATAACACACGAAAATCAATAAAATAGGGGGTTTACCTGCTTTGGGGCTCGTTTGACCTTAAAAATGGACCGTTTTGGCCGTCATGGCCAACTGAATCCATAGCTAAGGTCTTAACAGACGTCCATGAAAATTTTTAGCAAAAATGACGTCGAAATTTCGGATATCCAAAAAAAATAGTGAACTATAGCACACAAAAATTGGCAAAATGAGGGGTTTACCTGCTTCGGGGATCATTTAACCTTGAAAATTGGCCATCAAGAAGTTCATCGTTCTTAGAAGGTCACACCTAAACCCAAACTTTGCCTCTTTCATGACATAGCCCTAGGCCTCATCAATTCACCTTATAATCTTAGGTTAATCAAGTATACATGTATAATTATACTTAGATCATGAAATTACATCATAATCAACTCACATCCAATTAATTGGACCAACTTGCAAAACCATTACATAATGTAAAGAAGAACCCTAGCAAGGATTGAGGGTCACATGGATTCTTAAAGGAGTTGAGTTAAAATCATATAAAATCAATCATAAATTCATAAACAAACATAATTCAACCTTTAAAAGCAACATTAAAAGGAATTGATGGAGTTGAGTTGAAACCCTAGCTAATTGAGTTTTCTAGAATTGAGATAAAAACTTTTGAAAGGGCTCCTTGGGTGATAGCTTCCCAAGGATGAAAACTCCCATACCTTAGGTGTAGAATCCTATGAAATTCCTATTGAAAATCTCCTTCCTTCAAGATTTCCTTGATCTCCTTCTTTGTTCTTCAATGGAGGTTCTAGAGAGAAGATTCTGGGAGAGGGAGGTAGTTGGGTTTTGATTTGGGATCTTGGGTTATAATGAATTAAAGAGTTGTAAATGTGTTTTAATACTTTAAAAACCCTTAAATTATGTTAATAAGCCAATAACAACCGTCTAATAACTCAACTAACCAAATGGGGAATTTACCAAACCACCCCTCACTTGGTCGAGTTTTGGACAACACACAGGTGCAAACCACGAAACCCCCATCCACAGACCGTGGATGGGGTCAAAGACCGTGCTGTTGAGGCATGGTTTGTGGTTGCAAATCACCTTTTGGTACCTTGACCCACGAAGGCCATCCACGGGGCATAGATGGACCTACTGGGCATAGGTCCCATCTGTGGTTCACCATTTTCTTGACAACTTTTCGGTTCTAGGCAGCCTTGGGGGTTTAGACTTTAGGGTCCCCCTCAAGGACCCTTGGTTGGTCTTTGTGGGGTCGTACCTTGATGTTTAACCCCTAGACACCTCAAACTAAGCTTGGGAAGTCAATCTACAACCTAAAACCAAGCATCAAACTCAAAAGCTCACACGTAACGCTCTAGTTTCACCTACTAGTTTCCATTAAGCTTTAGCTAGGTCTTACTAGTTTTTATGGGGTGTTACACTTTTACGCTAGTAGTCCGGGTTTCTAGTAGCAATCTCCCTATCCCATAACTATATGCCCACATAGGTTTCTAGTAGCAATCTCCCTATCCCATAACTATATGCCCACATAGGTCTTTAGCTAGTGGATCCACCTAAAAGCTAAATATGTTAGTTCTACCCTAGGCTAGTAGGACATCTATTTTCGGTGTGGGGGTTAGACACTGGATTCCATGTAGCTCAACATGGTCTATGTCAGTTAAGGCTATATTTCCCTATATGATAAGAATATGAATTATGATAAGAACACGAGTTATGTATTATGGTTCCTCAAGAGGTTCTACTTAGTATGAGTGGGGGTATGAGACTTCATCCATGCATTGCACAAGTAGACTTTGAGAGTGGGCATGGTATGTCTCTCTTATGATATGATGATTATGAGTTAATGTATGCTTTAAATGAATTATGAACATGAACTATACTTATGACTTCTTAATGAGCTTTACTTAGTGTGAGTGGGGGTATGAGACTTCACTTATACATTGCACAAGTAGACTTATAAGGGGTTATGGTGTGGTTTCCTTATGCTATGAAGATATATGAATTTATGTATGCATGATATGGGTTGTTGCTATGAGTGTTGGCTATGGATAAGGTTAAGGTATGTTATGCATGATTATGGTGGCCTAAAAGTGAGACTTAGTGTAATAGGATTATAGGATCCTATCTATGCATTGCACAAATGTAGCTTAGGGTTTCTTATGTGATAGTTCTATTATGATGATATGATCTTGGTATGTAATTATGCATGTGAACTATGTCTTATGAAGATTGGAGTATGCATTATGTTGTGTAGGAGACTATGCTTGTGATTATGATGATATCCTTTTTGTTATGATGAATTTTGCATGGTTTGTCTCATGAGCTACATTCTCCAACTATTTCAAAGATGATGTTCAAAAGTCGCATATAAGATGGTTTCAAATAAAATATCCTTTTATGCATTTTTTAAAGATTTTTATGCATGACTTCCATACTTGGTACATTTTTGTGCTAACCCATATTCTTATATTTTCTATAAGTGTAGGGTTTGGTGATATCAGATTCTACCCTCATGGCTAGGACTATAGTAGATCAGGAAGAAGAAGATTGGTGAAGTCCACATAGTATTCGAGAGCTTGACCATATGTCCTTTATGTCTTTCCTTTATGTTTTAGACTTATGTAAAGGTTATGTCTCTAAGATTGTATTCAAGAGTTTTAATTCAAATGTTATAGATGATTTGAGACATAGTGTCATAGACTCTCTCTTATTACATGAAAGACTTCGATTGTAAAGAAAAGTTTTAATTTTTTGCATTTTTCCCTGTGTTCTTATGTCATGATATGCTAAGGGCTTGTATGAGACCCCTTCGGGGTCAAGTACGCCGTGTTACATTTAGGGGCTACCCCTGGGTTGTGACAATAGCTAAGGTCTTAACGGACGTCTATAAAATTTTTTGGCAAAAAAGACATCAGAATTTGGGATCATCAAAAAAGATGGTGAACTATAGCACACAAAAATTGGCAAAATGGGGGATTTACTACTCCGGGGCTACACTGAAAATGGGTCATTTTGGCCATCACGGACAACTGGCTCTATAAGTAAGGTCTTCACGGACGTCCATGAAATATTTCGGCAAAAATGACGTCAAAATTCCAAATCACCAAAAAAGATGGTGAACTATAGCACACAAAAATTGGAAAAATGGGAGATTTACCTGCTACGCAACTCGTTTGACCTTGAAAATGGGCCGTTTTGGCTGTCAGGGATAACTAGCTCCATAACTAAGATCTTAATGGACGTCAATGAAAACTTTCAGCAAAAATTACGTTTGAATTTTGGGTCATCAAAAAAGATGGTGAACTAGAGAACACGAAAATCGGCAAAATGGGGGGTTTACCTACTTTGAGTCTTGTTTGACCTTGAAAATGGGCCGTTTTGGCCGTCAGGGCCAACTGGCGCCATAACTAAGGTCTTAACAGACGTTCATGCAATTTTTTGGAAAAAATGACATTGGAATTCTGGATCACCAAAATAGATGGTGAACTATAGCACACGAAAATTGGCAAAAGAGGTTTACCTGCTCCGGGAATCGTTTGACCTTGAAAATGGGTCGTTTTGGCCGTCAGGGCCAACTGGCTCCATAACTAAGGTCTTAGCGGACGTCCATGAAATTTTTTGTCAAAAATGACATCGGAATTATGGATCACCAAAAAAAATGGTGAACTATAGCACATGAAAATTGGCAAAATAGGGGATTTACCTGCTTCGGGGTATGTTTGACCTTGAAAATGAATCGTTTTGGCCGTTAGGGCCAACTGACACCATAGCTAAGGTCTTAACATATGTCCATGAAATTTTTTGATAAAAATGACATCGTAATTCCTGATCACCAAAAAAAGGTGAACTATAGCACACAAAAATAAGCAAAATGGGGGGGGGGGGGTTACTTTCTCCGAGGCTCGTTTGACCTTGAAAATGGGTCATTTTAACTGTCAAGGCCAACTGGCTCCATAGCTAAGGTCTTAACGGACGTCCATGAAAAGTTTTGGCAAAAATGACGTCAGAATTTTGGATCACCAAAAATCCATGGACTTATAGCACATGAAAATTGGAAAAATAGGGTGTTTACCTGCTCCGGGATTCGTTTGACCTTTGAGAATAGGCCGTTTTGGCCATCAAGGCCAACTCGCTGCATAGCTAAGGTCTTAATAAATGTCCATGATTTTTTTTGGCAAAATAGATGTCGGAGTTTCGGATCACCAAAAAAATTAGTGAACTATATCACACAAAAATTGATAAAATGGGGGGTTTACCTGCTCCGAGGCTCGTTTGACTTTGAAAATTGGCCATTTTGGCCATTAAGGACAACTGGCTCCATAGCTAAGGTCTTAACAGACGTCCATGAATTTCTTTTAGTAAAAATCACAAAATTTCATGGACTATAGTACACAAAATCAGCAAAATGGGGGGTTTAGCTACTTCGGGGATTGTTTGACCTTGAAAATGGGCTGTTTTGGCTGTCAGGGACAACTGGCTCCATAGCTAATATCTTAACGGACGTCCATGAAAAATTTTGACAAAAATGACGTCGTAATTCTGGATCACCAAAAAAGATGGTGAACTATAGCACATGAAAATTGGTAAAATGGGGAGTTTACCTACTCCGGGGATCGTTTGACCTTGAAAATAGGTCATTTTGGCCATTAGGGCCAACCGAATCCATAGCCTTTACAGACGTCCATGAAAAAATTTGGCAAAAATGACATCAGAATTCCATATCACTAAAAATCCATGGACTATAGCACTCGAAAATCGGCAAAATGGGGGGTTTCCTTTTTCGAGGATCGTTTGACCTTGAAAATGGGACATTTTGGCCATTCGGGCCAATTGGCTCCACAACTAAGGTGTTAACAGACGTCCAATAAAATTTTTGGCAAAATAAAGTCGGAATTTAGGATCACCAAAAATCAATTGTCTATAGCACATGAAAATTGGCAAAATGGTGGGTCTACCTGCTTCGGGGTTCATTTGACCATGAAAATGGTTCGGTTTGGCCATCAGGGCTAACTACCTCCATAACTAAGGTTTTAACGGATGTCCATGAATATTTTTGGTAAAAATTATGTCAAAATTCTGGATTACCAAAAAATATAGTGAACTATAGCACACAAAAATCAGCAAAATGGGGAGTTTAACATCTCTGAGGCTCATTTGACCTTGGAAATGGGACGTTTTGGCCGTCAAGGCCAACTGGCTCCATAGCTAAGGTTTTAAAGAATGTCCATGAAAAATTTCAACAAATATAAAATCGAAATTCTAGATCACCTAAAAAGATGAAGAACTATAACACTAAAAAATCGGCAAAATATGGCAGTTTCCCTGCTCTAAGATCATTTGAGCTTGAAAATTAGCTGTTTTTGCCATCAGGGCCAACTGACTCCATAACTAAGATCTTAACAGACGTCCATGAATTTTTTTTGCAAAAATGATATTGGAATTTTGGATCACCAAAAAAGATGGTGAACTATAGCACACGAAAATCGGCAAAATAGGGGATTTACCTGCTTCGTGGCTCGTTTGACCTTGAAAATGATTCGTTTTGGCCATCAGGACAACTGGCTCCATAACTAAGGTCTTAACGGACGTCCATTAAAAGTTTTGGTAAAAATGACTTTGAAATTCTGGATCACCCAAAAAGATGGTGAACTATAGCATATGAAAATCAGCAACATGTGGGGTTTACCTGCTCCGGGGATCGTTTGACCTTGAAAATGAGCTGTTTTGACCGTCAGAGCCAATTGGCTTTATAGCTAAGGTCTTAACGGACGTCTACAAAAAAATTTGGCAAAAATCATGTCGGAATTTCGAATTACCAAAAAAGATGGTGAATTATGACACACGAAAATTGGCAAAATGGGGGGTTTACCTGCTCCGAGTTTTGTTTGACCTTGAAAATGGGCCGTTTTGGCCGTTAGGGACGGCTAGCTCCATAGCTAATGTCTTAAAGGACATCCATGAAAAATTTCTGCAAAAATTACGTCAGAATTTTGGATCACCAAAAAAAATGGTGAACTATAGCACACGAAAATTGACAAAATTGGGGGTTTACTTGCTCCGGGGATCGTTTGACCTTGAAAATAGGCTGTTTTGTCCGTCAGGGACAACTGGCTCCATATCTAAGTTCTTAACATATGTCCATGAAAAGTTTTCAAAAAATGATGTCGGAATTCCGGATCACCAAAAATCCATGGTCTATAGCACACGAAATTGGCAAAATAAGGGGTTTACCTGCTCCAGGGGTTGTTTGAACATGAAAATGAGTCGTTTTCGCCGTTAGCGCTAAACGGCACCATAGCTAAAGTCTTAACGGACGTCCATGAAATATTTTGGCAAAAATAACGTCGAAATTTTGGATCACCAAAAAAATGGTGTACTATAGCACACGAAAATCAGCAAAATGAGAGGTTTACCTGCTTCGAGGTTTGTTTGACCTTGTAAATGGGACGTTTTGGTCATCAGGGACAACTGGCTCCATAGCTTAGGTCTTAATGGACGTCCATGAAAAATTTCAGCGAAAAAGACGTCAGAATTTTGGATCACCAAAAAAATGGTGAATTATAGCACACGAAAATTGACAATATGTGAGGTTTCCCTGCTCCGGGGATCGTTTGACCTTGATAATGGGCTGTTTTGGAGGTCAGGTCCAACTGGCTCCATAGCTAAGGTTTTAATGGAATTCCATTAAATTTTTTGGAAAAAATGACATCGGAATTCATGATCACCAAATATACATAGATTATAACACACGAAAATCGGCAAAATGGGGGGTTTACCTGCTTCGGGGATCATTTGACCTTGAAAATGAGCCATTTTGGCCGTCAGGGACAATTGGCTCCATAGCTAAAGTCTTAATGGACTTCCATGAAAAGATTTGGCAAAAATGACGTCGAAATACACGATCACAAAAAAAGATAGTGAACTATAGCACACGAAAATATGTAAAATGGGGGGCTTACTTGCTCCTAGGCTCATTTGACCTTGAAAATGGGTTGTTTTGACCATCAAGGCCAACTGGCTCCATAACTAAGGTCTTAACGGACGTCCATGAAATTTTTTGACAAAAATGACGTCAGAATTACGGATCACCAAAAAAAGTGGTGAACTATAGCACACAAAAATCAGCAAAATTGGTGGTTTACCAGCTTCGGGGATCTTTTGACCTTGTAAATGGTCTGTTTTGGCCGTCATGGCGAACTGGCTTCATAGCTAAGGTCTTAACGGACGTCCATAATTTTTTTTGATAAAAATAACATCGAAATTTTGGATCACCAAAAAATATAGTGAACTTTAGCACATGAAAATCAACAAAATGTGGGGTTTACCTGCTCTAGGACTCATCTAAACTTCAGAATGAGCCATTTTAACCGTCAGTGCCAACTAGCACCAAAGCTAAGGTCTTAACAGACGTCTAAGAAAGATTTCGGCAAAATGGACGATGGAATTTTGAATCACCAAAAAAATGGTGAACTATAGCACACGAAAATTGGCAGAATATGGGTTTTACCTGCTCCTAGGCTCGTCTGACTTTGAAAATGGGTCGTTTTTATCGTTAAGGCCAACTGGCTCCGTAGCTAAAGTCTTAACGAACGTCCATGAAATTTTTTGACCAAAATGATGTCATAATTCCAGATCACAAAAAAGATGGTGAACTATAGTACACAAAAATTATCAAAATGGGGGGTTTACCTGCTCTGTGGTTCGTTTGACCTTGAAAATGGGACGTTTTGGCTGTCACGGCCAACTGACTCTATACTTAAGGTATTAATGAATGTCTATGAAATATTTTAGCAAAAATGACATCGGATTTCTAGATCACCAAAAAAGATGGTGAACTATAACACATGAAAATTGGCAAAATAGGGGGTTTACTTTTTCCGGGGATCGTTTGACCTTCAAAATGGGCCATTTTGACCGTAAGGGACAACTGACTTTATAGCTAAGGTCTTAACGGAGGTCTATAAAAATTTTTGGCAAAAATTACCTTAGAATTTTGCATCATCAAAAAAGATGGGGAACTATAGCACATGAAGTTGTATATCCTTTTTGACCTCTCGTGTCTAGATTTATCCTTTCTTATTGTTTTACCGGATCGGCCTATGATTTTTGACCTGTTGTGTTGGTACTCAAAATTTCGTGGCCATTTACCCGGCGGTGATTTATTCCGGCCCCTTCTTTTGCGGCGGTGAAAAAGCACTTGGCATTTTGGGTTTCATTACTGTCTCATTCTTTTTGTTTTAGCTAGTCTTGTTGCCTCTGACACGCTTCTTTTAGGGTCCACTTTTGGGTCTTTATTAGATAGCTCGTACTAGCGCCTTGTTATTCTTGTTTAGATTATTGTTTTCGCTCATTGCTTGTTTATTCACCTCTTGGTAAGGTATAGTAGGTGCCATCATGACTCGAGGAAAATCGGGTCGTGACAAAGTTGGTATCGAAGCCCGGTCCGTCGGTCTTACTTGTACGAGCTAACGTCTGGTAAGTCCTCGCGGATCGGTGCGGAGACGTCCGTAATTTATCTTCTGGAGGCTACGGGATGTCTTTAGGAAATTTTTGTTTCACTTTAGCTTATTGGTTTCGGAAATCTCCCACTTGTTTCACTCTTTCAGGATGGCTCGCTAGGGCGCGCCGCAGGGGTGGTCTTAGCTTGGGGTATAAAGGTGTGCTTGGGGGATGCAAAGAACATTTGCGCGGGATCGCCTGCAGTGAGGGCACCTCAGGTCCAGGTACCACCTGAGGGAGTACAGCCCTTGGCAGTGGACAGACCTATGCCGCTTGAGGACCAGAAGATGCTTGGTGTGTTTCTCAGGTTGACACCACCGAGGTTTTCTGGGGGTGTGGGTGAGGATGCCCACGAGTTTCTTACTGCTTGTCGTGAGAGGCTTCGCTCTTTGGGCCTTGTGGAGTCTAGAGGGGCCGACTTCATGAGAGAGTTAGGTGTTTTGTTCGTGGTTTGAGATTGCGGCTTCGGCTTGAGACCCAGTCCCGTGGGTCGATTTTTTTTAGTTGACCATGCTAGTACTATGGAGCATCTTCATCGCGAGGCCTAAAAAAGATGGGGACTCGCCCTGTGCTATAGCACATGAAAATCGATAAAATGGAGGGGAGGGTTTACCTACTCTGGGGATTGTTTGACCTTGAAAATGGCCATTTTGGCCATCAAGGACAACTGGCTCCATAGCTAAGGTCTTAATGAACGTCCACGAAAAATTTCAGCCTAAAATGACGTCAAAATTTTGAATCACAAAAAAGATAGTGAACTATAGCACACAAAAATTGACAAAATTGGGGGGGGGGGGGGTTTACCTTCTCTGGGGCTCGTTTGACCTTGAATATGGGTTGTTTTGGCCGTCAAGGTCAGTTGGCTCTATAACTAAGGTCTTAACGAACGTCTATGAAATATTTCAGTAAAAATGATGTTGAAATTTTGGATCATAAAAAAAATGGTGAACTATAGCCCACAAAAATTGGCAAAATGGGGTGTTTACTTGTTCTGGGTCATGTTTGACCTTGAAAATGAGCCGTTTTGACCATCAGAGTCAACTGGCTCTGTTGCTAAGGTTTTAACGAATGTCTACAAAATTTTTTGGCAAAAATGACGTCAGATTTCTTGATCACCAAAAAGGATGGGAAAGCACAACACATGAAAATCGACAAAATGGAGGGTTTACTTGCTGTGGGGATCGTCTGACCTTTAAATTAGGTCGTTTTGGCCGTCAGGGCCAATTGGTTCCATAGCTAAGGTCTTAACGAACGTCTATGAAGTTTTTTTGGTTAAAATAACGTCAAAATTTTGGATCACCAATAAAGATATTGAACTATAACATAGGTAAATCGGCAAAATGGGGGGTTTACCTACATCGGGGATCGTTTGACCATGAAAGTGGGCCATTTTGTCCGTCAGGGTCAACTTGCTCCATAACTAAGGTCTTAACGAATGTCAATGAAAAATTTCAGTAAAAATGACATTAGAATTCAGGATCACCAAAAGAGATGGTGCACTATAGCACACAAAAATAGGCAAAAAATGGGGTTTACCTGCTCCGAGGCTCGTTTGACCTTGAAAATGGGCTTTTTCAACTATTAGGGCCAATTGACTCCTTAGCTAAGGTCTTAACGAACATTCATGAGAATATTCGGCAAAAATGACATCACAATTCTAGATGACCAAAAAAGTAGGTGATCTATAGCACACGAAAATTTGCAAAATAGGAGGTTTATTTGCTTATGGATCGTTTGACCTTTAAAATAGACCGTTTTGGCCGTTTGGGCCAATTGGCTCCATAACTAAGGTCTTAATGGATGTCCATGAAATATTTCAGCAAAAATATCATCGAATTCAGGATCACTAAAATAGAAGGTGAACTATAACACACGAAAATTGGCAAAATATGGGGTCTACCTGCTAAGAGGTTTATTTGACCTTGAAAATGGAGTGTTTTGGCCATCAGGGCCAACTGTTTCCATAGTTAAGGTCTTAATGGACATTCATGAAAAAATTTGGTAAAAATGACGTCGGAATTTTGGATCACTAAAAAAGATGGTGAAATATAGCACACGAAAATTAGCAAAATGAGAGGTTTACTTGCTCTGGGCTCATTTAACCTTTAAAATTGGACTTTTTGGCCCTCAGGGCCAACTGGTTCCATAGCTAAGTTTTAACGGACGTCCAAGAAAAAATTTAGCAAAAATAATGTCGAAATTTTGGATCACCAAAAAAGATGGTGAACTATAGCACACGAAAACTGGCAAAATGAGGGGTTTACCTTCTTCGAGACTCGTTTGACCTTGAAAATGAGTTGTTTTAGCCGTCAGGGCCAACTGGCTCCATAACTAAGGTCTTAACGGACATCCATGAAAACTTTTAGCAAAAATGATGGTGAAATATGTCACATGAAAATCGACAAAATGGGGGGTTTACCTGCTCCAGGGTTCGTTTGACCTTTAAAATTGGCAGTTATGGCCGTCTAGCCTACTGGCTCCATAACTAAGGTCTTAACGGACGTCCATGAAAATTTTTGGCAAAAATGATGTCGAAATTCTAGATCACCAAAAATCCATGAACTATATCACATAAAAATTAGTAAAATGGGAGATTTACCTACTCCGGGGATCATATGACCTTGAAAATGGGATGTTTTGGTCGTGAGGGCCAACTGGCTCTATAGCAAAGGTCTTAATGGATGTCCATGAAATTTTTTGGCAAAAATGACGCCAAAATTCAAGAACACCAAAAATACATGGACTGTAGAACACGGAAATTGATAAAATGGGGGGTTTACCTGCTCTGGTGCTCGTTTGACCGTGAAAATAAGTTGTTTTGATCGTCAGGGCCAACTGGTTCCATAACTAAGATCTTAATGGATGTCTATGAAAATATTCGACAAAAAATGATGTTAGAATTTTGGATGACTAAAAAAATTAGTGAACTATATCACACGAATATCGGCAAAAATGGGCAGTTTACCTATTTCGAGGCTCATTTGACCTTGAAAATGGGCTGTTGTGGCCAACTATCTCCATAACTAATGTCTTGAAAGACGTCCATGATAAATTTCAAGAAAAATGACATCAAAATTTTGGATCACCAAAATCTATGGACTATGAAAATTGACAAAATGGGGGGTTTACCATCTCCGAGGAATGTTTCACCTTAAAAATGGGTCGTTTTGGCTGTCAGGGCCAATTGACTCCATAGCTAAGGTCTTAACAGTTGTCTATGAAAAATATTGGCAAAAATGACGTCGAAATTTTGGATCACCAAAAAATATTATGAACTATAGGACACGAAAATAGGCAAAATGGGGGTTTACTTGCTTCGGGGATCGTTTAACCTTAAAAATGGGCCGTTTTGGCCGTCAGGGCCAACTATAATCATAACTACGGTCTTAACGGGTGTCCATGAAAATTTTTGGCAAAAATAACGTCGGAATTTCGGATCACCAAAAAAGATGATGAACGATAGCACAGAAAATTGGCAAAATAAGGGCTCTACCTCCTCCGGGGTTCGTTTGACCTTGTAAATGGGTTGTTTTCACCGCCAGGGCTAAATGGCTACATAGCCAATGTCTTAATGAACGTCCATAAAATATTTCGACAAATATGATGTTGGAATTTTGGATCACCAAAAATCCATGGATTATAGTAGACAAAAATAAGCAAAATGGGGGATATACCTACTCCAGGGATCGTTTGACCTTGAAAATAAGTTGTTTTGGTCGTCAGGACCAACTGACCTGATAGATAAGGTCTTAACGAATGTCCATGAAATATTTTGGGAAAAATGACGTCGAAATTTTAGATCATCAAAAATCTATGGACTATAGCACACAAAAATTGGCAAAATTGGAGGGTTCTTTGCTCCGGGGATCGTTTGACCTTCAAAATGAGTTGGTTTGGCTGTCAAGGCCAATTGACTCCATAACTAAGGTCTTAATGGATGCCTATGATAATATTTGACAAAAATGACGTCGAAATTCTGGATCATCAAAAAAATTGGTGAACTATATCACACGAAAATTGGCAAAATGGGGGGTTTACCTGATACGAGCCTCACTTGACCTAAACAATGGGTTGTTTTTGCCAACTGTTTCAATAGCTAAGGTCTTGACGAACGTCTATGATAAATTGCAAGAGAAAAAACGTCAAAATTCTGGATCACCAAAAATTCATGAACTATAGCACATGAAAATGGGCAAAATGGGGGGTTTACCATCTCTGGGGAATGTTTGACCTTGAAAATGGGTCGTTTTGGCCGTCAGGGTCAATTGGCTCCATAGCTAAGGTCTTAACGGATGTCTATGAAAAATATTGCCAAAATGACATCGGAATATCAGATCACCAAAAAGTATTGTTAACTATATATAACACACAAAAATATGTAAAATGGGGGGTTTTACCTGTTCCGGGGCTCGTTTGAACTTGAAAATGGACCCTTTTGGCCATCAAGGACAACTGTAAGAATAACTAAGGTCTCAACGGACATCCATTAGAGATTTCGGCCAAAATAACGTCGAAATTCTAGATCACCAAAAAAGATGGTGAACTATAGCATACGAAAATTGGCAAAATGGGGGGGGGGGGGGGTCTACCTTATCCGGGAATCGTTTAACCTTGAAAATGGGTTGTTTGCTCCATCAGGGCCAACTGGCTACATATCAAATGCCTTAACGGACGCCCATTAATTTTTTTTTGCAAATATGACAACGGAATTCTGGATCACCAAAATCCATGTACTATAGAACATAAAAATAGGCAAAATGGGGGCTAAACCTGCTCCAGGGATCGTATGACCTTGAAAATAAGTTGTTTTGACCGTAAGGGCCAACTTCCTCCATAGTTAAGGTTTTAACAGACGTCCATGAAAGATTTCGGCAAAATTGACGTTGAAATTCTGGATTACCAAAAAAGATTGTGTACTATAGCACACTAAAATCGATAAAATAAGGGGTTTATTTGCTCGGGGACCCGTTTGACCTTGAAAATAGGACGTTTTGGCTGTCAGGGCCAATTGGCTCCATAGCTAAGATCTTAACATACGTCCATGAAATTTTTTGGCAAAAATAACATCGAAATTTCGGATAACCAATAAAGATGGAGAACTATAGCACACGAAAATCAGCAAAATAGGGGGAAACCTTCTCCGGGGATAATTTGACCTAGAATTTGAGTTGTTTTGTTCGTCATAGCCAATTGGCTCCATCGCTAAGATCTTAATGGACGTCCATGCAAATTTTTGAAAAATATGACGTCGAAATTCTGGATCACAAAAAAGATGGTGAACTATATAGCACGAAAACACCAGCAAAATAAGGGGTTTACTTGCTTCGGGGATCGTTTGATCTAGAAAATGGGTTGTTTTGACTGTAAGGGCCAACTGGATCCATAACTATGGTCTTTTCAGACATCAATGAAATTTTTTGACAAAAATGACATCGAATTCCAGATCACCAAAAAAGATGGTGAACTTTAGCACATGAAAATAAAAAAAAATGGGGGATTTACCTGCTCTGGAGCTCGTTTAACCTTTAAAATCGGTTGTTTTAGCCGTCAGGGCCAACTAGCTCCATAACTAAGGTCTTAACGGACGTTCATGAAAAATTTTGGCAAAAATAATGACTGAATTCTAGATCATCAAAAAAGATGGTGAACTATAGCATATGAAAATTGGTAAAATGCGGGGTTTACCTGCTCCGGGGTTCTTTTGACTTTGAAAATGGGCCGTTTTGACTATCAGGGCCAACTTGTTCCACAGTGAAGGTCTTAACGAACGTCTATGAAAAATTTCAGCAAAAATCATGTTGGAATTCCGGATGACCAATAAAGGTAATGAACTATAGCACATGAAATTCGGTAAAATGGGGGGTTTACCATCTCCGAGGATCTTTTGACCTTGAAAATGGGTCGTTTTGGCCGTCACAGCCAACTTGCTACATTGTTAAGGTCTTAACAAATGTCTATGAATTGTTTCATCAAAAATTGCATCAGAATTCTGGATCACCAAAAATGATGGTGAACTATAGCACACCAAAATAAGCAAAATGAGGGGGGTTTACCTGCTTCGAGTCTCGTTTGACCTTAAAAAGATGGTGAACTATAGCACCTGAAAATTGACAAAATGGGGGGTTTACTTGCTCTGGGGCTTGTCTAACCTTTAAAATGGGCCGTTCTGGCCATCAAAGCTAATTAGTTCTATAGCTAAGGTCTTAACGGACGCTTATGAAAAAAATTGGCAAAAATTACATCGGAATTCTAGGTCACTAATAAAGATAGTGAACTATAGCACACGAAAATTGGAAATATGGAGGGATTTACCTGCTCCGGGGTTTGTTTGACCTTGAAAATGAGCCGTTTTGGCTGTCAGGGACAACTGGCTCCATAGTTAAGGTCTTAACGGACGGCCATAAAAATTTTCAACAAAAATGACGTCAGAATTTTGGATCACCTAAAAAGATGGTGAATTATAGCATACGAAAATCAGTAAATAAGGGGTTTATCTTCTCCGGGGCTCGTTTGAGCTTGCAAATGGGTTGTTTGGGCCGTGAGGGCTAACTGACTCCATATCTAAGGTCTTAACGGATATCCATGAAAACTTTAAGCAAAAATGACGTCAAAATTCTGAATCACTAAAAATTGGCAAAATGGGGGGTTTACCTGATCTGGAGTTCGTTTGACCTTGTTAATGAGCCATTTTGCCATCAAGGCCAACTGACTCCATTGCTAAGTTCTTAATTGATGTCCATGAGAATATTTGACAAAATGATGTCAAAATTCTAGATCACCAAAAATCCATGGTTTATAACACATGGTAATTGGCAAAATAGGGGGTTTACCTGCTTCGGGGATCATTTGAACATGAAAATGGGATATTTTGGCCGTCAGGGCCAACTGACTCTATAACTAAGGTCTTAATTGACGTCCATAAAATATTTCGATAAAAATGACATCAGAATTACGGATCACCAAAAATTATAGTGAACTATAACACACAAAAATTGGCAAAATGAGAGCTTTACCTGTTCCGAGGCTCGTTTGACCTTGAAAATAAAATGTTTTGGCCTTCAGGGACAACTGAATCCATAGCTTAGGTCTTAACGGATGTCCATGAAATATTTTGGCAAAAATGATGTCAAAATTCTGGATCACCAAAAAAGATGGTAAACTATAGCACACGAAAATTGGCAAAATGTAGGCTTTACCTTCTCCGGGGATCGTTTGACCTTGAAAATGGGTTGTTTTAGCTAGTTTGGACAACTGGCTCCATATCTAAGATATTAACGGAGCTCTATGAAAACATTTGGAAAAAATGACGTCGAAATTCCTGATTACCAAAAATCCATGAACTATAACACACGAATGTCGGCAAAATGGGGGGTTTACCTGCTCCGGGGTTAATTAGACCTTGAAAATGAGCCATTTTGGCCGTCACGGACAACTGGCTCCATAGCTAAGGTATTAATGGATGTTCATGAAATATTTTGACCAAAATGAAGTTGCAATTACGGATGACCAAAAAATATGTTGAACTATAGCACACGAAAATTGGCAAAATAGGGGGTTTACCAGTTTCGGGGATCGTTTGACCTTGAAAATGGTCCATTTTGGCCTTCAGGACCAACTGGCTCCATAGCTAAGGTCTTAACGGATGTCCGTGAAAAATTTCATAAAAAATGAGGTTAGAATTCTGGATCACAAAAATGACGGTGAACTATGGCACACAAAAATTCGCAAAATAAAGGGTTTAATTGCTCCGTGTCTCTTTTGACCTTGAAATTGGGCAATTTTGGCTGTCAGGGTCAACTGGCTCCATAACTAAGCTCTTAACGGACGTCTATGAAACATTTTGGCAAAAATGACGTCGAAATCCAAATCACCAAAAAAGATGGTAATGTATAACACTTGAAAATTGATAAAATAGGGATTTACCTGCTCCGGGGTTCGTTTGACTTTGAAATTAGGTCATTTTGGCTATCAATGCCAACTGGCTCCATAGCTAAGGTCTTAAAGAATGTCCATGAAAAATTTTGGCAAAAATGACATCGAAATTCCAGATCAACAATAAAGATAGTGAATTATAGCACACAAAAATTGGCAAAATGGAGGTTTACCTGCTCCAGGGTTCATTTGACCTTGAAAATGGGCCGTTTTGGACGTCAGGTACAACTGGCTCCATAGCTAAGGTGTTAACTAATATCCATGAAAAGTTTGGGCAAAAATGACTTGGAATTTCGGAACACAAAAATCATGGTGAACTATAGCACTCGAAAATTGGTAAAATGGGGGCTTTACCTACTCAGGGGATCATTTGTATTTTAAAATGGGCTAGTTTGGCCATCAGGGCCTACTGGCTCCAAAGTTAAGGTTTTAACGGACGTCAATGAAAAATTTGTTCAAATATGACATCGGAATTCCGGATCACCAAAAATACATGGACTATCGCACACGTAAATCGGCAAAATGAGAGGTTTACCTGCTTCGGGGATCATTTGACCTTGAAAATGAGCTGTTTTGGCCGTGGGGACAACTGGATCCATATCTAATATCTTAACGAACATCCATGAAAAGTTTGGTGAACTATAACACTTAAAAATTGGTAAAATTGGGGGTTTACCTGCTACGAGGATCATTTGACCTTGAAAATAGGTTGTTTTGGCCATCATGGCCAATTGGCTCCATAGTTAAGGTCTTAATGGACGTTGATGAAAATTTTCAACAAAAATGACATCATAATTCAGGATTACCAAAAATCCATGGATTGCACACGTAAATCGGCAAAATAGGGGGTTTACCTGCTTCGGGGATCGTTTGATCTTGACAATGGATTGTTTTGACCATAAGGCCAACTGGCTCCATAGCTAAGGACTTAACAGATGTCTATAATTTTTTTTGGTAAAAATGACAATAGAATTTCGAATCATTGAAAAAGATGGTGAACTATAGCATACGAAAATTGATAAAATGAGGGGTTTACCTATTTCGAGGCTCATTTGACCGTTAGGGACAACTGTCTCCATAGCTAAGGACTTAAAGAACGTCTATGAAAAATATCGGCAAAAATGATGTTGGAATTTCGGCTCACCAATAAAAATGGTGAACTATAACATAAAAAAATCGGCAAAATGGGGGGTTTACCTGCTACGAGGATTGTTTTACCTTGAAAATTGGAAGTTTTGGGTGTCAGGGCCAACTGGATCTATATCTAAGCTTTTAACGAACATCCATGACAAATTTTGGCAAAAATGATGTCGGAATTCAAGATCACCAAAAAAGAGAGTGAACTATAGCATACGAAAATAGGCAAAATGGGGGGTTTACCTGCTCCGAGGCTTGTTTAACCTTGAAAATGGGCTTTTATGGCCGTTAGGGATTACTGGCTCCATAGCTAAGGTCTTAATGGATGTCCATGATAAATTTTGCTAAAAATGTCGTTGAAATTTCAGATCACCAAAAAGATGATGAACTATAGCACATGAAAATCATCAAAATAAGGGGGTTTACCTGCTCCAGGGCTCTTTTGACCTTTTAAATGGGCCATTTTGGTCGTACGAGACAGCTAGCTCCATTGCTAAGGTCTTAATGGATGATTATGAAAAATTTCAACAAAAATGACATCAAAATTTTGGATCACCAAAAAGATGGCAAACTAAGCACACGAAAATAAATAAAATGGGGGGTTTAACTGCTCTGGGGTTTGTTTGACCTTAAAAATGGTTTATTTTTTCCATTAGGGACAATTGGCTCCATAACTAAGGTCTTAACGGACGTCAATGAAAATTTTTGGCAAAAATAAAGTAGGAAATCTTGATCACCAAAAAAGATGTTGAACTATAACACACAAAAATTGGCTAAATGGGGGGTTTACCTGCTACGAGGTTTGTTTGACCTTGAAAATGGGTCGATTTTGCAGTCAGGGCCAACTGGCTACATAACTAATGTCTTAATGGACGTCCATGAAAAATCAAGGCAAAAATGACGTTAGAATTTTAGATCACCAAAAAAGATGGTGAACTATAGCACACGAAAATTGGCAAAATGGGGGGTTTGCCTGCTCTAAGGCTTGTTTGACCTTGAATATGGGTCGTTTTGGTCGTTAGGGCAAACTGGCTCCATATCTAAGGTCTTAATGGAAGTTCTTGAAAAGTTTTGACAAAAATAACTTCGGAATTCTGGATCACCGAAAAAAATGGTGAACTATAGCGCATGAAAATCAACAAAATGGGGGGGGGGAGGTTTACCTACTTCGAGGATCGTTTGAACTTGAAAATGGGTCATTTTTCTATCATGGCCAACTAGCTCCAAATCTAAGGTCTTAACGGATGTTCATGAGAACTTTCGGTAAGAATAGCGTCGAAATTCTGGATCACCAAAAATTCATGGACTGTAGCACATGAAAATCGGCAAAATGGGAGGTTTATCTACTCTAGGGATCGTTTGACCGTGAAAATGGGCCATTTTGGCCGTCAGAGCAAACTGGCTACATAACTAAGGCCTTAACGAACGTCCATTAAATATTTCAGCAAAAATGACTTTGGAATTTTAGGTCACCAAAGAAGATGGTTAACTATAGTACACGAAAATGGGAAAAATAGGGGGTTTACCTTCTTTAGGGAACGTTTGACCTTGAAAATGGGTTGTTTTAGCTGTCAGGGCCAACTGACTCCATATCTAAGGTCTTAACGGACGTCAATGAAAATTTTTGAAAAAAATGACGTCGAAATTTTTGATTACCAAAAAAGATGATTAACTATAGCATATGAACATTGCCAAAATAGGGGGTTACCTGCTCTGGGGATCGCTTAACCTTGAAAATGGGTCGTTTTTGCTATCAAGGCCAACTTGCTCCATAGCTAAGGTCTTAATGGACGTCCATGAAAAGTTTTGGCAAAAATAACGTCAAAATTTTGGATCACCAAAAATGATAGTGAATTATAGTACACGAAAACTGGCAAAATGGGGGGGGGGGGTTTACCTACTCTATGGCTTGTTTGACCTTGAAAATGGGTCGTTTTAACCGTTAGTGCCAACTGGCTCCATAACTAAAGTCTTAACGAACGTCCATGAGAAATTTTGGCAAGAATGACTTTGGAATTCTGGATCACCAGAAAAGATGGTGAACTATAGCACACGAAAATTTGTAAAATGTGGAGTTTACCTGCTCCAAGGTTCGTTTGACCTTGAAAATGGGCCGTTTTAACCGTCAGTGCTAATTGGCTCCATAGTTAAGATCTTAACGAACGTCTACAAATTTTTTTGGCAAAAATAACATCGGTATTCCGGATCACCAAAAAGGATGGTAAACTATAGGACACAAAAATCAACAAAATAGGGGGTTTACTTGCTCTAGGGTTCGTTTGACCTTTGAAATTGGCAGTTTTGGCCACTAGAGCCAACTGGATCATTAGTAAAAGTCTTACCGAACATTCATAAAAAATTTTGGAAAAAATAATGTCGAAAATTCTGGATCACCAAAAAAGATAGTGAACTATAGCACACGAAAATCGATAAAATAAGGGGTTTATATGCTCCGGGGCTCATTTAACATTGAAAATTGGTTGTTTTTACCGTCAGAGTAAACTGGCTCCATAACTAAGTTCTTAACGGATGCCCATAATTTTTTTTTACACAAATGACGTCGGAATTACGGATCACTAAAAAAGATGATGAACTATAGCACACGAAAATCATTAAATTGGAGGGTTTACCTACTACGGGGATTATTTGACCTTGAAAATGGGCCGTTTTGACCGTCAGGGTCAACTGGCTCCGTAGCTAAGGTCTTAACGGATGTTTATGAAAAATTTCAGCAAAATGGCTTCGAAATTCTGGTTCTGGAAAGGGATCGAAGAAAATGTAGTTCATTCAAGGCTCAGACAAAATTAGTTAGAAGCACCTCTTTCTATTGATATTGATTTGATGTGATGCTCTCTTCTCTCTCACTCTTCCCCACGCCTATTTGTTCACCCGAGATGCAGAACTCTTTTTTCTTTTTTTAATGAATAAATATAGCCATGATACATTCCGAAATATTGTAAATGTAAATAGACTCTTTTCGCTCCCTTTTCTGGATCATTAAAAAATATGGTGAATTATAGCACATGAAAATTGACAAAATTGAGGGTTTTCCTACTCTGGGGATTGTTTGACCTTTAACATGGGACATTTTGATGGTCAGGACCAACTAGCTCCATAGCTAAGGTCTTAAAGTAAGTCCATGAAATTATTTTGAAAAAATGACATTGGAATTTTAGATCACCAAAAAAGATGGTGAACTATAAAACACAAAAATCTACAAAAAGTGGGGTTTACCTGCTTTGGGGGTCGTTTGACCTTGAAAATAAGCCGTTTTGACCGTCAGTGCCAATTGGTTCCATAGCTAAGATCTTAATGGACGTCTACAAAAATTTTTGACAAAAATAATGTTAGAAATCCAGATCACCAAAAAAGATGGTGAACTATACATAAAAATCGACAAAATAGGGGTTTACCTGCTCCGGGGATCATTTGACCTTGAACTGGGTTGTTTTGGCTGTTAGAAGCCAATTGGCTACATAGCCAAGGTTGTAAAGAACGTCTATGAAAAATTTCGGCAAAAATAACATCGTAATTCTGGATCTCCAAAAAAGATGGTGAACTATAGCACACAAAAATTGATAAAATAGGGGGTTTGCATGCTCCGAGGATCATTTGACCTTGAAAATGGGTCGTTTTTGCCGTCAGAGTAAACTGGTTCCATAACTAAGGTCTTAACGTATGTCCATGAATTTTTTGACACAAATGACCTTGGAATTCTGGATCAATAAAGAAGATGGTGAACTATAGCACACGAAAATCAGTAAAAATGAAGGGTTTACCTGCTTTGGGCATCATTTGACATTGAAAATAGGCCATTTTAACCGTCAGGGCCAACTGTCTCTATAGCTAAGGTTTTAACGGATGTCCGTGAAAAATTTCAGCAAAATTAATTTTGAAATTCTAGATCACAAAATAATATGATGAACTATAGCATATGAAAATTGACAAATTTGGGGGTTTACCTACTCTGGGGATTATTTGACTTTTAAAATGGGTCATTTTGGCCGTCAGGACCAACTGGCTTCATAACTAAGGTCATAACGAACATCCATGAAATTCTTTACTAAAAATGACGTTTCAATTCTGGATCACCAAAAAAGATGGTGAACTGTAGCATACGAAAATTGGCATAATGTGGGGTTTACCTGCTCTGGGATTCGTTTGACCTTGAAAATAGGCCGTTTTGACCGTCAGTGCCAACTGGCTCCATAACTGAGATCTTAATGAATGTCTACAAAATTTTTTGATAAAAATAAGGTTGGAAATCCAGATCACCATAAAAGATGGTGAACTATAGCACACGAATATCGACATAATGGGGGGTTTACCTTCTCCGGAGATCTTTTGACCTTGAAAATGAACTGTTTTGGCCGTCAAGGACAATTGGCTACATAGCTAAGGTCTTAAAGAACGTTCATGAAAATATTTGGCAAAAATGACAACGTAATTCCGAATCAACAATAAAGATGGTGAACTATATATAACACACAAAAATCAGCAAAAAAGGGGATTTTCCTGCTTTGGGGCTCGTTTGACCTTGAAAATGAGCCATTCTGGTTGTCAGGCCCACTGGCTCCATAGCTAAGGTCTGAAACAGATGTCCATAAAATTTTTTGGCAAAAATGATGTCAAAATTTCGGATCATCAGAAAAGATTGTGGACTTTAGCACACAAAATTAAGCAAAATCGGGGGTTTACCTGCTCGAGGCTCATTTGAGCTTCAAAATGAGATTTTTTAGCCGTTAGGGCCTATTTGCTCCATAGCTAAGGTCTTAACGGACGTCCATGAAAAATTTCATCAAAAATGACATCGGAATTCTGGATCACCAAAAAATATGGTAAAGTATAACACTTAAAATTTCGACAAAATAGGGGTTTACCTGTTCCGGGGTTCGTTTGACCTTGAAAATAGGTCATTTTGGCTATCAATGTCAACTGGCTCCACAGCTAAGGTCTTAAAGAATGTCCATGAAAAAGTTCAGCAAAAATGACGTCGGAATTTTGGATCAACAATAAAGATAGTGAACTGTTGCATATTAAAATCAGAAAAATGGGGGTTTACCTGCTCCGGGATTCATTTGACCTTGAAAATGGGCTGTTTTGGACGTCAGGGCCAACTGACACCATTGCTAAGATCTTACCGAACGTCCATGAAAAGTTTGGCCAAAAATGACTTGGAATTCTGAATCACAAAAATGATGGTGAACTATAGCACTCGAAAATTGGCAAAATGGTGGATTTACCTACTCAGGAGATCATTGTACTTTAAAATGGGTTGTTTTGGCTGTCAGGGCCTACTGTCTCCAAAGTTAAGGTTTTAACGGACGTCAATGAAAAATTTGTTCAAAAATGACGTCGAAATTTTGGATCACCAAAAATTTATTGACTATCGCACACGTAAATCAACAAAATGAGGGGTTTACTTGCTTAGGGGATCATTTGACCTTGAAAATGAGTCGTTTTTGTTGTGAGGGACAACTGAATCCATAGCTAATGTCTTAACGAACGTCCATGAAATGTTTGGAAAAAAATGACACTGGAATTTCGAATCACAAAAAAACATGGTGAACTATAGCACTCGAAAATTGGCAAAATGGGGGGTTTACTTGCTCCAAGGATCGTATGACCTTGAAAATAGGTTATTTTGGCCGTGAGAACCAACTGACTCCATATCTAGGTCTTAAAGAAGGTCCATGAAAATATTTGACAAAAATGACATCGAAATTCAGAATCACCAAAAATCCATGGATTGCACACGTAAATCGGCAAAATGGGGGGTTTACCTGCTTTGGGGTTCGTTTGACCTTGAAAATGGGTCGTTTTAACCGTAAGGGCCAATTGGTCCATAGCTAAGGTCTTAACGGACGTCCATAAATTTTTTTGGCAAAAATGACAACAGAATTCTGGATCATCAAAAAAGATGGTGAACTATAGCACACAAAAATCGACAAAACAGGGGGTTTACCTATTCTGGGGATTGTTTGACCTTGAAAATGGGCCATTTTGGCCGTCAGGGCCAACTGTTTCCATACCTAAGGACTTAAAGAAAGTTCATGAAAAATATTGGCAAAAATGACGTTGGAATTCCTGCTCACCAATAAAAATGGTGAACTGTCGCATACGAAAATTGGCAAAATAGGGAGTTTACCTGCTATGAGGATCGTTTGACGTTGAAAATTGGCAGTTTTGGGCGTCAGGGCCAACTGGATCCATGAAATTTTTTAGGAAAAATGATTTCAGAATTCAGGATCACCAAGAACGAGAGTGAACTATAGCATATGAAAATAGGCAAAATGGGGGATTTACCTGCTCGAAGGCTCGTTTAACCTTGAAAATGGGATTTTTTGGCCATCAGAGATAACTGGATCCATAGCTAAGGTCTTAATGGATGTTTGTGATAAATTTTGGTTAAAATGTCATTGGAATTCCGTATCACCAAAAAAGATGGTGAATTATAGCATACGAAAATTGATGAAATAGGGGGGTTTACCTACTCTATGGCTCGTTTGGCCTTTTAAATGGGCCATTTTGGTCGTACGGGACAACTGGCTCCATTGCTAAGGTCTTAATGGACGACCATGAAAAGTTTCGACAAAAATGACGTTGAAATTTCAGATCACGAAAAAAGAAAGTCAACTATAGCACACAAAAATTAGCAAAATAGGGGGTTTAATTGCTCCGGTGTTCATTTGAGCTTAAAAATGGTTCATTTTTGTCGTTAGGGCCAATTGGCTCTATAGCTAAGGTCTTAACGGATGTCAATGAAAAAGTTTGGCAAAAATAACGTCGAAATTCTTGATCACCAAAAAAGATGCTGAACTATAATACACGAAAATTTGCTAAATGGGGGGTTTACCTGCTACGAGGTTCGTTTGACCTTGAAAATAGGTCGATTTTGCAGTCAGGGCCAATTGGCTATATAACTAATGTCTTAATAGATGTCCATGAAAAATCAAGACAAAAATGACGTCGGAAATTAGGATCACCAAAATAGATGGTGAACTATAGCACATGAAAATTGGCAAAATGAAAGGATTACCTGCTCCAAGGCTTGTTTGACCTTGAATATGGGTCGTTTTGGCCGTTAGAACAAACTGGCTCCATATTTAAGGTCTTAATGGAAGTCCTTGAAAAATTTGACAAAAATGACTTCGAAATTTTGGATCACCGAAAAATATGGTGAACTATAGCACATGAAAATTGGTAAAATGGGGGAGGGGGGGGGGGTTTACCTACACCGGGGATCATTTGAACTTGAAAATGGGACATTTTTGCTGTTAGGGCCAACTAGCTCATATCTAAGGTCTTAATGAACGTCTATGAGAAATTTCGGCAAGAATGACATCAAAATTCTAGATCACCAAAAAGTCATGGAATATAGCACACAAAAATTGGCAAAATGGGAGGTTTACCTACTCCGGGGATCGTTTGACCGTGAAAATGGGCTGTTTTGGCTGTCAGAGAAAACTGGCTCCATAGCACAGGTCTTAACGAACGTCTATGAAATATTTCAGCAAAAATGACTTCGGAATTTTGGATCACCAAAAAAGATGGTGAACTATAACACACAAAAATTGGCAAAATAGGGGGTTTACCTACTCTAGGGAACGTTTGACCTTGAAAATGGGCTGTTTTGGCCGTCAGGGCCAACTAACTCCATAGCTAGGGTCTTAATGGAAGTCTATGAAATTTTTTGGCAAACATGACGTCGAAATTTCGGATTACCAAAAAAGATAGTGAACTATATCATACGAAAATTGCCAAAATTAGGGTTTTACCTGCTCTGGGATTGTTTAACCTTGAAAATGGGTCATTTTTTTATCAAGGCCAACTTGCTCCATAGCTAAGGTCTTAATTGACGTCCATGAAAATTTTTGGTAAAAATGATGTCAGAATTTCGGATCACTAAAAAAGATGGTGAATTATAGCACACGAAAACTGGCAAAATGGGGGATTTACCTACTCCTAGGCTTGTTTAACCTTGAAAATGGACCGTTTTGACCGTTAGTGCCAACTGGCTCAATAGCTAAGATCTGAACGGACGTCTATGATTTTTTTTTACAAAAATGACCTCAAAATTTCGTATCACCAAAAATGATGGTGAACTATATAGCACACAAAGATTGGCAAAATAGGGGGTTTACCTGCTCCGAGACTCGTTTTATTTGAAAAATGGGCTGTTTTGGCCGTCAAGGCCAACTGGCTCCATAGTTAAGGTCTTAACGAATATCCATCAAAAGTTTCGGCAAAAATTACATGGGAATATTGGATCACCAAAAAAGATGGTGAACTATAGCACACGAAAATTGGCAAAATGGGAGGTTTGCCTGCTCCGGGGTTCGTTTGACCTTTAAAATGGGTCGTTTTGGCCGTCAGGGATAATTGGCTCCATAGCTAAGGTCTTAAAAAACGTCCATGAAAATTTTAATAAAAATGATGTCGAAATTCAGGATCACCAAAAGAAATGGTGAACCATAGCACATGAAAATCGACAAAATGTGTGATTTACCTACTCCGAGGTTCATTTGACCTTGAAAATAGGCCGTTTTGACCATTAGTGCCAACTGGATCTATAGCTAAGATCTTAATGGACATTTACGAAAAATTTTGGCAAAAATGACGTCAAAATTCTGGATCACCAAAAAAATGGTGAACTATAGCACACGAAAATCGACAAAATGGGCAGTTTACCTGCTCCAAGGATCGTTTGACCTTGAAAATGGTTTGTTTAAGCCGACAGGGACAACATGCTCCATAGCTAAGATCTTAAAGAACGTCCATGAAAAATTTGGGAAAAAATGTCATCGAAATTCGGGATCACCAATAAAAATGGTGAACTATAGCACACAAAAATTGGTGAAATAGGGGTTTACCTGCTCTGGGGCTCGTTTGACCTTGTAACTGGGCCGTTTTGACCGTCAACCCAACTCGCTCCATAGCTAAAGTTTTAAACGAACATATATGAATAATTTCAACAAAAATTAAGTCAAAATTCTGGATCACGAAAAAAGTTGGCGAACTATAGCACACGAAAATAAGCAAAATAGGGGGTTTACCCGCTCCGGGAATTGTTTGACCTTGAAAGTGGGCTTAATTGGCTGTTAGGGCTAACTAACTCCATAGATAAGGTTTTAACAGACGTCCATGAAATACTTTGGAAAAAATGACTTCAAAATTCAGGATCACAAAAAATCCATTGACTATAGCACATGAAAATTGGCAAAATGAGGGGTTTACCTACACTAGGGCTTGTTTCACCTTGAAAATGAGTTGTATTGGCCGTCAGGGCAAACTGTGTCCATATCTAAGGTATTAACGGATGACCATGAAAATTTTTGGCAAAAATAATGTCAGAAATCACAATCACAAAAAAAGATGATGAACTATAACACACGAAAATAGGCAAAATGGGGGGCTTACCTGCTCCAAGACTCGTTTGACCTTAAAAATGGGAAGTTTTAGCCATCAGGACCAACTGGCTCCATAGCTTAGGTCTTAACGGATGTCCACAAATTTTTTTAGCAAAAATGACATCGAAATTCTGGATCACCAAAAAAGGTGGTGAACTATCGCACACGAAGTTCGGCAAAACTGGGGGTTTACCTGCTCTAGGGATCGTTTGAGCTTGAAAATGGGCCCTTTTTGTCGTCAAGGACAATTGGATCCATAACTAAGGTCTTAAAGGACGTCCATGAAAAATTTCTACAAAAATGATGACGAAAATTTGGATCACCAAAAAAGATTGTGAATTATAGTACACGAAAATTGGTAAAATGAGGTGTTTACCTACTCCGAGGCTCGTTTGACCTTGAAAATGGGTCGTTTTGAACGTCAGTGCCAACATGCTCCATATCTAAGATCGGACGTTTATGAAAAATTTCAGCAAAGAGGACATCGGAATTTTGGATCACCAAAAAAGATGGTGAACTATATAGCATACAAAAATTGGTGAAATAGGGGGTTTACCAGCTCCGTGGCTCATTTTGACCTTGGAAATGGGCCAATTGGCCGTCAGGGTCAACTGGCTCCATACCTAAAGTCTTAACGGACGTCTATGAAAAAATTCAGCAAAAATGACTTCAAAATTCTGGATCACCAAAAAAGATGGTGAACTATACCACACAAAAAAAGGCAAAATGAGGGGGGGCTTACCTGCTCCGGGGATCGTTTGACCTTTAAAGTGGGCCGTTTTTGCCGCCAGGGCCAACTGTCTCCTTAGCTAAGGTCTTAATGAATATCCATTAAAAATTTTGGCAAAAATGACGTCGGAATTCTGGATCACCAAAAAATATGGTGAATTTATAGCACACGAAAATCGATAAAAAATGGAGGGTTTACCTACTTTGAGGCTCGTTTGAGCTTGAAAATGGGCCATTTTGGTCGTCAGGGCCAACTGGCTCCATAGTTAAGGTCTTAAAGGACATCCAAGAAAAATTTCACCAAAAATGACGTCGGAATTCCTGATCACCAAAAAAGATGGTGAAATAAGCAAAATGGGGGGTTCACTTGCTTCGGGGCTCGTTTGAACTTCAAAATGGATCATTTTTACTGTCAGGGCAAACTAGCTCCATAACTAAGGTTTTAACGAATGTCCATGAGAAAATTCGGATCGAATGACATCAAAATTCTGGATCACCAAAAAAAATGTTGAACAATAGCACACGAAAATTGGTAAAATATAGGGTTTACCTGCTCCGGGGTTCGTTTGACTTTGAAAATGGGCCGTTTTGACCATCAGTGCCAACTGGCTCCATAGCTAAGATATTAACGAACGTCTACAAAAAAATTTGGAAAAAATAATATTAAAATTCTGGATCACCAAAAGAGATGGTGAACTATAGCACACGAAAATTGACAAAATAGGGGGTTTACTTGCTCTGGAGTTCGTTTGACCTTTAAAATGGGCAGTTTTGGCCATTAGGGCCAACTGGGTCATTAGCAAAGGTCTTAATGAACGTCCATGAAAAATTTCAGCAAAAATAATGTCAAAATTCTAGATCACCAAAAATGATGGTGAATTATAGCACACGAAAATTGATAAAATAGGGGGTTAACGTGCTTCTGGGATCGTTTGACATTGAAAATTGGTTGTTTTTGGCATCAAAGTAAACTGACTCCATAACTAAGTTCTTAATGGATGTCCATGAATTTTTTTGACACAAATGACGTCGGAATTACGGATCACTAAAAAAGATGGCGAACTGTAGCACATGAAAATCATTAAAATGGAGGGTTTACCTGCTACGGGGATAATTTGACCTTGAAAATGGGCCGTTTTGACCGTCAGGGTCAACTAGCTACATAGCTAAGGTCTTAACGAACGTCCATGGAAAATATCAGCAAAAATGACTTCGAAATTCTGGATCACCAAAAAATATGGTGAACTATGGCACAAGAAAATCGACAAAATTGGGGGTGTACCTACTCTGGGGATCGTTTGACCTTTAAAATAGGACATTTTGGTCGTCAGGATCAACTGGCTCCATAGTTAAGGTCTTAAAAAACGTCCATAAAATTTTTTAGTAAAAATAACATTGGAATTCTGGATTACCAAAAAAGATGGTAAACTATAGAACACGAAAATCGACAGAAAGTGGGGTTTACCAGCTCCGAGGATTGTTTGACCTTGAAAATAGGCCATTTTGACCGTCAGTGCCAACTGTCTCCATAACTAAGATCTTAATGAACGTCTATGAAAAATTTTGACAAAAATAAGGTCGGAAATCCAGATCACCAAAAAAGATGGTGAACTATACACGAAAATCGACAAAATAGGGGGTTTATCTGCTCCGGGGATCATTTGACCTTGAAAATGGGTTGTTTTGGCCGTCAGGGCCAACTGGCTACATAGCTAAGGTCTTAAAGAACATCCATGAAAAATTTTGGCAAAAATAACGTCAAAATTCTAGATCTGCAAAAAAAGATGGTGAATTATAGCACATGAAAATCGATAAATAAGGGGGTTTACATTCTTCGAGGATCGTTTGACCTTGAAAATGAGTGATTTTTGCCGTCAGAGTAAACTGGTTCCATAACTAATGCCTTCACAGATGTCCATGAAAACTTTTGACAAAAATGACGTTGGAATTTCGGATAACTAAAAAAGATGGTGAACTATAGCACACGAAAATAAAAAAAATGGAGGGTTTACCTGTTCCGGGGATCATTTGACCTTGAAAATGGGCCGTTTTAGTCGTCAGGGCCAACTGGCTCCCTAGCTAAGTCTTAACGGATGTCCATGAAAATTTCAGCAAAAATGACTTTGAAATTATGAATCACCAAAAAATATGGTGAACTATAGCACACAAAAATTAATAAAATTGGGGGTTTACCTACTCTGGGGATCGTTTGACCTTTAAAATGGGTCGTTTTGGCTGCCAGGACCAACTGGCTCAATAGCTAAGGTCATAACAAACATATATGAATTTTTTTAGTAAAAATGACGTTGGCATTCTGGATCACTAAAAAAATGGTGAACTATAGCATACAAAAATCGGCAGATTGTGGGGTTTACCTGCTCCGGGGTTCGTTTAACCTTGAAAATAGGCCATTTTGACCATCAGTGTCAACTGGCTCCATAGCTAAGATCTTAACGGAAGTCTACAAATAATTTTGGCAAAAATAACGTCAAAATTCTGGATGACCAATAAAGATGGTAAACTATAGCACACGAATATCGACAAAATAGGGGGTTTACCTTCTCCGGGGATCATTTGACCTTGAAAATGGGCTGTTTTGGCCGTCAGGGCCAACTGGCTACATAGCTAAGATCTTAAAGAACGTCCATGAAATATTTAGGCAAAAATGACAACAAAATTTCGGATCTGCAATAAAGATGGTGAACTATAGCACATGTAAATCGGCAAAAACGGGGGTTTTCCTTCTCTGGAGCTCATTTGACCTTGAAAATGAGCCATTTTGGCCGTCAGGGCCCACTGGATCCATAGCTAATGTCTGAAATGAACGTCCATGAAAATTTTTGACAAAAATGACGTCGAATTTTGGATCTCCAGAAAATATTGTGAACTTTAGCACACGAAAATAAGCAAAATGGGGGGTTTACCTGCTTTGAGGCTAGTTTGACCTTGAAAATGGGATTTTTTGGCCATCAGGGCCAATTGGATCCATAGCTAAAGTCTTAATGGACGTCCATGAAACTTTTATCAAAAATGATGTCGAAATTTCGGATCACCAAAAAAGATGGTGAACTTTAAACACACGAAAATTTGCCCAATAGAGTGGATTACCTGCTCCGAGGATCGTGCGACTTTTAAAATGGGTCATTTTGGATGTTAGGGCCAACTGACTCCATAGCTAAGGTCTTTACGGACGTCCATGAAAACTTTTGGCAAAAATGATGTTGGAATTTCGGATCACCAAAAAAGATGGTGAACTATAGCACACAAAAATAGGCAAATTGGGGGGGGGGGGGTTTACGTGCTCCAGGGATCGTTTGACCTTGAAAATGGTTCATTTTTTCCGTCAGGGCAAAGTGGCACCATAACTAAGGTCTTAACGAACATCCATGAAATTTTTTGGCAAAAATAACGTGCTAATTCCGGATCACAAAAAATCTATGGATTATAGCACACGAAAATAGGAAAAATGGGGGCTTTACCTGCTCCGGGGCTAGTTTGACTTTGAAAATAAGTCATTTTGGATGTCAGGGCCAACTAGATCCATAGGTCAGGTTTGAAAGGACATCAAAGAAAAAATTTCAATGTGTTCATAAGTGAGTAACAATCCTTTCACTTTAGAAACACTTAGCAAGTGAGTAAACCTTTCACTTTACATTAAACTATAATCATGAGAACTACCTTTCAATCATATATCAATCATACCATAACATACATACATACTTCATAACTAATTAAAGTGTAGAGGGTTAAGGATGAGGAAACTAAGTCATCAACACCACAACAACATATTAGGTATAACATCATTACAATCTAAGTAATTCACCTTTCATACTTGAGTTCAAAGAAGAACCAACCTTCATACCATCTTGCCTTTCATGGGACATCCACTCCAATTACCAAACAATTCATAACCAATACATAATACAAGGCAATTCATGAAGTAATAACATAATCAACATCAATATAAGCAATTGAATTGACATATTCCCTTCATAGCCTTCAAGGCTTCATTCAAAGACTCAACCCTAATTTCATAGAAATTATACATAACCTAGGGTAGAATCATCATACAAACATGAATTACATAACATTTCATTCAATTCATAGCCTTCAATCAATATCCAACACAAACTAGGGTTAGAATTAGGAAGAGAAGGGGAAACATGGGTCTCATGGGAATTCTTGAAGAAACCACCAATACAACATAAATTCATCCATAATTGTTCATATAACATCAATCAAAGTCAATTTATAACATCAATTTCACTTTATAAAGAAGACCCATGTTTTTGGATTGAAACCTAGAAATTGGAGATTTGAAATTCATCTTAAAGGGGCCTCTTGGGGAAAGGAATCCCAAGAGTGATAAGCAACCATACCTTATTGACGAATTAACCATGAAAATACAAGTTGAAACCTTGGAGAGTTGGCCTTCTTCTTGAAGCTCCAATCTTCTTCAATGGAGTTCTTGAGGAGAGAGAGAGAGTAGAGAGAAGGAGGAACTTTAGGTTTTGATCTTTTGGGTTTTGTGGTTGAGTGATAAAAGTGAGGTAACTTGACTTAAAAATCATTACATACACGTCCCCTAAAGTACCCTAAATACCCCTCACTTAGTTGGACTCTTTAATGAAGTAAAAATTGATTTTTGAATTTCTGCATTTTCATCGTGGAACAAGTCCGCGATGCGGAGCTGTTCCCTGAAGATATTTGGAATTAAATTTTAAGACAGTAGAGTCCGCAACACAACTGCGTCGCGAAGTAACTTTTTGCTCCTTGGGGGAGCTAGTCTGCGACGCAGAGCTGTTCCCTCCAAGTGCAATTTGCAAGCTGCCTTGTCAGCTTTCTTAGTAAAAGTTGGGGTTCTCCTCGGGGTCCCTTAGGGTGGCCCCAGGGAGTCGTATTCTAACCTTTTGACCCTATAAACATATATTTACCTAATTTAAACCTTTTTACAATATTATACCATCATACAACACTCCCAAACCTAAGGACACACTAGAACACATTCTTCTTTATTTTTCGGACGTCGTGATCATTTCATGTCGTTTAGACTTTTGCTCTTCCAAACCAAGTCAATTACATTAATTTAGGTTTAGAAATGTCATTTTAACTATTTTTAAGTCATTATTCACAAGGTAAGGCTCTAACTTAAGTCATAGAATTTCTGCGGTGTTACAATTATAGGACACGAAAATCTACAAAATGGGGGTTTACCTGCTTCAGGGATTGTTTGACCTTGAAAATAGCCTGTTTTGGCCGTTAGGGCCAACTAGCTCCATATCTAAGGTCTTAAGAGACGTCCATGAAATTTTTTGGCAAAAATGACGTCGGAAGTTCGAATCACCAATAATCCATGGACTATAGCATTTGAAAATTGGCAAAATGGGCGGTTTACCTACTTCGGGCCTCGTTTAACCCTGAAAATAAGTCATTTTGGCCATTATGGACTACTGGCTCCATAGCTAAGATCTTAACGGATATCCATAAAAAATTTCAGCAAAAACTACATCGGAATTCACGATCACAAAAAAAAAAGGTAAACTATAGCACACGAAAATATGCAAAACGAAGGGATTACCTGCTTTGAGGCTCATTTGACCTTGAAAATAGGCCGTTTTGGCCATCAGGGCCAACTTGCTCCATAGCTAAGGTCTTTACAGACCTCCATGAAAAATTTCAGCAAAAATGATGTCAGAATTCCAAATCACCAAAATAAATTGTGAACTATAGCACATGAAAATTGGCACAATGGAGGGTTTACCTGCTTCGGGGATCGTTTGACCTTGAAAATGGGCCGTTTTGGCCGTCAGGGACAACTGGCCCCATAGCTAATGTCTTAACGAACATCTATAAAAAATTGGCAAAAATGTCGTCAAAATTCTAGATCACAAAAAAAAAAATGGTGAACTACAGCACACGAAAATTAGCAAAATGGGGGGTTTGCCTTCTCCGGGATTGTTTGACTTTGAAAATGAGATGTTTTGACCGTGAGGGCAAATTGGCTCCTTAACTAAGCTATTAACAGACGTCTATTACAAAGTTCAACAAAAATGACGTCAGAATTCCGAATCACATAAAATTCATGTACTATAGCACACAAAAATTGACAAACTAGGGGGTTTACCAGCTCCAGGGTTTGTTCGACCTGGAAAATAGGCCGTTTGGCCGTCAGGGACAACTGGCTCCATAACTAAGGTCTTAATAGACATCCATAAAAATTATCGGCAAAAATGACATCGAAATTCCAGATCATCGAAAATCCATTGTCTATAGCATATGAAAATTGGCAAAATAAGGGGTTTACCTGCTTCGGGGATCATTTGACCATGGAATTGGGCCGTTTTGGCCGTTAGGGCCAACTTGCTCCATAGCTAAAGTCTTTAACAGATGTCCATGAAAAATTTAGGCAAAAATGACGTCGGAATTCTGGATCACCAGAAAAGATGGTGAACTAAAACACCCAAAAATATGCAAAATAGGGGGTTTGCCTGCACCGAGGCTCGTTTGACCTTGAAAATGGGATGTCTTGGTTGTCAGGGCCAACTAGCTCCATAGCTAATGTCTTAACGGACATCCATGACAAATTTCAGCTAAAATGATATTGGAATTCTGGATCACCAAAAAAGATGGTGAACTTTAAGCACACGAAAATCGGCCAAATAGGGAGGATTACCTGCTCCAAGGATCGTGCGACCTTTAAAATGGGTCATTTTGGCCGTTAAGGTGAACTGGCTCCATAACTAAGGTATTTACGGACGTCCATGAAATTTTTTGGGAAAAATGACGTTGGAATTTTAGATCACCAAAAAAGATGGTGAACTATAGCACAGAAAATAGGAAAAAAGGGGGGGGGGGGGAAGGGTGGGGGTTTACCTGCCCCGAGGATCGTTTGACCTTGAAAATGATTCATTTTTTCCATCAGGGCCAAGTGGCACCATAACTAAGGTCTTAACAAACGTCCATGAAAATTTTTGGCAAAAATAACGTGCAAATTCTGGATCACCAAAACTCCATGGACTATAGCACACGAAAATAGAAAAAATGGGGGCTTTACCTGCTCCGGGGCTAGTTTGACTTTGAAAATAAGTCGTTTTCGCCGTCAGGGCCAACTGGATCCATAGGTCAAGTTTGTAAGGAAGTCAAAGGAAAATTTCACCAAAAATTACGTCAAAATTTCTGATCTCCAAAAAAGATGGTGAACTATAACATATGAAAATTATCAAAATGGGGGGTTTACTTGCTACTGGGTTCGTTTGACCTGGAAAATGGGTTGTTTTTGTAGTCACGGCCACCTGGCTATATAGCTAAGGCCGTAACTGACGTCCATGAATAATTAAGGCAAAAATTTCATCAGAATTCCAGATCACCAAAAAAGATTGTGAACTATTGCACACGAAAATCGACAAAATAGGGGGTTCACCTACTCCAAGGCTTGTTTGACCTTGAAAATAGGCCCTTTTGGTCGTCAGAGGAAACTAGTTCTATAGGTAAGGTCTTATCAAACGTCCATGATAAATTTTGACAAAAATGACGTCAGAATTTCGAATCACCAAAAAAGATGGTAAACTATAGCACACAAAAATTGGCAAAATGAGGGGTTTACCTGCTCCGTCAGGGCCAACCAACTCAGATTATTTAAGATTTGGAGAGTCTTATCCTGAAAAAGTTTTGGCTCGCCAATGAAATGCTTAGCGATATGATAAAGGAGAGTGGCACAAACATCTCTAGTAACTTGAGAAGTAGACTGTCTAGTATCTTCATTTTTAACAACTGTCTCCGCCGCAGTTGCATTGATAATGAGATGCTTAGTCTCATCAGTGCAATAATTATCCCACCAATGTTTTAACATTTTGGTGAAACCTACGGCAATCATACTAGCTGCATCTCTGTCCGCAGAACCTCACATTTTATATGCAGTTATAGCCACACCCATTTCATGGAGTTTATTGTATACTTGATGCTCAACTAGGCCATCAATGTTCCATTCAGTGATGCTTCTTCCTTCATGAGAAGAAGTGGATAATAAGGCATTTTCCTCATACTGCAAGTCTGGGAAAGAAGGTTTACTGTGGTAGTTTTTCATGTTATGAAAACGACCATTGGAAAGCTTTTGAAGGAGGGTGGATTTCTCCTGAAGGGTTTGAACAGATTTCTCCTGGAGGGTAGAAACCTTTTTTTGGAGGTTTATCATCTTTTTTAGAGATGTTGAAATTGTTAAGTTGTACATTGATTCTTTCAATGATATTTCCTGAGGCTTCAAAAGTATCAGAAAGTTTAGGGAATTTTCTTTGGAAAATTAAGGGATTTTAAATCATGGGTAGGTTTCAATATTTTGATTGGAAGAAGTAGAAACTAGTGTTGGTCTTCCATTAATGCCTTCTATTTTTCTGGATATGACATGAAGTATTTGGTTTGAGTATTTGTTTTGTTCTACCACTCAATCAATGTCTGCAACTGTGAGTAAAGCACCTGCCTTATCACTTTTTTCTTTGAAAGGAGAAGCTTTAATCACTGTACTTGCCATAGGAATGTTAATTCCTTCAAGAGGAGGAGTTATAGATTCAACAACCTTATTAGCAGTAGTGTACCATTTATTAAAGATAACTTGTAATGACTCAGTACAATTTACAATCCTACTAGTCATTTCGAACCGTTTGAAAAATTCGATTCACAACCAATTCTTCTCATATCAGCCATCCATGAATCTCTGAATGATTCTCTTTGTTTAAGAGTATAGGTAGCAACATACCATTGGTTGTTCGGATGAGTCCATTGTTCATGTAAAATGCCTGGGTTGGGCTCAAAGACTTTTCTTGTCTTTAGCATTCCAAGCCATGCAGGTTTTTCTTTCGGTGGTTCCAACTCACTTGCTGAGGGGCTGCCTAGAAGATCCTGATAAAATACTTTTGGAATGATACCTGAAAAATCTATACCTGTGACTTTACCTTTGTTCTTGTCAACAACAAAAATAATTTCATCTTTAGCTTCCTCTGGGGTTTTTGAAGAAGAAGTTGTCCTGGGAATAAGTCTCGAGGGACATGATGTTGAAGGATGACCTTCGACAAGAAGAAGTTGTCCTGGGAATAAGTCTCGAGGGACATGATGTTGAAGGATGACCTTCGACAAGAAGAAGATCTCCTAATGGAATTATCAAGAAATTTGAGTTCGATTGACCTATCAGGAAATTGAACGTCTTTTTCAATCTGATATCTTTCAGAATGAGACACAAAAGGTTGGGCTATGGCTTCAAAACGCTAATCATTACTGGAGAGTATCTATTTCCATTTGAGAAGACGAGGAACAAAGATAGAACTATATTTATGGTTGGCTTCCATAAGCATAGTCTCACCTTTAAGACTCTCTACGAGTGCCTTAGGGGTAATAGTGGTTTTCATCAGCCTATAATAAACGCGATAGATAACAGCAATTTTGCGAATATTAGCCTTATTGTTCAGATTTTTAGTTTTGACATTAAGAGTCAAAGAATCCATGACATTAGGATCATTAATGTCAAGAGAGAAGTTAGGATAACAATTAAAGTAAACTGGCCCATCAGCTAGATTATTCTGCAAAACACCTAACAGCGAATCATCAAAATTCAAAAATCTACATCCCGAAGGATGACACAAACAGGAATATCAAGTCCTTTTCTGAATAAAGGCTTAATAGCAACTTGCACTAATCCAATATGCAAATAATTAAACAAGGATTTATAATTATTAATATCACTATCTTTCAACAAGCGAATAATTTCTAAAGAATTATTGATTGCAATAGTGGATTCACAAGTTTTGATATTGTGATGAGTAATATTACTGAAGTTACCTAAGTGGTGAATCTTTTTAAAAGGTTAGCTGGTATACTTTAGTTTTGTAAATCATTTTCTAATTTAGCAATCCTAGTTGCTTGAGAAGATAAATTCATACTATTCAAAATGTTTTGGTTGTTTTCCATAAAATATGAAAATACTGTCTAATGGACTTATAGTACAAAATTATTTTAACAAGTATAGCAGTAATAAAACAACAAGTATGTATGCATGCATGGAGTATTAAAACATATATCTATGATCCAAATAGAGTTTCTATGGTAGGTTCTCTTGGTTATACAACAGTTTAAAGTTTCTAAGGTAGGTTTTCTTGGTTTTACAACAGTTCTTTTCTGTAAAGACCCGAGAGCACCCCCTAGTCGTTACCGGCGTATTCAACCTCGAAGAGGTCTTATACAATCCCTTAGCATTCGTCATAACATGTATCATAGAATAAAATCACGAAAAATTTAAAACTTTTACTTTGGACGTACAACTTCACTTCATATATGAAAAATAGAATCTAACTTTGTCACAATATACCATCTAGACATAGAAGTATCGAAAATGGGACTTAGCCCTTACATCAATAAGAAGTCTTGAAATAGGAAAGTACAACAATGTCTTTCAACATAAGCAAAGAACTAAACATAAAAGCTAGATTATAGGGTCTTGTCCTCAGACTTGAGGACTCACCAACTTGGGGAAGCAACTCCAAGTGGCTTGAGAAGTAAGCTTGAATCCTCAACGACCCGAACCTAAATGTTTGGGGAAAAGGGAGAAAATATTGGTTAGTACAACACACGTACCACGTATGGCTACTATGCATTAAAACCATTGAAACATGGATAAAAGGACATTTAGTCAGAACATGATTTTTACCAAGTATATTCAATATGCACACAAAGTAAGCATCATTGTCCAAACCAACATAATATCATCCCAACATGTAGAAAACCCAAGCAATACTAGTGCAATGCAAAGAATAGAACCCCATAACCTTATTCAAAGCCAAGTATCACATTAAGCAACCTACTTCATGCATACATTCATAAGATCATATTTCATCATAACTTACCATATTCATAATGATCATACATAACATAGCTTCAACATACATAAGTCATGATAATAATAATCATAAGAGAACACTACTACAACCATCTCTTAGGATCCCACAAGTGCAATGTGCAAGAGAAGTACCATACCCTTCCTTACACTAGGTAGAAACCCTTAAGAAATCCCTAGTAAGAGTTCACACCTTTCATACCTTCATTTACTTTTACATTAGGGAAATATTGCAATAACCGACATAGACCATGAGAGCTACATGGAATCCGGTGTTCTACTCCCACACCAAAAAGAGAGGGTTAACACTTGCCTAAGGTGTAACCAATCGTACATAGCTATCTAGGTGGATCCACTATGCTAGAGTCCTATGTGGGCACATAGTTAAGGATCAAGGAGATTGCTTCTAGAAACCCTAACTTACTAAACATGGGGATTTCCATCTCATGAGACAACACGTATCGTGGGTAATCCAGACTTGCTAAACGTGAGAAAACCCATGTGGGGAGCCGGACTTACTAAACATGAGACCCCCATCTCATTTACATGCCCTTTCGGTGCTAAGCATCTAATTCCCTTTTGTAATCATCTTTAGTCATCACATAAGTTCACGTTAGCCTTTAATAGACTCTTATGTAGACATCTTACCATAATAGCTCATATGTGTTCATAAGTGAGTAACAATCCTTTTACTTTAGAAACACTTAGCAAGTGGGTAAACCTTTCACTTTACATTACACTATAATCATGAGAACTACCTTTCAATCATATAGTAATCATACCATAACATACATACATACTTCATAGCTAATTCAAGTGTAGAGGGTTAAGGATGAGGAAACTAGGTCATCAACACCACAACAACACATTAGGTATAGCATCATTACAATCTAAGTAATTCACCTTTCATATTTGAGTTCAAAGAAGAACCAACCTTCATACCTTCTTGCCCTTCATGGGACATCCATACTTCAATTACCAAACAATTCATAACCAATACATAATACAAGGCAATTCATGAAGTAATAACATTATCAACATTAATATAAGCAATTGACATATTCCCTTCATAGCCTTCAAGGCTTCATTCAAAGACTCAACCCTAATTTCATAGAAATTATACATAACCTAGGGAAGAATCATCATACAAACATGAATTACATAGCATCACATTTAATTCATAGCCTTCAATCAATATCCAACACAAACTAGGGTTAGAATTAGGAAGAGAAGGGGAAACATGAGTCTCATGGGGAATTCTTGAAGAAACCACCAATACAACATAAATTCATCCATAATTGTTCATATAACATCAATCAAAGTCAGTTTATAACATCAATTTCACTTTAGAAAGAAGACCCACATTTTTGTATTGAAACCTAGAAATTGGAGATTTGAAATTCATCTTGAAGGGGCCTCTTGGGGAAAGGAATCCCAAGAGTGATAAGCAACCATACCTTATTGACGAATTAACCATAAAAATTCGAGTTGAAACATTTGAGAGTTGGCCTTCTTCTTGAAGCTCCAATCTTCTTCAATGGAGTTCTTGAGGAGAGAGAGAGGGTAGAGAGAAGGAGGAACTTTAGGTTTTGATCTTTGGGGTTTTGTGGTTGAGTGATAAAAGTAAGGTAAATTGACTTAAAAACCATTACATACACGTCCCCTAAAGTACCCTAAATACCCCTCACTTAGTTGGACTCTTTAATGAAGTAAAAATTGATTTGTGAATTTCTGCATTTTCATGCGAAACAAGTTCGCGATGCGGAGCTGTTCCTTGAAGATATTTGGAATTAAATTTTGAGACAGTAGAGTCCGCAACACGACCGCATCGCGAAGTAACTTTTTGCTCATTGGGGGAGCTAGTCTGCGACGCAGAACTATTCCCTCCAAGTGCAATTTGCAAGCTGCCTTGTCAGCTTTCTTGGCAAAGGTTAGGGTCCTCCTCGGGGTCCCTTAGGGTGGCCCCGGGGAGTCGTATTCTAACCTTTTGACCCTATAAATATATATTTACCTAATTTAAACCTTTTTACAAGATTATACCATCATACGACACTCTCAAACCTAAGGACACACTAGAACACATTCTTCTCTATTTTTCGAATGTCGTGATCAGTTCTTGATGTTTAGATTTTTGCTCTTCCAAACCAAGTCAATTACATTAATTTAGGCTTAGAAACATCATTCTAACTATTTTTAAGTCATTATTCACAAGGTGAGGTTCTAACTTAAGTCATATAATTTCTACGGTGTTATAATTATAGTACACAAAAATCTACAAAATGGAGGTTTACCTGCTCCACGGATCGTTTGACCTTGAAAATGGGATGTTTTGTCCATCAAGGCTAACTAACTCCATAGCTAAGGTGTTAAGGGACGTCCATGAAAATATTTGGAAAAAATTACGTCGAAAGTTTGAATTGCCAATAATCCATGGACTATAGCATTCGAAAATTGACAAAATGGGGGGGGGTTTACCTACTTCGGGTCTCTTTTAACCTTGAAAATGAGTCGTTTTTGTCGTTAGGGACTACTGGCTCCATTGCTAAGGTCTTAACAGATATCCAGGAAAATTTAGGCAAAAACTACATCGAAATTCACGATCACAAAAAAAAAGGTAAACTATAGCACATGAAAATATGCAAAATGGGGGAATTACCTGCTCTGAGGCTCATTTGACCTTGAAAATAGGCTGTTTTGGCCATCAGGGCCAACTGCCTCCATAGCTAAGGTCTTTACGGACCTCCATGAAAATTTTTGGCAAAAATAATGTTGGAATTTTGGATCACAAAAAAAGATGGTGAACTATAGCACACGAAAATTGGAAAAATGGGGGGTTTACCTGCTTCGGGGATCGTTTGACCTTAAAAATGGGTCATTTTGGCCGTCAGGGACAACTAGATCCATAACTAAGGTCTTAATGGACATCTATAAAAAATTGGCAAAAATGTCGTCAGAATTCTAGATCACCAAAAAAGATGGTGAACTGCAGCACACGAAAATTAGCAAAATGAGGGGTTTGCCTACTCCGGGGAACGTTTGACCTTAAAAATGGGATGTTTTGACCGTGAGGGCCAACTGGCTCCTTAACTAGGCTATTAAAAGACATCTATTACAAAGTTCAACGAAAATGACATCAAAATTCCGAATCACATAAAATTCATGGACTATAGCACACGAAAATCGGCACAATGGGGGGGTTTACCTGTTTCGGGGATCGTTTGACCTTGAAAATGGGCCATTTTGGCCATCAGGGACAACTGGCTCCATAGATACGGTCTTAACACACATCCATGAAAAATATCGGCAAAAATGACATCAAAATTCCAGATCATCAAAAATCCATTGTCTATAGCACATGAAAATTGGCAAAATAGGGGGTTTACCTGCTCTGGGGATCATTTGACCATGGAAATGGGTTGGTTTGGCCATTAGGGATAATTGGCTCCATAGCTAAGTTCTTAACGGATGTCCATGAAAAATTTAGGCAAAAATGATGTCGGAATTTTGGATCACCAAAAAAGATGGTGAACTAAAACACACGAAAATAGGCAAAATGGGGGGTTTACCTGTACCGAGGCTCGTTTGACCTAGAAAATGGGTTGTTTTGGCTGTCAGGGCCAACTGGCTCCATAACTAATGTCTTAATGGACGTCCATGACAAATTTCAACTAAAATGACATCGAAATTCTGGATCACCAAAAATTCATATACTATAGCACACTAAAATCAGCAAAATGGAGTGTTTACCTATTTTGGGGTTAGTTTGACCTCAAAAATAAGCTATTTTGGATGTAAAGAATAACTAACTTTATAACTAAGGTCTTACAGATGTCCATAAAATTTTTTGGCAAAAATGACGTCGGAATTCATGATCCCAAAAAAGATGGTGAACTATAACATAGAAAAATAGGCAAAATGGGGGGCTTACCTGCTCTAAGAATCGTTTGACCTTAAAAATGGGTCATTTGGGCCATCAGGGCCAACTGGATCCATAGTTAAGGTCTTAATGTACGTCCATGAAGTTTTTTGGAAAAATGACGTCAAATTTCCAGATCACCAAAAAAGATAGTAAACTATAGCACATGAAAATCAATTAAATTGAGAGTTTACCTACTCTGGGGATCGTTCCACCTTGAAAATGGGTCGTTTTGTCTGTCAGCTCCAACTGGCTCTATAGCTAAGGTCTTAATAAACGTCCATAATTTTTTTTGAAAAAAATGACGTTGAAATTCTGAATCACCAAAAAGATGGTGAACTATAGCACACGAAAATAGGCAAAATGGGGGAGTTTACCTGTTTCAAGACTCGTTTGACCTTGAAAATGGGTCGTTTTGGCCGTCAGGGCCAACTGTGTCTATAACTAAGGTTGTAACGAACATTCATGCAAAAAGATAGTAAACTATAGCACACCAAAATAGGCAATAATGAGTGGTTTACCTACTCCGAGGTTCGTTTGACCTTGAAAGTGGGCCATTTTGGCCGTTCGGGCCAATTGCCTCCATATCTAAGGTCTTAACGGATGTCCTGAAAAATATTGGCAAAATGATGTCGAAATTCCGGATCACTAAAAATCCATGGACTATAGCACACGAAAATCGAAAAAATAGGAGGTTTACCTGCTCCGAGGCTCGTTTGACCTTGAAAATAGGCATTTTTAGCCGTCAGGGACAACTGCTCTATAGCTAAGGTCTTAACAAATGTCCATGAATATTTTTTGGCAAAAATGACTTTGGAATTTTAGATTACCATAAAAGATGGTGAACTATAGCACACGAAAATTAACAAAATGGGGGGTTTACCTACTCCGGGGATCGTTTGACCTTGAAAATGGGTCATTTTAGCCATCAAGGACAACTAGCTCCATAGCTAAGGTTTTAACGGACGTCCATGAAAATTTTGGCAAAAATTACATCGAAATCCAGATCACAAACAAAGATGGTGAACTATTAAAGCACACAAAAATCTTCAAAATGGGGGTTTACCTACTTCGGGGATCATTTAACCTTGAAAATGGGACATTTTGACCGTCAAGGCCAATTGGCTCCATAACTAAGGTCTTAAGAAACGCCCAAAAAAAATTCGACAAAAATGACGTCGAATTACGAATCACCAAAAAAGATAGTGAACTATAGCATACGAAAATCAAGAAAATGGAGGAGGGGGGGGGGGATTCAGGGCCAACTGGCTCCATAACTAAGGTCAAGATGAACATCCATGAAAAATTTTGGCAAAAATGACACCGAAAATTCTGAATTACCAAAAAAGATGGTGAATTATAGCATACGAAAATTGGCAAAATGTGGGATTTACCTGCACCAAGACTCGTTTAACCATTAAAATAGGATGTTTTGGTCGTCAAGGGCACCTGGCTCTATAGCTAAGGTCTTAACGAACGTCCATAAATTTTTTTTGTCAAAAATGATGTTGAAATTCGGATCACAAACAAAGATGGTGAACTATTATAGCACACAAAAATCTTCAAAATTGGGGTTTACCTGCTTTGGGGATCATTTGACCTTGAAAATGGGACATTTTAACCGTCAGGGCCAACTGGATCCATAGCTAAGGTTTTAAGAAATGTCCAGAAAAAAATTTGGCAAAAATGACGTCGGATTACGGATCACCAAAAAAGATATTGAATTATAGCACACGAAAATCAATAAAATGGGGGGTTTCCCTTCTCCTTAGCTTGTTTGACCTTGAAAATGGGGCATTTTGGCCCTCAAGGCCAACTGGCTCCATAACTAAGGTCTAGATGAAAATCCACGAAAAATTAGGCAAAAATGACGTCAGAATTATGGATTACCAAAAAAGATGGTGAACTATGACACACGAAAATTGGCAAAATGGGGGATTTACCTGCACCAAGGCTCGTTTAACCATTAAAATTGGATGTTTTGGCCATAAATGTGACGTTTTGGCCGTCAAGGGTACCTGGCTCAATTGTTAAGGTCTTAATGAACGTCGATGAAAATTTCAGAAAAAATGATGTCGGATTCTAGATAAAAAAAAAAGATAGTGAGTTATAGCACACGAAAATTTGAAAAATGGGGGTTTACCTTCTCCGGGGATCGTTTGACATTGAAAATGAGTTGTTTTGTCCGTCAAGGCCAACTAGCTCCATAGCTAAGGTCTTAAGGGACGTCCATGATAAATTTTGGCAAAAATGATGTCGGAAGTCCGGATCACCAATAATCCATGGACTAAGCATTCAAAAATTGATAAAATGGGGGATTTACCTGCTCAGGGGCTTGTTTAACCTTGAAAATGAGTCGTTTTGTCCCTCAGGGACTACTGGTTCCATAGCTAAGGTCTTAACGGACATCTATGAAAATTTCAGCAAAAATGACGTCGAAATTCACGATGACAAAAAAAATATGGTAAACTATAGCACACGAAAATGTGCAAAATAGGGGGATTATCTACTCTAAGGCTTGTTTGACCTTGAAAATGGGATGTTTTGGCTGTCATGGACAACTAGCTACATTATAAGGTATTAACGAACGTCCATGAAATTTTTTGGCAAAAATGACATCGAAATTTTGGATCACCAAAAAATCATGGACTAGCACACAAAAATTGGCAAAATTGGGGTTTTACCAGCTCAGAGCTCATTTGCCTATGAAAATGGGATTTTTAGCCGTTAGGGCCAACTGGCTCCATAGCTAAGGTCTTAACGGACGTCCATTAAATATTTCGGCAAAAATGACATCGGAATTTTGGATCACCAAAATATATGGTGAACTATAGCGCAAGAAAATCGGCAAAATGGTGGGTTTACCTTCTTCAGGGTTCGTTTGATCTTTAAAATGGGATGTTTTGGCCGTTAGGGCCAACTATCTCCATAGCTAAATTTTAACGGACGTCCATGAAAAATTTAGTCAAAAATAACGTCAGAATTTTGGATCACTAAAAAAGATAGTTAACTATAGCACATGAAAATGTGCAAAATGGGGGGCCTCTAGGCTACGAGACTTGTTTGACCTTGAAAATGGGTCGTTTTGGCCATCAGGGCCAACTGGCTCCATCTCTAAGGTCTTAACAGATGTCGTAATTCCAGATCACCAAAAAAGATGCTGAACTATAGCACACGAAAATTGGCAAAATGAGGGTTTACCTGCTCTGGAGATCGTTTAACCATGGAAATGGGCCATTTTGGCTGTCAGGGCCAACTGGCTCCATAGCTAATGTCTTAACGGACGTCCATGAAAAATTTAGGCTAAAATAACATCGGAATTCTGGATCACCAAAAAAGATGGTGAACTATAGCACACGAAAATCAGCAAAATGGGGGGTTTGCCTGCACCGAGGTTCGTTTGACCTTGAAAATGAGATGTTTTGTCTGTCAGGGCCAACTGGATCCATAGCTAATGTCTTAACGTACATCCATGAAAAATTTCACCTAAAATGATGTCAGAATTCTGGATCACCAATAATCTATAGACTATAGCACACAAAAATCAGCAAAATTGAGTGTTTACCTACTTCGGGGTTAGTTTGACCTTAAAAATAAGTTGTTTTTTATGTCAGGGATAACTGACTTTATAACTAAGGTCTTACGGATGTCCCTGAATATTTTTGGCAAAAATGACATCGAAATTCACGATCACAAAAAAGATGATGAACTATAGCACTGAAAATAGGCAAAATGGGGGACTTACCAGCTCTAAGGATTGTTTGACCTTAAAAATGGATCGTTTGGGACATCATGACCAACTAGCTCCAGTTAAGGTCTTAACGTACATCCATGTAAATTTTGGGCAAAAATGACGTCGTATTTCTGGATCACCAAAAAAAATAATGAACTATAGCTTACGAAAATTGACAAAATAGGGGGTTTCCCAACTCCGAGGTTCGTTTGACCTTAAAAATGGGCCGTTATGGCCATCAGGGCCAACTGGCTCCATAGCTAAGGTCTTAAGGATGTTCATGAAAAATTTCAGTAAAAATGACAATGAAATTTTGGATTACCAAAAGAGATGGTCAACTATAGCACACAAAAATTAGCAAAATGAAGGGTTTACCTGCTTCGGAGATCTTTTGATCATGAAAATGGGTCATTTTGATCGGAAGGGCCAAATGGCTCCATAGATAAGGTCTTAACAACTGCCAAGAAAAAATTTGGCAAAAATGACATCAACTTTCCAGATCACCAAAAAAGATGGTAAACTATAACACACGAAAATTGATAAAATTGGGGGTTTACCTACTTCGGGGATCGTTCGACCTTGAAAATGGGTCATTTTGGCCGTCAAGTCCAACTGGATCCATAGCTAAGGTCTTAACAAATGTCCATAGAAAATTTCAGCAAAAATGACATCAAAATTCTGGATCTCCAAAAAAGATGGTGAACTCTAGCACACGAAAATAGGTAAAATGGAGAGTTTACATGCTCTGAGGCTCGTTTGACCTTGAAAATGGTCTGTTTTCGCCGTCAGGGCCAACTGGCTCCATAGCTAAGGTCTTAACGAACGTCCATAAAAGAATTCTGCAAAAATGACATCGAAATTTTAGATTACCAATAAAGATGGTGAACTATAGCACACGAAAATCCATAAAATTGGGGGTTTACCTGCTCTAGGGCTCGTTTGAACTTGTAGATGGGCCTTTTTGGCTGTTAGGACCAACTGGATCCTCAGTTAAGGTCTTAACGGACGTCCATGAAGAATTTTGGCAAAAATGACGTCGTAATTTCGAATAAAGAAAAAAAATGGTGAATTATAGCACCCGAAAATTGGCAAAATTGGGGGTTTACCTACTCCGAAGATCATTTCACCTTGAAAATGGGTCATTTTGGTCGTAAGGGCTAACTGGCTCCATAGCTAAGGTCTTATTGGACATTCATGAAAATTTTTGGCAAAAATGACTTTGGAATTTCGAATCACCAAAAGAGATGGTGATCTATAGAACAGAAAAATTGGTAAAATTGGGGGTTTACCTACTCCAGGAATGGTTTGACTATGAAAATGTACTGTTTTGACCATCAGGGACAATTGGCTCCATACCTAAGGCCTTAACGGATGTCTACAAATTTTTTTAGCTAAAATGACGTTGTAACTCTTGATAACCAAAAATGATGGTGACCTAGAGCACACGAAAATCGACAAAATGGGGGGTTGATCTACTCCCGGGATCGTTTAACCTTGAAAATGGGCCGTTTTGGCCGTCAGGGCCAACTGACTCTATAGCTAAGGTCTTAATGAAGTCCATGAAAATTTTTGACAAAAATTACATGGGAATTCTGGATCACAAAAGAGATGGTGAACTATAGTACACGAAAATAGGTAAAATAGGGGTCTTACCTGCTCCGAAGCTCGTTTAACCTAGAAAATGGGTCGTTTTGGCAATCAAGGCCAACTAGCTCCATAGCTAACGTCTTAACGGACGTTCATGAAAATTTTTGACAAGAATGACGTCGAAATTCCGAATCACCAAAAAAGATGGTGAATTATAGCATACGAAAATTGGCAAAATGGGGGAATTACCTACTCCAAGGATCATTTGACCTTGAAAATGGATCATTTTAGCCATCAAGGCCAACTAGCTCCATAGCTAAGGTCTTAACGGACCTCTATGAAAACTTTTAGTAAAAATGACGTCGAAATTTCGAATCACAAACAAAGATGGTGAACTATTATAGCACACAAAAATCTTCAAAATGGGGGTTTACCTACTTCGGGGATCATTTGACCTTGAAAATAGAACATTTTGACCGGCATGGACAACTGGCTCCATAGCTAAGGTCTTAAGAAACATCCACAAAAAAATTTAGCAAAAATGACGTCGGATTACCAAAATAGATGGTGAACTATAGCACACGAAAATCAACAAAATGGGGAGGTTTCCCGTCTCCTTGGCTCGTTTGATCTTGAAAATAGGGCGGTTTGGCCCTCAGGGCCAATTGTCTCCACAACTAAGGTCTAAATGAACATCTATAAAAACTTTTGGCAAAAATGACATTGAATTCTGTATTACTAAGAAAGATGGTGAACTCACTACAACAAATATGATATTCAACTACGAAATTATTAGCTACGACATGAAATTCGTCATTATTTGTTCACTTTTAGTGATGTAAATAGTTGTGATTATAAATTTATACTACTTGATCGAGTTATGCATTAATAATTTTATAAACGACTTTCATTGTTGTTTCAGATAGGATAATTAAGCTGATTTATTTTGATAGTATTTTTAAAAATAAATTGTGAAATGTATATTATATGTCATGTTTATGATAAAAACATAAATTATATTCCAAATGTTCATCGTAAAAAATGAGTCAAAACTTAATTTCGTCTTCAAATAAGACTTCCCTGATATTCCTTTTGCTTTTTAAAAAAAATGGGAATTTATTTCCAAAGAGTAACATTTGTTATTTAAAAAATGACGTGAAAAGGTACTATAAATCACAATAATTAACAACTTGAAATATTTGAAAACACATAACAACTTTGGCTCAACTCTCGAAATTCTATTTGTGCCACATAATATATATAATGTGTGTCGTACCAATCTCAAGAAAACAAAACAAAAACATTGCCCAATATAGGCCCAAAATTCAAAGAGAAGTGATATTTCATTAGATTATAATTAATTAGGAAATTAGGAAACTTAATGGAAACTCTTCAGCTCCAATCTTCTCTACCCAGCCAGTTCATCTCCTTTCTTCTCCCCTAATTGTTTTCTTCCCAACCTCTTCTTCTCAATTCTTCTCCCCTAATTTTACTATCTCAACTATTCTTTATTTTCGAAGTACACAAGTTGATCCATTCAAAAAGTTCATTATCTCTGATGTAGAGCAGATTCGTTTTCAAAGGTTTGGAGCTTTGCATGTTAGCTCAAAATAATCATCGATGTCTTTACTATCTCTCTTGCTATGGTTTGTTTGTTTAGCAACAGAATCGCAGTTGACTAAAGGCAAAAAAATGATCGAGTGTGTTGCTCTTAGTCAGATCCCTAATTTTTAAAGTGGGTTCTCTAGCGATTCAAGTTTTTTAGGATTATCAACCAGAAGTACAAGGCCTAGGGTTTTGGGTTTTAGCTAAAAGAGGTACAATTGTTAGTCCAATCGACATTGATTTTATATTTTTTTTTGAGATCTTCGATATGGATGTAGTAGTTTTTCCCTTTGTTACTAATGTTATTATTCTAAGTTTTCTATTTACTTTTTCCATTCAAGTGAAGCCATTTCCTGATTTCCTTTTAAGTTCTAAGCATAAATAATTTACCTTCAAAATTTATTTTGATAAATAAAATTGCTGGACATTATGCCTTTTTGTGTGTGCAATTTTATTTTTTTCTAAAGTGTTGATCGACATTATGCCCTTTTGTGTGTAATTTTATTTTTAAAATATTAAGTGGAGGAAAAGTTAAATGTTAAATCCTAAAAAAAAAGTTGATCACGCACTTCTCTACTTCCTAAGTTTATGGGTTAATAAGCTCCACTACTTCTTTCACTTCTTCATGTTCACCCACCAAATAAAGTTATAGAAAGCAGAGAAATGGAAAAAAAAACTGTCTTTTGGCGATTATTTTTTTTGTTTTTTTGGCTTCAAAAGAATTTCAGGATAACCACCATATAAATGTGAACAGACGAAAAAGATTCAATTACAATGTGAAGCAAAGTTTCTGAACCTGAACAAGACTAGGTATGTATCAGTCTTATTTTACGTTTGAACAAAATTAGATAGATAGCTATATGTGGCAATCATATATTGAATGATGATTCATTGATTATTGTGAAACAACCATTGATCTTGCTCTATGTTTGTTTCATATAGTTAATTATAAGTTTTTGGAAAACAAACACTCTAACCTATTATGTAGATTACAGTTTCGTGTGGTGTTCATAGTTACAGTTTGTGTGTGAAACATACTAGTGAAGTATACACTATTCAAGAATTTTTTTGGAACAACTTTTCCTCTGATTTGTTCATATATTGATGTTCCCCCTCAGATTTCGAAGGAAGATAGGATGGATTGTGAAACATGGTACTCAAGCCTGTCAAATTATGCTTCTTGAACTTGAGTTAGGATAGGTTGATGGAACTTTGAATTCAGATGAACTGAACCAACATCATTTGAGATGAATATTTTGTTGGAAAATTAATCTTTTTGCTAAAAACAATAAGCATTTCTTCACGAGGCTCGGCATTTTTTAGATCTACAAGAGCTTCTCTTATATAAGCTTTCGAAAAAGTTATTGTGTCTTCAAATTTGGACATATTTCCGGCATAAATATATCTTTGATATGTTATACTTGTAATTTGATCTTCTAGAGATTCTTCAATAGTTCGATAGACAGTAAACTTTTATATATTAATAAATGGTGTGTGCAAGATTTTATGAACTAATGATTATGTTCTTTTTAGATTTTCATTTAGTTGTCAATGATTGGTGCTTTTACATAACTATTTTTGTTAAACCATTGGATTTTATATCTTATTAACATTCAAAACTTACATTTTCTATTTTGATAGAATTCTGCAAATTGATGGCACCGGGTGGATGTGTTTTTAAGCAAACTACACTTACAGGGGAAACAATTCAAGATACTCAATCACTAGATGAATCAAATAACCATACTCCTACTGTGAATACAAGTAATACATTTTATTATAGTGATTAGGATTAATTTATTTAGTTATTGACTAAGTTGGAACCGAAAACATTAACCATTGAAATTTTTATTTATGTTAAACTTGTTACGAGAAATATGGACAATAGCTCAATATCTAAGTATCTGATATTGAGCTATTGTATGCAGGTTTATTTTGTCCTTTCTATTATATTATTTAATTTAATCTCCTCTTTTATATGTACTTCCGAGTTACTCGAATGATTCTTATGATGATCTTGGCTGTTATTTTTGTAATTCAATCATTAACTCAAGATTTGTGGATTTAAATCTTGAAGTTATCTATGATATTTTAACATTTTAAAAGAAGTGTTTCATCACATCATCCATAATATTAGGTGAATTTTTCATAACATGAAAGTCATTGGTTGTTTGTATAAGCAATTGCAATTGATTTTGCTTTATCAATATGCTATATAAGCTACACAAATTGACTCTAAGAAGTTGAAAATGCTGCCATAGATTACATGTAAGCATTTCTTCATGATACCTTATACTATTTAGACTTGGTTTATGTTTGGCTAACTTGCCTTTGCTCATCATGGCATAAAAATTAGGTATGTAAAGTTACCTACTCTATCAATATGCACAATTTGAACCTTTTTATGAATATATAGTTGTTGTAATATCTTTGAAATCCAGCAACATTTATGTAATATGGGCGAACATATAATCAGCAAACATGATAGAAATGATCAAAATAGATGTTGTCAGCTCTCGTATGTTCTCTTTGTTTTATTGGTGAATTTTTTGACTCAATTGCTAATTAATATACAATAAATTTAAAAAATGAAGTTGTTTTTGTTTTCATCATGTGCCTTACTATCATACGTGTAAGTTTTTAAGATTATAGGTTGTATTTTGAACTGACTTTTTTCATCTGATGATTCCACTAGAATCAGGAACGGTCGCGGCAAGACTAGAGGGAAAGGTCTTGAAAAAATGAAGAAGGCTCAAGGAAGAAAGATGAAAATAGAGATCCCAGTTGGTAAAGGAAGGCCAACTAAACCAGATCAATCGGCAAAACTATCCAATGAGCTAGGGATAATTGCTCGGAATTTTCTCTTGCTTCCAAACAAGTGGAAAGAACTCACAAGAGAGGACAAAGATGCAGCACTAATTAGATGCCATGTAAGGATTCTATACTCTTGTAAATTTATTTCATGGTAGTGATTATATTGAGTTCTTTTTTTGGGTACTGCTATTTTTCATTCATCTTATTTTTTTGGAAAACTACTCGGCGATATGTATCTCCGTCGATATCTAATAGTAAGTTAACTAATGGTCTCTTTTGTCTTATTTCCTGTTTTTATTTTTTTAAAAATTAACAAGAATTTTATTACGAATAACTAACAAACTAGAAAATAATCTATCTATGCATCAGATCCACTACTTGATACCCAAAAAAACAACTAGTTGTATACAATCATTCAAGCTTCCTTCCTCAAATATTTCTAAGGGGTCATCTAAAGAAGATAACAACTGGAGGATCAATACTTCTATAGTTTGCAACTGTAGAGGTTTTGCCTTAGCATTTGTTTGTGCATACTTCAACTCCTTAGACCATTTTGATGCTTGCTTCGACACTCTTTATTAGTGTAAAATCTTATTTCATATGGCTCAAGAGTACACAGAAATGAACTACATTTTCTTGATAAAGTAAGAAATGGGATAAATGGCATAAAATAGATTCAAGTAATATAGATACACAAATAGTGAGATTGTAAGCTCATTTAAAAGTATCTTATGCTAGGACTAAAGAGTTTACAAAGTCCAAAAGATTGACATTAGAGTCTAATGGATCTATCCATAGCCTAACAATATAAAGTTAAAACATAATTGATCTTAAGTTGTAGATTGAAGTTGATATTCCATTAAAGAACCTTTTGTCTCTCACTTTCCGTACACATCAAAAAATACAAGGATCAGTTTCCAAACTTTTGGATCTATCAACTTTCTAAGAGTTCTAACTATTGTAGCCATCCTTTAAATCAGCAGGCATGACTCAACTCAAATAAAAAATAGTAAAAAATAAATTAAAAAAATTAGCAGTCACTGGACAATGAAGGAATAGGTGTCTGTTAGTCTCATAAGCTTCTTGACACATGAAACATTCATTAACTGTTGTCATGCCCCTTCACCTGAGGTTGTCCTAATGAAACTGGCCTCATGAGGGACTATTCAGATGAAATATGACTAGGGCCTTTGGTCTTCCAAATGAATTTTCAAGGCAGTTATCTATTATATCATTTCGAGCACATAATAAAGATTCGTTGCTTTCATCACTGTGTATTGTCCATCTGTCTTCCTACAACATTTGATTTTATTTGGCTTGTGATTATTTTGAGGGCAACATTCCAGCTTTGATAGTAATAGTAGCAACTTTCAATCATGAAAATTTTTTCTGGACAATTACATCCATGTATTTATTTTCTCTGTTCTAGGAGATAATAGAGTTTGGATCAGAGGCTATTGAGAATAGAGTAGGGAAGTCACTTAGGAGAGTAGTGTTCTTTGATCATTTATCCTCCCAATATTTTAAGTGAATGGCATTACTTGATTTGCAGCTGCATTGCTGGTTAAATTAATTCCTTAGTTTTGACATGCTCTTCCATGTACCAAAAACTTATAGAGCTATGATACAACAATGGACAAGTGTGATAGCATTTCATTTTTTTTACAAAAAAAACATTTCTTTTCAGAAAGCACCATCTTAATTATTGAACCTCCATAGCCATTTCATTAGCAGATTCTATTATGTCCTGTCAGGCTCCTAATACCTAAGCCTTCAATGTATTTGGAATAATGATCTTGAGAAGATGAAATACATGATTTTTGTTATTTCCTTGTCATAGAAAGTCTATCCTTAACTTATCAATTCGTGACATTACCTTACTGGAAATAGAAAAGAGTGATATTATGTATGTAGCTCGGTTGTCAAGAACACTGTTTATGAGAGTAAATAAAGTTTTTGAACTGCAATATATGATTCACAATGGGTACTCAAGTTTGAAGTTAATTAGTATGTTTGCAAATGTAATGATTATTATTTAATATGAAAGGGATTTTCCTCGTTCTGTGTTTTTCTTTAATACTTATTTGATTTTTAGGAGAGGTTTGAGATTAATTTGGATGAGCATTACGTGAAAGATAGTTGTGAGGATATTCTGAAAAATAGAAGCCGACAATGGTGCTACAAGTTAAAACAACTATTTGAAAATGCACGCTCTGAGGAAGAAGCTCGTAAGATTGAAGTGTCAGAGTTGACCCCAGAAAATTGGAATAGGCTTTGTGACATGTGGATCAACCCAGAGCATAAGGTAGTTTATATTGATACTATTCTCGTTGTTATTTAAGTTACAGTATTTTGTATTTTCTTTGTAGTAACGATGCGACATAAACAAGGCCAATCGAACTAAGCTTAAGTGTAATCATTTCATGGGGTCAAAAGCGTTTGTAGCGGCTCGTGCTGAACTTGCAAGTAATACCATTTTTATTGTTTTAACTAATGAAACTTTAGTATTATTTTAATTGTTTCTTACTTCACAGGGTAAAACTAACCCTGAAGGAGTAGAGCCTGATAGAATTGAGTTCTATAAGCATACTCATTACACGAGTGAGAAAGGATGATCATCTTTAGAGGCTGAGACTCACTATGTAAGAAATTACTTTTCATCTTTTACAACATTCTCATTGGATTTTTCAGATTAATGTTTTTCAAAAGTTGTGCATTCTCCATTAAATAATTTTAATATGTTTATGCAAAATAACATGACAGATTTGAAAGATCTATATACATCGAGAGAGTCTTCCATGACTATTGATGAAATTGTGGATACTATACTTGGTACAAAGTCGGGGTACATAAAAGGACTTGGTTATGGCCCAAAACCTAATACTACAAGATCTACACAAAGGAGAACAACAGAGTTAGAAGACTCCCTCAAAAAGGCAAAACAGGAAGCTGTTAGTGCCCAGCTTAAATTATAGAATCGATTAAATGCAGCTGAAACTGTGGTAGATAATCAGCAGTCTTAAATAGAAGACCAGCAATCTCAAATACAATCATTAAATTCTCAATTGAATACTATAGTGGCACGCCAAGAGGAAATGTTTAGAAAAATGCAACTTCTTTCTCGCTCATCGCCACCAAGGTTAGAAGTAACTCAAACTTATATGATAAGTATTTTTTAATTTGTTTATATTAAATATATAAATATGTAGCATTTAGTATCTAACTTTGCATATTTTTCTTCATGATTCAGCAAAGATTGAGATCCATCAAAATGTCAACTTAAGGTATATTTTTATTTTTATTTCGCCAACTTAAAGTCCATGTTTAACAAGTTATAGTCTATACCTATTATGTTTTATTTATACCATGGTATATTAGTTAATACCTTACCTCATAAAAAAGTTAGTATGAAACATGGCCTATACTTTACACTTTAGCTGCTTCCTAAGCTTATTAGATAGAGTGTAGAAAATGCTATACTACCTTATAGAGGGGAATCATTGCCAATACCTATGTATTGATAAAGAGAAAATTCCTTCTCATCACAAAATTTGTAGATTTTAAGACCATGGGAGTAGGATATAAACTTGTAAAACTACAATTATTATCCTTCTCAGTGTCTTACTCCTTGCTTATGGTGTATTTAGTCATTCAGTAATAGTTTGGTCTAAATTTTCTTAATTCTTGCTATCAAAGATTTGTCGTATTAAGGAATTCCAGTACCACATAGAAGCAACATAGTTTCTTTTCAACAAAGCTCCGTTTGAAACAATCAAAAAGAAAAGTAAGACACACAATTTGAATCGAATGAAATACCATTCTGATGAGGAAAAAGTTCATTGTACTCAAAAGTTGAACCAACTTTCAACTTTTTGTCCTTTTTTCCTTTCTCTTTTCTGCTTCCTCTTACTCCTAAAATCTATTCCAGCTTTCATACTTGCTAGACAGAAGGTGTTGTGTATTTTCCTATTTATTTAGTAAAAGGTAAGACTCATATAACTCTTAAGCTTACTTTAGTTGGTATGATTTACAATAAGTACTAAAAACATAATAAATTAGGAAAAGAAGTGGATTTAAGGGAATGATGAAGATCAGTATGGATCCACGTTGTACAAGGTGAGGAATGTGTTAGGGAGAGATGTTAAAGAAGTTCAAGAAACACAGTCGTAGAATTTGGCAGGTGATTGTTCGGGCTTTAGAAAGAATCAGTAATGTGTTATGCTTATTGAAATACTTCAGTAAGGTGTTATATTTCCATAATGCTTCATTCCTAGCTTCCGATATGTGTGATATTGCAGCTGTCAGGATTGCCCATATTGGTGCATCCTTGGATGTCTTGTTAGTAGCAGCAGCAGAATGAGCACCCTTTCACAGAGCTTTCATCCCTTTGTAGGACTTCATATGGGCATGAAGTTTCTCTGGCTTGAATGGTTTCCCACATTGCCTGCAACACACATTCATAAATTAAATACTATGCTGATATTTAAGAAAAGATCCTCCCTCCGAACCACTTTACTTATCGAATTCACTAAAAATAGATAGTCCAAAATAATTGTTATTTTATAATTGCATATTTTCCTCATGCCTTGAATCATTCATTTCCACAGTATCCAACACTACATTTGTTCTTCATACCTCAAATCTTCTTCTAGTACCAGCAATTGTCTTATTTAGGTGTATATTCCCATCAGTCAGCCCCTTTTATACACATTGTTATTCATTTTACTCATAGGTTATCAACTTTGTTGGCTATATTCCAGACATACTTTCCTGTTGCAGCTTCATTCCATAACACACAATCAGTGATCCCCAGTCATCCTTTTCTTTTTCGCTTGCATACTATATCCCATAAAAGGAGAAATTCTGATAAGTTACCAAATTCAAATTCTGAAAATCTATAATTTGCCATTCCTGTAATATTTCTTATTCACAATTCCATTGTAATTCTATCCCATTTTCCAGAAAATTGGGAATACCCTTATTGCCAAATCTGTTGCATATTACTCAATTTGTTTCGACCTACCTTTCAGATTTCTTGTTCCTAAATTGATAAGAATTGCTTATTTCTAGTTTTTAATTTGTTTCAATGTTTGAAAATCAGTTTCTTATGGAGGTTGTGGAAGGAAAACTATGGATATGATATAAATAAGCTTAACAAACCTTTTGGTTGGTGAAATCTGATTATTTGCTTGGTATCTGATGACTTTATGGATTGCAATTTATTTTATTCTTTGAACCCCTAAGTATTGAAGGATTGGTGACTTAATGTGAGGACATTACTTGATATTTTAGGCATAGATTGAAGAAAATTATTTGAAAGTTACTTATTGTGATCAGTTCAGCCCATGAATTTTGTTTGTTGGAGTGTATTTTTCTTGCAAACAGCTTTTTATCTTTCAGCACTTGTTTAGACAGTGAAAAAAATAATAGACCAGTATAGATGTATATGCAGCAGCATGGTATTGACCAGTTGAAGCCTACTAGTGAAACACAGGTTCCTCGAGCCTCACATTTTCACCTTGGCTGTCATTTTTCCTAATAACACATCGCAATCTACAACATTTAGTGTTCTAGAAGTGATGGGCACGCCCAGGTATTTAATTGGTGGTTACCTCTGGCGTATTCAGACAATTAACATATATCATTTACCTCTTATTTTCCCATGATGGAAGTATAAACATTAAACTTTGTAGCATTTGTAGTGAGCCATGTGACCTCTGAGAATGTATTTATTCCTTATCTTATTAGCATTAACACATATGTTATATTCCCGTTGCAAAATATGAGCATGTTTATCTGCAAAACAAAAGTGTTTCAGTTTCAGCCACCCATAGCATCAATGCCTTGTGAAGTACTTCATGCACACCACAAAAAGCAGTGGGGATATAGTTCGTATATATGTGTAGCTTCATATTATGCATGATTGCTTTATCTTTGCAGAAACTTGGCATTACAATGTATGAAAAACATAATGTAATGTTGCAGATTCTACTTTATATTAAATCTTATAAATTTGTTTTCTCTTTTTTACACAGGTATAAAAGGTGAGAATTGAATCAAGACTAATGCAAACTAAGTATCACCACATTATTGGTACTTTGGAAGAAACTTCTACATTTCAATCTCAGTTTAGGAGTAATATTCCTTCTATTTTAGTTAGATTTTCTTGTTATTGGACTTATTTTATTTTAATTTAAGGAGCTTGTAATGACATATTACCTATATATATATTGTACTCGTTTTCAATTGTATGATCATGGGTGGATTTCATTATTATCTAGCATGTTTTCTTATTTAATTTTAGATTTATGCCACTCTATAATTTAAAAAATAACATTGATATAAAATAATTAAATGTCATCAATGAATGCAATTGGTGACAAAAGATTTCATCATTAAAGGTAAATTTTAGCAACGATTAAATCAAACATTTTAAGACAAATATTTTTGTCACGAAATAAATAAATTCGCCATTTAGTGACAAAAATATATTTGTCGCAATTTCCTCCTTTTTATTGAATACAATTTATTTTTTTATTTTATGACAATTGTAATTGTCACTAATCATGATAATTTATTGTGACAATACATGTTGTCGGTAAAAACATTATTTTTAGTGACAAAATAATAGATTTAACCACAAAATTATCAACCTTCTTTATAATAATAAATTTGTCCCTAATTTATACATTTAAGGACAAAATGATTTTTTGTATATAAAAAATAGTCATTAGTGATGATATTACATTTATTCAACTACGAAATACATATCACTTTAGAGATAATTGATGTCGTCACTGATTAACCTAAATAATTAACGACGATATAATTTGGTCGATAGTAATAACCTTTTTAGTGACAAAACATACTATTAACTACAAAAAAAAAATTATCACAAATATATTCATCACAAATGTTTATTCATTTGGGGACGATTTTTCTTTTCTGTAGTTAATATAATACCTTTAGCGACGAAGCACTAAATCGCCTTTGTATACTTTTAGTGACGATTGATTGACGAAATTTTTTTCGTCACACAAAATTTTTAGTGACGAAATACGATTTATAGATGACGAAATTACTCGTCCCTGATAATCAAATTTGTTGTAGTGACTATAGCACACGAAAATGGGTAAAATGAGGGATTTACCTGCACCAAGGCTCGTTAGACCATTAAAATTGGATGTTTTGGCCATCAGGGGAAACTGGCTCCGTAGCTAAGTTCTTAACGAATGTCCATGAAAAATTTCAGAAAAAATGATGTTGGAATTCTGGATCACCAAAAAAGATGGTGAATATAAGCACACGAAAATCTGCAAAATGGGGGTTTACTTACTTCGGGGATCGTTTGACATTGAAAATGGGTTGTTTTAGCCATCAAGACCAACTAGCTCCATAGATAAGATATTAAGGGACGTCCATAAAAAATTTTGGCAAAAATGATGTCGAAAGTCCGAATCACCAATAATCATGGCCTATAGCATTTGAAAATTGACAAAATAAGGGGTTTACCTACTCCAGGGCTTGTTTAAACTTGAAAATGAGTCATTTTGGCCGTCAGGGACTACTGGCTCCATAGACAAGGTCTTAACGGACGTCTATGAAAATTTTGGCAAAAATAATGTCGAAATTAACGATGACAAAAAAAGATGTTAAACTATAGCATACTAAAATGTGCAAAATGGGGGGATTACCTGCTCTGAGGGTCGTTTGACCTTGAAAATGGGATGATTTGGTTGTCCTGGCCAACTAGCTACATTCAAAGGTACTAACGGACGTCCATGAAATTTTTTGGCAAAAATGACATCGGAATTTTGAATCACCAAAATATCATGGACTAGCACATGAAAATCAGTAAAATGGGGGTTTTACTTGCTCAAAGGCTTGTTTGACCTTGAAAATGGGAATTTTAGGTCGTCAGGGCCAAATGGCTCCATAGCTAAGGTCTTAACGGACGTTAATTAAAAATTTGGATAAAAATGACGTTGAAATTCTGGATCACCAAAATAGATGATAAACTGTAGCGCACAAAAATTGGCAAAATGGTGGAACTACCTTCTTCAGGGTTCGTTTGACCTTAAAAATGGATTGTTTTGGCCATCAGGGCCAACTGTCTCCATAACAAAGTTCTAACAAACGTCCATGAAAAATTTCGTCAAAAATAACGTCAGAATTCTGAATCACTAAAAAACATAGTTAACTATAGCGCACGAAAATCGGCCAAATTGGGGGCTTCCCTGCTCTGAGGCTCGTTTGACCTTGAAAATGGGTTGTTTTGGCTATCAGGGCCAACTGGCTCCATAATTAAGGTCTTAACAGATGTTGTAATTCTGGATCACCAAAAAATATGGTGAACTATAGCACACGAAATCGGCAAAATGAGGGTTTACCTTCTCCAGAGATCGTTTGACCATGGAAATGGGCCGTTTTGGCCGTCAGGGACAACTGGCTCCATAGTTAAGGTCTAAACGGATGTCTATAAAAAATATAGGCTAAAGTAACATCGGAATTCTGGATCACAAAAAATGATGGTGAACTATACCACACGAAAATCAGCAAAATGAAGGGTTTATCTGCACCGAGGCTTGTTTTACCTTGAAAATGGGATGTTTTGACCATCAGTGCCAACTGGATCCATAGCTAATGTCTTAACGGATGTCCATGGAAAATTTCAGCTAAAATGACATCGAATTCTGGATCACCTATAATCAATAGACTATAGCACATGAAAATTACCAAAATGGAGTGTTTACCTACTTCGGGGTTAGTTTGACCTTGAAAATAAGCTGTTTTGGATGTCAAGGATAACTGACTTTATAAATAAGGTCTTACGGATGTCCATGAAATTTTTTTTGGCAAACATGAAATCAAAATTCACGATCACAAGAAAAGATAGTGAAATATAGCACAGGAAAATATGCAAAATGGGGGGCTTACCTGCTCTGAGGATCGTTTGACCTTGAAAATAGGTCATTTGGGCCATCAGGGCCAACTGAATCTATAGCTAAGGTCTTAACGTACATTCATGAAAAATTTCCGCAAAAATGACACCGAATTTCTGGATCACAAAAAAATATGGTGAACTATAACTCACAAAAATTGACAAAATGGGGGGTTTTCTTACTCCGGGGTTCATTTGACCTTGAAAATGGGCAGTTTTGGCCATCAAGGCCAACTGGCTCCATAGCTAAAGTCTTAAGGAACGTCCATGAAAAATTTAACTAAAAATGACATCGGGATGTTTCAGCCGTGAGGAACAACTGGCTCCTTAACTAAGCTATTAACGAACGTCCATTAAAAAGTTCAGCAAAAATGACGCCAAAAATCTGGATCACATAAAATCCATGAATTATAGCACACAAAAATTGGTAAAATGGGGGGTTTACCTGCTCCAAAGTTTGTTTGACCTTGAAAATGGGTCGTTTTGGCTGTCAGGGACAATTGGCTCAATTGCTAAGGTCTTAACAGACAACCATGAAAAATATCAACAAAAATGACATCAAAATTTTAGATCACCAAAAATCCATTGTCTATAGCACATGAAAATTGGCAAAATATAGGGTTTACCTACTCCGAGGATTGTTTGACAATGGAAATGGGTTGTTTTGGCCGTCAAGGCCAACTGGCTCCACAGCTAAGGTCTTAATGGACGTCTATGAAAAAATTAGGCAAAAATAACGTCTGAATTATGGATCACCAAAAAAGATAGTGAACTATAGCACATGAAAATCGGTAAAATAGGGGGGGTTTACCTGCACTGAGGCTCGTTTGGCCTTGAAAATGGGATATTTTGGCTGTCATGGATAACTGGCTCCATAGCTAAGTTCTTAACGGACGTCCATGAAAAATTTAGGCAAAAATGACGTCCAAATTATGGATCACCAAAAAATATGATGAACTATAACACACGAAAATCGGTAAAATAGGGGGTTTACCTGCACCGAGGTTCGTTTGACCTTGAAAATGGGATGTTTTAGCCGTTAGGGTCAACTGGCTCCATAGCTAATGTCTTAACGAGCGTCCATGACAAATTTCAGCTAAAATGACTTCGAAATTCTGGATCACCAGTAATCCATACACTATAGCACATGAAATACAGCAAAATGGAATGTTTACTTACTTCGAGGTTAGTTTGACCTTGAAAATGAGTTGATTTGGATGTCAGGGATAACTGACTTTATAACTAAGGTCTAACGGACGTCCATGAAATTTTTTAGCAAAAATGACATCGTAATTCACGATCACAAAAAAAGATGGTAAACTATAGCACAGGAAAATAAGCAAAATGGGGGGCTTACCTGCTCTAAGGATCGTTTGACCTTGAAAATGGGTCGTTTAGGCCATCAGGGCCAACTGGCTCCATAGCTATGGTCTTAATGCACATCCATGAAAAATTTTGGTAAAAAAGACGTCGGATTTCTGGATCACCAAAAAATATAGTGAACTATAGCTCACGAAAATTGACAAAATAGGGGGTTTTACTACTCCGGGGTTCGTTTGACCTTGAAAATGGGCCGCTTTGGCCATCAGGGCTAACTGACTCCATAGCTAAGGTCTTAATAAACATCCATGAAAAATTTCAACAAAAATGACATCAAAATTCTAGATTACCAAAATAGATGGTGAACTATAGCACACGAAAATCAGCAAAATGGAGGGTTTACCTGCTCCGGGGATCTTTTGACCTTGAAAATAGGTCATTTTGACCGTACGGGCCAAATGGCTCCATAGCTAAGGTCCTAACGGCTGCCAAGAAAAATTTTGGCAAAAATGATGTCAAATTTCCAGATCACCAAAAAAGATGGTGAACTATAGCACACGAAAATTGACAAAATGAGGGGTTTACCTACTCCAGGGATCGCTCGACCTTGAAAATGGGTCGCTTTGGCCATCAAGTCCAACTGACTCCATAGTTAAAGTCTTAATGAACATCCATAAAAACTTTTGGCAAAAATAACGTCAAAATTCTGAATCACCAAAAAAGATGGTTAATTATAGCACGCAAAAATAGGCAAAATGGGGGAGTTTACTGCTCTGAGACTCGTTGGACCTTGAAAATGGGTCGTTTCGGCCGTCAAGGCCAATTGTCTCCATAACTAAGGTCATAAAGAACGTCCATGAAATTTTTTCCCAAAAATGACATCGGAATTTTGAATCACCATAAAAGATGGTGAACTCTAGCACACAATAATAGGTAAAATGAGGAGTTTACCTGCTCTGAGCCTCGTTTGACCTTGAAAATGGCCCGTTTTGGCCGTTAGGGCCAACTGACTCCTTAGCTAAGGTCTTAACGAACGTCCATAAAAGAATTTTGCAAATATGACATGGGAATTTCGAATCAGCAATAAAGATGGTGAACTATAGCACACGAAAATCCACAAAATGGGGGGTTTACCTACTCCAAGGTTCTTTTGACCTAGTAAATGGGCCTTTTTGGCCGTCAGGGCTAAATGGCTCCACAACTAAGGTCTTAATGAACGTCCATGAAATTTTTTTGCTAAAATGACATCGTAATTTCGAACAACGAAAAATGATCGTGAATTATAGAACCCAAAATTTGATAAAATGGGGGGTTTACCTGCTCCGAGGCTCGTTTGACGTTTAAAATGGATTGTTTTGGCCGTCAGGGCCAACTGGCTCCATAGCTAAAGGCTTAAAAGACGTCCATGAAAAATTTTGACAAAAATGAAGTCGAACTTTCGGATCACCAAAAAAATCATGTACCAAAAATTGGTAAAAGAGTTTTACCAACACTAGAGCTCGTTTGATCTTGAAAATGGGCCATTTTGGAGTGAGGGCCAACTGGATCCATAGCTAAGTTCTCAACGGACGTTAATGAAAAAATTTGGCAAAAATGACTTCGAAATTCCATATCACCAAAAAATATTGTTAACTATAGCACACAAAAATAGTCAAAATTGGGGGTTTACCTGCCCCGGGGAACGTTTGACCTTGAAAAAGGGATGTTTTGGCCGTCAGGACCAATTGCATTCATAGCTAAGGTCTTAACGGGCGTCCATAAAAATTTTTGGCAAAAATGGCGTCGGAATTACAGATAACTAGAAAAGATGGTGAACTATAGCACACGAAAACTGGTAAAATAGGGGGTTTACCTGCTCCGGGGATCATTTGACCTTGAAAATGGGTCGTTTTGGCCGTCAAGGCCAACTAACTCCATGGACAAAGTCTTAACGGATGTAATAAAAAATTTCAGAAAAAATGATGTCAAAATTTTGGATCACCAAAAAAGATGGTGAATTATAGCACACGAAAATCTACAAAATAGGGGTTTACCTACTCAGGGGATCGTTTAACATTGAAAATGGGTTGTTTTGGCCATCAGAGCCAACTAGCTCCATAACTAAGGTCTTTAGGGACGTCCATGAAAATTTTTGCAAAAATGATGTCGAAAGTTCGGATCACCAATAATTCATGGACTATAGCATTCGAAAATTGACAAAATGAGGGGTTTACTTGCTCCGAGGCTTGTTTAACCTTGAAAATGAGTCATTTTGGCGTCAGTGACTACTGGCTCCATAGCTAAGGTCTTATAGACGTCTATGAAATTTTTTGGCAAAACAGACGTCAGAATTAACGATGACAAAATAAGATGGTAAACTATAGCACACGAAAATATGCAAAATGAGGGGATTACCTGCTCCGAGGCTCATTTGATCTTGAAATTGGTACGTCTTGGCTGTCATGGCCAACTAGCTACATTCTAAGATATTAACGAATGTCCATTAAAATTTTTGGCAAAAATGACGTTGGAATTCTGGATCACCAAAATGGATGATGAACTATAGCGCATGAAAATCAGCAAAATGGTGGGTTTACCTTCTTCGGGGTTCGTTTGACCTTTAAAATGGGATGTTTTGGCTGTTAGGGCTAACTGTCTCCATAGTTAAGTTCTAACGGATGTTCATGAAAAAATTTATCAAAAATAACGTCGGAATTTTGGATCAGTAAAAAAGATAGTGAATTATATAGTACACAAAAATTGATAAAATGGGGGGCTTCCCGGCTCCGAGGCTCATTTAACCTTGAAAATAGGTCATTTTGGCCATCAGGACCAACTGGCTCCATAACTAAGGTCGTACCAGACGTCGTAATTTCGGATCACCAAAAAAAATGGTGAACTATAGCACATGAAAATCAGCAAAATGAGGGTTTACCTGCTCCGGAGATCATTTGACCATAGAAATGGGCCGTTTTGGCCATCAGGGCCAACTGGCTCCATAGCTTAAGGTCTTAACGGACGTCCATGAAAAATTTAGGCAAAAATAACTTTAGAATTCTATATCACCGAAAAATATGGTGAACTATAGCACACGAAAATTAGCAAAATAGGGGGTATACCTACACCGAGGCTTGTTTGACCTTGAAAATGGGATGTTTTGGCCGTCAAGGCCAATTGTCTCCATAACTAAGGTATTAACGAACGTCCATGAAAAATTCCACCAAAAATGACATCGTAATTTTGGATCACCAAAAAAGATGGTGAACTCTAGCACAAGAAAATAGGTAAAATAGGGAGTTTACCTGCTCTAGGCTCATTTGACCTTGAAAATGGCCCGTTTTGGCCGTCAAGGCCAACTAGCTCCATAGCTAAGGTCTTAACGAACATCCATAAAATAATTCTACAAAAATGACATCAAAATTTTGGATCATCAATAAAGATGGTGAACTATAACACACAAAAATCCATAAAATGGGGGGTTTACCTGCTTTGAGGCTCGTTTGACCTTGTAGATGGGCCTTTTTGGCCGTCAGGGCCAATTGGCTCTACAACTAAGGTCTTAACGGACGTCCATGAAGAATTTTGGTAAAAATGACATCGTAATTTCGAATAACAAAAAATGATAGTGAATTATAGCACCCAAAAATTGGCAAAATGGGGTTTTACCTACTCCGGGGCTCGTTTGACATTTAAAATAGGTTGTTTTGGCCGTCAAGGCCAACTGGCTCCATAGCTAATAGCTTAACAGATGTCCATGAAAAAATTTGACAAAAATAAAGTCGGACTTTCGGATCACCAAAAAATCCATGGACCAAAAATTGGTAAAATGGGGGTTTGACCAGCACCAGAGCTCGTTTGATCTTGAAAATGGGTCGTTTTAGAGTGAGGGCCAACTGGATACATAACTAAGTTCTCAACGGACGTAAATAAAAATATTTGGCAAAAATGACTTCGAAATTTCGGATCACCAAAAATTATTATTAACTGTAGCACACAAAAATAGTCAAAATTGGGGGTCTATCTGCTCCAGGGATCGTTTGACCTTGAAAAAGGGACGTTTTTACCGTCAGGGCCAACTGCCTCCATAGCTAAGGTCTTAAATGGACGTCCATGAAAATTTTTGGCAAAAATGACGTTAGAATTACAGATCACTAGAAAAAATGGTGAACTATAGCACACGAAAATGGGTAAAATGGGGAGTTTACCTGCTCCGGGGATCATTTAACCTTGAAAATGGGCCGTTTTGGTTGTCAAAGCCAACTAAATCCATCGATAAAGTCTTAACGGACGTACATGAATAATTTCGGCAAAAATGACATCAAAATTTTGGATCATTTCAGTATTGCTTAAGGATTCTCTGTTTAATGTCTTATGCTCTTGTATTTAGAACTACGTCAAACCTGATTTCCGTTTAAGAGGGGATACGTAGGCGCTCCTATGGAGTTCAGTCTTATCATTAAAAAAATTCCATTTTCCCTTTTGACTGTTAACCGGGGCAGAATTTTTGAGAGGGTCTCAAAAATTCTATCAGAAGGACATTTTCTTGAAAGTGATGATAATGAAGCAGAATTTTCTACAGGGAACTCAAAATTCCTACAAAAGCATTGCTTCGCGCAAATTAGTAACTGGGGCAGAATTTTTGAAAGGGTCTCAAATATTTCATAAAAGAGCATTCTTCTTGCAAAATCTTGATACTGGGCATAATTTTTTAGAGGGACTCAAAAACTTCAAAAGCATTCCTTCTCGCAAATCAATAACTGGGCAGAATTTTTGAAAGGGTTTCAAAAATTCCTTCAAAAATATATTTTCTTGCAAATCAAGACTGGGACAGAATTTTGAGAGGATCTCAAAAATTCACAACAATCAAGCTACAATCTACATCCAAAATCAGGATAGCAGAAATTCTACATTGGGGCAGAAAATTTTGAGGAGGACCTCAAAATTTTCAACAACATTTCAAAGGACATACGAGCAGACATCAGAGGAGCATATTGTGTCGAATCAGGGATACAGATCAACCTCCCCTTTAACTAATTATTTTTCTTTGAATGTAGAAAAGACAGGTATATATACAAGAAGCAACTTCAACACCACTTGAAGGATTAATGTGTCGATATATCCTACAAATCGCTAATCAATGGAATTCCGTCCTTTCAATAGGAAGAGTGATCAAGCTACATTATTCAGAGCTCGAAAATCACCAACGAATAGCACATTGACCTTCCAACAATGGGAAGGACCAAACTGCTCTATACTGAGCCCAAATCACTAGTCAAATGGCATACTATCCTTCTGACAGGATGAAGGACCAAGTTACTTTGAGCCCGACAATCGTCAATCAATGGTACCCTATCCTTCTAATCAAGCAAAAGGATCAGACTACTCCATATCAAGCCCAACAAATCAACATTCAACTGCACCCACTCCTTACAATAGGACGAAGGGTTAAAGCTACAATATTCTGAACTCGAAGATTGTCAACAAACGACACTCGACCCTTCTAACAAGGCGAAGGTCCAAGATATTTTATACCCTCAATCGACTATTATGCATGTTCTCGAAGATTTGCATTGTGTCCAAGGCTGCATTGAGTTCGAGATTGCATTATGCCCGATGACTGCATGTGCCCGAAGACGGTATTGACCCGAGATTGCATTGTGCCCGATATTGCTTGTGCCTGAGAATTACATCATGGCAGGTGCCTGATGACTGGATGTGCCCGAAGACGGTATTGGGCCCGAGAATTGCATGTTCCCGATATTACATGAGCCCGAAGATTACATTATTCCTGATATTGCATGTGCCCGAGGATTGCATTGTGCCCAATATTGCATGTGCCCGAGAATCGCATTTTGCCCAATATTGCATGAGCCCGAAGATTGCATTGTGCCCGATATTACATGTGCTCGAAGATTGCATTGTGCCCGATATTGCATGTGCCTGAAGATTGCATTGTGCCCGATATTACATGTACCTGAGAATTGCATTGTGCCCGATATTGCATGTGCCCGAGAATTACATCATTGCATTATGTCCGAAGACTGCATGTGCCCGATTTGCATTTGTACTCGAAGATTGCATTGTGCCAAAATTGCATGTGCCCGAGAATTGCATATGCCCGAATAAATTTCAATCAAGCTATAAGTATTAACAGATTCCCGAATTACAAATATGCTTTCTTTACTGATTATTAATATTCCTAAGGCGTCATGGTCTAAAGGCATCATTTTTCATGGCCTAAGGATTTACTTTCTGCTTATTATGATTCAAAGGTGTCATAGTCTAAGGGCATCATTTTTCAAGGCCCGTAGAAAACATTTTCATGACATGAGGATATAATTTTTGCATATCATGGCCCAAGAAATCATAGCCTAAGACATCATTCTCATGGTCTTATGGCAAACATCATTATCGATATGGGAAATTGCATCATGTTTACCTTTATCATTTGCTTGATATATTTAATCTAATAATATTATAAGCTACAGATTTGTAGAGACTAACATTTTGCAGGCAAGATCAATCTTCCTCTCGGCTACAATTATCGTGGTTACATCTATCATAACAAAGACTCGATCAAAATTCTTTGTTGCTCGTATTACTATTTTTCCGTTTAATCCTTGGCTACTCATATTACCTCCTCTTCATCGGATCCTTCGCTATTAAACCAAAAATCTATCTGTCATTCCTTATCCATTCAAGCCGATATCGTTCCCGTTTGAATACCGTACCGTTCTTTCAATTCTTAGAGTTTCGTCTGCTCCTGAGTCTAGAACTACACACGACCTGATTCTTGTATAACCAGAGATATGTAGGCGGCTTAATACCAAAGTCTCGGTCGTACCCTTTTTCAACTCTATGTCATTTCAATTGATCCCACTGACATCTCTCGTCGTTCGGACAAAATCGGCTACTAAGTCAACGTTGGTTGCCCGACAATTCATCCTTCATTCTCAAGCAATCAAGGGGCAGCTGTTGACACCCAATTTTGACCGACCTTTAGCAATTTTGGAAATACTATTCGATTAAATACGTAATTTTAAAAATATGTTGAATTTAAAATTTTAATCAATTTTGTCTAAAAAGTTATATATTTAGTATGCATACTTTATAAAAAAATTATGGTATTTTAATTGGATAGTATTTCTTTAAATATCCTCAAAATCATTTAACTTCTAGCTTATTCTATTCTAATTCATTTCAATTCTAGCAACTTCAATAAAAATTATCATCTCAATTATAGCCTTTGTTGATTTCAATTTTAACCTATTCTTAGTCCAAGTAACTTAATCTCATCCGTCCATTCTCAAATTAAATCCTAGTCGTTTATCTAATTCTAATCCAACGGTTAAGATCAACTTTCCTTTATTTTCCTATTTTAACACTAAAGGACCTAACCCTATTTTGGATATTCATTTCTCTTCCACTCCTCTCTCAAAATCGCTGCCTCCCCTCTCCATCTCCTCTCCTCTTTCCCGGTGAAATCGCCACCACAAACAGGCTGCTCGTCGTTTCTCCTTCCACCTTTTCTCTCCTCCCTTTGCTCTTTCTCCTCTCCATCCAGCAGTGAGCACCGGCGAGGTGAATGCCAGCAAACCACCGGAAAAATAGTGGTTGCCTCTCTCTCTTCTTCTTCTTCTCCTTTCTCCGAGCAGACAAAAAATGAGCAGCCGCGAAATAACAACTCAGCAACACCAACAACTGGAAGCAGCGCCCAGCGTCTCCCTCCGCCTCTTTTTTTTTTCTTTTCAGCAAAGACGGGAAAACAACAACTCCAACGACAACAGATGCCAGGCAGTAGCCAGCGCAGGCAGCATTTCCCATCAGCAAACTCCAGTCAGCAGCGAGCAGCGCCAGGAAAATGATGCAGCTCCAAACGGACAGCATCTGCCTACCTATGCCTTCTCTCTCCTTTGGTCAACAGCAACAAAATTCTGGCACAGTTCAAAGTTTTGAGGGGTCCATTGAAGACGAATCCCAACAAATCTGTCTCGGGTATATTCCTTTATTTTTATTTTCTTTACTTGTTCATCTTATGATTCATATACTCTTGCTAATAATATCTTATTAATGTTTCATTTTACTTGTTATAGTATTGTGATGTTTGAATGATGAAACCTAGTTCATACTATATCTCTAATTGATTATTGCTTGATTAAATTTGAATATCCTTGCAATGGAATTAATTTTGCTAAAATTTTGTTGGGTTTTGATGTTCTTCTCATATGATAATTCTAGTATAATATTTGATTCTTAGAAGATTACGGTAAATTGAGTTAATATTGATTCCGTACCATCTCCTTAAAATTGATTTCCTGTGATTTCCAAATAACTGTTAGTATATTATTATTTTTGGTCTTGATTAATTTGTCTTTCATGTGTATCTTAGTGTTTTTCCCATAATTACTCTGATTATATGGTAAACTTATGGATACAGGGATTTGGACAATTTGATTATAAGAGGTAATCATTCTTTTTCCTTTAAATATTACTTGTCTTAATTGATTTTTGCATATTATTTTTCTGTTAATTGATTCCTTGTACCTTATTTAAAAGTTGACAGTTTCTTACTTATTTATATTGGGTAAAAATAATTTTTTTAAAATCTGACTTGTCTTCCTTCTTAATAAGGAAAATGTTAATTGATCCTTAATTTATTTATTTTCCCTTTTATGTGCCCACTCTTCTACTATATAAAGAAGCTCCCTTTTCATTATACACTCAGGGTTGAACACACATTGCTCACACCTTACTCTTGAATATTAAAAAAAAAACATATTACTTTCTGCTTGAAAAGATTTTCCGGTGAACTTTAAAAAGTATTTTGCTGTGTTCGGGTCGAATAGTGTGGAATCAACCAGTTTTCATTGCTGACATAATTTTAACTGCTTAACAGGTTGGTGCTCTTGATACATGTATTTAATTTCTGTTTTGCATCACTATTTAGTTACTTTTTATGCATAAGTAAAATAATGGATATTAATAAAAGGAAGCATCGGGGTCAGTTCTCTTCTCCCCTTTATATGTGTATGATTATATATGTGCAATATATGGCTTGAAGTAATGCGTATGTCCTATTCTGCTTGGGTTCATAAAAATAATTATTGTTACATGTGTTGTATATTACTTGGGTTGTATTGTTGCTTTCTTTAACAGGGTTGGAACTTAAAGGTTCAAGACATAAAGAGTCGCCATGAGAGGGAAACAGACGAATTGATTTAATTTATGTTTTGTATTTAATCTCTTTTATTTTATTATTTTTTTTGTAATAATTTGTAAACTCTAACTCTATATATGTGATATAAGTTGGGGATCGCCTAAGGGGAGGGGGATATACGTGCTAGTTGTCTATTTCCAATTTTTAGTTTAGTTTATTTTGTGTTATGTGTGATTGCTATATTTATTATAAGCATGTCGGACTCCCATAAATAATCTAACTTAAAACCAACTATTTTTTTGTGTGCATAGTTTTAAATCAATAAAATTGTAGTAAATAACCTATAGGTATGCTGCGTGATAATAATTGGTAGACTCTTGAATTATTAAGAGCTCGATAAGTGTAGTATATCCAGATCTTAGTTTCATATGCTTAACAGCCTTTTTACCATGTCAATAGATTTTAAAAGGATTAAAATTTGAGCTTTTGTGCTAATTTGCCATAATTGTTATTTGTTACTATGAGCTTTATTAATAAATCCCAGCATATTCAGTTAGAAATTATGCTTATAGGATCTAACTAATAACATCAATAAAGCAACTTGTTAAAGCCACACTTTCAACATGTTAAATAATTGAAATGAATCTGTTTTGAATATGTTCTGCTCACTAATAAATGACATTTGTTCCTTTATATATATAAAATATGTAAGCATTTTTTTATTTTCGCCATTCAGATATCATGCTCATAGGGCGTAATTAAATGTTTAGCATGCTAACGGGCATAGGAATTCATGCACATAGATTTAAACTTCAGTTTCATTCAGAATGCATGCTTATGTGTTTGTTTGAACAATTAGGAGATCTTTATTTAGAAATGCATGCCTATAGGATTTAAATATTTCGTAATATGTCATATGTAGGTAGAAACCATGCCTATATGTTGTGTTCTTTACTTAGAAATCTTGTTTATAGGATTTAATAATTTTCAGCATGTTAAATAACTAAAAAATAAATATGTTGCGTATTCTCTTCTAAGTGTTAATTAATCTTTGTATTTTTGTAATTAGATTTCTGCCAAATTAAAAATTAATTCATAAACTTTCTAGCATGTGTTGAAACTAAAATTTGTTGTATATATATTTTATGCACATGTTAATAGTTTCTGCATCTGTAAAGTATTTTTGCCACGTATAAATTAAAATCAAATCATAAACTATTTCCAGCATGCTAGATTGTTTCAATATCGGCTGTCCGATTAAATTGGCCCCTGTTTAAATATTTTTGCCCTTGTTATATCCATTCTGTGCTAATAATTAAATAAAATATGTTACTGCTTAAAATATTTCCTACATCCTAATCATTATTATGCTACTCTTTTAAATCATTTAATACTTTCCTGCACTTAGTAATTTTCTACCCTCTAAATTCAGTAATTATATTGTTAATGTTTGTATGGCACACACTTAAGCATGAAACATTTCACAATTATATGTGTTTGCAAGCATGCTAATAAAATCTAGAGGCTAATATGAGACCCTATGTGCTAAATGTTCGTCCAAATTGTTTGACTTGGTGTCTAGGTGGGCCTATTAGGTGTTTATTTAAGTCTAAACCCTTCCTAATAGTAGTTCAATGCCTCTTGGACCTTACATAGGGACTCTAGGCACCTTTTAGAGACGAAAAGCATGCGGTAGTGGGGTAGGGGTAGTTTAGGCCCTACGGATATGATGACATCGACTCAAGCATAAAGCGACAAACCTTGAATTTGTCTGTCCCTATACGGAAGCCTATCAAAAAAAAATAAAGAAAAGTCGAGTGTTGATCCGTAAAGTCCTTCAGAGTCTCCCTTCTCTTCCTTCCTTTATTTGTTTTACACTTATAATTATTTGGGGTAGTTTAATAAAAATAAAAATTGTTTATTCTATTTGATTGGGCAACTTATGTCTCCTCGCTCCTCTCTCTATTAATTGTTTAAATATTTATTTATTGTTTGTTATATCACTTAGTCTTGTATGCTTAACTAATTAATTAAAATAACTAAAATGCCCTTAATTGTTTAATATTATGTTGTCACCTAGTTTTGCATGTTTAATTAATTAAATAATTAAATGAAGTAATCTTAATTGTTAAATGTTATATCACCTAGTTTTGCATGCTTAATTAATTAAATAAATTATTGAAGTAACCTTAATTGTTGAATGTCATTTAGCTAGCATGTTAATTAATTAAATAAATAAATGAAGTGACCTTAATTGTTATCTGTAACCCCCATATAAATTGCATGAGATACGATCGGGACCCACATTTGTGGACCTCGAGATATGACTAAGACCTTCCCCTCGAGGTAATTTGAACCCTTACCCTGATCTCTGATTCGTTGACCTTAGTTAGATTTAGCTAGGTTAGATAGGTGCCCTAACACGCCTTAATTCGTTAGGTCGCGACTCTTCATTTTTCAAAACCCAAAAGAGTTGTTAGGTCGTGCACCAAAAACCCATTTTGAGAAAAATGGGGCGCGACAATGACGTCGAAATTTCGGATCACAAACAAAGATGGTGAACTATTATAGCACACAAAAATCTTTAAAATGGGGGTTTACTTGCTTCGGGGATCGTTTGACCTTGAAAATGGGACGTTTTGACCATTAGGGTCAACTGGCTCCATAGCTAAGGTCATAAGAAACCTCCACAAAAAAATTCAGCAAAAATGACGTCAAAATTCTGAATCACCAAAAAAGATGGTGAACTATAGCACACGAAAATCAACAAAATGGGGGACTTTCCTTCTCCTTGGCTCGTTTGACCTTGAAAATAGGGAGTATTGGTCCTCAGGGCCAACTGGCTCCATAACTAAGGTCTAAATGAACATCCATGAAAAAATTTGGCAAAATTCACGTCCATGAGTTCTTTTGGATGTCAAGGATAATTGACTTTATAACTAAGGTCTTACGGACATCCATGAAAATTTTTGGCAAAAATGACGTCGGAATTCACGATCACAAAAAAAGATGGTGAACTATAGCACAGGAAAATAGGCAAAATCGGGGGCTTACCTGCTCTGAGGATTGTTTGACCTTGAAAATGGGTCGTTTGGGCCATCAGGGCCAACTGGTTCCATATCTAAGGTCTTAACGTACGTCCATGAAAAATTTTGGCAAAAATGACGCTGGATTTCCAGATAACCAAAAAATATAGTGAACTATAGCTCATGAAAATCGACAAAATGGGGAATTTTCCTACTCTGGGGTTCGTTTGACCTTGAAAATGGGTTGTTTTAGCCATCAAGGCCAACTGACTCCATAGCTAAGGTCTTAACGAACGTCCATGAAAAATTTCAGTAAAAATGACATCGAAATTCTGGATTACCAAAAGAAATAGTGAACTATAGCACACAAAAATCAACAAAATGGAGGGTTTACCTGCTCTGGAGATCTTTTGACCTTGAAAATGGGTCATTTTGACCGTAAGGGCCAAATGACTCCATAGCTAAGGTCATAATGACTGCCAAGAAAATTTTTGGCAAAAATGAAATCAAATTTTCAGATCACCAAAAAAGATGTTGAACTATAGCACATGAAAATCGACAAAATGGGCAGTTTACCTACTCCGGGGATCGTTCAACCTTGAAAATGGATCGTTTTGGCCGTCAAGTCCAACTGGCTCCATAGCTAAGGTCTTAACGAACGTCCATAAAAAAATTTGGCAAAAATGACGTCGAAATTCTGGATCACCAAAAAATATGGTGAATTATGGCACACGAAAATAGGAAAAATAGGGGAGTTTACCTGCTCTGAGACTCGTTTGACCTTGAAAATGGGCCGTTTTGGCCATCAAGGCCAACTACCTCCATAACTAAGGTCTTAAAGAACGTCCATGAAAAATTTCAACAAAAATGACATCGGAATTTTGAATCACCAAAAAAGATGGTGAACTCTAGCACACGAAAATAGGTAAAATGGAGAGTTTACCTGCTCTGAGGCTCGTTTGACCTTGAAAATGGCCCGTTTTGGCCGTCAAGGCCAACTAGCTCCATAACTAAGGTTTAACAAACGTCCATAAAAGAATTCTGCAAAAATGACATTGAAATTTGGGATCACCAATAAAGATGGTGAACTATAGCACACGAAAATCCATAAAAATGGGGGTTTACCTGCTCCGGGGCTCGTTTGACCTTGTAAATGGGCCTTTTTGGCCGTCAAGGCCAACTGGCTCCAAAACTAAGGTCTTAACGGACGTCCATGAAAAATTTCGTCAAAAATGGCATCGTAATTCCGAATAACAAAAAAGATGGTGAATTATAGCACCCGAAAATCAACAAAATGAGGGCTTTATCTGCTCTGGGGCTCATTTGATGTTTAAAATGGGTTGTTTTAGCCGTTAAGACCAACTGGCTCCATAGCTAATGACTTAACAGACGTCTATGAAAAATTTCGACAAAAATGAAGTCAAACTTCTGGATCACCAAAAAATTCATGGACCAAAAATTGGTAAAATGGGGGTTTTTCCAGCACCAGAGCTCGTTTGATCTTGAGAATGGGTCGTTTTGTAGTGAGGGCCAACTGGATCCATAGATAAGTTTTCAACGGACGTCAATGAAAAAATTTGACAAAAATGACTTCGAAATTTTGGATCACCAAAAAATATTGTTAACTATAGCACACAAAAATAGTCAAAATTGGGGGTTTACCTGCTCCGGGGATCTTTGACCTTGAAAAATGGACGTTTTGGCCATTAGGGCCAACTGCCTCCATAGCTAAGGTCTTAACGGACGTCCATGAAATTTTTTGGCAAAAATTACGTCTGAGTTACAGATCACCAGAAAAGATAGTGAACTATAGCATACGAAAACCGACAAAATGGGGGGTTTACCTGCTCCGGGGCTCATTTGACCTTGAAAATGGGCCGTTTTGGCCGTCAGGGCCAACTGGCTCCATCGCTATAGTCTCAACAGACATCCATGAAAACTTTCTACAAAAATGGCGTCGAAATTCTGAATCACCAAAAATCCATGGACTGTAGCACATGAAAATTGGCAAAATGGGAAGTGTACCTGCTCCGGGGATCGTTTGACCTTGAAAATTGGTCATTTTGGCCGTCAAGGCCAATTGGCTCCATAGCTATGGTCTTAACAGATGTCCATGGATTTTTTTTGGATAAAATGACATCGGAATTCCAGATAACTAAAAATCCATTGTTTATAACATATGAAAATCGGCAAAATGGTGGGTTTACCTGCTTGATCATGAAAATGGGCCATTTTGGCCATCAAGGCCACCTAGCTCCATAGCTATGATGTTAACGGACGTCCTTGAAATTTTTTGGCTAAAATGACGTCAAAATTTTGAATCACCAAAAAAGATTGTGAACTATAGCATACAAAACTGATAAAATAGGGGGTTTACCTGCTCCGGGGATCGTTTGACCTTGAAAATGGGCCCTTTTTACCGTCAGGGCTAATTGGCTACATAGCTAAGGTCTTAATGAACGTCCATGAAAAGTTTTGGCAAAAATGACGTTGGAATTTCGGATCACCAAAAATTCATGGACTATAGCACACGAAAATTGGCAAAATGGGGGGTTTACCTGGTTCGGGGATCATTTGACCTTGAAAATGAGCCATTTTGGCCGTCAGGGACAACTGGCTCCATAGCTAAGGTCTTAACGGACGTACATGAAAATTTTCGACAAGAATGACGTCGAAATTCCAGATCACCAAAAAAGATGGTGAATTATAGCATACGAAAATTGGCAAAATGGGGGGCTTACCTGCTCCGGGGCTTGTTTGACCTTGAAAATGGGTCGTTTTGGCTGTCAGGGCCAACTGGCTACATAACTAATGTCTTAACGGACATCCATGAAAATTTTTGGCAACAATGATGTCGGAATTATGGATCACCAAAAAAGATGGTGAACTGTAGCAAACCAAAATTGGCAAAATTGGGGGTTTACCTACTCCGAGGCTCATTTGACCTTGAAAATGGGTCGTTTTTACCGTAGGGCCAACTGGCTACATAACTAAGATCTTAACGGACGTCCATCAAAAATTTAGGTAAAAATGATGTCGGAATTCCGGATCACCAAAAATTCATGAACTATAGCACATGAAAATTGGCAAAATGGCGGGTTTACCTGCTCCGGGGATTGTTTGACCTCGAAATTGGGTCGCTTTGGCCGTCAGGGCCAACTGGCTCCATAGCTATGGTCTTAACATACATCCATTAAAATCTTTGGCAAAAATGACGTCGGGATTCTGGATCACCAAAAATCTATTGTTTATAGCACACGAAAATCGATAAAATGGAGGGTTTACCTACTCTGGGGATCGTTTGACCTTGAAAATAGGTCATTTTTGCCGTAAGAGCCAACTGGCTCCATAGCTAAGGTCTTAACGAATGTCCATGAAAATTTTTGGCAAAATAACGTTGGAATTTCGGATCACCAAAAAAGATGAACTATAGCACACGAAAATCGATAAAATGGGTGTTTACCTGCTCTGGGGCTTGTTTGACCTTGAAAAAGAACCATTTTGGCCATCAGGGTCAACTGGCTCCATAACTAAGGCCTTAACGGACATTCATGAAAAATTTCAAAAAAAATGACGTCGTAATTCTTGATCACCAAAAAAGATGGTGAAATGATATATTTAATCATTATTTATCTCAAGTTTAATTTTTTTATTATCTTTATTTGAGCATAAATTTTATGGATTATTCTTATGTTGTGTATTTATTTGTAGGATTTAAATGGTGTGAAGATAAAGAAATTTTGAACACAAATAAGTTAAAATTAAAAAATCATATAAGGAAATCAAGCAAGTACTTTAATGGATTAAACTGAATAATATATTCATATTTATATACATGCTGCCAAATCGGAAAAAGAAAAAAGAATGAAGGATTACATGTAACACATGGAAGCCAATAAAGACCCTAGCAAAAAACAAATGTTGAGGTGGTGTTGCGGTTGTTTTGACGATCTGTAGAAACCGCGGAAACTCAATTTCTTTGGATTTTGGGTTTCCCAATTTGTTTTGAACTCAGTTATTTTATTTAGGATTTCTATATCTATAAATAGTTCATAAAATAATTTTTAGACTACCAACCAACTAACCCAAGAAACAATACAAAACATACAACTTAGAGCTTATAGCTTGAGAACTTTGTAAGAGCAACTGTTAAGGCCCGCAAACTTTGATTTACTCTTTCTTCTCCTTTATTATTTATTTGTATTTGTGATTATTGAAAGATATTTTAGCTATTGTTCTTAAACTTTCATGATTAACGCAAGCACATTATTTTAATAAATTTTGATTGTGTTTTCGAGATAATGTGTAGCTAAATTTTATAACTAGAGTTGAGGGAACCATGATGAATTATCAAAGTAAGTTAATGTAAAAATTGATTCTTGAATGATTTTTATGCATATATTGTTAATCTCTTTATTTTAATTGCTTTTTAACGGTGGCCAACGTTAGAACACACCTTTTTTTCTACTTGTCCAACCAAGAAAGTAACGAATGAGAAAATATATTAAACGGAGATTTAGCGTGACAATCCGCTATCTAATAGCCTACCCTCAAGATGTGAGAGCTAATCTGGGGTCAAGGGTTGGTTAGTAAAGCATACACCCGTAGACTGTCCAAGTTGCGTGGTGAAATTCCCTACTCAAACGACCAATCACTTATTAGATACCTAACTTGCCGATCTTGCATTCTAAAATTGAAATATATCACTAGTACACTATTCTTGATATATTTGCAATCATGGGGAACACATTCCTAATTATTTCTAATATAATCTAAATACAAATAAATACCTAGTTTCAAGCTATGTTGTTCTTTTTATTTTGTTTCAATTTAAATCCCCCCCCCCCCCTGTTTTTTTGAATAACGACTACCAAATCAAATATTTGCTATTGACAATATTCTTCCATATTCTATGTGGGATTGATCTCGACTCATAGTTGCGTAAATATATTGCATACGACAGTTCATATTTTTTTCAAGTATATGTTGACGTTATCACTTTCCACCCACGAAGCTCTAAGGGATAAATCTTAGTGAAGTCTATCACCCTTATCGCCGACATACCGATATTTGGGTTATTGGGAGCAATGTCATCTCTATTAGCTTGAGCCGTCATACCTTGAACTAATACTTGGAAAGCAGCTTGAAATTTGGCATGAATAACTTGCTTAGCCAAAAGATCGATCAACACTTGAGAAATTTCTAGCTCCACATTCCTTCTTTCGTTAGCTCTTCTAGGAGGCATATCCTGAAAATCATTAGACAAGAGTTAGGATAAAGATCTTTATAGAGATGAACTCTACAACACAACTTTAGAGTAGTGAAAGGAGTGAAGTTTACTAAACGCTTTGTAACATTTTATTCATAAACGTGTTGCGCTTCACATTTATGATTACGACTACTCGGTGTGGCTTGTCCAATATTTGAGAACTTTTCTAAAACTTAGCGCTTTGAATACAAAGTTTGTCACGAGCAAAGGTACATCCAAATTTCTTTTATTATACCAGCAATATCTAAATTTATTTGATAGTACAAAACTAATAAACCAAGAACTCCTGAAGAGTTAATTATTTGTACCGTAAATAGAAGCATAATGAAATCACATGCCATTGTAAATTAGAAATTTATTGAATATCAAAATATATTGAAAGATTCTTCAGGAATTCTTTTAATTGCTTATTCTTATGATAAATTGATTATACCAGCTAATGTTAGGGTTGAATCCCATAAATTCTAATAAGTAAGAGCAGGGGCAGAGCTACAGCCAAGTAAGGGTGGTCAGATGAACACCCTTCGTCGGAAAATTATATCGGGTATATAGGTAAAATATAGTCTAATATCTGTATATTTATTAATTGAACACTCTTTGAAAAAGCAAAGGCAGATGGTCCAGCGGTAGGCACACTCATCCACCTCAGGGAGGTTTGGGGTTCAATTCCCACTAGCTGCATTTTTTAATACAAATCTCTTTTTAAACAAAAAAAACACATAAATTTTTGTGCAGGTTACTCATCGGTAAAAAAAAAATGTTTTGCGTACCCACTATGCTAAAAAAAAATTATCGACTCTTTAAAGGTTGAACATCCTTGGAGAAATTTCTGGCTCAGCCACTGAGTAAGAGAGGTGAATATAAGTCCCGTTCACCTATCATGTGATATTTTAAACGGAGAAGGGTCTAAAATGCCCCTCAAGTATATGAATTGGTGCAACCCATCGGGGTGGCCCAGTGATTTGGGCTTTGGGACTTCCATGTTGGAGGTCTCAAGTTTGAAACCCCTTGCCAGTGAAAGCAAGGAGTTTGCCTTTTGGGTCGAGCTCGTCACACCGGGCTTGCCTAGTGCGGGTTACCTCTCCTATGTGGTTTGCGAGCTATTGCATAAGAGCAGGGGTTTTACCCTGTGCGCACCCAAAGGGTAGCAGTTGTGGGTTTCCCTTGTGATAAAAAAAAGTATATGAATTGGTGCAAAATTACCCTCCATCCACCTATCGGTCCTAAAATACCCCTAACGTCCACCTTTCGGCTCAAAATTAAAATACCCTCGATGTTAATCATTTACTCATATTTGCCCTTATTTTTAATAGCTCCCTTAAAATAAAATTATTAAATATTTATTTATTATATTGCTTAATGTGATTGGTCAAAATTTAAACCTTTCTCAAATAAATAATAAAAATGATATTTGTAAAAAATCTATTTTTCTATAAAAACCACTTAAGATTCATATTTTGACCCCATACACTTGAAAATAAAATTGAAAAAATAATTAATTTCATGATATCTTCCTATTGACTTATTTTAAGTCGGCCCCAATTTATTATAACATAACCCAACTCATAAATGGAGATCCAACTAAAATTCATACTTACCTCGACTGATTGTCCATCTAAGTATATTATTATTTTCATTAATATAAGTTTTTCTCTCAATTATCCAAATGTCTTGTTCATTTTCTCTTTTATTCCTTTTTGTAATCTCTTATTCTTAATTAGGATACCCGGGACTCAAACTTGAAATGAACTCACATAGTTATATTTTTTTAATTGGTATTATTGTCATGATGAGATGAGGGTGGGATAAGAGAAATGATTATTTTTAACTTTGGGTACACAGAAAAGAAAAAATGTAATATTTATACATATTTGCTTAATTAAGTCATCTTATATTAAACTAATTATTTCTATATGAATGCATCGTTATTTTCCTCCTTTTTTTTCTCTATTGTTTGTCATAAATTTAAAAAAAAAGTTAAAATTGTGGACAAAATCCAAATAGAAAAAAAATGGAAGAGACATGAAGTAAGGGTGGGGGGGGAGTGTAGAGAATTCTCGATGCCTAACCTTTTTATAATTTTAAATTTACTATGAAATTCAAAATCAAGTCAATCATGTGAGCTTATATATTAAGTAATTACAAATTATTTTAACGGAAAAGGGCCGAAAATGCCCTTAAACTATGAGATTTGGTACAATATTACCCTCCATCCACCTAATGAGTATGATCCGTTAGACATAAGGGTATTTTTGAGCCAAAAGGTGAATGTCAGGGGTATTTTAGGACCGATAGGTAGATGGAAGGTAATTTTGTACCAATTCAAATACTTGAGGGATATTTTAGGCCCTTCTCCATATTTTAAATAGATGTATCTATGCAATTGTCACATGTATTTTATTGTCAACCGGTTGTTTGACATTGGCAAGTTGCTTGCTCAAATATAAATTGAGTTAAGAGCATAAATGTCAGACTATGTAATGAAGATAATTTATCTTGATAGTAATTCCCTTTTTCAAGGCCCTAACCTAGTCCTGGTTTGGTTCTCCAGTGGTAAGATTTGAGATACCTTCTCCTACCCTATAAAATAACAAAGACTGACACTATGCTTTATAGAAAGCAAAATAGTGATAAGGAGTTGCGGAAAAATCCTTGAAAAAAGGAAGCGACTTTTCCCGAAAAAGCAGAGGGGACAGTCTTTGGCCCAAGTAAAATAAAACCAGGCCTCCCCTTCCACCCACGGCAACCAACCGGGGTCATGTGGAGTCGGCCTCCCCGCCGTCCCCCCTGCCAGCACCCGCCATAACGGAAGTACGTAGAAACCTTGATCTGTTTACTTCCTCCTTTAATAAGATCAGGATGAGGTCACCACAAAGTTTTATGTGTTGATCAAAGATATGATATTGCATACTTCAATATTGATATACATCAGACCAATAATCGATTCCCTCTCAATTGGTTTAGGATCAAGTGGAGTAAACAAGCAACTAAGAAATATGTTGTGAATTATCATATGATCTTCATTTAAAAGATAATTCATGTCAATTACAAAAGCATTTGCTGACCCAAAATTAATCTCATAATTCAACAATAAATGCTCCTATCTAATGTCTCGGAAGGAGAACGTCTACATCATGCATGAAGCAGAGTAGACCAATCAGTTCCAATTGCAATAATCCTTGAAAAGAAAAAGGAAGCAAATCATCATAATGATAAAGCAATATGCTCTTGAAAGCCTACGATATAACCTCAAGAGTGGTTCAAGTACCTGAAAATAATGAAGTGATGAGATGTCAGTTAGTTATGTCACATTATAAACTGATATAAAATGATATCTTGTCAACAATATCTTTAGTACAATATAGTGTACAATATTGTAAAAGTTTATGAAATTTGTATTCTACGACATAAAGCTTATTTGTCTTGCAGTCAAGACACCAGAAATAATATTCGATGTTTTCATTGAAATGATGCATCTTGATAAGATAAAGATTTATTTGACCTACATTTCTGACACCAGAAGAAGTCATACTTTAAATATTAATGGACATCGTCACCTGGCAAAATTTGTAAGAAATTTTCTAAGGATTCAAAATGCCTGCAGCATTTACATGTTTTTTCGCAAGCTTGTTCATAATCCTTGTTTGGAACAAGTAAAGGGACTTGTGACCTGAAGTGTGATACTTAAAATACCCAGAGTTTAATACAAAGACAAATGTTGCATACATAACTCTATTAAAGTGTGGCTTCATAAAATGAGGCAAAACAAAGTACATTTCAACAAAATTATTCTTCAAGAATAGTGATATTGACGTCCAACAAATTCTTTCAAGCGATAACCCTGTAAATTTATTCATCAAATACTTACCAACTTCAACGCATGAGAAAATGGTATACAAGATTGAAATGCAGAAACTTGAACAACTAAATTGTGGTCTTCACCAAGGGAAGTAAAATACACGTTGTACCCTTTTTGGTTAAACAAAGGTTTTTGCCACTAGGTTTTCCTAGTAAGGTTTTTCATGAGGCAGCTAGCAGATGCGTATGACTATCTATGTGCTGGGACTTTTTTCCCATTGAGTTGTTTCCTTGTAAGGTCTAACGAGGAACATTATCTATTAATGAACATCCAAGGAGTATTATATGTACATTGTATTATAGATGTCTATTCAGTACTCCTACAAGCAGGTTCTACAAGCAACTTACAACTAGTTTCCTTCAAGCAGAGGATGCAATGAGGCAATAAGCAATGCACATTATTACGAATAACTCTATACACTTTCTCTACATTTTCTCTACATGGACATCTAAGGAGGATTGTTGTAAAAAAATGTAGATGATCCATGTGAAATGGGATAGACTCATATTTCTGCGGCCAAGGAACAACATATTAATTGCCTGTGTAGTTATCAAAGAGAATTATGAATAAAGAAGATACAGACTACACTTCTCTCCTCTCTTCATGTTTTGTTAATTTAATTTATTTATAACATGAAGTAAATTAACAAAGTGAGGCATGTCAAACTAGATTAAAGCAAGGAACCACCTAACAGTAGGAGCAGATTCTTAAGCACTGTGGACGATTTTTGCATAAACCGAAGTGTTTACATCAATGTTGAGATGGGAAAGAAGATGTTGAACATCTGGACGCAAATTTTCTGCTGCTCTTCCAAAAAGAGCCAAAATTTCTGTTCTGGGTTTACTAGATGCCCCCTCGTAATGAATAACATGATGCCTGATTCAGGAATGAATTGGAAAAGTGTAAAAATTAAATAAATAAATACATCGAATCAATTATCAAACAAACAAGAAGTTTCTTTTCTTACAGGAAGTCGATAAGATCACTTATTTCCGTTGCTTCAATAGGTGCTGATAGCTGTGAGTTCTTCCCAAACACATCTACCAAGATATTCAGAAGCAGCGACACTGTCTGTTTTCCAACATATGAAACAATTGATCAACATCTCCATACATACGCATATTTATACTTCCATGACAATGTCTTTGATGAAATTCATAATCAAAAATCTATATTAACTGAAATTTTTATAATAATGTTTGACAAACTTTTATGCAAGTTCAAAGCTACACTAACTTTAATATTCCTTGAATATGGCTTAAGGTAAAGTTGTTGCCATGTGACCAAGAGATCACGGGTACAAGCCTTGTAAATAGTCTCTGACATAAATGCAAGTTAAGGTTGCGTACAATAGACCCTTTCTTTTTTTTCTTCTTGAATATGCTTAAATTCTTGAAAAATTTAATACGATTTTTTCGAAGATATATATATATATATATTCTTAAAAAGTAATTTATTTGGTAGTATAGCTTTTTCAAAAAATTGACAAAAACCAACTAAATCAATAAACCCGACAAAGCAAGAAAAACCGACATAATATGTTTGATTTGGTTCCATATATTTGCAAAGCTAACTTAATTGGTTTAATTTCCTTTGGGGGAAATTTTTTGACTTAATCAGAACCACAAACACCCCTAGTTCTAATAATCAACGCTGGTTAGGATAGTAGAATGAGGCTTCGATCCCTCTTGCATCTCGTGAAGATAGGATTCTAGTTTCATTGGTCTGAACTACAATTTTTCTTTTAGAATACGAAGAACAAGACAATTATTTTTTGTTCTACTTCCGTGTGAAATTAAGAAGAATAAAAAGATGCTTTATTTGGAAGGAGATAGTCCTATTTTTTAATTAAAACAGAAGTACAAGAACTATTGGATAAAAGGAACCTTCTTTTTTAGTAGAAAAAGAACTAGAGAAAGAAGTAATAGAAGCGGGAGAGAGAATTATCAGATTAAAAGAAAGAACTTTCACGGTAGGGACTCAAACCCTTGGGTCTAGTAAAGGAATTTTTAGAGTAGAGAATAAAAAGTTCAAAGTAGAAACTCAAACATTTGACTCTGATGGAAATCACGATGAGAGGAGGGCACCGATCGCATACAGAAATAGCAGTGTCGGTCATCAAAGAGATAGTGGTGCCACAACAGCTGCCAGAGAGATGAACAATGCTTGAAAGGTGAGAAATGCATCGATTGTTGGAGAGAGGAACTGTACTAGATACCGAAAGGAAGGAGAAGAGACACTAAAAAAGAATAAGAAAGAGGTGTGGCAGCCAGTAAACAAAGAAACTCTTTTGCTTAAGATGCCGAAATCCCAAAGCTATTATCAATAGTTGTCGATTCAATGGGATTTCTTCCTAGAGCAGGACCTATTATTTCTTGCTTTCTGATTCACTCCGCTTCAAACGAAGCTAACTCCAAAAAATCGTCTTCAGTTCGGATTGCAAGGTGCAAGAAAATTGTTGCCAATTGGTCGGCAATGTCTGCCGGTAGTGGAAGCTACCTTGTGTCTCCATCAAGATCTTAGAGGGTTTAATTATATGTTAAACAATGAGAAAAGAAAAGATGTAGGCAATGAAAATGATGAATTTCTTGATTATTCCCAGAAGCATGCTGGGGTTTAATAAGTTTATAAAAGTAATCTTGAAAAGTAAAGTATTTCATATCTCTAATGACACAATGTTAGGGACCATTTGGCCTTAGAATTTAACTTTTTTTTTCTGAAGAATTATTTCACTTTATTTCAAAATCAGTGTTTGTCCATAAAAATTCCCAATACAATTTCATGTCTTTTTAGGAAAAGCACATTCAAACAACGAAATATTATTTACAAAAATTATAATCACAAACAAATCCATCTTCCACTCGAAAACTTTAAAATCCCAAATAAAGTCAAAAATATTTGTAATAGTATGTAGTAGCTCGTGTATGGATCTAATCTATGACATTATGTGACTATCTATTTTGAGATATTACTCTTTTGGAGCAGATTTGAAGGTATGTTTTAGGTAAATTAGTCAAGTTGGGTGATTTTGCTAGTTTGTAGAAATTGGGGGTATAAACCACATCTAGAAAAGGTACATGAATTCTAAATATTCTTCGTAAAAAGTATGCCCAAACACAACTCCAACTGCAAAAACTACAAATAAAGTAAAAACCATTTGATTTTCATGGCCAAACCCCCACTTAAGAACACTAAGCCTTTCCTATATATATAATAAATGGGGTCTTTCCACATTAATAATTTCATAATTTTTAACAATTCTGAAAATGCTAACACTACAAATCACTTCTTTCTTATACCGTATGTGCCTTCAAGAGCCATTTTGGTTGCACCACTCAGCAACTTCTTTGCACCCTATTTGAGACTAAAGCAGGCGTGGTGGCTACTTCATCTTAAGATAAAATATAGGCATGGTCCTTAAAATGGGCATAACTCAGTTAGTTTGAGATGTCGGAATGTAAGCTAGGCTTGTATAACCCACGTGAGTATGAGGTGAAAGGGAAGACAGAACACTAGCACCTGCCATCTCTTTTTGTTTGCTTCCAGAGGTGCTTAAGTTGTAATTATCCGGGTGAAGGATGGACGGGGGACGGGGTAGGCAAGGGATTGTGGAATTTTATACTTCATACTTGGTAACTAATTTAGCTCTTTCATGCTTTCTTTTTACATGGCAAAACAAGGACTATTATGCAGGAGAACGGTCAAACATGAGCATATAATCTCTCAGCCTATAAAATTAAGAAAAGATAAGAAAATAAGCTAGGTTTCTTGGAATACTGTAAATCAAAATTCAAATCCCCTTAACCCCTTACTGATCCTACATTAAGAGAAAAATGAACATAAACTCGAAAGAAGTTGTACCTTACTGAAAAGGGTGTGAGCATTGACCAACCTCGGAAGCAAGGGACCCATAATACGAAATGATATTCTTAATACTGCAACAGATGTCACAGGCCTAAGGTGCTTAATGATAAGATGAGTTCCCTCGAGCCATTCTTGTGGGAGGTTACAGAAGAAAGCATGTAGCAGTGCGACAATATTACCTAAAAGACCAACGATTACATCAGTGGACTAAATTCCATGAAGCAAAAGACAATGTTGAGAAAGGCATATAGCAGCTAATTATACCTAGAAGAAGAAAAAGAACACTGTTGAAAGAAAAACATGATTCAATAATGTAGCTACCTCAAATGCAGTGTTATGAAACACAATCACTTTTCGCTTAAAATGACTGAAGTAAGGTGAGGGTTAATGTGCTTCAGTGTGTCGACATAAGGTGGGTCCAATGATGGGATCACATTTTGTGCTCAATTGCAGGTCACTTGAGGCGAGAAGCGGAACTTTTCTTCGAGCATTTCTTTTTTTTTCATTGAGATGATTGTTCAAGGAACAACAACTTGAACAACTTTAGGGGTAATATTTAATGAAAGATTAGGAAGAGACTAAATTAAGGTCCCCCTAGAATGATGCTTAGTAATGGATTGAAGGAGTGTCAGTTACTCCCAAAACAATTAAAACCTATGCTTCTTAGATCTATCAAAATCCTTGTTGTGCCCGTGTCAAAACTACACGATTTGGGTGTGGCTATGGGATCCACACTCGATATGGTTAACCTAACTTGGGTGCTTTGACTGCACCTAAGACCTTAGAAATATAGTTTGACTCGGCATTTGGTTTAATTGGATTTGTATTGTTAGGATAGTAATAGGTATATACAATCCTACTCAAAATAGGAATAGGAATAGTATGTCACTGTCCTACTTAGAAAAGGATTGTATTGCAGTATCCTAGCTGGAAAAGGTGTCTATTGTAGTGTCTATAAATAGGGTCTCTCTGTAATAATCTAGAAACGACAATTCAATAATATTCTTTTCTTATATTTCTTACATATATCATATATATATTCACATAAAATACTAGAGAACTTTGCTATTATATGGATAACTTATGAAAAAAATATGAAGTGTTCACACAGATTTTAATTATACTAGTGTTAATTTAATAAGTTCAATAAACTGTCAAATATATACTTATATATGTCGTAATATACAATAATTAATTTGTATTTTAATACCCATTACAATAGTCCCGAATCCTAAAGACTACAAGGTTATTCCGAGTGAGAATCTTACCACCCAACATACGCTTGTCGTTGGATTTAGATGCCATGAGGAAGAGGAAGAAGAAGAAGGAAGAGGTTGCATGTAATCAGCCAAAGATTAGATGGGGAGGCCTTACTAGGGTTCGAGCTCAGGGGATTGGGATGAAGTTGGTGGCTAAGGGGCCTTGGGAGATAGCGAAACCACTTATAGTAAGTGGGCTATAATAGATGGTTGTGTCAAGGAAGCAAGTAGAGAGGTATTAGGGGATCTTGAGGGGCAACTCCTGTGGGAATAATAGTGGGCATAAAGGAATTTTTGGTGGAATGGACATGTCCACGGAGAAGTTGGAGACCAAGAATGTTGCGTACACAATACTAGTGGAAAGCTTACACGAGGAGAACAAGAGGAATAGGGAGAGGTATAAGACGACGAAGAAGGGAACAAACATGACAGCTGAAACGGAAGCTTATACTATATAAGAGAAGGAGATGAAAGCCATAGTGGAGAAATTATTTGTTTGCTTCGAAGTTCATGGTCAAGGCTGACAATGCGGCCACTAGCTATTTCCAACCACAAGAAGCTCATAGTGAAGCAAGGTAGGTGGCAGGATATCTTGGTTGTATTTGATTATGTGTTGAGTACAAGCAAGGTAAGGACAACGTTGTGGTTGACACTTTGAATAGAAAGTCTGAGCTTGTTGTCGTCACCATAGCTAGTTGTGACATTAGAGATGCTACTAGCTGCTCAAGGCAAGACAAAAAGCCTAGGTGGAAGATGAACAATTTCTCACCACAAGTTGTTCTGTTTCTTTTTGGGGGGAGGGGGAGGAGGCGCGACATGCCCAAGGTTGGAAAAATTAGGCAGTAAATCATGAAGAAAGCACGACACATTGTAGGTCGAGCACCTGATATCTCAACTTTGCATCGGCTATTAGCTGGGAGCCTTAATTATCTCACTATTACTCGGCTTGATAACTCTTTTGCAGTTCAACAAGTGAGCCAATTTATGCAGGATCCTAGCCATCTATATTTGGTGGGTGTCCGTCACATGATTCGATATCTCTTGGGAACAACTATTTGTGGATTATTATTTTTTTTGAAATTGGTAAATTGTATTCATTCAGCATTAAGGCTATGCTGGTCACCTCCAAAAAGTTTACAAAAAAGAAAAGAGAAATACTTACAAAGAGCCTATAAAATCCACTAGTTGGATTTCCTCTTCTACTCTGTTCTTTACACCAAAAACCTAGTGAAGTAATAATTTTCCACTTAATCTTCAAAATAGAGAATTCTTTTCCTTCAAAGATCCTCTAGTTCCTCTCCTTCCAAATGGTCCACCAGATGCAGGCTGGGACTATCCTCCACCATCTTTTTTGGCTTTTGCTTCCTCCTCTTCTGATCCTACAGCTAAGCAAGTCTGCAGTATGTTAAGGCATGATCCAGTTGATTCCAGCAATGGAAGTGAGCATAGCCCAAACTTGTGTCGTTACTTCGCAATGCATGAAAAGGTGTTTGTTGGTTTCTAGTGCCTCCTTGCAGAGGAGGCATCTAGATGCTATGATGGACCCCCTTTTTTGCAATGCCTCATGTGTCAAGCATGCTTTCCTAGCTACTAGCCAAGTGAAGCATTTCACTTTATTAGGAGCCATGCTCTTCCATATAGTATTCCAAGGTCCAGTTGACCTGCCTGCAGCAACACTCAGTCCCCTTTTGTATGCTCTGTTAACAGTGAAAATTCCATCATTGTGGTGCCTCCAAATAAGTTTGTATTAGTGCCTGGGAAGTTTCATATTAGTTTTAGAAAATCTACTACCCATGGTATTTCCCAATCATTTAGGGGTCTTAGGTTCCACCCTTGAGGGGACCACATTTCTTGTATACTGCAGCCAGTATTCAAGCTTATTGAGAACAGTCCGGGAAAAAGGGAGTGAATTGTGCCATGACCACTCTAGTCCTCTTCCCAAAAAAGTATCTTGTCTCCCCTACCAACTCTAACTTTAGTGTTTAGCTTAAGAGTCATCCATAGATTCCTGATAGATTTCCAAACCCCAACCCCATATGTATTAGTCACTTTATTAGTGCACCACTGCCCCTCCGGACCATACTTATAAAGGATAAACTCCCTCCACAAGGACTGATTTTCTTGAGTAAATCTTCATAGCCATTTGATAAGTAAACTCTTATTATGAAGCTTTAGGTTCCTCACTCCTAGACCTCCAAAACTCTTGCTTTGCTGAACTGCGCTCCATTTTACCAGGTTGAAACTTTTCTCAATCTTGCTTCCTTGCCATAAGAAATCCCTCCTCAACTTGTCTAAGATTTCTACCACCTCACCAGGGATGGGAAATAAAGACATTACATATGATGGCAGAGAATTTAGGACTGCATTGATCAAAATAACTCTACCTCCCAAGGAAAGGTATTGTGATTTCCAAAGAGCTAGTCTTTTTTCTGTTTTCTCTATTATTCCATCCCATATATTCACAACTTTGTGATTAACCCAATGGCATTCCCAAATAAATTGTGGGCAACTTCTCTATCCTGCACCTCAAAATATCTGCCAGAGACTGAATTTGTTGCACCTCTTTCACTGGAAAAATATTGCTTTTCCTCCAGTTAATTTTCAACCCAGAGAAAGCTTCAAAGATCACCAGTATCATCCTTAGGTAGCAAATTTGTTTTTGTTCAGCTTCACAGAAAACCACAGTGTCATCAGCATATAATAAGTGAGTCACCTCCATGATTTCATTGTTCCTTTTCTTAATGCTAAAGCCTTTTATCCAGTTGTTTGTTGCAGCCCTTCTCATCAGACTGCCTAGCCCTTCCATAGCTATGATAAACAGGAAAGGGGACAAGGGATCCCCTTGTCTCAGACCTCTTTCAGCTGGAAAAAAAGCTGGAAAAAAACCTGCAGGTTCTCCATTTATCAAAATGGAGGACCTGGTAGTTTTGATATAGAATTCTATCCACATAATCCACCTTCTCCCGAATCCCATTTGCCTGAGCGTGTTCAACAAGAAACTCCAGTTCAGGTGGTCAAAGGACTTTTCAATATCTAATTTGCACATAAGTCTAGGTACATCTCCTCTAATCCTGGTGTCAATGCATTCACTAGCAATAAGAGCAGCATCCATTATTTGTCTCCCTTTGATGAAAGCCATCTAGTGGTTGTTACAACTCTGCTTATTACCTTCTTTAATCTCTCAGCCAACACCTTTGCTATGATTTTGTAGACCCCGGAGATTAGACTAATGGGTCTGAAATCTCTTAGATCATTTGCTCCAACCTTCTTAGGAATCAAAGCTACAAAGGTGGCATTGAAGCTCTTCTCAAACTTCTGGTGAGTGTGAAATCTGTGGAATGTCTGCAGGGGCGGAGGTACACTATCCTCAAAGTGTCCACCCTTCATCAGAAAATTACATCATATATATAAGTAAAATTATACTTTAAATGGTTAAATAAGACATTTTGGACACCCTTAAGCACAATAAAGTTTCTTAGCCCAGCAGTATCTTTCCCCAACGTGAAGTTTTATTAATGCGCGCACGCACGGGTTCGAATCCCAATTGCTGCATTTGTTGTTACATTTTCAAAAAGCTCCTAATTAATTTCTAATAATAGTTAATAAATCAGTTATGTTTTTAATAATTCAAAATTAATATTATCTATTAAAAATCTTAATTAGAGACCTAATCATATTTAATAAATATGTTATTTTTTCAACAATTCAAAACTCATTATCTATTAGAATAATCTCAAATTAGAGACCTACAAATTAAAAATATAACAAAAAATAAAATAAAAGCATAGTAAACATTAAATTTTAATCACTTTTTCTTTTCACTAAAATTTTAAATAAAATTTAAAAGTAATTATTTAATTTAAATTTAATAAGCAAATTCTAATTTTTTCTATAAAGCTACTAAAGGTGAAAAAGGCTCTATATAGAATTTCTTTTTAGAAAAACTCGTTTGATTTTACTCTTTATTTTTCATATCTTGTTGTTAATTCACCAAAGGTTGGTGAAATTTTGAAGTATAAAAGTGTTTCATTATAAACTGAATTTTCTCTTTCTCTTTTTTTCTTTTTCGTTCACTTCCTATTAAATAAACATGAAAATTCAAGCTCAATTTTGTGTGGTTTGATTTTAAAAATTTTAGTATATTTTTTAATTTTAAAAAAAATAATTGTTAATGTTACATAGTTTGATTTCAAAATTTTAGCGCACCCATCGTCAAATTATTATTTTTTACCTATGCGATTCTTGGACACCCTTCGTGAAATTTCTGACTACGCCACTAAATGTCTGCATCAGTTCTTCCTTTATTGTTTCCCAGAAAGCTTGAAAGAAAGCCATGATATAGCCATCTGGTCCAGGTGCTTTTTTGCAGCACACATCTTTATCCCTGCTAGTACCTCTTTTTCCTCAAAAACTCTCTCAAGGTTGTTTCGTTCTTCTGTTGAAATGCTTTGTACTTCATGAAGATTCAAATAAAGTCTCCAATTTTCTAATTCTTTGTAGAGATCTTGATAAAAATCCACAATAGTCCCTTGATAGCCACAGGATCACTAGATAGTTCTCCATTGATCAACAAGGAATCTATAGTGTTGAGTCTTTTATGTGCAGTGGCCATTCTGTGAAAAAACTTAGTGTTTTTATCACCACATTTTATCCACTGGACTCTGGATCTCTGCCTCCAAAAAATTTCTTCATTCCTGGCCACTTCATCATATTCCATGGCTAAATGAGCCTTCACCAACTGCTCATCATCATTTAAGAGTCTGCTTTCTTGCAAGGTCTCCAAGCTCCCTATTTGATCTAGGATGTGGTTTTTTCTTGCCTTCCAGTTCACCTTGTGCTCTTTGCTCCATTCTTTGAGTTTAGCCTTTAACATGCTTAATTTTGTTGCCAGAATATAGTCAGGGGTACCAGATATGATAAAAGAACACCACCATTCTTGAACTTTTTCTTTGAAACCTTCCACATTAAGCCACCACTTTTCGAACTTAAAGTAAGGCTTCTTGAATTTACCATCTCCACAAGTCAAAAGAATGGGGTTGTGGTCAGACCCAAGGCTAGGAAGAGAGCTTTGCCTAATCTGAGTGAACATTTCATCCCAAGGAAAAGAATACAAAAACCTGTCTATTCTAGAAGCATTCCTGTAATTTTCCCCTCCTTTCCAAGTATAAATCGCCCGAAAAGAGGATGGTCTATGAGTTCCAGCTCGTTAGTGCAGCTGGAAAAATCGGACATTGCTCCAGATAGGTTAACACAATTAGTTTTCTCAGATGGAAATCTTATTGTGTTGAAATCTCCACAAACCACCCAAGGTCCTTCACACAAACTCCTCATTGCTCCTAGTTCTTCCCATAAATCTCTTCTTTCATTCCTATCACAAAATGCATAGACAGCTGTGATAAACCAGTCTAAATCTTGATTAATCCCACACAAGTTGCAAATAATCATCTGGCTGCCACTCTCTACTTCCTCCCCCCTCCAAGCCCTTTTGTCCCACATGATAATGATTCCTCCCTTAGTCCCTAAAGCTTTCCATCCATACTCCCCCCATCCATCTATTCCCACCCAATTGTTGAATATAGCTTCCCACTGTCCCATTTAGTTTTGTCTCAACCAAGACTATAATGTCTGCTCCCTCCTGTTGGATTCTGCTCCTTACCAGATTTCTTTTCTCCTCCCTATTTAACCCCTAACATTCCATGCTAGAAATTTCAGCTTCATAACAACTAAATGGATTGTTTCCTCCCTCTGCTTCGTGAGTCACTCCTTGATTATGCATCCTTAAACTTTATATCAAAGAAAAGGTTTTAGAGCTCTTTTGGGACCATCTGCTTGTTGTGATTTTTTGTTGAGAGTTCAGTTGTTAGAGCTTCCTTCTCTCTCCTTTGATCAATTTTGAGGAACATTGTTGTGGCCTCTTCTATACACCCCTCAAAAGCAACCCCAAATTCTTGACTTAATCTGAGGATATCTTTTTGAACCCATAAATTCGCTTTTTCCCCTACTGCTTTGCTACACCCAGAGGCATCAGAACAAATTGGGGTAGGATCCCCCAAGAGAGTTATTTGCTTCATTGTGCCTTGGTCTTCTACCTCTTCTTCGTTGCCTTCTTCCCCCCTTATGGTTAAATTTGCCCCTCCTGCATGTAGTTGAAGTTCTGCTCCCAGAATCTCAATTTCCTGCTGGTCGAGCAATTTCTCAACTTCAGAGATAATGCTTTGATCGACTAAGGTTAAAGAGTTGTCTTGGGTTTCTGTCATGTTGGGCCATAAGTTAACTTTATCCAGAAAAGGCTCTATATTAATTGAGTTAGAGAGCAGGCCCACAGGTACTGGCTCATCTGAGTTGTGCTGATATATTTTATTAGAGGGCTCCACTGGCGGCTTCTTTTTGGGCTTAAAATTTTGAGAATCCAAAACTTGGGCTGCCCAGGGAGGCCATAATTACGAAATTGCCCTGGCCCAATACAATCCGTAGGGTTACAACCCACATTAAAAGACTCCATAGGTGGCCAGCTCACATTTGTTGTGCCCACGTGATTTTGGTTCAAACTGGATCCCACAATATTGCCTATAAGAGGCTCTTTATCTAACGGTTCTTTCCCTTCCCTCTATAACCCTAAAGTACGATAGGTCAGAAATACCTTTCCGGAGTCACTCGACTTGTCCCTTTCACTTTCCCTTTCTAGCCTAGGACTGATGTCTCGACTGTTGTGTTGGTTCTCCTCCAACCTACAAAACCTTGCAGGAGCTTCAACCCACACTGGAAGTGAAAAGATTAGGTCTCCATCTGAATTTCAACTTCTCTTGGGATGTTTTCAATGGGGCCTTGCACTTTTAAACACGCCCATTGAAGATGATTTTTTAACGAGGTTTCTTCTTCTGTTTCTATCGACCCCCCGCACTTGTCTCCTATTTCTTTAATGATTTTGGCCAACCAGAGTTGCAAAGGAAGGCCGAGGATTCTAACCCAAACCAACCAAACTTGTGATGAGTTGGGAAAGCACCCACTGTTGGAGACCACCAATCTAACACTAGTTGCTTGCCCTGCCTCTTCCAGTTGCCAAGAACAACATGTTCTGCATCCTCTCTCGAACTCGAACAGAAACTGTATGCCATTCATATCAAAAATTTGGAAGTTGAAAACTCCTTTCCAAACCTGTTGAGCCCACCTTCTTACTTCACGCCTCGTTGGGATATCATCACACTCGGGAAAACTTCCTATTAAGCATCTGTTTAAGAGGTCCTTCTCGTCATGGCTTGTAGAGGCTTTCAGAATCTTCTGCTTGTTTAAAATGGTTGGCTCCTGAGCAGTCCACCTATTCTTTTGGAGAGCTTCCTTATAACAATCTTCACCCCTCAAAAATTGATGTTTCAAAACCCCAGGCACTGGAGCATAACCATGCTTTAAAGACCCCCTATTAACGAAGCTTTCAATGCGATTTACAATACCCAACCACTCCTCATTGGCCATGTTCTCAGGAATAATAATGATTGATCTGGAATAGCCATTTACTGTGATAACTGACAGGAATCTACCGAACTTGTTAAACTTTAAAGAGCAAAAGATGTTAATAGAAACATCCCTGACTTTCCATGTCTTGAAAGTCCTCCCCCTTACTTCTGATGTGTCCTTCATTTTTCTGCATAACCACCAAAGAGCTCCACTGCTCAGTGTCATTCTCCTCATATACAATCTGGCACTCTCCACCCATTCAAACCAGGTCTCGGATGACGATTTAGTTTCTGAAATGTCATTAGACTTCCCGCCAGATCTGAAATAAATACGATTTTCCATAGACTGGAAAAAAGGCTTCCAAAAAAATGGTTGAAAAAGAGATTCCGGTGGTTGAAGACCACCATTTGTGGATTATTCTTTCCTAGTGGTTCTTTATTCAGCTTAATGCATTTAGTGACTCTGATTGGACTGCATGTCCTGATACTCATAGTTTTGTCGCAGGTGCATGTTTCTTGGAGATTCCTTGATATCTTGGAAAAGCAAGAAGCAAGACCATGTTTCAAAAACTTCAACAGAATCTGAATACAATGTCTAGTGCTTGCTCAGAGCTTGTATGTTTTCGTGATTTACTTGCAGAAATTAGATTTCCTCAATCTAATATGACTCCTCTCCATGCTAACAACACAAGTTGCCATTCAGATTGCTACCAATCCGGTGATCATAAAACGACCAAACACATAGAAGTGGATTGTCATTACTCTTCCACACGTATCCAGTGATCTTCAAATAGCTAATGTGTTTACAAAATCTATGGCACGACAACGTCATCAGTTTCTAGTAGGCAAATCACTGCTTTTTGATTCACCGGCATCAATTTGAAGGGGAATGTTAGCATGTTGAACATATTCTAATAGTTGTACATATCTATGTAATAGCTCTAAATATTTATGTAATTATGGTGTCAATTGTTTTCCATATGTAGGAGATATAAGGGGTTAATGTAGCATATTTTCAGAGATATTATAATTAGCAATAGCAGATATTTAGGGGTGTAAATTTTTACAGATGTAAATCAGAATTCTTTCTATTTAATGGAAGAACTCACCATTTGAGGGTACTCATTTAGCAAACTTGACAACTACAACCTTTATTGGTAAGAAATTTTAATAATTGTAAAAACTTGTGAACAAGACAAGATTAAAATGCCACTTCATTAAATTAATTATCCAAAATAAAAATATAACAAAAATTATGTTTCTTTAATTAAGTGTATTACTCTTACATGAGTTTGTGCCCGGGCTTAGCACGGGCCTCATGCAACTAGTAATACCTATGAATGGATAAATTTGGCTGGCTTTCTGGGAAAGAGCATGGGGTCGTGTAGTGAGTGAATTTTAGTGGACCAGAAAATAGGAAGGGGGCAGGGTGTCATGGTCATGTGCTGACTTTTGTGCTCCTTATATCCCCTTTCTCTGCCTAAACTCAACTCCTCAGAATGTTCCTACACCCAAGATGACGATGTTCTCTCAAACTTCCTGATATAGTGTTGGCACAAGCTTTTTAGAAGTATAGCAACCTAATTAGTTTGCCTCTAAATTTCCTCTAAATTTTTCCAACTACACAACAATTCTATTCACTCAACTCTTACAGCATCATGGGCAATCTTGATAGATTTTCCACTGAAAAATCAGAAACTGGATTATTTACAAATGGACAGAGGATATGATTATCTTTGTTTCCTGACATTCTACTAGTAAGCAGATGGTTTAGTTTGAATAACTTGAACATGCTTTCTCTGGTGAAAGCAGTAGGAGGATGGACAGGAGATCGAAGAGAATCAGCAAGGGGAAGGTTGGAGGAGGAAGTGGCGTCTCATCAAGTTTTGCTACTCCTTTTCTTTTACTTTTTTATTTTTATAATCACAATTCTGTTATTAGAAACATTTTCCACTGGTTTCCGTTAACTTCAAGTAGTAAAAATGTCAGTATTGTTCTATTAAAGTTTACATATGTGTAGTTAAATAAGATGGAACTAAACCGGTATAACACATTACTTCAGAGACCCAGATCATTATTTTTACTTACTTTTTTTCACCTAGAATTTTTGGATTCTCATGATCAGCACACCAATCAATAGAGGTCAATCGATAGAGACAAAGGGCGTGGGCAAACAAACAAGTAAAGCAATCCCAGATTGGTTAAGAAAGCATACCAATTGCTGTTGAGGTATTATCCTGTGCAGCCCAGGTGGGGTCTAGTAGAGCATAGCTAACAGCCGATTCTAATTCACCCATAGACCTTTTAGCATCAGTAAGCCACCAACTTTCTTTTATTATGCGTGCAGCTTCAACATATAGCTGCACATGAAATTCTGGAGGAAGTTGTGCCAAAAGAAGACCGCATGCTTGGATTAACAAGCAAGACAGCTGCTGGCAAGTATAACCACTACGTGAAACAAAATTAGAAGTATTCATTCCTGAAACTGATGGAGTCGTCCTAGTTGCACCCAAAGAATCAGTACTTCCCCCTGAAGGAGAAGTAGGCAAAATAGAGCCTTGTCCAGAACTACCAGGAGCTGCATGCAGCCCATTGCTGGATTGGACAAGGGTTGGTTGTATGTGAACAACAATTTGAACTAGAGATGAGACAATCTGTGATGGCGAAACAGGAAGAGAAAGTAATTCTATGACAGCTGTTTCAAGAGTAAGCTGGGTGGATGTCCCAGGGTCTTGCATCTGATAATAAGGTTTCTGCCCGTCAAAAGAATTAGTTGGCCCAGATTGTGATGTTGCTGGGATCTTTCCATGGGGAGCACGGGTAGAATTATTTGCAAAATCTCCCATCGCTGCACATTTGGAGCTATTATTTAAAGCAGGAATAACATGATTCACCAGTCCTAATAAAAGAGTAGCAAAGTAGTCCAATGGTGGGCACATGGCTGCATTTGATGAGTTGATATGTTGCGGGAATGACTCTGAAAATGGTATCTGCATAGAAAAAAAGAAAAGAGAATGATTCAATAATTACTAAAAGAGAAGGGAAAATAAACTAGCAAGTTATGGAGCATCAACCACCATCACCTTTTTTATATCTAAGACATTCAGTATACGGAGTATTAGCTTTCCAGGAAGATGCCCATAGAAATAAGAAAGTATATCACGAACAAACGTAAAGTTCAGAGGATAGTAATGAAGGAAGGGTGAATAAACTTGAAGAACTCTATCAGCCGCATCCATAGCATCATTTTCAATGAGTCTATATATGATAAGGGGGATGATTGGAAGCAGGCGTGCAGCAATATCATCAAAAAATGTTGGATACCTGAAACCACAAGCAAATCAAGTATAAGTTGGAGTTTTAATAACAGGTTTCTTTTACAGTTTGAGCACCAATTAGAATTGTTAATTTCTATTTTCCTAGAATAGAAATTGTAACCACTACTGTTGGCTGCTTTCTTTACTCATCTGATAATTTTAATACGAAAGATAACCTGCATATCTATGACTACTAGAAAAGGGGAAGTTCGTGCTCTGCACAGGCCCGAATCATCATTAGCTGAATTTCGTAGTTTCCGTTGCAGTATTTTATATTTTTTAAATACAGTGATATTTACATTTTTCTTCTCTACTAACTATATTAACAGTCAAACATTAGATATCAAATGTCATTTATAATAAAAAGAACAAGAAATAATATAATCAAATGTATTAGTGCTTAGTTAAAATATGGGAGAATTTTGAGCAATAAAACAAATGGTTTTAATTTAAAGCATCATAGATATCTTCTAATCCCTCTGACTCATCACCACATAAGAAATTCACTTATTCCTAAAACGGTAAATATGTTCTAAATTACCCTTGATAAAATTGTATCCATTTAATATGATTTTTTCATTATGTCAAAATTTACTTATCTAAATAAGGGTATTTTAAAAAAATGAAAATAATGTATTCTTGATTATGTAACAAAACATTTATTTTAGAAGTAAATATAAAAGTTAAAAATACCATATAATATGGATCATAGAAAATATCTAATCTAAGTTAAAAGCAATAAAATGAATTAAAGTTAATTAGTTAAAGCTTGAAGAAGAGCTAAACAAGTTGCTAGGTGTAATAAATAAGGGTTCATTTGGTAGCTGATTTGGAAGTGAGTCATGCAGGTATCAAATCTTGCATAACCAATACCATGTTTGGTAGCTGGTTATGAGGTAAGTTATTCATGTATAAAATTAAAACGGTGAGTGATTTGCAATTTAGAAACATGCATAAATAATACTCGTATAAGTTATAATAGAGTCTAAGTATTATTTTATGCAAGTATACATAAATTATCTCGTTGTTTGGTCATCAAAAAATACATAAATTACCTTATAACAAATTCATGCTTTGCTAATACCGGTATAATTCTAATCAGCTACCAAACAACCTCTAATTATTTTGATGATTTATTTTTGAATTTTTTTTATGATTTTGAATCAGCTCAAAAGTTATTAAGCCAATCATGTGACTTTATGTTATCTAAAATGACCAAACTGCATAGATGTCAAAGCCTGCTTTGGCATCACACTCGTCTTATAAGATAGTTATAATTTGAAAATCAGATAGTTCCTTGAGAATATACCTTTAAACCCTTTTATCATTTTGCAGGTGGACTATAAATACAAAAGACCCAATAAGAGAGATAATTATTAATGACAAAAACACCCATGTATCTTCGATCATTTTGAAAAACCACGGTTCCTTGAGGACTCATTTTAACCCTGTTAATCCTTCACACTCTTCTACGATTAGCCTGCTAAATACAGAAGACCATGGAAGTGCATGAAGTTTGTACTCAGAAAACAGTATCATACGTGGATTGTCATTCTATGGATGACTTCAAACTTAGCTATCCTTGAAGTAAACTCTTTTCAATAAGAGATGTGTCCAGTTTTCCCTTGTAAGCAACTAAACATATCTGCAAAAAGTAAGATTCTTAAAGTATGTGATTTTGGTGTGTACAGAAGCTATAGAGGCAAACCTAATTTGCAAAAATCTCAAGGGAGGATAGCTGAACGAACTGTACTACAAAAACTAGAAGCTTTATCAGTTGTTCATCTCATTGAATTAGAAGCAGTGGAAGAATGTGTATCCTGAGAAGTAGGTTTTCTGAAGAAGTCTTTCCGCATCTTATCAAATGCCCAAAGGGAGACGAATACATAAGATATGGACAGTCAGAGTCCTTATCTGTCCCATATGTGTCTGATGTATGTGAGATGACATGAATCTATGTACTACAAAAAATTACAATGTTTAATGAATTGACAGACGGACAGAGAACGTGCAATACCCTGAATCAAGAACAAGTTTCAAATGATATAAAGATCAAGTTCAAGGCTACAAACATGTGTTACAGGATGTTTGGCGGAACCAGGGTCTAAACAAAAGGGGAAGACCGAACCACATTAAGTCCATTGTGAACACCCTTACCAACTATTACTGTGAGAGGGAGTTTCCATGGCTGGAACTTGTGACCCTTTGATCACACAACGACAACTTCTACAAAAACAGGATGTCAAATGAAAGTAAAACCAAGAAACCAAGTTGCTAGAACTAGTGTGGGCCTCCTACGACATGGACATATTAAGCTTTGTACTTCAGGAAGATAGAGGCAGAAAGTTCATAAAGATAAAGCAGTGGAAGGGGGTATTTTCCCATGCCGTAGAAGATGCAGAAAAAAGCTGTCAGTGAACCAAGTGCAGGTAGGTTCTTATGCGACGTGTACCACGGCAGAAAGGGTTTTGCATACTTCTAATGGTGTTCTCATTTAGGTGCAAAAACTGCATTTTCATATTGTCTCACGTTTTTGGAAAACGAGCCACAGAGTATACAGCTACTTGAGAAGATAAAATTAGGACTCAATAATCTACCAAGAAGATTTTAGCAAAACAAAGAAGGAAATAGACAAATTTTCATGAGTAAACTTGAATTTAGTCTTGAATATAGAAGCTGTGGCCTAGGATTTGAAGTTAGTTATGTAAATAATCATGGGTGGCAAAGGGTTTGGGAACCATAGTGTTGAATTCACATTTTTTATTATGTTTCCTTGCTAGAATATGAAAGGAACTATTATTGATGATTAGGAATAGCTTTGGTGGTAGAAATCAAGGGATTAGGTGAGCAGGCACCTAACCTTAGACTTGTTCTCCAAGGCATGCTATTGTAGAGAATAACAAAAGAAAATATAATTGGAAAGACCTTCTGCTAGCCCAAGATCGCTAATTATGGTAGGAAGATTCCACTAAAGAAGAGGAAGCTATGAAAGGAGAAGAAAAAATTTAGATAGTAGAACTTTGTTATGGAAGAAGACTTTTTGAATTGGCATGAATTGCTTCGAATTGGATTTTTTTTTTTGGGTTGACTACAAATGACTGCCACTCCTATTTATACTTGTGTAGGGATGCTCTAGATACATCTACCACGAAAATCATGACAACTTAATCTTCTAACTATTTAACAAGAATCTGGAACTTCTAAACATATCTTTAAGATACGTATCCAAGACACTACAATAGTTCATTCTAGAAGCTTTCTTAAAAATATGTTCAGAAGATGCAAGAAAGTTGTTGGATAGGTCAGAAGCGGCTGGAACTTCTCCGGAAAAAGAAAAGTGATTGGAACTTGGCAGCAAACTGATAGGAAGTGCTTGGATGAGTAGGGCCACCTCAACGAAGTAGGAACAGATCAGAACAATGCTGTAACACTGGAAAAATAGTATTGTGCAGCCATAAAACACTTTTCTGTCAACTATTTTCCAGTAAACATTTGTGGGTTGGGGTCGGAAACAATAGACGACCTAAGCAAAATAGAACAGACTTGAAAAATGCAAGAAAATCACCTCACATGTGACTTTACTTGCTCGTCGGAACACTAGCTTCTGGGTGCATGTGCAGGGTTGACTGCCGAAAAGCTTCTGGTGGCATGTGCAGGGTCTGAGGTATGGATAAGACCATAGAGACATCAGGATGATCAAAATATGTATAGTAAGGTTGAGGAGATTCAATGAATGTGACCTCGGCGGACATAAGGTATCGACGAAGATCAGGTGAATAGCCAACAAGAAGTTAAAAGAAGAGATATTTAAGTTCTACAGAAAGCTAAACAATGAGGAGGAAGATTGGAGGCCAGCACGAACTATCAGCAACTGCCCCACCATTACAGAAAGAGAGAAAGCAGCTCTGCAGGAGAAGTTTGATGACCAAGAAGTGTATAATTGTCTCAAGTTGTGTGCAATTGACACAGCCCCAGGCCCTGATGGAGTTGATAGACCATCAAAACATCTTCTATTCCTTTCCCTCCAAATATTCCAAAAAATTGTTGCAGGTATCATCTTCTAAGTTTGTTTGATGGTGCTGTCAACTTTCCAGTAACACCAACTCACAAAAGCTTATTTGATACCATGTGGCATGACCCAACTGAGTCCAAAAAGAAAGTAAAGCATGTTCCACAGATTTGTTGTTACAGTACAATGCAAAAAGAGGTGTCTATTGCTCTGTGCTCTATTCTGACATAAGAAGCATCCATTCACAATGATGTGTTTCCTTTTATAGAGGTTGGCTTGAGTTAGGCATGCTTCATATAGTGCAGTCCAACAAATATTTTGTGATGCAGAAGAAGAGTAACTTAAGCATTTAAGATTGATTTAATCCTTTTTGAAGCCATTTCAGGTCTTCGCATTAATTGGAGAAAGAGTTACACACATCCCATAAACCATATGCCTAACATGGAGGAGCCAGCCATAATACTGGGAGGTGAAAGTTTCCCACTATCTACTTGGGTATGCCCCTTGGAGCAAAGTCAAAGTCCAAAGGGATATGGGACTCAGTATTGGAAAAGTGTGAGAAAAAATTGGCTAGGTGGAAGTCTCAATATTTATCTCTTAGGGAAAGACTCACTGTAACACCTCGGAAATTGGAAAGTCGAATTTAAATGTTGCAAAAAAATTTACTAAAGCAGTGATGTATGAGTCCTATTTATGAACTGTAGGAAGTCTTACGGGCCGTAGGAAAGGAATCGTAAACATGGAGTTGAGATATTGGAAATTCAAGTTTCTGAAGTTAGACCCACGAGTAGCTAGGACGAGCCGTAGGAACTTTGACGGATCGTAGCTATAGAAGTCCCGACTGAGAATTTGATTAAGATGAAGATATCACTATGCTCAAGATGTTGCTTATGTAACAAGGAAGCTGAGACAGTAAATCACTTGTTCCTACACTGTAGTATCACAGATCAGCTATGGAAGATTTTCATCAATCTTAGGGGCATAGCATGGGCAATGCCGAGCAAGATTGCTGACACTCTTTTTAGTTGGGAGGAAGCTGGAGCTGCAGCTAGGAACAGAGGGAGATGGAGGATCATCCCTTCATGTATATGGTGGACAATTTGGAAAGAAAAGATAGATGTTTTGAGGATAGGTGCAATTTAGTACAAAAGATTAAGCTAAATTGTATTTTGTTATTTTGCTTTTAGTGTACTGAATTGCACCCTGGGATATAGAATCAATCCTAGATGTTTTAGATACCATTGAGGTTTGCTCAATTTTTGGCATACCTTGTATCTAATCTCACTCTGGTAAATATGGTTTTCCGTACTACCTAAGTACTGGCTTGAATACAAAATGTTACTTGATTCAAAAAAAAAAAGAATCAGAATGATCTTTCATTAAGAAAACCCAAGTGCATCTTAAATAAGCATCAATGAAACTAATAAAATAACAAAATCCTAAGGTTGAACTGACTCTACTAGGACCCCAAATATCATAATGAACTAATGAAAAAGTAGACAGAACAACCCGCAGTACTACGTGAAAATATATCATGGGTGTATTTCCCAAGTTGATGTTGTTCACAATCTAATGTGATAAACTAGCCAAACTATGCACCATCTTCTGTAGCTTCAATAGACTTGAACGTCCCAAACGTTTGTGAATCAGGTTTGGAGGATCTATAACAGATCTATACAGGGATCAAGCCCATTAACTTTGGGATGGAAGTCCTTTGAACCCAAGTTAAACTATCAAACAAAATTATACCTTTCTTTACTATTTTCATATACATTGTTAATTCAAATTCAACCACAAAAGTTAGCTAAAGAGGTAGGATTGTCGAAGACAATATAAGGAGATCAAGAAATCCAAATCCAACTGATATGGGAATCAACATACCTGCATGCCAAGAACGGGATATCTAGAGCGTGGACAACATAATATAGGGGTCAAACATCAAGTAAAACAATGAATTGGAAAGGATCTTGCTCTAATACCATGTTGAAATGTGTGAGCGTGGACAATATAATATAGGGGTCAAACATCGAGTAAAACAATGAATTGGAAAGGATCTTGCTCTAATACTCACTTCTGGTCTCATAAAGTCTTTCAAGAAATTGGAGAAGTCAGTGGAGGACGGATTGCAACTGAGGAAGAAACAGAGCTAAAAAATCACATGACGTGGGCAAGGATTCTGGTGGCCAGCGATGGTAGGAAAATACCCAAGGAGGTCTCCATAGAATGTAACGGAATTACTTACCACTTTCCGATATGGGTGGAGTGCAAACCCAGGTTTGAAATAGCACTGGAATTAGGTTATGGCACCAATGGAGAAGAAACAAGGCTGAATCCAGTACAATGTTTTACCCAGGGGATAATCCAAAGTGCAAGTTGTAATTCTGTACTAGAATCCCATCAATTAAGGGATTCTAGTCAGAAACATGTGGGTTGTAAGGGAAAGACAGCTGGAGGGGAAAGGTTTAATGAGACATGTGACTTGCGCATGACTCATTTAAATTTGAAATCAGATTTGGGTCTCTTGTCCAGGCCCAAGAGTACTATGCCCCAGAAAAGAAATATAAGCCCAGATAGAGCTGGACAACTGACCTTTAATAAAAGTATAAATTATAGGAACCACATAATATAAGTACTAAATAATATCCTATCCCTTCTTGTTTTCTATTTACCAAAAATCCCTTAAAAATGATGTTTGTGGGATACATAACGTTGTGCACGGGATACATTAGGTTTGATACATTCCACATAGCTGGGGATACATAGCGTTGTGCACGAGATACATTAGGCTTGATACATTCCACATGGCGGGATACATAGCGTTGTGCACGAGATACATTAGGCTTGATACATTCCACATGACGGGATACATAGCGTTGTGCACGGGATACATAGCGTTTGATATATTCCACATAGCGGGATACATAGCATTGTGCACGGGATACATGCGAGACACATAGGTAAATACGGGATTTTTGAAATTTTTGAAATAAGTAGGGATAAATGGATATTAAGGTAAGTAAAGGAGTGTAGTTAAGTAATTTGTCCTTAATAAAATACATGGAGAAAGCAGCCCAATGTGAAGCAAGAGGGTCTTCTGGGAAAAAAATTGAAGTAAGAGAAGAACAAAAGCATGCAGAAATATTAGATAACAACAATGAGGGAAGAGATGATAAAATTAGTGATAGTGAAGAACAGGGAAACATGCAACAAATTGTTCAACTGGGGGAGACAACTCCTATTAATTGCGATGCTTCTGGGTGTAGTAAAGAAGCAAAAGAGAGGGTAAATCACTGGGTACAAAGCAATATTCTTAGGCTCCGTCAAGAATTTGGAGCTGCTTTCGAAAGATGCATAGAGGAAGCCAATGTGCTATTCCTAAAAATTGACTAGAAGAGGAATAAAGAAGAGAATTCTGTTTTGATTTTGACGGAAAAGGGGGAAAAACAGGGAGTTCCCAAGGAACTGAGGAACTTATTTTTCGATGTTAAATTCAAAGAAGGGGAGCCAAGGACTGAATCAAAAAGCAGGGGGAGGAAACTAATCACCCAATTATAATGAAGCTCAATATCCTATCATGGAATGTGAGGGGACTTAACATGGAGGATATGAGAAATTTGGTGAGGAGCAGATTACAACAAGGGGCAGCAGATATTATAGTTTTGGTGGAGACAAAATTAAAGGGAGCAGTAAGAGATCATATTCAACAGTTAGGGGGTAATAGATGGATGGGGGGAATTTGGATGGAGGCGTTAGGTAGTAAAGGGGGTATAATTATTCTGTGGGATAAAAGGTCTTGGAAGGGGGAGATGGTGGAGAGTGGAAATTAGATGATCACTTGCAAGTTGAGTGGCATAAATGTAGATCTCACTTGGTTTCTTACAGTAGTATATGCTTCATGTGATAGAAATGAAAGGAATGAGTTATGGGAAGAATTAGGTGCAATGAAGAGCTTTTGTGAAGGACCTTGGGTGGTTTGTGGCGATTTCAACACTACCAGATTTCCTTCAGAAAAGACAAATTGTACCAGACTTTCAGGTTCAATGACAGACTTCTCTAGCTGTACCAATGAACTAGAGCTAGTAGACCACCCTTTATTTGGGGGATCTTACACTTGGAGAGGAGGGTCAAATCATAGAAATGCATCAAGGATTGACAGATTCATGTATTTGTTTCCTTGGGACGAATTGTTTAATCAAATCAGACAGAGTTCCTTGCCTAGTCTAGGTTCTGACCATAACCCAATTTTGTTGTCATGTGGGGATGAGCTCTTCAAGAGATCATATTTCAAGTTTGAAAAATGGTGGTTGAATGTGGAGGGGTTCAAATCCAAAGTACACGACTGGTGGAATTCGTTTAATCTGACAGGAAGAGCAGACTTTAAGTTAGCAACAAAATTGAGTCTTTTGAAAGTAAAGCTCAAAGAATGGAGCAAGGAGAATAAAGGTAACTGGAGGGCTAGAAAGGATCAACTTCTAGAGCAAATTGGAAGTTTGGAAATCATACAAGAGGCCAGACCTCTTACTGATGACGAGTTAATGATGAAAGCACAATGGGCCATGGAGTATAAAGAAACGGCTAGAAATGAAGAAATCCATTGGAGACAAAGATCCAGAATTCAGTGGATCAAAGAGGGTGACAAGAACACAAAGTATTTCCACAGAATGGCCACTGCGCGTAAGAGAATCAACACTATAGATTCTTTGATGATCGATGGGGTAATGTCCTCGGATTCTATGGAGATTAAGAGGTTCATTGTGGATTTCTATCAAAATCTTTACAAAGAATCTGAAAGTTGGCATCCAGATTTGAATATTTTTGATGTTCAAACTATTACTATGGAGGAGCAACAATGGCTTACAAGAAGGTTTGAAGAGGAAGAGGTGTTAGAAGGGATCAAAATGTGTGAAGGCACCTGGTCCGGATGGTTACACAATGATTTTTTTTCAAACTTTCTGGGAAACTATAAAGGAGGACTTAATGTTAACCTTCCACAATTTCCACACTCATCAGAAATTTGAAAAAAGTTTTAATGCTACATTTGTAGCTTTGATTCCAAAGAAGGTGGGGGCAAATGATCTGAGAGATTTTAGACCAATTAGTTTGATCACAGGGGTGTACAAAATCATAGCCAAGGTTCTAGCAGAAAGATTGAAGAGGGTGATAAGCAAGCTTGTGAACAAACACCAGATGGCCTTCATAAAAGGCAGACAGATAATGGATGCCGCTTTAATTGCTAGTGAGTGTATTGACACTATAATTAGAGGAGATGTACCGGGGGTTATGTGCAAGTTGGATATTGAGAAAGCTTATGACCATTTAAATTGGAAGTTCCTGAGCAACACTCTTAGACAAATGGGGTTTGGAAATAGATGGCTCGGTTGGATAGACTTTTGTATTAAAACCACCAGGTTCTCCATCCTTGTTAATGGAGAACCCGTAGGTTTTTTCCCAGCAGAAAGAGGACTTAGACAGGGGGACCCTCTATCTCCGTTCCTTTTTATTATAGCTATGGAGGGATTTGACAGTTTAATGAGAAAAGCGCTGCAAAATAATTGGATCAGAGGCTTCAATATAAGAAACAGGGAATGAGAGTATGGAGTTGACACATTTATTGTATGCTGATGATACAATAGTGTTTTGTGAGCAAACCAGGAACAATTATGCTATTTAAGAGTGATTCTGGTAGTTTTTGAGGCTTGTTCTGGACTCAAGGTTAACTGGAGAAAAAGCAGTATCCTTCCTGTAAAAGAAGTTCAACTAGAAAACATCTTGAGGTGCAAGGTAGAGAAGCTACCAACAGTCTATCTAGGCATGCCATTAGGGCCACACCATAAAGCCATTACTATTTGGGATGGAATTATTGAGAAGACTGAGAGGAAGTTGGCATTTTGGAAGTCTCAATACCTTTCATTGGGAGGTAGAGTCACTTCAATAAACTCTGTGCTAGATTCCTTACCAACTTAAGTGATGTCCCTTTTCCCTATACCTGGTGAGGTGGTCAAAATTCTAGATGCTTTGAGAAGGAATTTCTTTTGGCAAGGAAATAAAATTGAGAGCAGTTTCAATTTAGTAAAATGGGCAGAAGTTCAACAAGGGAGGAATTATGGGGGTCTGGGAGTAAGGAAGCTCATGTTACATAACAAAAGTCTGCTAAGCAAGTGGCTATGGAGGTACAACCAAGAGGAGCATGCACTATGGAAAGAGGTTATACAACACAAATTCGGCCAAGAAAGGGAATGGTGTTCAGATGAAGTAACAACCACTTATGGAGTGGGAGTTTGGAGGACTATCAGAAGCTTTTGGCCGACTCTAGAAGTTAATACAAAAGTTAAAGTTGGGAGGGGGGATAAGGTTTTATTTTGGAAAGAAGACTGGATTGGTCAAGGATCTCTTCAAAGTTTGTTTCCTGGACTTTATTCTATAAGTACATCCGGATAGCAAAATCAGTGAGATGTGGTCTCAACAAGGGTGGAATTTGGTATTTAGAAGGTTGTTAAATGACTGGGAGATAGAAGGATTAAGTGAACTACTGAATATGATTGAAGGCTTTCCAGGCACTAATTTGGAAACAGACAGTCTATTATGGAGACAACACCCAGATGGAAGATTCTCTGTCAACAGACTGTACAAGTGGAGTCTATCAGTAACTGGAGGAAGGAAAACAGGGTCATGGAGTGCTGTTTGGAAGAGTGTGGCTCCCGCTAAAGTGAAGTGTTTTGTCTGGCTGGTAGCTAGGTGAGCCTGTTTGATGCATGAAGCATTACAGAAAAGGGGCAACAACATAACCTCTAGATGCTTACTATGCAAAGAGGCACTGTAAACCAACAAACACTTATTTTTGCATTGCAAAGTAACAACACAAGTATGGGCTTGGTTCTTCAATTTAGCTAGCCTAAATTGGTGTATGCTAGAACACACAGCAGATCTATTGAGTTGTTGGATCAGAAGGGGGGGCAGCAAGAGTCAAAAGAAGTGGTGGAGGACAGTACCTGCTTGTATCTGGTGGAATATTTGGAAGTAAAGGAATCAGAGGATTTTTGAAGGAAAAGAATGCTCAATACAGAAGATTAAATGGAAAGTAATTACTTCCTTAGGTTTTTTGTGTAAAGAACATAATATAGAAGAGGAAATCCAATTAGTAGATTTCGTAGGTTCTTTGTAAGTATTTCTGTTTCTTTTTATTTCTTTTTTCTCTCTTCTTTGTTAATACTTTTTGGAGGTGGCCAGCATAGCCCTTAATGCTGAGGAATACAAGTTACCCGTTTCAAAAAAAAAAAAAAAATGTGTGACCATCTGTCTAAAAGCTTTAAGTTGTTAAAGAGACTTTATTTACTTATTTATTATCTTCAACATGGTTGTTGAAGTGTGTGATTATCTCATCTAAAAGCTTAAGTTGTGCGAGAAGCCACATGGTCAAACGGCAGTGAAACTAATATATTTACCCAACGTGTATGCCAAACCTCTGACACTAAGGAGTTTTGAAAGAATTTGGAGTTTGCTACACCCCTTGGGTGTAAATGTGTGTGATAATGTTATTCAAGGACTTGATAGAAAAGTGATCACATATTTAAGGGAAGTGGTAACAATAAGCATGTGAGTAAATTTAAACATAACTCAAGTAAACATAACTAGAGGAATTTTCATGCATTTTCCAATGATCAGAGCTCAAAAGACGTATGTTGCAGCAAATTATGTTTAATTAGATTGATTCTCCAAGATATATGCCAAGTGGGTTTAGTTGTACTAGTCAACCAAGTTAGCCAGAGCCTCAGAAAACTTCCAAGGATGACACTAAAAGTGTCACTAAAAATTTTCCAGCACCTTTTACACACAAGTAAAAAAGCACCATCTCATTGTAAATTCAGACAAGAAAGTAGGTTATTCTCTTGGGTATCTAAATGCAATTCTAATACATCAAACAGATGAAGTTGAATCTCATTTAATTCGATCAGGAGAATCATATAAATCTGTCTGATCCAGTATCAGAAATACATTTGAACAAGTAAATGTAAAACTTTTATCCTGATGATAAAACATTGGATAACTGAATGTGAGCTAAAAAGTTCATTTTGATTCAATTTAAGTTGTATCAAGTCAAACATGGATGTATTTATTTACTCACTTTTACATAAAATAAATGTTAGTATAACAATGGATGGTAATAGAAGCTATGAATAAACATTGGACATAACCAAAGAGATACTTGGTCTGCCAGTTGAAATCTCAACATTCACCAATAATAAGGAACTTTTTTATTGCACATGATAATGTCCAAGATGTTACACAACAACAACCAACATACCCAGTGTAATACCACAAGTGGGGTCTGGGGAAGTTAGAGTTTACACAGACCTTACCCCTACCTTGGGAGGTAAAGAGGTTGTTTCCGATAGACCTTCAGCTGAAGTAAAAGCATTTCAAACAACCAAACAAAAGAAAACAGTAAAGAACAAAAAATGTTCATTTTGTTACCTCTCCTTCCATGACAGATAATTTCCAAGAGCTTTCTGCAATTCCGCACGCTTGAAAGGTCCAGGCGAAAGCCAATGCTCAGGAGGGCCACGATTTAGGAGATAAAGTTTCACTCTTTGTTGGAGTTCCTTACTGTCAAGTAAGTTAATCTGTTTGGAATTTTAACAAAATAAGTCACTATTCCAATAAATTGCAAATAACTACAACACTTACTGGAAAGTGATCACTGTGAGAAGGAAAGAGAAATTGAGACAGAGCAAAGCTTGTTTATTCCCTCAAGCCATTGGAGTTCAAATAGAAAAGTGTATGTGTTCTAAGAAGGGAAATAGAATTAAAAACATAATTACAGGAGTAAATCAAGCTATACTACATTTACATGGTCTTAGAATATTCTAGAATATACAGGATTCTAAGAGCATTCTTAATGTGAATGAAAAGCTCTTACAATCATGGTGAGGTTCATAATTAGAATGACCGCATATGCAGGAAGCAGAACATCCCATGGGAAACTTCAAACAGAAATGTTATGCCAACTGAACATAAATAAACTATTGTTTCTGTTCTTAGTATGAGTGCAATCACTGTTTTGCCGGCTAGCATCGATAATATCTTCACTCTATAACACTTGAGATTTTTTCACTCTTCTTTTTTTCATTTTTTGGATCATAACTCAAGTGAATTTCTCTTATTCACGGCGTAATGAAGGAGAAATCGATATTGACACAGCAATTCTCTGCAGAAGTACAATATCACTCTCTGGATACTGTAACGCCATTCCTTTTGTTCTCATTCCATAGTATTCGTCTTTCTATCATACTCAGAAAGGAGAAGATGGAACATAACTTGTTTCATTAGGTCAGACGATAATTTGTAGTTGTTCTACCACTGTAGCATGAACCATGCAACTGGATTAGATTTTCCCTTTCTATAAAAGGAAAGACAGATGCCAATCATTAGGAGAAACAATGGTGTTGAGTTAAGACTTAAAATAATTAGCAAAATCACTACATTCATTAACCTATGGGTGGAATCTATGATGTTAGTGGGGCAGAAAGCTCAAGCTGTTGATGTCAACAGCAATAAGAACCACTCACGAATAGTATGGACCCACTGCGATCAGAACTCTGTACATCTTTGAGCCATTAAACCAGATAGGCCTGGTTTTATGCATTATCATGTATATAGAGAAATGAGATTCCATAAGCTTGGCATCTCATACAAATCAAATTCTTCAGAAATTATTTATTTTTAGTAAATGAATGAATATACTTTTGTTTCATTGAAATTCAGAACCAGAGATCCCCCTCCCCCCTCATTTAGTTCTTCTCCACAGTTCTTAATTGTGGGATATAAACTTTCATAGCCCAAAATAAGCTGATTGGAATATAGTAACTCTGCAAGACATGTTACAGTTTGATCAGCTGAACTAGATAGTAAGAAATCATAGCCAAAGAGAAGATGATATCTTCTTCAAGCAAGCTAGTATTACCAGTTTGTCCTCATACATGATAGCTTAAGAATGAAAGTATAAATTCTTATTGAAAAGGAATGAAACCGAACCCAAATCTAGAATAGAAAGCAAAGCATGACATAAAATACCATTTCCCCAGAAGACAAACTTAGAATTGAGAGCAGAGAAAAAGTCAAAGAATAGTATACTATAAACAAATAATGTAAAAACATCAACACAAGAATTGAGGATGATATGCTTAGACCACTGTTACCAACTTGACTAAGATGAATAAAGACAAGAAACTAATTGAGAAAGATCATAGAGAACATACTACAATGCGCAAAGCATGTGGATCATCATCACGGTCAATAAGTGCCAGCAGTAGGATATCTGGAGGCAGAAGCTCATGGTTCCAAATGAAAACTGAAAGGTTTCCACAGGCTTTTAGCATAAGATCCTGAGGAATAAAAAGTGTGGGACAACATAAGGCAAAAGCAAGGCAAGGAGAGTAGATCATCCATGAAAATCTGATAGGTCCAGAGAATGAATAACAAAGGAGTATGACTAAACCTGCAAGGGATGTCCACGCTGTAGTTCCAAGTGAATATGATGAAGCAGGACATCTACCATTGTATAAATATTTGCAGTCACCTCTTCAGGAGAAAACTCTCTCAAAACACGTCCCTGTATCCAATTATTAGCAGGAATGCCATCACGAGAAAGATGTAGTTTTAGTTCGGGATATCTCCATATGAGAAAGAAGTTGATCAGCATTCATAAGCTTCTGATAACTTAAGGGAAAACAAAGTTGAGCCTTACAAGGTTTGTGCAGTTAATATTTTCTGGATGGCCATGCATAAGAATCCACGCACCAGCACAAAGATACTGGCGGTGCTGAGGAAAACTATGGTTAATATAAGTTACAACGTATGAGGGATCAGCTGAGGGCGAAAGAAGCTGTGTGCATTGATTGATAACAGTTGTTTCTGCCTGCAAATAGAACACCTAGAAGTCAATTGTGAGCTTTCAAAATAATAGCATGAGCGAAAATTCCTGGAAACATCTTGTCAAGTATTTGCAAAGCCTCTATTCAGGAAAATTTTATCTCTCTCTTTTTTTTTGGCTAAATCTAAACTGTTTAATGATGCAAATCTATCATCTAAAACCATACTCTTTTACTTTCTTTATTCATTTTTACTTCAGAGATCACTCATCAAATTAAATCATACTTGTTTCCTTTTTTTAATCTTTTTTACTTCCGGAGATCACTCATCAAATATAGCGATTTGAATCCTCAATAAGCAGCTGAGAACAGATTCAATCATTAAGATTACAGCTTCAGAGCCGTTTGATAACTGATACTAGCATTTCAAGTCCACAGTCTGAAACAAGTGTGACTAAACAATTTAAAGCTTTCAACGTTGAGTGCAGAAAATAGAAGTCATGATTTCTGAAATGTATCACTAAATGCGAATTTGAGCTATTCTCATGATTAATAAGCAACTACAACGATAAAAATTTAATAAGTACTTCAATTTCCATAATAAACGATTAAATAGTTGTTCAGAATTTTGCCATTTAACTCTCTAGTCATGGACAGTTTTGAGAATGGAAACATTTTAAGTGGCACTTAATGTGGTAAGGGGCCGTTTGGTTACTAGTTAGAGTTATGCAGATATTAGTTATGCAGGGTTTAGTTATGTAGGTTTTAGTTATGTAAGGTTTAGTTATGCAAGTCTTAGTTATGCGGGGTTTAGTTATGCAGGTATTAGTTATGCAGGGCTTAGTTATGTAGGTATTAGTTATGCAAGGTTTAGTTATGCAGGTATTAGTTATGCAGGGTTTAGTTATGCAGGTATTAGTTATGCAAGGTTTAGTTATGCTGGGTTTAGTTAGGTGGGTATTAGTTATGTGAGTATTAGTTATGAAGTATTAGTTATGTAGGTATTATTTAGTTATGTAGAGATTGCATTCCATGAATTATTAACTATTGAATTTAATATAAATTAATATATATTATTCACAAATAAATAAGCAAGCAAATAGTATAAATTCTCCCTTAAGAAAAATAAAGAAAGGAATATTCTCTATACTTAACTAGGAATTCTGTGTTTTTTTTGTTTGTTTTTTTGAATATTTAAAGCTTATAAAAATAAAATACTATTAATATATTTCAAGTACATTATACTATCCTATTTTATATAATGTAAATTTCTATCAATATGTTGCATGTGTTGTTTGTACATTTTTAGTATACCAAATATATAAATTATATATAAATTCACATTCTAAATAAAAAATTAATACATGATAATTAAATATGTGGATATATTTAGTAATATATAATGCGAATATATAATTAGCATATGCACTATCAAAATTATACATTCCGATTCACAATATTAATAAAATATTTATATTTTGATTTTAAATGAAAACAAATAAAAAGTCATTTGTACACAAAAAGAAACAAGAAACAAAAATAGTTGGGAAAATAGAATAGTTATGTAAAGTTTTCAATAAAAATAAATTAATAGGGATAAATGTGTAATTTATCATTTTAATAATGTATAACTAATACCCACACAACTTATTCCACCTTCCATCCTGCATAACTTATACATAGATTCCCTCATAAGTTATGTAGGTATTAATTATGTAGGAGTACAAAAAAAGCAACCAAACACCGTATAAAATTAATACATAAATAACTTTTAAACAATTTTTAGAACTTATCAACCAATCATAGTATAAGTCATGTTGACTTTTCAACCTAACAAAAAACTTTTACCAAACATAGTATTACTAATACAATGTTTTATACATGAATAACATGCCTCTTATAACCAAACGGCCCCCAAGTGATTTCCATTTTACATTGCCACACATCCAAAATCTAATTGCTTAATTTGTTCAGCTTTAAGTCCTGATAAAAATCTGTCTAGGGTATCAAATAAATATGTAGTGTTTCTGCAAACAGTTGACATTTAAATATGGCACCTGCATGAGATGCACAGGTAATTTCTGATGGAAATAAATTTTGATAGACTTGAACAAAATAAGTAGCAAGTTACTAGCTAATACAAAGAATGAGCTTTATCATTCTATATCAACTTTAAAAGACACAAATTATGCAGCTATGATGAGATATTTCGTTGTCTTTTTGGGCCATATTTTCTACTACTGTTTTTTTTTTTTTTTTTGATGAAAAGGGTAACCGCAGCCGCTACCATTTGGGTGCGCATAGGGTAAAAGCCCCGCTCCTATGCAATAGCTCGCAAACCACATGAGGTAACCCGCACTAGGCAAGCCCAGTGAGACGAGCTCGACCCAAAAGGTAAACCCCTTGCTTTCGCTAGCAAGGGGTTTCGAACTTGAGACCTCCACATTGGAAGTTCCAAGCCCAAACCACTCGGCCACCCCGAAGGGTATTTTCTACTACTGTTTTTAAGACTATCGAAATGCAATTTAGCACCCTTCTCTTCTTTTTTCTACTTTAATGCAAACTTTTCTTGACTCTGGTTTTCCTTCCATTTCATGAACTAACATCCATCATGACCTTATCTACCAAAGTGACATGGGAAACCTTTGAAGATAAAGCAAACTCTTAGGAGTCGTTCGGTTTGCGGACAAAATTATTCTGGGAATATAGTCCTGGGACTAATTTATCCCAGCTGGGAGGTAGAACAAAATAATACCAAGTTGGATGGGATAAGGTGGGATATCCCAGGATTAAGTTCGGGAGTAGATTTAGATTGTGTTTGGTTGATAGTTTAACCATCAACCAAACACAGTATTCTATTCCTAAACTTAGCCCTGTGATATCCCATCTTATCCCGCATACCAAACTTAATCATGGGATATCCTACCTTAAAAGCACAGAAAACATGGACCTAAGAAATAACTTATAAGAAGGTTTACATCTTCAGATAATTTGTATGAAGAGGAACTATCTCATGTACCTGCTGCCATGCTTGGATTGCCAAGCCCCTTTTATCCATTCGCCCACTCAAGGCATCACGTAAAATTGAAGGAAAATAGCGCAAAGTTTTCTCAGACCAGGTATGCTGGCTAGTTGCTAAGATTTGTTCCAGCATTGTTTGAAGGTACAGTAAATGTTCAAACTCTCCAATTCCACGAGTTTTAATTATGATTGCAAGAGTAACAATTGTTATCCTATTTAAAGTCTCAGTAAACTCAGTTGGACCCTGCATATGGATTTAATAGTTAAGAAAAAGTTATAATTGGAGATACAGTGCATCCACAAAAGTTCAGATAGAGGAAATATTCCCACCTTCCCTTCCCTCTTCACAAAGAAAAAGTCTCTCAACGACAAAATCAGATTCATACATAAATTCTCAGCCAATCTGAAAATGCGATGATCTCCGCGTTTCCCCTTCAGTGTAGAAATCATTTTGGTGACATCATACATCAATGTCTTGCTCTTACCTTGGTACCTAGAAAAAAGCAGAAGTTTATAGACTACTTGACTTATTATCAGTTATTTTAGACAATCAAGTAACAGAATCCGAATAATTAACGAGATTCAGAAAGATGGTAACGTTATGAGCACTAGAGACATCAAACAGACCACAGATGTTCTAGCATAAAAGTAGCAATGTGAATGCACTTTTCTTTAGTAGAGCCAAATTCAACACCATTCGCAAACACAAGTAGAGAAGCCAGATAATAGAAAAGAAGCTGATAAATTCCCAAGATGAGTAACTTCACTAACCTGTAGAGTGAAAGGAAACGATAGTTAAGAATTTCAAACACCAAGATTGTGTTTCCTGGCTTGGTCAATGTGGTGGGATTCCTCGATGTCAGATGCTGAAATAGAAGTTTACATCAAAAGCAAAACAAAATGAACTCCAGTAGAAAAGTGTGCAAACAAAAACACAAGTTAGACTAACGAATTCTTCTACCAAGAAATTAAAACTGCATAGACAGAAATTCTAGAAGCACTACATACTGGGAAGCCACAATTCATCTGAATTAGCAAGAGACAAGAGGAAATGATCACTAATATGTTGCACCGACTTACCATAAAAAATGAACAACCCTCCAATCAACAGAATACAAAACTTAAGTGCTTCTACAGACACGCAAGAAATAAAGCAATCAAAGGCCAAACATATTGTCGCCATTCTGCACTAAAATTGACTAATTCACAGTTTGCAGAGCGATGGTGAAGGGAGTTCGCTACAGGGAAGTTGCTACCTACAGGTAAGTGACAAATCCCAAGGAAGGTCTATATAACAGTTTGATTCAGAGTATCCTTTCCTATTTGATGTAAGACTGCATTATAAAGCTACTTAACTATCATACAAAGGAAAAGCACCTCCATTGAGTAATGTTGGTGTTGCATGCACGCTAGGCATTTGTGAATCTCATATGTCTACATTTGTGAATCTCTTTTTTCTTCCCACACTTCAAAATTGCCCTCCCTCATCCAGTCCCCAACTTCCTCATACCTCCATCAGTTGATTCCATCCTTACAGTCTTTTTTTGTTTCTTCTTGTACTTCCCAAAGTCTCTTCCTCCTCTTGACTGGTTCAAGCAGTGTTGTGACATTATTGTTGCCCTTCAATATGTAAAAGGTTGCCTGCCTAGCAAAGGATGTTCACAGGCTTGCTCGCTTGGGAGTTCTCCTTATGAGCATATCAGATGGTGGTGTAACAGTTCAGTCAGAATCTTCATTGGTAGCAGAGGTTAAGGAAAAGTAAGACAGTGATCCGATATTGCTTCAACTAAAGGGTGCAGTTCATCAGCAGAGAGTTGAGGTTTTCTCCCAAGGGGGAGATGGTGTGCTTCGCTATCAGGGTCGATTATGTGTCCCTAAGGTGGGTGAGCTGAGACAGCAGATTCTGGCAGAAGCCCATAACTCCAGGTATTCTATTCATCCAAGAGCCACTAAGATGTACCGTGATCTGCGGGAAGACTTTTGGTGGAATGGTATGAAAAGGGAAATAGCAGATTTTGTGGCTAAGTGTCCTAATTGCCAGCAAGTGAAAGAGGTAGAACATCAGAAATCAGGAGGTATGACTCAAGAGATCAACATTCCTACTTGGAAGTGGGAAGTGATCAACATGGACTTCATTACAGGTTTACCTCATACTCGCAGACAGCATGACTCCATTTGGGTGATAGTTGACGGAGTTACTAAGCCTGTGCACTTTTTGGCTGTTAAGACTATAGATTCGACGGAGGACTACGCCAAGCTTTACATTAATGAGATAGTCAGGTTGCATGAGGTTCCTTTGTCTATCATCTCAGATAGAGGTCCTTAGTTTACCTCTCATTTCTGGAAGTCATTTCAGAAAGGTCTTGGTACTCAAGTTAATCTTAGCACAGCATTTCATCCACAGACGGATGGTCAGGCAGAGCGTACCATTCAGACCTTAGAGGACATGTTGAGAGCTTGTGTGATCGATTTCAAGGATAGTTGGGATGATCATCTTCCTCTTATAAAGTTCGCCTACAATAATAGCTACCATTCCAGCATTCAGATGGCCCTTTATGAAGCATTGTATGGGTGTAGATGTAGATATCCAGTTGGTTGGTTTGAAGTAGGTGAAGCAGCCTTGATAGGGCCAGATTCGGTTCATGATGGTATGAAGAAAGTTCAGCTCATTAGAGATAGACTTAAGACATCCCAAAGTTGCCAGAATTCCTACGCAGATGTAAGGAAAAGGGACTTGGAGTTCCAAATTGATGATTGGGTTTTCCTCTAAGTGTCACCTATGAAGGGGGTGATGAGATTTGGCAAGAAGGGGAAGCTCAGTCCTAGATATGTAGGCCCTTACAAGATCTTGAAAAGAGTTGGTAAAGTGGCTTATGAGCTAGAGTTGCCAGCAAAACTAACAGCAATACATCCGGTCTTTCACATTTCGTTGTTGAAGAAGTGTGTGGGTGATTCGGCATCTATTGTACCTTTAGAAAGTGTAGTTGTGAAGGATAGTCTCACTTATGAAAAGGTACTAGTTGAGATTCTTGATCGTCAAGTTCGAAGGAGGAGTCCGTCCATAGAGGGAGCTACTTGGGAAGCAGAAGTAGCCATGAAGGCCAAGTATCCTTATCTCTTTCCTTCCGATTCCATTCCAGCTTGAGGTAATAGTTCCTCTCCAGTTTTTTAGTCATTCATGCGTAGTTTTAGTCTTAGTATCATGTTCCTTCAGTTAGTCTTGCATTTTCAGCGTATTTGCATGTTCTTGGAACTTAGTTCAATCAGAAATCAGTTTCCAATATTTAGTGGTAGGGTTAACAGCTCTTTCCCTCCATCTTCAACTAGTGTAGTCTTCATTCGAGGATGAATGTTCACAAGGGGGAGATAATATAACACCTTGTATCCTAGACAGACCAAAATGCAGATTTCAGAAGTTGCAAGTGCCACCAACGGGCACCACCCATGGACCGTAGGGTGACCCACGGACCGTAGGTGGGGTCCGTGGATGGCCACCTGCAGCCCTCCCCAAAAAGCCTAGAAAAATTATTCTAAGTCCAAACCTACGCCAGGACCTACGAACCGTTAGTTAGACCACGGTCTATGGTCCAGGCCGTGGTTCAAACCCCCCAAAATCTTGTCTCTGAAGCCAAACGACGATTGACCAGAACAGACCATCGATCCATCCACGGTCCGTTGGTTGGCCCGATAGCTTTTAAGTCAGGGGTCGTTTAATCTTTTCCAGATGCGTTGGACCCTAAACTACGTAGTTTTGGTCAGTTTTAACCTAGTAACTTAATTAGAACTTACCTTAGTCAACTCATTCACCAAAAGTTCATCAATCTTAGAGCAAAACAAGAGAAGTCGAGCAGCCCTAGTTCAAGAACGCAACAAAGTTTCTTCAGTTCCAGCCCCGAAATCAAAAGATTTCTCCGTGAATTTCGTCACCAGGTATGTGGGATTTCACTAGTGGGTTCCTTTCACCCATTGGGTCCCTAGAATTCAGTCAAATTCTTGATTCCCTCTATATTATTATTTTTTTGAACTTGGTAACTTTGATTCCCTCTATATTATCTAAACCTACGGTTTCTAAAATTTCAGCAGATTATTATGAATTAGTTATTTTAATGTTCCTAATCAGATTATCACGTAGTAGTATCGTTTTTTCCCAGATTCATGCATAAACTCAGAACCCTAGTTATGTAGTTCGTTTAGTTCATGAATTACATTAGCTAGGACAGATAAACAGATATACATGCCTCAGTTTCGAATGTTTCATTATCAGATATACAATGTTGCAGTTTCATGTCAGATTATTGAGCTATCCAATTTACTTCAGTTATACTATAAATTTCGTATATTCAATTGGGAGTAGGCTTGTACCGAGTTGGACTAGGGTCAGTCACCCTCAAGTCCCAAAACTACGTGCCCCCATAGGTTTATAAGTCCCTTTTGTAGGCATCAGTTTAGTGATCACGTCAATCATGCCTCTATACCTCCGACAGGGTATATTGGGCCCTCTTTATGGGGCGTATACATCGGACTCAACATTTAGCTCATATGGTTTTATATCAATTATTAGTAGCTCCCACAGTCAGATTCTATTGCATTAACCATATTATCAGTTACATTCAGATCTCAATCTCAGCATGTTATAAACTTGGTCATTGCATTCAGTTAGTTCATGTTCAGTATTTTCAGTATAGTATCATGCTTATCTTATACTATTGCTCAGTTATACGCTTTGTTCAGTTATGTATATTGTTCAGCTTTATTCTATCCTACATGCTCAGTACCTTTCAAGTACTAACGCATACTTTGCGCTACATCTTCTCGTGATGTAGGTTCAGGTCCTCAGCATTTAGATTACGCATAGATCGGTTCCCGATCTCCAGTTCAGCAGCATCAGTGGTGAGTCTTCATTCTTCGAGGACGATTGACATGATTATCTCTTTTCCTTTCGGTCTCAGTTTCAGTTTTTACTAGATTTAGTTGGGGCATGTCCCAGCATTTCTAGTCAGTTAGAGGTTTTATTTCAGACATAGTTAGATTCAGTTTTAGCTTTGGAGTTTGATATTTCAGTTGTCATTGAACTCATGGATTATTTATTCAGTTAGTAATGGGTATTCCCCATCAGTTCAGTTTATGATGATTTAAGCTTCCGCACAGTACTCTCTTAATTCAGTTATCTTTAAGTATGCTTATGATATGCCAGCAGGGTTAGCTTGGGGTCACTCGTGATCCTAGGTCTCGTGTCCGCGTCTTGGGGTAGCTTCGGGGCGTAACATAGATACTCTCCAGAGATATTGTTATGAAATTTGTGAAGTCAAACGATCAGCTTGTAGCTATCTTCACCAAGTTTCTGATCGGACCTCGTATTAATTACATCTGTAACAAGCTAGGTACATATGATTTGTATGCACCAACTTGAGGGGAGTGTTAGAATAGGAATAAGTATATACAATGTTACTCAGAATAGGAATAGGAATCCTAGTTGGAAAAGGATTCCAATGTAGTGTCTATAAAGGTTTTCAATGTAATAATGTAGATACACAATTCAATAATATTATTTTCCAATATTTCACACGATTCTCAGGAGGTTTCTTTGCTTACTGAAGGTTAATACAATGAACGTAAATCCACCGAATATGTGTGACATGTCAGAGATTTAAATATCAAAAAAGGAATATTAGAAGGGGGAAAGAGAAGTTACAGTTAGAAGCGAACGGAACAATGAATGGGGAGAAATGAGCATTAACCTACAGTATGTTTCAACCATAGCAATGCTGGGAACAGCCTGCAATGAAATGAGAGAATGATATTAAACATTTTTAACGGGTGCAATGAAGCATCAAAAGAAAATAAGGTGGAAAATGCTGGCTAGCTCCAGTCAGAATAGAGTTGGTATGATAATAAAGCTGTATAACAATCCACGAAACAACATGACCCAAGAAAATAAAACCATAAGAAAGAGTAGGACAAGATTGACCTCCAAACTTTCAAAACTCTTAGCGTACAGCTTACAGAACTTTTTTTTACATAAAGAAGAAATGTCATATGAGTTTATCAGTACCTGTCCAGAAAACATTGATTCTTCCATCTGAAAAGCCACTTTCAAGCATAAATTTATGGACAATCCCGATAACAATGATATCGGCAGGGGGCTAACTTCACGCATCACCATTAATCTCTCATTGGACTGCAAATTTGGTCCAGGTAAATGCTCAGTAACCCCCGCAGAGGTTAACCAGTTCATCACAGTTTCACAAGCAGGCTGAGCCATTGTGTAGGACACAACCCAAAACATCCCAATTGATCTATCATCCAAATTCATATAATCCATCATGCGTTCCCCTGATTTTATGCAAAAGAAAAAACCAACAATGCTAATCAAAAGAAATCCCAACAGAGAAGGGCTTGGGGAGGTAAAGTAATATGCAGTAGATATGAACTGAAGATTGCCCCGTTCCAGCCAAACCTAGTTTAAACATAACGACCGATCTGCGTTCAATAGAATTGGCTGCATGAAAGCGCAATAGAGAAGAGACTTGGACAAGAAAAGGCTGTGCAGCATTAAATTTAACTCACAAAGACAGGAAAAGGTTGAGAAACATTTAATTTAAGAACACGACCTCAACATCTACTCCACAGAGACTTGGACGGCTGCATATCAATTGAACCCAGGTGATTCTGCTCAGTTCCCTATTCGTTACCAAGCTAAAGTTACCTGAGCTCCTAAAAGTATCTTCAGTTAAGGTTCAGCAGTTTCATTGCTGCTTGCCCTAGAAAAAGAGATACTCCAACATCACACGAGAAACAAATTACCCTCAGTCTCCTCTGCATGAGGTCACTTGACTAGACAATGAATTAGTTGGCCTTAGTTTGTTTTTTGAATTAAGTAATAAATTTCATTAAAGAAAGGGCAAAAGCTTGCGCGTATACCAGAAGTATAGCCAAAAAATAGAAAACCTTACAAGCAGACCTGTTTTTTTTACAAATAACACTCAATCATCTATACATGTAGCAACCTTATGGTTGCACCAAAAAGAAAGAAGGGAACATGGGTATTCCCCAAGTGTACAAAGTATTTCTCTACTCCCTCAAAAGCTCTCATATTCCTCTCCATATGATCCACATAAGTACTAGAGGGGCAGGCAACATCCCATGCCCCGCGTCTTCTTTTCCTTCTTCTAAATGCGCAACTAAACATTGTCTTTTCAAAGTGTTTGGCAGCATCCACTCAAGTCCAAACCATCTTAAAATTTCCCACCATAAAGAAGAAATTGCCTGACAATATAAAAAAGTGATGCACATCTTTCCTGATTCATTGCACATGAATACCAACTGATACAACTAATTAACCTCTTCCTGAGATTTTCCACCAATAAGATCACTCTCCTCAAAGCTAGTGAAGTGAAAAGAACACATTTTTTGGTACCCAACGGATCCATACCAATATATGTGGAAAATCACACTCTAGTTAAAAGCTTCTCATAATACCAGTTTCAGAAAAAGCATCTCATAATATGACTTCACTAAAAGAATGCAATTTCGGCCCACCTCCCATCTCCATACATCATGGTTATCCATAGTACTTTTTTGTTGAAGCAAATCAATCAAGTTTTAATTCTTCAAACTCCAGTCTTGCAAATTTCTCCTAAACAAATCCCAATGCACTTCTCCCCTTGTATACTCCATAACAGTTGAACTGACATTTTTTTTTGGTAAGAAATTCTATATACAAGTTAGAAAATGTGATTATCAAGATGTTGTTCCCTCACCAACTAGATTCCCATAAACTCACCCTACTCCAATCACCTACTCTGAAATATGACATTGAACTCTTCAAAGAACAATTTTAGTCCTCCGCCTACTTTCAAAACCGCATACGTCTCCGCAATCAACCCTTTCCCAAAAAGCATTCACCTGTAACCCAAATCTCCATAGCCACTTTCGAAGTAGCGCCTTGTTAAAGACCCTAAGATCTTTATCCCCAAACCCACCCCAACACTTTGGTGTGGTGACAATTTACCAAGTGGCCTTTTTATCCCATAAGAAATCCCTCTTATGTTTTGCCATCTTCCCTATAACACTTACTGGGGCGTGTAACGATAAAATGAAATATGTGGGAATGCTCAACAGTGTATTCATCCCCCCCCCCCCCCAATAAATATATGTTGCGAACTTGCAAGTCTCTTTTCTACCCTTTTTATCACCGGATTCCAAACTGTCAGGTCCTTATTAGTGACTCTTACAGGTAAATGAAGATTAGTAGAAAAAGCCCCAATCTTACAATTCATCACATGTGCTAAGACCTCAATATTATTCACCTCACCAACTAGGATGATCGCACATTTTCTCTAAGATATAAACAAAAGCAAAGAAACGTCAAAAGACAGTTAGAAAGGTAGTTTGATTATATAATGGGAAACCGATGCACTAAGCTCCCGCTATCTGCATGGGCTAGGGAAGGCCAAACCATATTAGGGAAGAACTCATTGTATTACTATCACGTAAAAGGACACCCTAAAAAATTCCTATGAAGAATGTCTCAAAACTTCAATTTTTCGACCATGATTGTTTATAACATTCAATAACTTTCTTTAAAAGTAAGATATTTTCATAAAGGATTCAATAATTTTACATATAACAAGATAAGCACCCTAAAAAGTGCAACATAAGAACATGATCAGGATTGTATTATTAATTTAACGCAACATCTCTTTTAGCATTTCCAAACCAAAGACTGAAGTATTTTCTAAGTATTGAGGTTGCTCAGTTCATATTAGGTATTGTTGTTCCACAACGGAAGTATGACTTGAGGAGACAGGAATGATGGGATGTAGACCCATTGACACTCTTGTGGATCCAAATGTTAAACTCCTGCCAGGACAAGAGGATCCACTAGGTGATCCTGGAAGATATAGGTGGCTGAGTGGTAAGTTGAATTTTTTCACTGTCACTAGACCTGACATTTCCTTTTCTTGTGAGTGGGGCAAGTCGGTTTATTCTTCTCCTTGTAATAGACATTGTGATGCAGTTTGTCTACATTCTGCGTTGTATAAAGTTAGCAACCATGAACAAATTGTTGAAAATACAAATGTTGATTAGTCAGGATCACCTTCTGATTGGCATTGTACATTTGGATATTGTGTTTAAGGAGGTAATTTGGTGTCATGAAAGATTAAGAAACAAAGTGTAGTCGCTCTATCGAGCAATGGTTGTAGCAACTTGTGATCTAGATTTGATTAAATAGCTGCTCATAGAACTAAAATTTGGAGAAACCAGTCAGCTGGAACTTCTGTTTGATAACCAAACAGTCGATCATATAGCACAAATCAGGTATTTCATGAGAGCACTAAGAACATTGAGATTTACTGTCACTTTGTCATCGAAAAGATACTCTCAGTAGAGGGGCGGGCCCATTATCCACCGAGTTTAGAAGGCTGTGATTGGTCCAAAAGGCGGGCCACAGATAGATTTCTCGGTTATCAAAAAAAAAAAAAAAAAAAGATACTCTCAGTAGCTATCGTTACAAAATCTGTAAAGTCAGATGATCAGCATGTAGATCTCTCACTAGTCCTCATATTTATTACATTTGTAACAAGATTGGTGCATATGACTTGTATCTTGAGAGGAAGCGCTAGAATAGGAATAAAAATAGAATGGCATATTACATAAACATGCCCTTTAACTTGGTCTCAATTGGAATCTATTCCCTCCAACTTTGGATGTGCATAAGTAGGCACATAAACTTATATAAAATTGAACAAGTAGGCACTCGCGCCCTTAGTTGCGCGGACTCTTCACTTTTGACATGATTCTTCAAAATACACTAAATACAAACCCGTTGGCCTTTTGAAGAGAGCAACATAGCTCGCGCCTTACATGACAAAATACAAATCAGTTCGAGTGTATCTCACGCGAATTTCATGTAGGACGTGTGTGTCTACTTATTCAACTATATATAAGTTTAAGTGTACACTCAAAGTTGGAGGGCATAGATGTCAACTGAATCCAAGTTAATGAGCACGTTTATGTATTATGCAAAATAGAAGTGTATACAGTGTCCTATGTGGAGAAGGATTGTAACATAGTGTCTATAAATACGACTCAGCGTAATAATGTAGGATACATAAGTTAATAATATTTTACTTCTTTATTTCTCACAACTATGTTAAAAACTATATTAAAGATAACAAAACAACTAAACCCTCATCCCAAGCTAATTGGGGTCGGCTACATGAATCCTCACTCATTTGAGCCCATCTCATTCCAATATTAATTAACTAGGCCCTTCAAGACTAGAATTTCTCTATATAGTCTACTTTCCACCGACATAAATCCTACAAGACTAAGGACAATCCTACCCAACACTAGACCTAATGTGAGGTTACAAGTTACAAACATGCCTATGCCTTAATTCCAACTAGTTGATATCACCTTATACATCTTTTTCTTCCATTATGGATTCAAAGAAACCGGAATAGCTTCCTTCAATGGTTGAACTTAACTTGAGAGTTGAGATATCACCACTCTTTGTTGATACAACTGGATTTCAGTCCCCCTATATGCAGCAACACCTTTATCAATATTCGTGAAGACATAACCCGATAGCAACATGATTTCCACCAGATTAACTCCAAAAGTCTAACACCTTAATTGGTCAAAACGATACCTTGGGAACAACATAAGTGGCATTAGTTTATTTTATTTTTTTGTAAATTGTTGTGCATAGGGCTGGGCATATTTTGGTTCAAACCGAAAAAACAGACCGAACCGAATTTTTTTTTAATTTCAGTTTCGGTTTATTCGGTCAGTTTTGGTTTCAAAATTTTAAATTTCGGTTCGGTTTTCAGTTTTTAAATATTTAAATTCGGTTAAACCAAAAAACCAAATTTAATTACTTCACTAATCCCTACAGGCCCTACGCTCTAAAATAAATTCCCAAGCCCAATATCAATGCGGCCCAATTATGTAAATGGAGTGACCCAAACTAGCAAACCCAAATGGCCAATTCCCATATCTGAATCCCAAATTACTAAGGACTGAATTCTAATTCCCAAATCAAAAAATTAAAATCCCTAGTCTTAAACTCTGAAATCTCAACTCTCGTCTTTGAAGTCGCACTAGCTATATCCCTGTCTGTGGTAGAAGTTATATTAATATAGCTAGTGAATGCCTAATGGTAATTTGCACAGGTGGAAACTTGGGATGCATAAGTAATTTTTTCTTCAGTAGCATTTGGGGCAAGAAGTACTTGTGTTGTGGCACATTTTTAAGTTAACCATACCGGCAGGCTTGTGGAGTTATTGTTCATGTGGATAATATTCCACATCATAACTTGTAAGGTACCGTACATATGGGCAATGGGCAAAATTGTACTTTTTTTCCGGTATGGTAGGTAGTTTTTATTCTCCTCACTAGTAAGTGTAACATAGAGAGACGAGACAAGACTCGAGAATATTGAGTTGTGGTCTTGTGATTGAAAATATGTGTATCATTGTTTTATAGTTGATTAAATTTGGTTAAACCGAAAACCGAACCAAAATTGTAAAAACCGAACCAAACCGAATTTATTTCAGTTTGGTTTGGTCAGCAAACCAAACCGAAAACCGAAAAACCGAACCGAGAGACGAGACTCGAGAATATTGAGTTGTGGTCTTGTGATTGAAAATATGTGTATCATTGTTTTATTGTTGATTAAATTTGGTTAAACCGAAAACCGAACTAAAATTGTAAAAACCGAACCAAACCAAATTTATTTCAGTTTGGTTTGGTCAGCAAACCGAAAACCGAAAAAACGAACCGAAATTTGAAAAACAAACTGAACCGACCGAACCCCCAACCCTAGTTGTGCACAACATTCCTATTTTCATTGTTTTAGTGGATCCGGTGAAGTTAGTTACAAACCATGAAAATTCTAATGACTGATAGAGAGGAAATGAAGACCTTACCAAAAAACAGAAGCAGATAATAAAGAGGAGGGGAGGCAATAGATACGCTGATGGTCAACACCTTATTTGTGAAATCAAAAAAAACCACAAAATGAAGGGATTTGTTTTAAATTTGTACATTGTTTAGCGTGTCGGTTAAGGGGTGAAGGCACCATAATTTTAGGGGTCCAAATTTTCCTAATATTGTATATATTAAATTTATATTTTTATCATCAGCATGAATAAATTTTTAGACAATTATATGTTATCTAATGGATATCTATATGTAAACCTCCTCAAATGTGATATTTGAAATCGTTACAAAAAGATAGGTTACCAACTACAACATGTAAATATAATTTAAGGGTGAAAAAGCTGTCTACATTGGCAGTTAACTACTTAACTTAAACTCATATATATTAGGTGAAATGGTCTAATGGACACTTGTACTTGTATAATTTGTATTATGGATCCTTCTACTTAATGATTTGTCAACTAAACCCTTAACTCGATGAAACTCAACATATTAAACCCCTCTGACCATTGACCAAGCTTATGTGGCAACTTAATAATTTAATTGGAGTAAATGCGTGATTTCACGCAAAAAAAGAGAGTAACGTAAAATTTTAGACCAAAAATAATTAAAAGAAAAATAGAATAAAAAGACCAAAAAAAAGATAGAAAATTAATTCACTTATTTCCTCTTTTCCCCACCCACCCCTCCCCTCCCCATATCTTTTTTCTTTCTACCATCACCCACACCATTCTTCCCCACCGATCCAAACTCCCATATCTCTCTTTCACCCCTTCCCCACCGCTCTCCAGTTTCTTCTTCTCTTTTTTTTCACTTTCTTTTCTCCCCAAATAATAATCGAAATTGTGCTTTAGTTTGTGAGGTGACAGATCTGATCATTTTGGTAGGCAAAAAGTAATTGTTAAACGCCTTTGAGAAATCAGATAGAGTATGTAGTGTAATTGTGTACAAATATTATGATCTATTAAGGTATTTTAGTGATGATTTGTTGGCATTAATGGAGAAAAGAGGTTTATGGTGTTTCAAGTAAGGGACAAGTGGTAAAGAAAACACGACCGGAAGTTATGAATGATGAAAATATAGAAAAGAAAGGTGATTTTTATGATTTAGGGAAGTAGTGATAATGGTGAAGATGGAAGGTTGTGGTGATGAGATCTAATGTAAAAAATGGAGAGAGAGAGGTGGTCAAGGGTGAATGAGGGAGGACTGGAATGTAAAAGAAGAAAAGATTGTATTTAAAAAAGAATAAAAAAATAAGTGATGTGTCATTTAAAATCTAACATGGATGATGATGTGTCATTTAAAATCTGACGTGGATAATGGTGTGTCATTTTTGTTGAGCGTTTGAAGTTCACACAAAGCCAATGGGGTTTAAAATGCCGAGTTTCATTGAGTTTAAGGGTTCTGCTAGCACAGGGTTAACTAGAAGGGTCCAGATACAAACTCATATAAGTACTAGAGTCCATCAGACCACTTCGCCTATATATTAATTTGTTTTTAAAAAAAAAGTGTTTTAAAGATAAATGTACAGATTTTCATAGTAAAAAAAAAATCATTGAGCATAAATTGACAAAATAGTCTTTTCTGGAATCCCTAAATCATACATGAAAATAATATTTCCTTGACTTGTTCACTGATGCAACCAACATCATCAATGGGTCGACATTATTTTCATTTTCTTTTACCTTTCTCTTTGAATAACATGTAATTTCTCTTTTAATCTTTGATATTTCCTGACCTTTTTCCAAATCACAGAAACAACTCTATAAAGTAAGAGATACCAAAGTAAATTGCCAACTAACTTCTAAAAAAAATAAAGCAAAAGAGTGATTTTAAAGAATATTATTGAATTGTTGTTGTTGTCTACATTATTACATTGAGATCCTATTTATAGACACTAGAATACAATCCTTTACTAAGTAGGATACTATTTACTATTCTTGTTCCTATTTGTATGCCTATTCCTATTCTAAATAGGATTGTATAAACCTATTCATATTCTAATAGGATTGTGTAAACCTATTCCTATTCTAATAGGATTGTATAAACCTATTTTTATTCTAGCCCTCCCCCTCAAGCTAGTGCATACAATTCATGTACCTAGCTTGTTACAAATGTAATTAACACGAGGATCGATAAGGGGCTTGGTGAGATATCTGCAAGTTGATCAACCGACTTCACAAAATTGACAATCAATCTCAATGTGCTTAGTCTTCTCATGAAATACTGAATTTGATGCATAATGCCGATAAAACACAGTGTTGGAACTTCCCAAACCAAGCTTGCAAAGGCTATTTCAGACCATAGAGTGACTTACATAATCAACATACAAGGCTACTAAACTCCCCCCCGAGCAACAAAATTAGGTGGTTGCTCCATATAGACTTCTTCACACTGTAGCGGTTGTTGTAAGTGCTCAAAATCTAGTATAAAGTATATTGATCATGTTGGAATCAATAGACGAGTTGATATTAGACAAGAAAGTCACCCAAAAATTGGCCGGAACATGCTCATACACCAGAGTATTAGATTTGATGGCTAAAAGTAGTTACAATCTAACAAATAATATTATATGGGTAGGGTCGGAATGATGTCATGACCTAACTAGAAATTAGATATTATATAGGATAGTTCGAATTGATGGAACGACCCCATTGAAAAAGAGAAATAATATGGGTAGGATCGGAATGATGGCACGACCCTACTGAAAAAGAAAAATTATACGGGTAGGGTTGGAATGATAGCACAACCCTACGCAAGTCAGATTTGAGGAGTCACCGGAAAGAAGAATGGAACTATGCAAATCAAATCTGAGGAGTCACTGAAAAGACACATGATGATATGCAACTCAGCTATGAGAAAGTAGTTCGGAAAAATCCACGGTACTACACAAATTAATTATGAAAAGTAGTCCGGAGAGATGCACGGTACTACGCAAATAAGATATGCAAAAAAAGGTAGTCATCGGAAGGATGGCAAGGTGCTACACAAATTAATTATGAAAAGTAGTCACCAGAAAGATGGCACGGTGCTACGCAAACCAAATATGAAAAAGTAGTCACCGGAAAAATCGCACGGTGCTACACAAATTAAATATGAAAAAGTAGTCATCAGAATTATGACACGGTGCTACACAAATTAAATATGAAATAGTTGTCACCGGAATGATGGCACGGTGCTACACAAATTAGATATGAAAAAATAGTCACCAGAAAGATACACGGTAACCCAACTTTTGCTAACATAATCATTGGCCGAACGGGCGGCATATATGGATAATAGTCGTCCATCAACAGTGGAAGCTCTTTGATTGTTTACCAAGATCGTAGAGGCTCTGATACCATGTGAGAAATATAGGAGAAAAATATTATTGAATTGTTGTTGTCTACATTATTACATTGAGATCCTATTTATAGACACTAGAATACAATCCTTTACTAAGTAGGATACTATTTACTATTCTTGTTCCTATTTGTATTCCTATTCTAAATAGGATTGTATAAACCTATTCCTATTCTAATAGGATTGTATAAACCTATTTTTATTCTAACAAATGGTAGTGCGGAAAAACATGACAACTAACAGCAAAGCAATGTGGAGCGCATATATGCAAGGATCTGTAACAACAAGAAGGTGTGATCACCTAAACATAAGAAACCACATATTCATTTATTTTTAATAGCATATCCAATTCCACCCAGCCCAATTCAGTAGAAAATTGGATTCTTCAAGATAAAGAAACACAGTTCGGCCCAAAGACAATGCAAGGAGCAGAAAAGAATACTAAGAAGGAGATAACAGCTGATTCAAGTGGTATTTTGGGTGACGTGGCTATGCTAAATATGGGAGAATTAGAGGCACAAGTTCCAATTGGGGAGGTGATGATTGGGAGAGAGGAAAAAGAGGTATGCAATATTGAAGACCAAAGAACATCAACCTCTATTAAAGAATGTGAAGTCCAAGAAGCAGAGCTACTATGCACGCAACAGCAACTTTTAATCACAGAAAAAGAGAAAGAAGTTTCTGCTTGGGTGAAACAGAATTTGCAACTGTTACTACAGGTTGACAGGGGCAGACACCAAGAAGTTGTAGCAGTATGCAAGAAGACAAGGTTCAAAGGCTCTAACGAATTGAAAAGTTTAGTAGCTTTTGATGTGAAGTTCCAAAGTGGGGGTGTAGAGATACGGGGAGAAACTTCCTAAATATTTCTTGATGCAATTTAAACTTGTCTCAAAAAAAAAAAAAAAAAACACAAACTTGTCTCATGGAACTAAGGGGTTTGAATAGTAGGGACAAACAGAGATTGTCAAGAATATTATGGGGGATTGGAAACCCGACATTATTTGTCTTCAAGAAACCAAACTAGAGGGGGATCTTACTGGTCAAGTAATGCAGATTTGGGGTGATACATGGATCAAAATGGCATGTTTGGAAGCTAATGGGACAAGAGGGCAGATAATGATGCTTTGGGATAGTAGAATGTGGAAAACGGAAGTTTTAGAGATAGGGACATGACATATACCCTTACCTGTAACTTGGAAGTTTGAATCACAATTACAAGATTTCTCATGTCATATTACAAGAGTATATGCTCCAAATTGCTATGTGGAAAGAAGACTGGTTTGGGAAGAAATTGGCTCTATCAGAGGTTTAATAGAAGTGCGCAATTTGTGGTGATTTTAACGAGGCTAGATATGTTTCGGAAAAGAGGAACTGTATCAGGAGAACAATAGGGATGAGGGAGTTCTCTAATTTGATCAAGGACCTAAACCTAGTTGATCTTCAACTGGAAATGCAAAGTTCACCGGGTTCAAAGGGGATAACCACCTGATAGCTTCAAGAATTGATAGGTCCTGGACCTGGTATCTCAAGAAGGGGATGATGCTTTTAGCAACTTGAAACAATACACTATGTAGAGAATATAGTCCGACCACTCCCCAATCATACTCCAAGGTGGTTCTTAGAAGAAGAGCAAGAGTTATTTTAAGTTTGAGAATTGGTGGTTAGGAACGGAAGGTTTCATTGACAGAGTAAGGATAAGGTGGAAGTCTTTTGATTATACTAGGAGACCAGATTACATCCTTGCATCCAAATTAAAAGCCTTGAAACACAAATTGAAGGAGTGGAGCAGAAGTGAGCAAGGAAATCTTGGCTAACAGAAGAAATCTTTACTTGAAAAGTTGGGTGCTATGGAAAACATTGCTACTGATAGAGATCTAACAGACGATGAGGCAATGGAAACGGCAAGTTTACTTCTGAACTTGGAGGATTTGATACAAAAAATGAGATCTACTGGAGGCAAAGATCAAGACAATTTGGTTAAAGGAAGGGGATAAGAACATCAAGTTCTTCCATAAGATAGCTAATGCACACAAGAGGTACAACAACATAGACCAACTGCTAGTCCAGGGGAACATTGTCTAAGAACCAAAAAGAATCCAAGGGGAAATAGTGGAGTTCTATCAGAAACTCTATACAGAGGAGGTCAGTGGAGACCTGCCAACAATGTTTTGAACTGCCCAAGGTTGATAGAGGAGGAAACGGAGGATCTTGAAAGAAGCTTTAATGAGGAAAAAGTTCTAAGGTGTTTAAAGCAGTGTGCAACTAATAAAGCACCAGGACCATATGGCTTTACTATGAGGTTTTACATCAAATGCTAAGAGGGGGTGATAGGTGACATAATGGAGACTTTTCAGGACTTCCATTAACAAGGGAGGTTTGAAAGAAGCTGAATTCTACATTCATAGCCCTAATCCCAAAGAAGAAAGGTGCAAACGAATTGAAGGACTTTAGACCTATTAGCTTGATAGGCAGTACGTATAAGATCTTCTCAAAGTGCTTACTGGAAGGCTGAAAAAAGTGATGTCCAAGCTTGTTGATTCACAACAATTGGCTTTTATTAAAGGGAGACAGATAATGGATGCGGTCCTCATAGCTAATGAAGATTCCAGGTTGGTCACGAAAAAACCAAGAATTCTATGCAAATTAGACATTGAGAAATATATGACCATTTCAATTGGGACTTTCTTACGGGTATGCTAGAGAAGATGGGTTTTGGTCACAAATGGAGACAGTGAGTTAAATTTTGCATATGTTCTGTGAACTTCTTAATATTAAACAGCTCTCCAACAGGATATTCTAGGTCACAGAGAGATCTAAGGCAGGGTGATCCCCTATCACCCTTCCTTTTCATACTTGTCATGGAGGGACTCAACAATATGATCAAGAATGCAAATCGTGAAGGGTGGCTGAGAGGTTTTGAAGTTGCTAGAGCTAGAAGGGAAAGTTTAAAGATCACTCATCTACAATATGCAGATGACACCTTTAACATTTTATGATGCCGAGGAAGACCACCTTAAAATACTGAGACTGATTCTAGTTATTTTTGAAGGTATGTCTGGGCTACATGTCAACTGGAGGAAAAGCTTTATGTATCCCGTAAATGAAGTACCAAGAATGGAAATTTTAAAGTCAATACTTGAAGGTGAAGTCGGTGTCCTCCTAACCACATACTTGGGAATGCCTTTGGGGGCAAAATCCAAGTCTATGGAAATTTGGGATGGGGTGGCTGAGAAGTGAGAGAAAAGGCTAGCAAGGTGGAAATCTCAATACCTTTCCCTAGGGGGAAGACTAACACTGATTAATTGTGTGCTTGATGCACTTCCAACATATATGAAGTCATTATTTCTTTTCCTAAGAAGGATTCATCAATAGGTTGGATAGCATCAAGCGAAATTTTTCGTCAAATGGAAAACTGTGATCAATGAAAAGCGAGTTGGGGGTTTGAGGATCAAGAATATAAAGAACTAGAACAAAGTTTTAAGGATGAAGTGGCTTTGGGAGTCCTCAAATGATAATAAGGATATGTGGGGCTCAATCATAAAGGCAAAATATGAAGAGAGTGACAGTTGGATGACAAAGGAGGTTACCACCGCTTATGGTGTTAGCTTATGGAAATCCATTAGAGAACTTTGGAATGAATTCAAACCAAACACCAAGATCAAAGTACTAGGTGGCATAAAAACTAGATTCTGGAAGGATGATTGTCACGCAAAAGGAAATATGAAGACTCCCTTCCCTAACATCCACAATTTAGTTCTTCAGCAACAAAGTACTACAGCTCACTTATGGACTCCTCAAGGGTGGAATTTTGTATTTAGAAGACACCTCAATGACAGGAAAATTCCAAGAGTAACAGATTTGTTTAGAAGCATTGATCGGTTTAGTGGTCTGGAAACAGGGCATGACAGATTGCAGTGGTTGGGAAATAGTACAGGGATTTTTAAAGTAGGTACAGCATATGGGAAGCTAAACCATCAAATCTGCAGTTACTCAAATGGCCCTGGAGACATATATGGAAAGCCAAGATCCCCTACAAGGTGTCTTGCTTTGTGTGATTACTGGCTAAAGAAGCAGAGTTGACACGGGAGAATTTAGTGAAGAGGGGAATTCCACTTTGCTCTAGATGTTTTTTCTGTGGGATACCTGCAAAAACAGTCAATCATTTCTTCATCCAATGCGAAGTCACTGGCCAGTTGTGAAATTTGTTCTTGAGACTTGAAAACATCTCCTAGTCCATGTCTGGGAGAATTTCAGAGGCTCTTTATAGCTGGGAAGAAGCAAGGACACAAGCAAAAGACAGAGGGAACTGGAGAATTGTCCCTACCACTATTTGGTGGACAATATGGAAAGAGAGGAACCATAAGCGTTTTTGATAACAAGGAGAGTAGTATGCAACAAGTCAAACTGAATTGCATATGGACTTTGTGTTTTTGGTGTAATCAGATTTACTCTAATGATACGCTCACTAACATTGATGTTTTAGACTCATTATAGGGATAGGTCAGTATTATTAGAGCTCCTTATGTAAATATTGTTTCCAATACAACCTATGTACTATTCTACAAAAAGAGAAACAATTACCATTTTCAAAAACAATAAACCACAGATTATACCAAATACCAAAAGCCAAAGACTACATGAATAAGCTAATACTACAACCGACATGATACTCTACAATACCACCAAACCAAATACATGAATACGCTATTAATAGGACAACTCTTAACTACCGACTAACCTCCATACCCTACTATCTAAGGTCATGCCTTCGATAAGCTAAAGATGTGTCATATGTTGTTTAATCACCTCCCCCAATAATTCTTCGGCCTACCTCTGCCTCTCCTCGACCCACTATATTCAATCTCTCACACCTCCTCATTGGGTCATCTACACATCCCTTCTCCTAATGCCCAAACCATCCTTGTCTATGTTCCCTCATCTAGTCCACACGAAGGTCATTCCCACTTTCTCTTGAATATCCTCATTCCTAATCATATCGCTCCTCATATGCCCACACATCTCAACATCCTCATTTCCGCCATTTGCATTTTTTGTACATAGGAGTTCTTAATTGACCAACACTCTGCCCCCTAACAAAGCCAGTCTAACAACACTCTATTGAACTTACTCAAAACTTTAAAAAAAAAAGATAGAGAGAGAAGGATTGAACTTTAATGCAATCCCAAAAAGAAGCCTGAAGCCCTTGATAACTTCTCAACAAATAAGAAAAATCCAAAATTAGAAAATTTGGAATGTTTCAAAAGAGATTAAGAGGATTAGATATATTAGAAATTGAAAAAGAATTACTAGAAGAGACCTATCAAAGTTATTTCTTCATAACTTAGCACATAAAAAAATTAGAAAAATAGACTTCAAATGAAATTATATATGTCAAGTGTTCTTCTCTTTTTTCTACAAAAACCTTAAAGCTTCTCATTGAAGTATTGTTTTAGGCAACACGTATTTGTTGAGCCACCCATGCAGTTTAATGAAATGATTACCTTTGTTAACTTGTCTCCACCATTCATCAATTTGCTTTCCCTTTTGTAGCTGCTCGTTATTCAGGTATTCTCTTGTTGCTGTATTTAGTGTCCAAATGCGCAAGTTCTGACAACTGCTAATGAAATCAAGTAGGATACTTTGAGGATTATTGGGATCAGAGCTTTTCTCCTCTTTATGGAACGAAAGAATTTTTCTGGTCGTCTCCACCTAACAGCAAATTGTGAAAATCACAAAAACATACAACGATAGGCTATAACACCAAAAACATAATTTAATAACAACTTATATCTTCATGAAAAAGAGGAAACGAAAATAAGAAACAAAAATTATACAAGAAGATTGATATACCAAAGCTTTAAACATGGAGACGAAACTGCAATGACATATTTCTGGTTCAGCACCTGGATGGGGGATTTTCTTCTAAAATTATAGGAAACCTCAACCCCCCACCCCCACCTCCACCCCCCACCCCTTCCAAGGAGCCAACAGTGGCTTTTCCCACTTGCCCCTCAGTGACTTGAACCTTCCAACGGTGGAGGCCCCTTTCCCCTCCACCATCTTTTCTCAGTAATTCTTGAAAATCAGAGACAGATAAATATGAAAGCAATGCAATTAACCAGCACCTAAAACATCAAGGTCATTACCAAAACGATTGTATTAAAGTTCAATCAGTTTATATCTTCCTTATATGTAAAAAAGTAGTTATATCCAAGATGGAAAACCTTTCTTGAGTCTGTAGTTAGAGCATTCATCACTAGTTCAACCCGAATAATTTGTGCAAGTAACCACGTAACATGGTTCGTCCTAAGGATTTGTTGATCAACCTCTTGAAGTCGTAATACTAATTTGTCCACGAACTCCACAAAATCAACGCATCCACTTTTCATGAGAAAAAAAAATATATCGGAGAATATAAGCCACTCCTGCCAGCAACTGATTTCTGCAGAAAGTAAGGAGAGTACATTAAAACTATCAAACTAAGCCAATCACAAAGGGGGAGAGCAACTTACTAGGAAATAGAGCAACTCATTAATATCAACAATATACTAATTAAGTGAGTAGAATATGTGATAATGAACATATTATGTAACCCAAGAATGCACGCAATCTTTCTCAATGAAGTACGCATCCAGGCGCACGGATCTCACACACAGCAAACACCCCCGTATTACATTTTATTGTCAAGCTAGACAAGTTAAGGCCATATAGCACAATAATTCATAAAAACACTATTGTCTTTGTTTAATTTCTTTCAAAACATCGTCATTTTCCTTTTTAAAAAAAACTGGTAACCTTACTCGATACATCCACGGGTATACTACAACCAAAAGTGTAGTTCCCCTTCAAAAGTATTACAATCTATCAGAAGCTCAAAACTATATATGTTGCCTACAAACAATCTAGAACATCAAAGATGTCTTCTGTTTGAGCTAATAAATTAAGTTTACACCAAAAGTAAAATAGAGCTAGACACTTTTCATTTTGACATCCTAAAGACTGTTTTGTACATTTTCAAAGCTCCTATTGTTTCTCTCTTTCTAGATTGACCACCAAATGCATGCTGGGACAATCTTCCATCTCTCCTCCTTTGTAACATTTCCATCTCTGTTCCAGCTACCAAGTACTCATCTAATACATCCTGGTTTCACCCACGTGATCCCCTTCAGGCTAGTGAACATTCTCCATAGCTGTTTTGTCCATTTACAATGTAAGAAGAGATGGTTGACTGTCTCAGCTTGCTCCCCACACAGATACCACCTAGAGGCCAACTGATAACCTCTCTTGTTCAGGTTCTCATGTGTTAGGACAGCTTCTTTTGCCAAGAGCCAAGTAAAGCAGTTCACTTTGTAAGGCACCTTTGGCTTCCATATCATCTTCCATGGCCAATCTTTCTCCTGTCCCCCTGTCGTGTTGAGGGCCTTGTAAGCAAACTTGACTGAGAAGTCACCTTTGCTGTCCTCCTGCCATAATAACACATCATTTTCCTCAGCATCGGCATTTTCCTTTATGCCATGCCCATCTGAGAAAACATTATTTTTTTTATTTTCTATCAGATTATTCACGCGGCAGTGAAGATTGAATTTCAGTCTCATAGCCAAAGCACTGTGCCGGAGATACTGTACCCGACTACTAATATTAATAATAACATTATAAGAAAGAAAAGGGGAAAACTGAGAAATGTACAAATTGGCAACTTGTAACACAATCTCAAGCAGAGTTTGAAGTCTGAGAATATTGCCTGAATTAGTCAACTTCAATAATTCAACAATTCTTTCAATAACTGCCTCGCAAACCATTTCCGATGTAAACACAGCACCCGGAGTTGGAGCCTGGGCATGAACCCTGTGACAGGGAGCCACGAGAAGCACACGTCTCCACCAGTCTGGTGATGGAGTGTTCCGAAGTGCATGCTTTAAACAACGCAAAGCTCTCTCCCAATCCAGGCTTCCTTTTTGAATGGAAGCTGCAAGATCCTATTTTCCAAATAAATGCAAGTACATTTAAACAACAAAAATAATTTTTAACTATAAAAAAAAAGGTATTATAGATCAGCTTTTGCACAAGTATGAGAATGTCTACAAGATATAACTGGTCCATGTAAGATAAATAAAGTTCCCAACTGGTCCATGTAAGATAAATAAAGTTCTGGCCTGTATACTGTCTGTCCCACATACATCTATACATTAGCAGAAGGAAATAGAGAAGACTGATATGGGTATCATATGCTATAGCCTTTTTTATATAAGAACATCATTAGCTATAGCCTATAATAATTTTATGCAGATTGAACCTGCCTTTGAGCCCAAGTTACATACTTCATCTCTTGGTCAAACACCTCGTGTGCAGCACTTCTGAACTGAGATAAGCAGCTCAGCATCCATGAATGTGCCTCAAATATGAACAATAAGGCTCTGCTCAGTAAATAACGAGTAGTAACTGGATTTATGGGTAACACCTACAACCCCCATCCTAAAGATAATGATGAATACACGTCACTTTGCAAGGACTTGAATGGGTGACAATAACTATAGCATACAGTCTATTTGGAAGCAGCCTATACTATCTCCTTATTACCTTAAGCTACAAATAATCTGACTCCAAAACCACACCCAATAGAGACCAACACACTAAGAGATTTATTCCAATATGCCTAAGCATGTAGGAAAAGTTGACCGGTACATGTGCTTCTAGGAAGTAGCAGGTTCCTGATGGACTAGTCAAAATGTGCGCAACCTGACCCATGCACCAATGGCAGCCGGGGCAGAGCTATAGTTCTGGTTACTCATTGGCAAAATCCAGTAGCTTTGGCATAAACCCTATATTTGTATTAAAAGTCTATTCAATATGTATAAATAATTTAACGAGAACCCAATAAGTGTGCGTATACACGATTATGGTGCAAAGTCTTCTTCAATGTTGATTATGGTGCAAAGTTGATTATTGTGCAATTGCGTTAATAAATCAATTTTTTTGTGCACTATAGAACTCTCAGATTAAGAAAAGCTGTTTACTACATGAGCTTTTGCATTAGTCTTTTCACATTTATTTGCTTTTATTATTTTTTAAAACATAATTATTGGTTTCCTTTCATTACAAGCTTATTCAGTCCCTATTTGTTTTTATTAATATTAAAATGCCTAAATCTAAATATACATCGAATATTAAGATTAAAGCCTGTTTGGATTGGCTTAAAAGAAGTAGCTTTTAAGTCAAATTTAAATGATTTTTAAGCCAAAAAAATAAAAAGTTGTGGTAATTGTGGTTGGTGGTGATGATTATAAACAATGGCCAATGGTAGTGGCGTTGTGTTGGTTGATGTTGCTGGTGGTTTTGGATGATGATGATGGCTGTGGTTGGTGGATGATGGGTGGTGGTAGTTGATAATTATGGGCATCAATGGTAGTTGATTATGGTGAATGGCAGTGGTGGTTGTTGTTAGGTAAAAGAGGATGGAGTAGTGAAATGTCAACTTTGCAGAAATCCTTAAATGAATAGCATCTTAATGATATGAAGACTTTGTTATAGGTCTTAATAATTCATATCTGCTCAGACTATAAATGGTTGTAAAAAAAAAAAAAAAAAATACTTAATGATTTAGATCCAAAAAATCCAGACCTAGTAAAGACAAAATCTGAATGATTCAGATTCAGACATGCATTAAGTGAAAACAAATGAGAGCTTAGACCATCTTATGATATGGCAGATTGTGCTAAGAAGAAGGAGAAGGAGAAGAAGCACTGGTTTGGCTTGATTGTGCTAAAATTTAATATTTTGAAAAGATTGGCTAGTTTTTAAATAGCACCAATAAAAGTGGATACCTGCTGTAATTTCTACATTAAAAAGCACCCAAATTGACATGTGGAGATGCTCAACATTGATTCATGTGTATGCAAATTAACCGGTAGAGGTCCCCATTGGTTCCCAAATTTTATCATAAAAGTTGTTTTGTATGGCTTAAATGTTGGTCCACCGCCATTACATTTTCATGCGGGTCCAGGATTTCACTAAGGGAGTTCAAAAAAAATATAATGCCTAGAATTTGAACTTGGAACATCAACATGAATTTTGAACTCACTAAACCACTAAGTCAACCTCTAGTCTTGTGTTCAGGAGATTCAAAATCTATATATCTACACTAAAAAATTTAAAAAGACCTTATATGTACCGTATAACTTTATGCCAAAGGGATTCGGCTGAACACCCTCACCCCCTCCTAGATCCGACCCTGCATACAACCCATTTAGCCCGTCTAAGTACAACACAAGTCACCCATTCCCCCTACCCCACCCCACCCCAAAATCACTCATGCCTTGCAAAAGAAAAAATCCCCCCTCATGAGATGCCAGCATCTCTTCTAAACTCTAACAAGGATAAATAGCAGATAACTTAAGATGGACAAACGAAGGCAACTAACAAAATAAGGCCCCTCAATTGAAAAAAACTTATCATCTAAACACTTCCAGATACGCGCAACAATAAGCCCAAAGGTACCAAAACAAGGACTATCCATAGAACTATTAATTGGCCAGGAAAGTATACCACTAGGTATGTGAAACAAGGTTACATAGTAGATAGCAGTAACAGAGTAAAAAAGACTGAATCAATAGAGAAAATACTTTGTAATCAACTAGAAGCTTCTCAAATTTCAACAAGTATCAACAGCTACCGTAAAAGGAATCTCCTTAAGAGTTATTGAGATGGCAATTGGGAGGCCATGAATACTACAAGCAACTATACAATCTATACTGAATAGCTCCATCTACATAAATATAACAAATACCCATCCCAAGGCTTGGATCCTTGACCTTGGAAAATAATCTGGAAGAGCTATGCCCCGTACAAGGTTAAACGCTGCTTCTGGCTCGTAGCTCACGGCAAGTGCCTCACACTGCATAATCTATAAAAGAGAGGTCTTTCATTATGCAACTGATGCTCTCTTTGCAAGAATGAGGAAGAAGATATAAATCATTTATTCCTCAATTGCAGGTTCTCTTCCAACATCTGGAGCTTCTTTAATTTCTTGAACATTCATTGGTGCATGCCAGGAGATTTTCTCCTAGCTTGGAAAAAGATAGGTTTTACCAAATCCACTTCGAAAACATGCAATTCAATCTCGTCAGCTTTTTGGTTGGGTCACTTGATTCTTGAAGGAAAGAAATGTGATTGTTTTTGTTAAGAAGTCTCACATCGGTAGAGGGATGGGAATTTGGTCTCCTTATATGGACTTGGACAAACCTCCACTCATGAGCTAGCTTTTGAGGTTGAGTTAGACTCAGGTGTCATATCTTGTGCCATATCTTCACAGTTTTCGAAGACAAGAAAGATGGTAGTTAAACTAAAACTTAATTGTATATACTTGCATAGTTTTTCATGCAATATGGGATCGGCATGTGTTAGAGACAGATGCTATGTTAGTTCACTACAATTTTTGTAAAGTCCTTACTCTTTTTTTTAGATGTAACCTGTAACAACATTCTCTTCATGCTGCTTATTTTACATCAGCTGTACTTCTTATTTTACCGATTAAACGAAAAAAATTGGTCATGTTAAGTTTCATCCCAAAAAACACTTAAAAACTTGAAGCTGGTGTCAAAGTTCGTGAAAAAAATTATCAAAAACATGGGAACATAAATTAAGGCATCCATGAGCTTAAGATAGGATGATTAGATCTTCTCTGTTTGCTCAGGGCCACCATTTATCAGGTTGAATAGGAGTATGACCTAGATGGTAAGGTTCAGATTAAATAAATTCAAGGAAATAATCACAGGAAGTCCTAAAGAGAACCACTGGACTAGGAAACGAAAGACTCCACCCAATCAACTAAAGAGAACTAGATAAGGAAGACTCTACCCAATCAACTAAAGAATCAGAAATGGCCAGAGCATGAGGAAGAATTTATCTCACCCATAGCCAACCACATAAAAAAAGGCATTAGACATAGGCTTTAATCACCATAGAACGGATCAGATACTCCAGCCCAAGTCCAACCTCTACAAACTACCATCAAAGTCATTTCTATAATCCAAAATCCCACAATCAAAACCAAGACTATCCCTTTACACAACATACATTCAATTTTCGGACATCAGAGCCCTTTGGCCTCAAGATTTAAAAATTGTAAGCAAATCGTCTAAACATCACAAGCGAAAAATCAAACTTAAAGTAATAGCTGCCCCAGTCCATTAGTTTAGGCAAAACCACCGGAATACTATAATTGTCTATGTGTTATGAGCAACAACACAAATACAATTTAGAATCAGAACCCTGTAACATTTTCTAGATTTACTAACACTAGCAAAAATTCCCTTAACATACTACTAATCACTAGAATTCATATCATAATATTCCAAACTGCCCAACTCTTACTGGCAATAACCATTAAAATCGATAGTAATTGATTGAAAAGCTATTAAATTTGCCACGCTGCTGCATTCCTCCATAACAGTTCCTTTATTTTTTATCTTTTTATTTTCGATAAGTAACAGGTCCATGACTAATTTAACCAAACTTTGGCATTGGTAAATGTATTAAGTCAGTGTTTTTAATAAGCTTCAGCAATAAAGCACGGCAATGATATTCTAGATCTTTCTTTTTTTTGGATAAGTATCATACAAGACCAAAATGGGCATTATGCTTCCTAGACTAACAGGCATTATTCTTCCTAGACTGAAGTGGGGCACAAAGCATAGTTGTACTTGAATTTGTATCATAGATAGAACATATATTATTGTTGATGTCAAGGAGACCAAGAGGACTGCCAAAATTTGATGCTAAAATGTTCTTTCAGTTTCACCTGCTCCTTTTTTCTCAAGCAAACAGTTCCTATTTACACATTTTATCAGTATGCTTGCACATGATATTTTAACATGGTTCTAATAATATCACATATACATACCTCTCCATGCAATGGTTCTCCAAGCACACTAGAATATGTAATTGGTGAATATCTCATGTTAGCAACTGCTTCACCAGACGAATTTGCAGTGGCTTGAGGAAGAAGTCGAGGGGTCCCAAATGTAGGGCAGTGAAGGTGCTGATCCAACATTTGCATATGCATAGCCATCATATCTCGCCTCCGATGGATCTCCAAAATAAGAGTGAACAGAGCTTCATCATCTGGTATATTTTCTAAAAACTGCAACCCACTCCGGAGAAGTTCATAAAACGGTATGCGGCATTTATCATTCTCAACCAGCAACCAAATAACATCTAAACAACTATGTAGCCACTTAATTAGGGCCTTATCTGGTTTCCAATATCTCATACTGTCTAATTCATCAACACCATGTAACTTTTGGTCCCAATTAATCAACCAATTCAACATATGGTGGAAAACTTCGGCATGTGTTACTGGCTTAAGATTAGAATCTAGACCAGTTAAAATAATTTTGCAACATAACTGACGCAGACTGCTTGTAGCATTATCCTTTGACAACACATTCACTTTTGCAATAGACTGTTGGCTAGTACCATTAGCATCAGAAGACTTCATGGGAGACAAAGCAGCAGAAGATGAGGGTTCAGCTGCTGAATGAAGAGGGGACCCAATGCCATGGACAGTGGGCAAAGGAGATGCAGGATTTGATGAGTGAAAAATGGAGGTACTCGCTACTGTGGTGGAAGAAGGGAGCAATCCAGATGTTAAATTAGCAGAAGAGACAGCACCAGATGGTAGATTAGCCTGGCTAGCGGATATCTCAGTTGATGAAACGGAGGAAAGAAGAGAAGGCAAGAAAGTATCCCAGTTTATGAATCCTATACTAGACAAACTGCATATGGCAAATAGAATAAATTCTGCACGAGGTGCGTGACTACTGCAATGAATAACGAGAGAAATAAGAACAGATTCTGTCACTGCACTTAGCTGTTCCTTGTCCTGGAATAATATGTCAGACAAAAGAAGAAGCATGTGTCATTACACAGAAGATAAACGAAAGCAAAGATGTAACATTTCCAAGTGAAAAACTTACAGTAAACTGGCTCTGCAGCTGTCCAAAATCTAAGAGAAATTGCTCATTTCGTGGAGGAAGCTCTCTGTTAAGAGCAGTTACTCTCTTCTGTGTCTTGTTCCTGTATATCTCTAACGATTCATAAGACTTTCTTTTTTCTTTCTTTGAGTCAGTGCAATGAAACATAAGACTTTTGGCATCATAAAGCACAAGTTTGAATTGAAAGGAGAATTGAAGCATTAAAGTAAAGATCCCATTACACTTGTTACCGAGTGGAATAAAACATAACTTCATAAGGCTATAGAGCCGTTCGGATTAACTGAATGTAAATAGCTGATAAGAATTATGTGTTGAAATCAATTGCTGATACATGTTTAAATTAAGAGTATTGAAAATGATAATAAAGTATAACAGATATTTTTTTAGAATTAGAAAAGATATTAATGACGTTCAGTAAGTTAAGTTTAACATTAATAAAAGAAAAGAGGTTACTTCGAACGAAAAGAGTAGACTTACGGTGGTTCTCTGATAGAATCATCTGATTTTTGTCCAGAATTTTTCTGCCAAGTAGAAAAAAAAAAATTGAAGAAGAAAATAATATTTACAGAAGAAGGGGGTTTGAAATTAAAATTGATTACCAGTCCTAAGTATAAATTGAAGAGATCAAGGATGGCAGGTCGAGAGGGATGAAACTGGTGGTGGGACCGAGACCTCAACTGGTGTGTGTTGTTATGCTCCATTTCTCCACTGCTTGGAGTGGAAACGGGAACTCGCAGCATACTTTTCTTCTCTTCCCCTTCCGATTTAGACTAGACAGTCCAAAATTAAAGAGAAAAAATTATCATAAAGTAGCGGTACAACTGTAAATAAAAAAGACCTCGAGCATAGTAGATCAACCGAAAACCAAGGAATCTCCTCGACGACTCTGTGCTCACTGGCCTCAATATATGCTTGGAGTGCAAATATTTACTACTAATTTTTATATTTCAATCATAAATGCATAAACAATCAATGAACCAACTATGAAACTAGTTATTTTTCTCTACAAATGTGTATTTTTAACCTGGAAGAAACATGTAGGGTGTGTTTGGTAAGAAGGAAAATGTTTTCCTAGAAAATAAATAATTTTTAATTGTTTTTTTATATTTGGTTGGTGAGTAGAAAAAAAAATTCGAAAAAGATTTTTAGTATTTGATTTATGAATGAAAAATGTTTTTGAGAAAAATATGTTTTATTTTTACTAGAATAGAAAATTATTTTTGAAATTATTTTTAAAAAACAAACTTAACTTTTTTTAGGGGGTGGGCGCTGGTAACGGGGATGGGGGGGGTCGAGGGTAGGGGTGAAAAATTGAAATTTTGAAGTTGAAAATATTTTTTAAAAACAAACTTAAATTTTTTTGGGGGTGGGGGGTCGAGGGTAGGGGTGAAAAAATGAAATTTTGAAGATGAAAATATTTTTAAAAAACAAACTTGAATTATTTTTATTTGAGGGAGGGCTGGTAGGGGGTGGGGGATCGAGGGTAGGGGTGAAAAAAATGATATTTTGAAGTAGAAAATATTTTTTAAAAAACAAACTTAAATTATTTTGGGGGGGGTGGGGGGGCTGATGGAGGGGCAAGGGTAGGGGGTGGCAGGTAAAAAAATAAAAAATTGAAATTAGAAATATCTTTTAAAAACAACTTTTAATATTTTTTTGGGAGTGGGTGGTGGTAGGGGGTGGGGGTAGGGGTGAGGGTGGGGTAAAAAAATTGAATTTAAAAACAATCTTTAAAATTATTATTATTTTTGGGGTGGTGGTGGTGGTTTGGAGAGGGGGCTAGTTTGAGGGTAGGGGCAAAATAAATTTATTCTTTCAACAAAAAAATAATTGTAATTTTAAGTTGGAAGAGAGTTTTGAAAAATGTTTTCCTTAAGTTTTGAAGGGAAGTCATTTTTCTTAAATTTGAGGAAAATGAGTTGATTTGGAAAATAGTTAACCCAACAAAACATGAGAAAATTGAAAAACATTTTCTGGAAAATATTTTTTTCAATACCAAACACACCCATAATCTCATACTCTTTCATAGCACACATAAACTTCTTTTAATCAATATAACGAAAACAAAAGAGCATAATAATATTGGAACGGAAGAACCAGGAGATTCTTGAACAAGGAATCTTAATTATCAACATACATAATAAAGGAAGACAATTTTATAAATTTACTGCTATAATGCATATGCTCATAAGATTTCAAGCAATAAAAAGATACACAAACACAAGAAAAAGTAAATAGCAATCAGAAAGGCCGGAAAACACTAGGTTAGACCCTTAAATTTCTAAATAATTCTTTGACCTCATATAATGAATTTCGAATCTTTTGACGTAAATAATCTTGTACATAACTTTGATTTAACTTCTAGTGATTAAATGTCTGTTGGTGGACTAATTTTATTTCGTAAATCATGTCCTGTTGCAGTTAAAACACAATCAGAATTCAATAAACAATCCTTATTACCTCTGATAATTTTTGTTGTTTTTCCCATTCAACAGTTTTCTATGGAGAAGTGCAACTTTTTTGTGCAAGCTCCCGCAATATTCTTGATAATGTTGAACCCCTCTACCCCTATCCTTACCAAATTTGCACCAAAATTTCAACCCACAACCTGTGGATAGGACCACAGACCGTAGGTGTGTGATGAGTCCACGATTTATACTCATTTAGAGTTTTATTTTAATAGATTTAGTGTCCTCAAATGCATATTTTATGCCAATAAAAGATGTAAATCCTTGAATTTCAGGTATTTGGATTGAGAAACAAAGTATGGACACTATTGAGCAAAAAGAAACAAGGCAGCTGAAAGAACGAGGAAAAAAAATCATGAGGATCGCCTAATCCATTAGGCGAGTCGCCAAATGGCCATTGTCTTGCCTAATGTTCCAGTGTGTCAAGCCCTAAAGGAGAAAATCAAATCAGCGATTGAAAGGAGTAGTCGGCGAGTTGCCGAACGGTTCTGCGATGCAGTGCCATATCGCCCAAAGTACAAAACCTAAAGATGCTGAAGGCCAAAGCAAAAATGCGATGAAATTGACCAAAGGGGGATCACCGAATGGATCGGTGATCCTGACTTATTGCGCCAAATGGTCCTTCACAACACATTTTTGGGCTACTATAAATACGTTTTCAAATTTTTAGTTTAGTATCTATCATTCAGTAGTTCTATTCAGTTTTCAATAAGGCTGGCAATTGGACAGGACCGGATCAACAGAACTAGTTTTATTAGAACCGGATCTTACCGGAATCGATTTTACCGGAAATTCCCAAAGGTTCCACCCGGTCCCTTAGTTACTGGATAGGAACCGGTTTGGACCGGACCGAAACCGGTTCTTACTGGATCATTGTGTACTGGTATTTTTTTTATTATTTAACTTTAATTATTATATAATATTATATTATTAAAAAACTTCAATCTAAAACTTTAAACTTTAAAGCTTCAATTGAATTTAAGTTTAAACTTTAATGTTTAAAATTGACTTTAAAGTTTAAAGTTTATATTGAAAATTTGAATTTAAAGTTTAAAATTGACTTTAAAGTTTAAAGTTTATATTGAATTTAAAGTTTAAACCTTAAAATTCAATTTTATATTAAAGTTTAAAGTTTAAACTAATATTAAAATAATTGAAAATTAAATTTGTAAAATGTCTTGGATAGTTGGATTAAATATAAAAGACTATTTTAAAAGAAAATTAAGGCGAATAGCTGCATATTTATTCAAATAAATAAATTGTACAATACAAATATTAGAAAAAGACAAAGAGTACACAATCTAGGTATTGAATATTAATTATTGTACTAAGTACTAACTACTAACAATTGAAACTTTTTTTAAAATCTTTTCGTAACTTTTGTATCATTTCAAAAGAAACATTTTTTGGAACTTGTATTTGTCGTTCTTCTTCCATTGCTTCCATGTCATCATCACTATTATCACCAAATATTTCATCTATTTTGTCTTCTATTTGGCTATTTAATTGTGGTAGTCCGGTATTTCTTCTTTTGGCATTGACCCAATCTCGAAAATAACACCAATATTTTCAAACTATCCTTTGCTAATGAATATTGATGATCTTCAATCATAAATATCGCCGCACTAAAGGCTTGCTCCGAAGCGACCGATGATGCTTGAATCGCTAGCACATCTCGAACAATCCTAGCAAAGGTCGGAAATTGATTTTCACGATTCTTCCACCATACTAATATTGGAGCTTGAAGTTGTCCTTCTTCATGCCTAATCTTTTCCCGTGCCTGATTGAAATATAAATCAAAATCATTATTAGTAGATGATTCAAGCTCAAGATAATCATTCATCCAATCATCCGTATCATCACTTCTAGGTCTACAAGATGGAGGTTCAACTATTGAAATATTTTTCCCCCCATAGATTTATATGTATTATATAACTCTCTAGCTTATATATATATATGCTACTTTTACAATCTTCAACAGTAGGAGTTTCATTATCTTTAATTTCTAAATTTGCATAAATCTTTTCAACCATTCTTTCAACACTTTTTAATTTGTAATTTGGGTTGAAAGTAGGAGCAGTCAAATAGATTTGAGAAATAGGAAAAAAAATATTTTTTTGAATTTTTCAATCATAAAAGCAAGGGAATCTTCAAATCGATCTTTTCCTTTATATTTTGAAAATTCAGATGAAATAGCACAAATATTTCCTAAAACAGAAGAAATAGTTGGATAATATTGACCAGAAGCAGTATTTATTGCTTTATAAAAAAAAGTTAAAAATTCAATAAGTTCTTTTGTATTTTCCCAATCTTCATAGCCAATTCTCAAATTCGGGTCCGCATTATGAATATTAAAAACTAATTGTACCGGCTCTTGATAAATATAAGCAATTTGAAGCAATTCAAATAAAGAATTCCATCTAGTGCATACTTCTTTTGGAACTTTTCTATATTCAAGTCCACATTCTTTACAACGATTTTTAAATTATGTAATTCTAACTTTTATTTTAGCTTTAAAAATCCAATTACAAGCAAGTCAATTTATTCACAAGAAATTCCAAATTGAGAAATACCATCTTTTACTATCAAATTATACACATGTGCGGCACACTTAATATGAAAAGAATAACTATCAATTGGACAAAGTCTACATTTTAAATAATCAATTGCTTTTAAATTATTAAAAGCATTATCTAAAGTGACACTCATTATTTTATCACATATTCCATAAAATTGTAAAATAGAGCTTATTTTTGTTGCTATATAAGAACCGGTTTTAGTTTCTTCAACATGTTTATATCCTAATATTGATTTTTGCTTGTTCCATTCATGGTCAATCCAATGGACAGTAATTGTAAAATAATCATTACCATTAGGACTATGTCCCATATCAGAAGTAATAGATAATCTACCATTATAATAAATAAATAAACAACGAAGAAAATGACAATATTCTTTTTGATATTTAAAAAGATCACTTTTACTTGTACTTCTTGGAATACCTTCATAATCTGAGTTATACAATTCCCGAATATACTGAATAAAAATCAGGATGTGAAGGAAATGAAAAAGGCAAACCACAAACAGCAACCATTTTAGCTAATTCTCTATGATATTTTTTTTATTATATGTGTGGTGCGTGTTTTGGCTAGCCGGGTTAGTCATATTTAATACACTTTGAACCATATTAAAACATTCAACTCCCATATAATTTTCAGGTATGGGTATTCCACTTCTATTAGCCCTTTCTATATCATCTAGGCGAACAAATTCTTTATTACACTTTCTCAAATGTGTTCTTAGTCGTCTCGTTCCCCCTTGTGTACCCGTAGTCACATGTTTCATGGTCAATTTACATTTCGTGCAAGTAACAATAGTTTTTTCCTCATTTTGTACCAAAAATTTTCATACTAAAGATCTTTTAACACGTACAACGGCCTTAGAAAAAGTAGGTAACGAGGGGACTTCATCTTGTTCCGGTAATTCGGTAGCAGGACTAGTAGGAGTAGAGGTCTCATCATCTTCGTCATTTATTTCTACTTCCTCATCTAATTCTTTCTCAAAATTAGTAAAACATTTATTTAAAGTCTCATGATCTACTATATTTTCGGAATTAAATTCAATAGGTCGTGAGTCTCGTGTAAAAGAACTTTCATCAACATGAGTATAATCATTTGTATTAATTCTAAATCGAGGTGCCAAATTTTTAGAACTAGAACTACTTCCTCCTCCTCCCTTATTATTTTTTCTTTCCGACATTGGTCTTTTACCACTATTTCTTTCCAAATTCATGTTCAAGTTTAAAATAATTAAATATTATGAAAAACAAGCAAGATAATATAACAAAATAAAATAAAATAACTTAATTAATAAACAAATAAAAAATTAAAGTTGGAACGAATGTACCGAACGTCTACGTAAAAGTAGACGTATAACCAAAGCCGGAATTGAGAGATGCCAATTGAAGCTTCTGATTTACTTCAAATAAATCTCCGAAATCCGAACTCCAAGTCAATATCACAAAATAATAATTATGAATTTATGAGAGATTGAAAATTAAGAGATTTTATAAGATGTTAATGAAATAGTTTGTGAATTTGTGATTTAAATGAAAAAATATGGGTATATTTATAGTGTCAAGGGGTTAGAGAGGGGTGGGATCTGTTTTGGGCCCCAGCCCAACGGCTATATAACGTTCAACTTTTTTTTTTTTAAAAATAAAAATTAATTGACCGTTGAACTGGATCAACCGGTTCGGTTTCGGACCGAAACCGATTCTTACCGAATTGGATCAATCGGATAAAAAACCGAGTTCCATTTTGGTACCGGTTCAACTGGTACTAGACTTATCGATACGGGAATCGGACTGAACCGGGCTAAAACTGGTCCAATTGCCACCCTTAGTTTTCAAGTTGAGAGCTTAGAACTGAGTTTTTGGAGACATTTTTCCTTAGTTTTGAAGATTTGAAGGTTTCCATTTCTAAGAAATTAGAAGTGGGTGTTGAAGATTTTTCATCTTAGACCTTTGTAAAACTATATCAATTGTATCCAATTGATGGAAACACAACTTGGTAACGATTTTTATCTTTTTATAATGTCTAGCTAAATTCTCCATTCTTCAGGTGTAATTATGTGATTATGGTTGATATAATTGCTGAGTATTGTTAATTGATAGTTTAATTGCTATTTAAAGGTGTTTTTGTTCAATAATTGTGGTTGAATTTAATGGATTGTAGTTGCAAATACAATCTTAACTTCGTGTTTTTGGCTTGCTTGAAAGAGAGGTTTTAGAACCAAAATTACTGAATCGATGGTTTGTGGGTATTGGGTTGTTATGGGTTCAGCTCAAGAGAGTGAACCCTAAACCCTTTTCTACTCATTCAGCTCGAGAGAGTGAATGGACTAAAGCGAAGGTTGTGCTTAATTGTTGCTTATTGGTAAATTGTGAATTTTGTGTGTTAAAATGAGTGAACAGATAAGCTAATATTGGATTTATATGGAGCCTTCTTGACCATAAAAAAATAATCCTCTAGAACCTCCCTTTTTTGGTCCATTTTCAGCCACTAATTGGTCAAGTAGATGATGCACCTGCTTATGTACATCAAGAAGCTCAAAAGGTCAAACTAGGTGATGCACCTACTTGCTTTCACTTGGGCTTAAATATATTGTGCCTTGACAGATTTGGTTGTTGGACTTTAATTTCATTTTCCTTTTATTTAACTTAGTTTGAGCCTCAAGTGAGTTCATTAACATATTCCCAAATTTGATCCATAAACCTTGGCCTTTTTAACTAGATCCATTTAGCTCAAGTAGGTGATGCACCTACTTGGTCCTTTGGATTGGTCAATAAGTCAAGGTAGGCGATGCACCTACTTGTCACCTACTAGTTTAGTTAAGTCAAGCAAGCCGCTCAGTTATTTTATTCTATTTTCTAAATATTAATCCCTTTTGGTTTAACTTAGCACTTACCTTTCAACTCTAAGCTCAATTACCACCTTATTGTCTCGAGTTTAAATACTCCCGTTGGAGTTAACTTACAGTACACATGCTGAAACGTGCAAGCCATCACATCACCTTCCGAAATAGTTTAAACCAATGCTAATCATATATGAAGCATTGGCCCTCACCTATATTATAAGGCCATGTCAAGTATCACAAGAATAGAACAAACATATGCATAATACGGGTTGTTACATCCTTCCCCTCTTAAAACATTTGTTCTCGAATGTTAGCATGGTTATCCAATCCAAACAAGTTCAAGCCTAAGTTAGTACTACTATTAATTACATTGAACATATAGACTTATACTTACTTGTCAACGCCTCAACTCAACATTTTCATCTTTCTCATCGGTCTGGAAGAGATGAGGATACTTCAATTTCATTACTTCTTCCGCTTCCCATGTTACTTTTTCTACTTGTTGGTTCTTCTATAATACTTTTACAGAAGCTACTTCTTTATTTCTTAACTTCTTAATTTGTCGATCCAGAATAACAATGGGTACTACTTCATAAGTGAGATCTCTCGTAACTTGTACATCTTTAATAAGAGTAATACGAGATGGGTCACCTACACATTTTCAAAGCATTGAGACATGAAACATCGGATGAATGGTTGAAAGCTCTTGAGGTAGCTCTAACTCATACACAACTTGGCCAATTCTTCGGATAATCTTATATGGCCCTATATAGCGTGGACTCAACTTTCCCTTTTTACCAAACCTCATTACCCTTTTCATTGGTGACACCTTCAAGAACACCTAATCCTCTATAGAAAATTCTAGTCCTCTCCTTCTAACATCAACATATGATTTATATCGACTTTGAGCTGTTTCTAGCCGTTGTTGTATCACTTTGACTTTTTCCATAGCTTAATAAACAAGATCTGGCCCAAATAAGGCAGTTTCACTTGTTTCGAACCAGCCAATTGGGGATCTACATTTTCTACCATATAAAGCTTCATAAGGTGCCACTTTAATACTTGAATGGTAGCTATTGTTGTATGAAAACTCGATCAACGGAAAATGATCATCCCAACTACCTTTGAAGTCCAATATACAAGCGACCAGCATATCCTCAAGTTTTTGAATTGTACGTTCTGCCTGACCCTCTATTTGAGGGTGAAAGGATGTATTTAAATTCACTTGTGTTCCCAAACTCTTCTGATATGACTTCCAAAAATTTGCAGTGAATTGAGCTCCTCTATTAGATATTATAGAGTTTGGCACTCCATATTGTCAAACTATCTCTTTAATATACAACCTTGCATACTCTTCAGTTGTATAAGTAGTCTTCACTGGCAAGAAGTGCACTACTTTGGTGAGTCTGTCAACTATTACCCATATGGAGTCAAACTTCCGAAATGAGCGTGACAATCTAGTGACAAAATTCATGTTGATCATGTCCCACTTCCAAATTAGAAGTTCTATACGCTGCATATAACCTCCGGGATTTTGGTGCTTTACTTTTACTTGTTGACAATTTGGACATCGAGCCACGAATTTCGCAATGTTCTTCTTCATGTCCCCCCACAAATACATGTATTTCAAGTCATGATACATTTTAGTTGACCTCGTATGGACAAAATATCTTGAATAATGTGCTTCCACTATAATCCTCTTTCTTAATTTATCTACGATAGGTACACACAATCTGTTTTGACACCGAAGTACTCCCTCTTGCGTCATCTCAAATGCCTTTGTCATACATTCTCCTTAAGCTGTAATAGAATAGGATCAGTGTACTGCTTATCTTTCACTTCCACTACTAATGAGGATTATGCCACATATTGCACAATAACCCTTTCGTTTGGAGATTCAAGAAGGCGAACCCCCAAGCTAGCTAGTTGGTATAGATCTTTAGTTATCTCTTGTCTTCCCGTGAATTTCCCATAAGTGCTTGCAATCGTCTTTCGACTTAAAGCATCAACTACAACATTTGCTTTCCCAGGATGATACAAAATATCCATAGCATAATCTTTTAATAACTCAAGCCACCTTCGCTACATCAAATTCAGGTCCTTTTACTTAAAGATATATTGCAAACTCTTGTGATCAGTATATATGTCAACATGAACTCTGTACAAATAGTGGCTCCATATCTTCAAAGAAAACACCACTGCTGCAAGCTCTAGATCATGGGTTGTATAATTTTTCTCATGTGGCCACAACTGCCTTAATGCATAAGCTATTACTTTACCATGTTGTATCAATACATATCCTAGGCCTACTCCCGAAGTATCACAATACATTGCTTACCCTTCCGTTCCTTCTAGAAGTACCAATACATGTGTAGAAGTTAATTTATTCTTCAGCTCTTGGAAGATTTTTTCACATGCGTCACTCCATTGAAACTTGGTTGCTTTGTGTGTTAGTATTGTTAAGGGTAAAACAATGGAAGAGAATCCTTCAACGAACCTTCTGTAATAACCTGCCAATCCAAGAAAACTACAGATCTCCATAGGCGTCATAGGTCTTGGCTAGTTTTTCATGGCTTCTATCTTTTGAGCATCAACATTTATTTCTTCGTCAAATACAATATGACCTAAAAATGCCATAGATTTCAACCAAAACTCACATTTAGAGAACTTCACATACAACTTACGATCACAAAGAATTTGTAAAACCTGCCGCAAATGATTAGCATGGTCCTTTTTCGATCTTGAATACACCAAAATGTCATCTATGAATACTATCACGAACACATCTAGAAATGGCTTGAACACCCTATTCATCAAATCCATAAAGCTGCTAGTGCATTTGTTCGCCCAAATGACATGACTAAAAACTCAAAATGACCATACCGTGTCTGGAAAGCTGTCTTGGGAATATCTTTGTCTTTGACCCTTACTTGGTGATACCCCGACCTCAAGTCGATCTTTGGAAAACACTTAGCACCTTGTAACTGATCAAACAAATCATCACTTCTAGGAAGGGGATATTTGTTCTTCATTGTTACTTTATTCAACTGTCGGTAATCAATGCACATTCTCAACGAGCCATCTTTCTTACGTACAAATAAAACTGGTGCTCCCCATGAAGACATACCAGGCCTTATGAATCCCTTTTCTAACAAGTCCTTTAATTACTTCTTCAACTTTCGTAATTTCGTCGGGGCCATTCTATATAGAGGGATGGATACAGGTTGAGTATCTGGGATTACATCAATACCAAAATCTACTTCTCATTCTAGAGGCAAACTCGGAAGATCTTCAGGAAATACATCGGGAAATTCATTTACCACTGGAATGGATTGAAGGGTTGGTGACTCCACATCTATATTTTTCACCCTCACTAGATGGCATATGTATCATTTGGACATCATATTCTTTGCCTTAAGGTACGAAATAAACTTACCTCTTGGTGCCCCAATATTACCTTTCCATTTAAAGGGCTGCTTCTTTTGGAAGATGGAAACGCACCATCTTAGTTCGATAATCTACCATGGAATAACAAGAAGCTAACCAACCATACCCATCATAACATCAAAATCTACCATTTCTAGCTCAACAAGGCCAGCCAATGTATCACGATCACAAACAGTTACAATGCAATAACGATAAATCCTTCTAGCTATAATAGACTCACCAATCGGTGTAGACACTTAAAATGGCTTCACTAATAATTTTGGAGTTCTTTTGAACTTTCCAGCAATCAATGGAGTAACATATGACAATGTAGACCCTGAAGTGCATATACAATATGTGAAAAGATGGACAATGTACATGTAACCACATCTGGTGAAGCTTCCAAATTTTGTCGATCCCCTAGACCATATGTGCGATTTTGAACTCCACTAGAACTAGCTGCTTCCCTCGCTCTACCACCACGACCTGTAGAGGCATCTGTAGTCCCTTACCTAAAGAAGGTGCTGCTGATGATGATGCAACAACTAATCTAGTAGGTCGTGCCACACCGCCCATACCCCTATGAAGGCAATTTCTCATCATATGACCCGGTGTACCACACCAAAAACAAACATTTGTCCCAAACCGACATGTACCTAAATGATTTCTTCCATATTGTTTACAAGACTGTCGAAGAGGTCTTGATTGGCTCATACTTCCCTCCTCTTGGTACCCCGTTGTTCGTGAACCTTGGCTGTCACCTCGTTAACCAAACTGATTTCCCCTAAAATCTTGAAATCGAGGTGAGGCACTAGCTATAGAGTAGAAAGATGATGGCCTAGACGATCTATTAAAAAATCGAGGCCTAAACTCACCTTGGGATGGTGTAAACTGCCCCATGGATCTAGCCCTCTTAGAATGCCCTGTTTCTGACTCTTGTGTCCTTCTTCTTTGCCTTTAATCCTCCAACTTTTGCGCAAAAGCTTGCATCCTTGCTATATCCATATCTTTATTCAACAAAGCAATGGTACAATCTCTAACAAGATATGAATCCAATTTATCCATATATCGATGAATCTAATCTCTAACAAGCAACGGGCCTCTTGAATCTCCAATGGCAGGTAATGGTCAAGGAATGCCTTTTTGAACTTTTTCCATATAGCTAAAGTTGCATCTGTCCCCCTAGATTGCTTCCAAGCTTCACACCACAATATAGCCACACATTTTAATCTATATGCTCTAGCTTGAGTGCTTCTTTACCACTCACATGCATAACTTCCAAACTGCATTGAATCTGGTCTATAAAGTCTTATGGATCTTCATTAGGATCTGACTCGGTGAATGATTATGGGTCCAAATTAAGGAAATCACGTATCTACATGCCCGCTGCTCTATCTACACCACTAGTACCTGCAACTGGACCTTCTTGCCTTTGGCCATGACCAGTAACTATACGAGTCAATAATTGGACTGTATTCTTTAAATCTTTCTCGCTAACATTAATAGGGGGTTCTTGAGGTGCAGCTTCCCTCCTTAGATCTTTTGGAGATGGAGGGGGTTAGGGAAGTCTATGATAGAAACTCATCTTGAGCCTCACTTTGAACAACTTGATTAGGTGGTGGTTGACTGGTCCCTTCTTGGGCAGCCACATCTACTCGTTTACCTGTACTTTTACTCCTTCTCATAACTGGCATCTTTGCTATAATAAAGCAATTCAGAAGTTAGATATAGCACACGAAAATAGGCAAAATGGGGAGTTGACCTTCTCCGAGGCTCATTTGACCTCAAAAATGGGTCATTTTAACCGCCAAGGCCAACTGGCTCCATAGCTAAGGTCTTAACAGATGTCCATGAAAATTTTTGGCAAAAATAACATCAGAATTCCGAATCACCAAAAAAGATGGTGAACTATAGTACACGAAAATCGGTAAAAAAAGAGGTTTACCTGCTCCGGGGCTCGTTTGACCTTGACAATGAGTCATTTTCACCATCAGGGCCAATTGACTCTATGACTAGGTCTTAACGGACGTCCATGAAAAGATTCGGCAAAAGTAACATCAGAATTTCGGATCACCAAAAATCAATGGATTATAGCACACGAAAATAGGCAAAATGGGGGCTTTACTTGCTCTGGGGATCGTTTGACCTTGAAAATGAGTCGTTTTAGCCCTCAGGGCCAACTGGTTCCATATCTAAGGTCTTAACCGACGTTCATGAAAATTTTTGGCAAAAATGAAGACGAAATTCCTTATCACCAAAGAAGATGGTGAACTATAGCACAAGAAAATCGATAAAATAAGAGATTTACCTGCATCGGGGATCGTTTGACCTTGAAAATAGGCTATTTTGGCCGTCAGGGCCAACTGGCTCCATAGCTAAGGTCTTAACGAACGTCCAAGAAAAATTTCAGCAAAAATGACATGGGAATTTCGGATTAGAAAAAGATGGTGAACTATGGAATACAAAAATCGGTAAAATGGGGGGTTTACCTACTTCAGGGTTTGTTTGACCTTGAAAATGGGTCGTTTTGGTCGTCAGGGTCAATTGTCTCCATAGCTAAGGTCTTAACAAATGTCCATGATAAATTTCAGCAAAAATGACGTCGGAATTTTGGATCAACAAAAAAATAGTGAACTATAGCACACGAAAATCTGTAAAAAGGGGGATTTACCTGCTTCGGGGATCGTTTGACCTTGAAAATGAGTCGTTTATACCGTAAGGGCCAACTGGCTCCAAAGCTAAGGTCTTAACGGAAGTCCATGAAATTTTTTGGCAAAAATGACGTTGGAATTCTTGATCACCAAAAAATATGGTGAACTATAGCACACGAAAATAGATAAAATGGGGAGAGAGGGGTTTACCTGCTTTGGAGCTCATTTGACCTTGAAAATGGGCCATATTTGTCGTCAGGCCAACTAGCTCCATAGCTAAGATCTTAACGAAAGTCCATGAAAAATTTCGGCAAAAATGACATCAGAATTCTGGATCACCAATAAAGATGGTGAACTATAGCACATGAAAATCGGTTAAATGGGGAATTTACCTTCTTCGGGGATCGTTTTACCTTGAAAATGGGCCGTTTTGGTCATCAGGGACAACTGTCTCCATAGCTAAGGTCTTAACGGACGTCGATGAAAATTTTTGGCAAAAATGACGCGGAATTTCAAATCACCAAAAAAGATGGTGAACTATATAGCACACGAAAATCGATAAAATGGAGTGTTTACCTGCTCTGGGCTCATTTGACCTTGAAAATATTCTGTTAACTGGCTCCATAGCTAAGGTCTTAACGGACGTCCATGAAAAATCTTTGACAAAATAGACGTCGGAATTTCAGATCACCAAATAAATTGGTGAACTTATAGCACACGAAAATCAACAAAATGGGAGGTTTACCTGATTCGAGGCTCGTTTGACTTTGAAAATGGGCCGTTTTGGCTGTTAAGGCTAACTGGGTCCATTGCTAAGGTCTTAACGGACGTCCATTAAGATTTCGGCCAAAAACACATCAGAATTTCAGATCACCAAAAATCCATGAACTATAGCAAACGAAAATCGACAAAATGAGGGATTACCTGCCCTAAGTTCATTTGAACTTGAAAATGGGCCAATTTGTCGGTTAGGACCAACTGACTCCATTGCTAAGGTCTTAACGGACGTCCATGAAAATTTTCGGCCAGAAACACATTGAAATTCCGAATCACCAAAAATCCATAGACTATTGCACACGAAAATTGGCAAAACGGGTATTTACCTGCTCTAGGGCTCGTTTGAACTTGAAAATGAATTGATTTGCCAATCGGGACCAAGTCATATCACCAAAATATTCATTACCAACCCCACTTCCATTACTACTACTAGGGCTGGACATTCGATTGGTTCGGTTCGGTTTGTAAATTTCGGTTTGGTTTTTCAATTTTCAGTTGGTAAAAATGTGAAACCGAACCAAACCAAAATAAATTCGGTTTGGTTCGGTTATCACAACTTTGGTTCGATTTATTTTGATTCGGTTTTCGGTTTAACCAAATTGAATAAATAATGTTTTGAAAATTCCAAAAGCTCGCAGCCTCACACTAGCGAAGTATGCACTGCAGCAGTCGGCAACACAACTGCATTCTCTAGTCTTTACTTTGTTAAAGACTCGAATTAATTGAATAATCTATGCCAACTATTGGATCCACTAAATGACTATAAAACCTCTAATACAAATGTTGATGGTCTAGATCCCTTGGTTGCCAAAGAGGCAGTTGCAGACTTGCAGATAAAGTGAAGTCAATGGAACAATATGCTTTTAACATCCATTAATAAGATAAGTGATAACTCTAGCAGCTGCTACAATGGCTGGCATTGCAGCCTACCAGTAACTTCTATACAACATTCAACTTCTACAATAATCAACATTCAACAATACTCTCAAGGCTCCAAGCCTCCAACAATTTGTGCCATATATTTTAGCTTTGCCTTCAAATTTCAATAAGCTTTTAAATCTTGACAAAGTTGACTGATGAGTGATGAGAGAGTGAGAAGACTGAAGTCGAGGAAAACTGAGAGTGAGAAGACACAAGTGTTGCACCCTAGCTTCAAAGTTGCAACAGTACAATTTTTGTGGCTTGCGAATCTGCGAGATGCGACACAGCGTGGTTAAGGACTTGAGATCGAGTGTGAACTGGAGGTCGACGAGGAGTGTGGACTGTGGTCGTTAACTGCCTCTCGTTAGTGCGTCACAAAAAGTTGAGTGATCCATTTATGTGGGATTCACTGATTTGGGAATTGGGGGATTGCCATTAGGGATTTGTCATTTTACTGAAGTGAGGAGGGCTGGAGGGTAGGCCAATTGATTTGGGCCAACCAAATTGGGCCATAAGCCCATAATACGTACATAAATGAAGAAGGCAACCTATAATCTATATAATATGTATATAATAATTTTGGTTTTTCGGTTAAACTGATTTTAAATAGCTAAAAACTGAAAAACAGATCGAAAAACTGAATTTTTAGAATTCAAAACCGAAACCGACAGAAAAAAACGAAAAATCGAAACCGAAATTAAAAAAAAATTGGTTCGGTCGATTTTTTCTATTTGAACCATATTATGTCCAGGCCTAACTACTGCAGACTATACATAATCAATTAGATTGGATAGATATATCCCTCAACATAGATCATCGAAAAGATCTCAAAAACCCAACACTATTAGGATAATAAGTAAAGATACCAAACAAAAGGAATAGTTAAATATTTACATATTTTCCTACTTAAACATTTTCCTTTGGTCCAAACACACTCATAGTATATATTTCTAGTAATTTGTTTATCTTATCAAATGGTAATAAACTAATAATAACCATAGAAAAAATATAATAGATGTAACAATATAGTATTTACTAACAACCAAAAAGTTGGACAAAAGAACTAATTAACATTAGCATATGTTGATTCAAATAATTAGCTAATCCTTTGATAGCCAATTAGTCAGCAATTCAACACGTTAATAATCATATCTAATATGAGAACAAAAAGTCAAAACACAAACAAAAGAAAATGAAGATTAACACACTAACACATTTTGGGTTACATGCAAAAATATTTGAAGAACAGTTCGATGGTTGACTTCTCCAACATATTGGCATGGCGAATCCAAGTCGGTATTCCTAGTTGTGCACGGTGGCCTGAGGTGCCGGATGTGGTGGCTGGCCCGCCGGAGGTTTACATTGGTAACATTTTGCAAAAAGGCCAAATGTATCAACTTGTTTGATGAAATTGCTCATACTGGCCCATCCACCAAACCCAAACCCAACAACCAAAATCCAGCCTACTATAAAAATGTTAATAACATACATGATAGTCCAGCTTGGCATGAAGGATGGTGGCTTTTCTGCTGCATTCTGCAAATTTTATTCAAATAAAGTGAGTAGGTTTAATTTTATATACTAACAATATAAAAAATATTTATACAATAATATTTCTTAAAAGAGGGACAAATATTTTATAGACTAATGGATTGGTCACAGGATAGAAATGAAAATGGATAATTTGTTTAAGGTATATCAAATTAAATTTAATATATAAAATAAATAAATTTTCATTGTGAAAATCAATTACTCTATCTTTTAGATGATTTGATATTAAAAACACGTGAGGGCTGTATTTGTTTTACAAGTAAGAATTTGGGTTGACAGTTGTGTGAGATACAAATAATTCTCTTCCTAATTCAATAACATGACACAATATATATGTCAAGACAAATAAAAGATTCTTTGTTACAAGGGGATCTAAAAGGAATTGTAAACATGGTCAAACCTCTATATAACAACATCGTTAGTTTGGATAGGTGTTGGTTGATATAGCAAAATGATGTTATACGTAACATAAAAGATCGATTCCACTAGATTATTGTTATAGAAAGATCTGACGACTGTATATATGCAAATAAAGTATAATCGAGTAAATTTTTGGAAGGTGCATAGAAATAAATGCATTACCTGTCGAGCAGAAGTTGTTCTATAAGTGAGCATATGAGCAAGAGCTGGAATGATGTAGACAGTGAAACTAACCAAAAGAGCCCCAACAGCAGAGTTAATAGGCCCAAAGAATGGGAATATAATAGCCAAAAACCATATGGGTATCACCACAGGCAACCTAACAAGTGCCCTTAAGCATATGCTTTTAGTGTCATGCATCCCTATAACCTTCTCCCACACAAAGTACAACGGCGTACACGCGAATCCAAACGTGATAAACTGGTGTATTAGCATCAATATAACTGCAGCATCGCGCCATCTGTCTTTTGGAAGAAGTGAAAATGCGTTACTATGGTTAAGAAGTTGATCTCCGAATGCCCAGTAGACTGCTGAAGCTGATGGAATAGTTAGGGTGAAAACGTAGAGTGTGGCTATAAGGTAAATGCACTTGAACTTCTGGGGTTTCCACATTGCATGCATAATTTCCCTGTAATAAGTCCTAATATTAAAATATGGACACCGGCGACTCAATAGAATGGGCTGACATCTAGCTTCTTAAGATAAGAAGTAATTATTTCTATATAATCAGGCTTTAGAATGAATATTTATTTATTTTTTCAATTTAAAGCTCAAATACTTTTTTCAAGGCATGAAAATTGAAAGTGTTGTATTCATTGACTTGGCCACTTGGGGGTAAAGTAGCCACTGAAGATGGAATAAAATGATATGTTCTCTTAGGAATTATTTAAAGTGATTGCAAGTACGTTGAAGAATATTGGCATTGGATTCTTCTGCACTATAACTCTAAGTTGTCTCGTATGAATTTAACATATATTGATATTGACTAGAAACTACAACAAAAAAAACAATTTTGCAGCAATTATTTAACGACAATAATAATATAATAATAATAATAATAATAATAATATAATATGGGTTTTAAACCAACACACTATATAAATGTCGTTACCGGGTTTAGCGACTCTGGAATGGATACAATTGTATTAACTCAATTGTCGATAAATATTTTTACGACAATAAATATTTCCCCTAAAGGAAAATCTATTGCCACTAAATGTCTCTTTTGTTGAAGTATACACTACTACGTATTTTATAAATTAGTCGACTAAAGTGTTTAAGGCCATAATTATCCCTACTTTTTATGTTAATCATATAGTATACATGCTTATTCTATAAAAAAAACATTCATTTACAAATGAGTAAAAAATAAATGAGAGCTTACACAGTAACAGCATGTCCACCAAAGGTGTAAAGAATGTTGGTGGCACCAGTGAAATACAGCACAAGCTTTGCTGGAGCAGTGTGTTGTACATTTTCAACCTATAATGACACATAATAAATGACCCCTCCATCATCATTTATAAAAATTGCAAAAATAAATTTGAATGTATAATAGAGTAATAAATGATGGATGATATTATTTAGGAAATAATTATATTAATTACTATTTACCTGGCCATGAATGACAGCAGCAATAGTTAAGTACCATGCTGTATAAGTGGTCATCCCAAGGCCAAGAAAAGACCAAATCCTATAGTTATGGAAAGAAGGAATGAAAACTGTGGTGGCACAACAAGCTCCAAATATGTATGTCCATGTCCTCTTGTCTAAATGGTCATTGATGTAATATATGTTACTGTTCCAAATAAAAAAAATCCATCAAATTAATAATCAAGATCAAGTGATCACAATTAACTCACAATTTTTGGCACAATTGCTTCCCAATTGCACTAAGCTCCGGCTAGTCGCTACGCACAACAAAGGCAAAGCAAAGGTTCCATTCAAATTTTCTTCGACGAAAAATTATATTATTTATACATGGCTAAAATTATTTTTTATGTACATATAATAAATGTTAAACCCCTTTCAATTAATTTGTGTGGCTACTTATTCATATTGTGAAGCTCAGAGTGAAATCCTAACATTCACTGATGTGCGACATTCGTCTATTTTCAAAATTATTCATGAAATGGCCCACAAGGGTCTATGGTAAACAAATTAATTCTAAATTAACACAAAGGAAGGTTTTCACACATTAAATTTGTAATCTCCTTATCACATAGCAACAACTCTACCAGTTACCCCTCATATAGCTTGGACCTTAGCTTAAGTCAATTTGCACATACATTATCAACTATTACTTCATAACTCTCACTAGTATATATATCTATTGAAGTAATTAGACAAATGTAAAGAGTAAGTTTTTAACAATACCAGCTAACTCTCACTATTATATGTGTCTCTTTTAAGTAAATTAGACATATGTGAAGAGTATTATTTTTAATTAAGAAGTATTTAAACTACGGTTTAAATGAAGAAGGGAGTAATGGGTCCGTACCTTGCGCAAGCAATTAGTTGTATAACAGATCCAAACAGAAGGAACGTACAGTTGAAGGCAAGGCCTGTTGCTTTCCAGTAAGGACCCAATAGTCCATCAAGCACTTCAAACCACTACCAGTTGAAAACAAAAAAAGTCAGATACATCGTAAACATTAATAAATCTATTTGCAAGTCTTAAGATTCTGAAAAAGTACTATTTTTTAAAAAAATAATGAAAATATTAAAAGTTGAACTATGTGGCGGTTCGGTAGAACTAACAGTGGCGAAGCCAAAAATTTTCAAGAGTTAATATATACCTATAAAAAATGATCATCAACCTAGACATATACTAGAATAATTTTTTGATAAAGGATGTACTCATGTTTACTATAATATACTACTAAAATTCAACTTTTTGTCGTTCTGATTGGTATACCTGAATGACATGATTTTTGAAGTTGACACCTTCTTTCTCTTTTCTGCTTCTGTACTCTATGTAGAGAACACTGATGAGGTATGCAGTCCAGCTCCCAACAAGACCATAGAACACTTGAAACACTATGCCAGATACCATACCAAGTTGAGAAAATGAATATGGCAGTGTTAACAGCACCTGAGCAACCTGTTAAAATAAATGAATTAGAAAATACGGTACAAAATATGACAGAGCAACCACACAACAATATATCCGGTGTAATCCCACGAAATGGGTACGCGGAAATTACCACAACTCGAAGATAGAAAGGTTGTTTCCAAAAGCAATACAAAATATGATCTATTAAAAGAAAAAAAAATGTAGTAAAAGATTTAAAAGTACTTGATTAGAAGCACAGCTGAACCAAGCATCCCAAACAGAGCCACCATGCCAGAGGAGGCTTTTGACGCTGAAAATAGACCGATCTTCTTCACCTAATTTCTCAACTTCCTCCCCATCACGATCAGTTCCATTGAAGTTTGAAACAATAGCTTCCTCTGCTTGCTTCTCAGCATACATTCTAATTTTAAAGAGAAGAGGTCTAAATTTCAGCAGATCTGCAAAAACACACAAAAACACACAAATGAGACCAAAAAAAAAATACACCAGCCCCAACACTGAAGATTCTTCCCCAAACCCAAAAAAAAAACTAATTTCCAAGAATTTCCCAGATCCCAAAATTTTTACTTGAAATACCTTGATTTTGAGATATCTCTTTCTTGAAACTCAGATATATCTCTGTTGAAGCAAAAAAAACTCCTCTGCTATTATTCTGTATGTTTTGTGTCCTCAAAGTGAAAACAAAAAACAGAGCACTACTGAAAAACAGAGCAAGAGAGAAAGAAGAAGAAAAAAACCCACTAGTGAAGCAGAGATAACAAAACAAGTTTTGAAGATTGCTCCATTTCAAGAATATGACAGATACTATAAATGTAGCTGAATAATAATTGCAGCAACAAAATAAATATTATTTCTGAAACTACAACTAATTGCGAAGTCGACTTAAATGCAGTTGATTTTATATTTATACTCAGAGAAGATACGGATATTAACAGGGCGGCAAGGGCACGGCCGAATCAGAAAGACGGCGAAAAAGACCTTAAAAACAGCAAAAAAAGGACTCAGAGATTATCTATTAGTAGTGCACAGACTAGAAAGTAGACGTAGAAGTAGAAACAGAGCAAGAAAAAGTCACTTTTCAGTAGTAGTATTTTCAAGTAAACGTATTTATAATCAACAACAGCTAGTTAGCTAGCTAGATTTCGCCCTAAAAAAAATTAGAGAATCTTCGGGTGAGCATTTTGTGAGGAATTATAATTTTTGTTACTATTTTTATTCTTGGGGCAAACACTTTTGAAAAGCTATTAAGATGGATCAATTTTGGATTATTGAACGTATATCTTTCAAACCAATTAAGTCATATCGATGGAAAGTTTCTTTGAATATTTTTAAAAGTTGATTTTTGATAGAAATTTGACTTCCACTGATAAAATTTTAAGAATTCAAGTGCAATACATATTTAAATACAATTTCAAAAATTTAATACTCAAAATCTCATCTTCAAAATATATAATCGAATAAAAGCTACTATGTATGTGTTTATAATAATCCCTCTCATCTTTTAATTTGTGTGTCTTTTTTTGATTAATCTATTTTGAAATATTCTTTTTAAATTTGAGTATATTTTAAATTTTAATATTTCATGTGATATATTTAAAATTATAAGATTAAAAAAGATATTTTGATACATTATATTTTTCGATCTCAAAATATTTGTTATATTCTTTATTTACACCACTCTTAATAAAATTTAAAAGATAGATTGACTATTTAATTTTTACCTTAATTATCTTTAACATATAATCTCTTTTCAGGGGTGTATGCCTATTTTTGTATAGTAAAATTTTACAAGTAACCTAATTGCGTAAAGCTTTACCCAACTTGGGTTATAGTATTTAAACTCCGTTTTTTTTATAGGCCGTTAACATTATAAACGCTCCTAATTACGGCCACATATTTTAATGAAAACTTAATAAATATATTATGGAAAAATAATACTTATATACTATATCACTCTATGTTTGACTATAATTTTATTTGCATGCGGAATGCTTTCGTAAAAATTACAAAAGAGTATTTCAATTTAAAAATAATTGTTCTCTTAATTTCAGCTAAAGATATTATGTGCTAGATCTGTAAATTTTTATTCAATATAGCGTGAAAACGTTCCAAATTAGCCACTTGACGGTGGATTTTACTTTTAATAACAATCTAATTTCTCTCAACCTATCCAATTATTTTTGCGTCTTATTTGTAATTAGTTTATTTAAAATATTACATTTTATAACTACTATTAATTTTTGACATTTTACATTACATAATCAAAATCTCATGATTTAAAAGATATTTTGACATATTAACACTATCTTTAATTTATTTTCATAATTTCAAAAGTTTTTCTTGATTAACTTTGTTCTCTGTCATTAAGACACAATTAAACGGAGGGGGTAGACTTGTGTAAGTTTGTTAAGTGTGTTTCATTTTTAAAATGATTATATTAAAGTTTTACTGTAATTAAGATAGAGACAAAAAGAATATCCCTTACTTATATTGATTCTGTGAGAATTTAATACATTTACCTAATTCCTGGCATATATTGGCCTTCTTTTTATTTTTTCTTTAAAAAAATTTAGAGGAGATAGGACAGAGAATCATAAAAATAGGATTACGTTTTCTTTGAATGATGTATAATTGTTTTACCGTTATGAAAAATTTGGAGAATTGATTTTGTAGGTAATTTATCATTATTATTTTTGTTTTATGTTCTTTTTATTAAAAAATATATTTTTATATATAAAAAGTTAAAATGTCTAATATTTTTAATTCATTTTGTAAGTGCCTAATAAATCTTAATTTCTTCAAGAATTCTTACAAGAAAAATTAACATTACTTGAGATGATCTCAGAATAAGAAATGTGTGTAACTATAGGAATGCTCACTGTGATGGAATCAATTCGGTTTACAACGGATGCCAATGACGATAACTTGACTAATACAAATTAGCTTTCTAATATCATCCAACTTTGGTTAGTAATATATGAAGTCAGTCAAATATAGGAAGATTATTCAAATCTTATAAGGAGCTTACGATTTAATTCATTCACTAATGTGAGACATTTCATTCATTATTACCACTAGGCTCGTTTCACCCTCGGATCCGTATGTATATTCTTTATCCGGAAATTTACTGTTTCAGTCCCGTTGCGCACATTCATGTATCAGAGATATTTCCACCCCTATAGTTATTTTCCAATTTTCTATCTGGTCTGACTTTGATGCTATTTCAAATTAGATTTTGAATCTAACTCACTCTAAAAGTTATTTGAAAGAAAAAAGTGTTATCCAAAACTTATAAGAAGATCAGTATTTCATTCATTCCGAGCTTAATGTCAATCAAAGTCTTAATGTGGGGATATTCCATGTATAAAAAAGTTCAAATTTATTATCCTTCCACATTAGACCAAGGCTTAAAATTTCCTTCGTCATACTTTAAATAAAATTTACTCTTCTTTATCTTTTAAAACTCATCTTTTTGTTAAAACTTAAAATAATGTGCCACACAGTTGCCAATCACAGAATAATATTCGAAATTTTGCAATCTTTTTCTAGCGTTCATATTGTTTTCAAAACCTTTTCTCCTACTGTTATCATCATCATCATTATTATTATTATTATTATTATTATTATTATTATTATTATTATTATTATTATTATTTTCCCATGCATTAATAATGTAATGAGCATTCCAATTACATGTTGATTGTTGACTAATAAAGTGAAATCAAGGACTGATGAGGTGTAACCAACAAATTAGAAAGACTTTTAGTCAATCCTGATTATTAATTTCTCTTCACTTTTATCATGTTGATGTTTTTTTCTTTGTTATTTTAAAAATTATTATTATTGCTAATATAATGTTAGTGGAAGAACTAATGATTAAGGAATGGATTATTTAGGGAACGAGAGATCAAAATTAAGCAACATGTTGGGTTGTTGACATTCACATGGGTCCAACTATTACTTCTTAATTGCCATTCCACCCATTCTTTCCTACGTAAATTATTTGAAACACTCTTAAATTCAGCGTGAACTATTAATTTTATTTTTAAATTATTGATAGTTTTAAAAATATTTTTTTATTTGACTAATTAAACTTAAAACACCCTTGATAGTTTTGTAACATGAGTTAAATACACCCTAAATTCTTGTCAAGTTTAGGAATGTTTTCAACATCTCTCGATTTTTATGAAGACCTCTGTGCTCCTACAAAAGTTTGAGACCACTTTCTATATTATGTGACAGATCGGATGTGTATCAAATTTAGTTGTCAAGTATAGAGTTGTTTTTAAAGCTGTCATTAGTTCAAAGCAGGGGCACATGCAGCATATGCTCACCGAAAAATATTACTATTTAGACATGGTTAAAATTATTTTTTAGGTATATTAATTAGATGTCGAACCCCCTTCCACAAGTTCATGTGTTTACTTCTCAGATTTTGAATCCCCTTATTAAAAATTCTAGCTCCGCCATTGGTTCAAAGACGAAATTAATAATTTACATCAAGTTCACATGTATTTCAATACTTCTCATATTCTTTCACTATTTATCAAAGGATTTTGAAATTAATACTCTTGAGTTTTTTACTTAAATAAGAGCTAATGTTAAAGGTTCATATTTTATGGAATTTAATATTTCTCGAAAAAAAAAAAGTCCACGTTCAGAGAAATCAATCTAGCAAACTGACCATTTTCAAAAAGACAAATGTGAACAGATTCAAATCAAGACACCTAATTAAGATTAAAGCTATATAAATAAATAAAAAACTCATAATTGCACACCAAAAAATCTGCCATAAGAAGAAGAGCAAACAAATAAACACAAGAATACGAGTAATTCATTTTAGGGAAGGAAAGAGATATCAAAATTGAATAAACTACTGAAATTTTGTACTTTTCTATTTTAATTTGTTTGTATTACTTTTTTTTTAGTCTGTTCTGATTTGCTTTTGGACAATTCTTTAATTTTAATTTTTCATATGATATGTTTAAAACTATAAAATTAAAGGATATTTCATACATTGTACGTATCTTTATCTTAAGACCATAAATTTCTAAAAAAATATTTTTTTTTAAATTTTATGTCAAGTAAAAATCAGATAAATAAATTGAAGGAAATGTAATTTTAGGAAAAAGTATATACTAAGAACACAAATCTTGTGAGAGATGTAATTGAAAAGATTAGCAAAATTACTATTCCCTCGGTCAAAATTGATATTACTCACTTTTTTTTTTAATCCGTACAAAAAAGAATGATATATTTTATATTTAATAATTATTTAACTTTACAATACCTATTTTATCTTTAATGAAATATTATAGTCACACAAATATTTAACTTATTTTAGACCACAAATTTTAAAAATTTACCTTTTTTTAAACTCTATATCAAGTTGAACCATATCACATAACTTAAGAAAGAGAAAATACAAAATTGGTTTAAGGAAATATATTGTTTTCCAAGAGCGATTTACAAAGTAAACTGAAATTAAACAAATCTCACAACGAAAGAAAATCTCCATGATTTGACTTAGAGACGTGATGAGCAGAAAATTATGAAAGCTTATTCAAGAAGGAAATCAGAGCTTTTTTTTATTGAATAAAGGGAAAAAGAAAAAAAATACCTCTAAACTATGGTTAATGGTATATAAATACTCTCCGTCATATTTTTCATTCATCAGTACCCTACCGTTCAAAAATTAGTGCACAATTGTCCCTCCCACTAACGGAAGAGTTATTTGGTATACGTGGCGCAATCCTATGATTCAACCCAATTTGATTAATTATTTAACCTAAAATTTAAATATCCGCCCATTACCCATTTTAACCCACCTAATTTACCCATTACCCACACAAATAAACTATCTAAAAACCTCAAGGAAAAGCCCCATTACCCGTTTGCATGATTTTATTTGAAGATTTTTGTTAGTAGTTCACATGATTTTGCTGAGGAAATTGTTTGTCATGTTTAGTATGCGTTTTTTGAGGATTTTTTTTGCCTGAGCTTGTGTTTTGCGGCAACTTGAAAATTACTTGTAAATCATGTGAAAGATTGAAATAGGTGAGTTGTTTTTCGAAGTAAATTCAATTAACTTTAGCTGATAATTGATTAATTAATTTTCTTTGCAGTAATTTTATTGTGTGAAAGTTTGATTTGTTAATTATAATTTGCGCTTTACCTAATTTGTTGAAAATCAAAGAGGAAGCGTAGATCTATGAAGAAATTATTATCTCCTGTATTCAGGTTAGTCAAAAGTACAGAAACAGAAAAAAGATGAAATTGACAAAATAATTTTTTTAATCTGAGTCCACAGAAATCACTGTGTTTCCTTAAGAAATTTAATCCCCTCACTGTATCCGAGGGTTGCAGATTAATTCCTCCCAAGATAAAACGGATTAACTTTGTTAAAGAAGTAGCGGTACCTCAAACTTCAATAACTTCGGCGAACGCAAGAACGATAACAAGAGCACACAAAGACTCGGTCGATCGACAATTTTATTTATGTAAGAAAATGTATGCGAGAAAGGAAAAATTTCGGTGTTTGAAAAACGAAAAGATCTCTTATTTATAGCCATTTTTTAAAGAAGAAATGCGTACGTTCGGAAAATACATTCGGACCGTTTTTTCCAGAACATTGTGTCCTTTGGGAAAAATAACGACTTTTCGGAAAGATTACCGTTTGGGAAAAGTAACGACTTTTTGGAAGGATTACCGTTACACTTGAATTTCAAATAAATTCAGTTGCGCCAAATTAATTCTTGTTATTTAATTAACATTCTGAATTAATTTATAAAAGAAAGGAAATGATTTAATAAGATTGATTAAATAAATTTTGTCCAAAAATATTATCAATCAATTGCCGATGCCGAAGCCGAGCGAGTGACGACGACGGCGCGAGGGGGCACCTTCTTTTTAACCCTTTAAGAAGTAAAGGAAGTGTTTCCTAATATAAGAACAACAATTTCCTTTCTTCTATCGATATGGTAAAAATAACCTTTCATTTGCACTTTTGCAATGATGACAATGATGACATTTCATTTTCTCTCCAAAATTGGTTCCCCCACTTTCATTGGTTCTTCCATTTTTTATTTTCTTTTTTTTATTTCCCATTCACACCTTGCTAAAACCCAACAGAAATTAAGATCTCTAGTTTTTCAGTCGAATACATCTCTAATTTATTCTCAGAAGTTGTATATGTGCTATGAATTTTAGGTGTTTCTGCGAATTGATCTTCTCAAAATAAATGATTTTCGCTTTGATTTCTGATTTTGCTGGCTGCTTCTTCGTCTGTCTCAACGAAAAGGTCAAAAAGCACTCGCACACGTATCTCCGCCTCTCGATTCCTTTTATCATTTGTTCAGATCTGTAAAAATTTTCTTCACATAATTCGTATAAAATTTATAATTAGGGGAGTAATCACTCTAGATCTGCTGAAATTTTATATGAGCTCTTACCTAAAACTTCTTATTTTTTTCCTGAAACACACGTTGTTCTTCAATTAAATCTTACTACCAAACTAGAGAGAAGATGAATCACTGTGCAATTCAACAAGGTGCTTTCGCCACCTGTGAAGACATGTGAGCTCTGTTTCTTCAATTTCTGATAAAAAGAACGCTATCGTTTTTATTTGTGTGGGTTAAATGGGTAATGGACGGGTTAAATGGATAATGGGCGGGTATTAAAATTTTGGATTAAATAATTGATCAAATTGGGTTGAGTCGTAGGCTTGCGCCACGTGTATCAAATAACTATTCCGTTAGTGGGAGGGGCAAATGTGCACTGATTTTTGGACAACAGGGGCACTGATGAACAAAAAGTATGACGGAGGGTATATATATACCATTAACGATAGTTCGAAAATAAATTTGTCCTTTTTTCCTTGAATAAATAGTAATATCTACTTGCTCGAAAATATATTAATTATCATATTTTATTTTTAGAAAGTTAAATTATACCAACATTATTAATAATAATTTTAATTTATTTTTAAAAAGTATAAATATCCGATAATATTGTATGACTCGAATAAATTCTGAATTAATTATTGGAGTCCAAACTCAACCGCTAAGAACTAAGAGAGAAGAATCATGTATCACTACAGATTTTCTTGTCTTTCTTATAAAGCAGTGTTGGTCATCTCTATTCTCTTTGAGATATCTATTTGTATAGAATTATTCCGAAAAGAATAGATAAAGTTAAAAACTTTTTATAGTATAGTTCCATAATATAATTGAGAAAGCTAAGAATAATATCAGAACTTGAGATTAAAATTGATTATGACAAATGACAAAACATGTAAAGTTATTCGGATAAGTGCTAGCTAAGGAGGAACTCGTGCTGGTTTTGGATTTTGGATCCCATTAAATTGGACGCATTTCACATCATCTTAATTTATATTAGTAACAACGTTTTTTCTAAAAAAATAAATTAAAAAATATGAATATTTTTCTATAATTAATAGTACTAAATTTTAAATTTCTCATTTTACTTTTAATAATATATATATATATATATATATATATATATATATGGAATATTTATTGATTGTTTAAATAACAAATTGGGTGGTTTAATTCTTATTGAATTACTATATGGATCAATCATATATTTCCACATGGCTAGTTATGAAGCTAAACCTAATCAACATTTAATTTTAGGGATATTTTTAAGTCAAAAGATAATTTGAGGGTATGTTTTGTTCAATGAGGGGAAAAAAGATATTTGTGAGCCAAATTCAATATATTAGGAGCATTGTCGGTATTTTTACGATAATAAGTTAACAATTACTCCCTCAGTTCATTTTTACTCGTTACATTTTGACTTGGCATATCCATTAAGAAAATGATTATTTAATTGATATAGGTATTTTACCAAACTATGTCTATTAAATGATGTTTAGTATTAAGTCTTGAAATATAATTTGAAGAAAAAGTATTTAATGCTTAGGATAAACATGAAAAAATATTATTGACTTTTCTTGATATGTCAAAAGTGACAAGTAAAAATAAAAATCTATTTTAAGAAAAAGTGACAAGTAAAACTGAAAATGATTATTTAATTTATATAGATATTTTACCAAACTATGCCTATTAAATGATGTTTAGTATTAAGTCTTGAAAAATAATTTGCAGAAAAAGTACTTAATGCTGAAGGTAAACATGAAAAAATATTATTAGTTTTTCTTGATATGTCAAAAATAACAAGTAAAAATAAAAATTTATTTTAGAAAAAAATGACAAGTAAAACTGAACGAAGGAAGTAAAAAAATAGCGTTGAACTTTTATAATAAATTCTTAAAAGAATAATAATAGTGTTGGAGTTACAAGATACATTTCAATATTAAAATATTTAAAACATATTAATAGGCATAAAGTGGGAAAATGATTATTTATTCTCCAAAAAAGGGGTCAAATATACTACTATTAAAGATGATTTAAATATATTTCTTGTCATCAAATGTTTACTTTCATTAAACTTTTTGATCTAAATATACTTTTTCTCATTATATTTAACACAAATTTACCCTTAATTTTGACGAAAAGACACGTGGTGTCAAGCTAACATTAAATGACTCAACCCCATTAACCAACTACGAGCCAAGAAGATCTAGGAGAATAAACTTTACAGAAGTTAACTGTATCAACAACTTTCTTGATAACAGTAAGTGCAATTGAGATATCATCTATTTTTATAAAATATAAGGCAAACCAAACAAGAAGAAAAAGATAAGATTAAGTCTAATTATGGTGAACAAAATTGATCTCTTGTATTTATGAAAACAAAAGATTTTGTAATCATTTACTATCATTGTAAAAGATTGGTCGTACAGCAGCCTTAAAATCCTCATAAAACCTTTGCTCTGAGAACATGGAGGCTCGTTTCCTTGCAGCAGCAGCCATCTCCAACCTCTCAGTTTCTGGCATCTTAATGACTTCAATGATGGCTTCAGCAAATTCCTCTACGCTCTCGGCAAGAAATCCAGTCTGCTTTCCATCTTCTGGTAACACAATATCCATCCTTGGACCAGCTGAATTATGAGCTGAACGAAACCAACAAACTTTGGAAGTTAAAATGATCAGCTAACATATATTTCCACCAAGTCCCTAACTGATCCTCGTATTAGTTACATTTGTAACAAGCTCGTTACATATGACTTATGTGCACCAACTTGAGGGTGTGTTTTAGAATATTATGTATATAGTGTCCCACATGGAAGAAGATTATTATGTACTATGTAAAATATAACTATAAATAGGACTTACTGTAATAATGTAGATATACATCTTAATAATATTTTCCCGTGTTTTTTCACAGAAGTCAAATACATGGCGAAGGAGAAACAACACAACATGACTAACCAATTGGTATAGCGCCAGCAGCCATGTATTCCACTACACTTATGCCGAAGTGCTCATCTGTCATGGAATGGATTCCAGCTACAGCACCACCCAGAAGCCTGACCAAATCACTGCATCAACAATAGATTAAAAATGAGAATAAAGCTTTTATTAAACACACAGAGGGGTAACAAAGATATCCAATCAAGTCTAGTTAGCTTTTTACAACCATGCATAATATTACTTCTCTCTGTTGTTGTTGTTGTTGTTCTGTGTATTACAATGACCTGAATATCCAGCCAGTTTTTAAATTTTTTAAATTAGTTTTTCTTTTGGGAGGAGGTAACCAACGCAAAAAGTCCGTCCCAGATGGAACTCTTGCCTTGACAAATAACTTCAAGCAATGAAAGAAAAGTCTGGTTCAGACAGTTTAACAAAATCACGCCTTGGAGTTCAAGAATTTCAGACTACCAAAATGGAGTTGTACTACTAACCTGTACAAGACATTCTTGTGGAACTCAACATGATCATCCACATTCAATTTAATAGCTAGATCCTTCAAATTTTGCAACCTTTTCTCATCCGCTTCATTCCTACAACTACCCACTAGTTGGATTTTCGGCCTTGGCAGATCTTGGTCTAACTTTTTTATGGCAACTGCAAACGCCTCAAGTTGGAGTGGGTGTGCCTAACTCATGAAAAAAAAAACAAATTTTACAGGACATCAAGGTTGCAATATACCCTGAAACATCTGCACAAGTATGGGTACCTTGATTTCCACAAGGACTACATAAAAATGCCCACCTTCTCTGGACGAAACTGAGCGACAGATACTATCTTCGGAGGCTTCATTGACTTTTCCAGCGGAAGCACCTGTCAAGAGCAACGCGATGTTTGGCTTATATTATGCATCAATGCAGCTTCTTAAAATCCAATCCAGACTCAACACTATAACAAAAATTGTTAAGACCTTCAAAGGAGGAGTTCATAATGTCATTTCCTTAAATTTTCACCAAAGAAAGAGCCATGAAAGTCCAATAAGATTGAAAGGAGAAATCTGTCTGGATATTACATTCATCCTACTTCCATCATATACTTTATAAATTCCAAAACGCAAGACAATACTTATAGTTAAAAAAAGAATTGAAAAGGCTAATAGTAAGAATATTAGCCTCGATATTAAATTAAACAAATCTACAGAAAAGGAGAAAACCATTAACAAGTTTAGGCATCAGGAGGAGGAAGAAAGGCTATATTAACACCAAACAAGTAAAGTACAGACCTGAAGCCCAGAAGTATCACAAGGAGGATACACACGCCTAATTCGAGTTGGTATTCCCCACAGCTTCTCAATATGAGATTGAGTCCATGAAGAATTAACCATTGCAAGGTGTGCACAAGAACCAACGATGCTGTACAGCCAGCCAAATAATGCATAATAAATGACCTTGAACCGGGATAGTATTGCACTGCCAGAAAAGCAATTTCATTAGCTTCATGCACAGATACAATACAAGCAGATGAAAAGCAAAGAATTTACAAGCTTGTCAAATTCAGTCACTTGAATATATAATTTCACAAGACTCGCTAAAACATCTAGATGTACAGTTCACTGAGAAGCAGAGTAACATCTAGCCATAATATGCCAATATATCTTCTTATGATTGCCAGTTAGTGTATGAACACATTAATTTGATAAAGAGATATGCATACATGTGACAAAGTCTAATGGAAAAAATTGTTAATGATGATTTGGGAAGATAAAAGATACAAGCAGATCAACAATTTCTTGTAGGGGACCTTGGCACCTCTTAGTTGACAGACAACAAAAATGGCTCGCAAAGCTAATTAGGGTTTTTTCCTTTTTGTTTCAACAAGGTAGACAAACCTTAAGGCGCTTAGTTCCACGTAATACCACCAAAAACTTCCACCAAAGTGACGTCTTATCATGAAATCCTATAGATGGCAGATGCTGCTATAAAGTAGTTGAACTCACCTCTTGGCAATAAAGGAATCATTGTTGTACATTGAACTGCGCCCACGAACACGGGACAGCATGTCTAAACTGATAGTTGGATAATGAGTATAGGAAATAACTTTGCATCCAAATATACGAGCAACTGGATAAGTAAAGGCATATCCACTGGTATCAAAGTAATATAAAGGTGTATATTTGCACAAAGCTTCCCAAACAAGGTAAATTGATCCAAGGCTTTGACCAATCATTGTGAAACGAGGGTAAGTGGTTTCTTCGACCCACTTTCTCTTATGCAAATGGACCACCTGATGCGCAGGATATCAGTAATCTTGAGCAAAAATGACATTGAATGTGAATTCCGAACTACGACATTATGCAACAATCATTTGTACAGGGTTTTATACGTGATAGTGATTACCACCATCAAACATATGCCAGTGATGAAGCATCAACAAAAGAAACACAAAATGCAGCAACACAGGTAAAAGGAGTGTACAATATAGATATCTCAAAGTACAAACTAACATGCATAAATATTAAGTACAAATCAAAATAGATTAGAAGCTTATTGTCAAAGAATGAGCAGGATGACTTCAATGTGTTATTAGGGGTAAAGTCTAGAAAATCCAACATAGAGGAAGCAGAAAGACTACATGGTAATGTTGAAATCCCTGCTAACAAAATGCCTGTCAAGAAGCTAGGAGTTCCCCTGATAACTACAAACACTTGATACTCTACTGTAGTAAAGAAGCGGTGGGATTTGAGAGATGGGCGGGGGCGAGGGGAAGAAGATAACGAAAACACGGGCAAAAGAGAAATAGGAAGTTGTTTGTATAGCTAAACAGAAAGGAATATCGACCCATCCTAATGCTGGATATTTGGAACAAAGCTTCCATCATCACACCTAAACACTACATGCTATTACAAAGTATGGCATGCGGATGAAATAGACACACTTTCTTAAAACCTCGAGGAAATACTCCCTCCTCTCTTTTACAATTTATACAACGATCTTCTATCTGTGACTTTCCAAAATGTTTGAGACTATTCCAATTTCATTCTACATTCACAACTTTTAAGAATTCAAATTCATTAAACTTTTTTAATTACCATACAATAAAAAAAAACATTAAAGTTTTAAACTTAAACATGACATTTCCTATCAAATCAAACTTTTCCACCATCAGTGATATCATACGCAAGTCATATTAACGTCTTACAATCATATCTAGTCAAAAACTATCATACAAAATGAAAAGAAAGAACCGTCCCCGCAAGATGGTAAGGCGAGTAAGTCCAATGCTTTAGGCCTCAAAACATAGCAAGTATCATTATACATACTTCATCCTTGTTAATTTAAGTGTTTTAAATCTGTTTTTTTAATATGTCTTTCAATATTTGGAACTTTCTAATTCCAACATGTGACCACGAAATTCAAAGCGCATTTGGTGCATTACACTTGCACACATCTTTAGCTTGAGACCACAAGATTAAAATTTTTCCCTTATTTCCTTACATTCCATGTATAGTTATGCTAATACACTTGAATTGAAATGGAGGGAGCATTAAATTTATTTATCAAGTTATTACTGATAAAACTCTGTTTTTTCTATATACGACGAGTTCAATATTTTAAATTTTCAGCACGATTTTTCTTAATCTAACTTATTTAAACACAGGAGAAGTAAAGGGATTACCTTAGGAGGGTGAATTAATTTGACTCCAAATCGATCAAGGGCACGAGCAGTAAGACTGTGAGGAGAAGCATCGAAATCTCCTGTATATATCACACAATCTAGATTTGGGTTTTCATCTTGGATAGCTTTGACGGCACACCACAAGACTCGTTCTCCACCACCTCCGTCGTTGGTGTATGGGTGGAAGATCCCGACAGCCTTCTTTCTGTTTCTCCGGCCATTGATTACCAGTAACAGTAACCTTATTGCTTGAGCAATTAACAACGTTACGGCAATAGCAGCACCGATCAGAAGCCAATTAGAAACCCCCATTTTCGAAATGAAAGAGGAGACTTCTGGCTTTCTTTCTTGTTTGATTTCTTTCTGGCTTAATATTATTCTAGGCTTATAGGATGAGATTTGAAGATTTTGTGTATTTCTCTAGCTTAAAAAATAGACCTAAGATGAGAGTTATTTTTAAAAAAATTCGGGATAGTTTTTTATTTTATTTTAAAATTAGTGATTATAAAAAAAATTCAATTCAACGTGGAGTTATATTTCAAATTTGAAAAAAAATGTTTAAACATGTTTTTTCAATTCTATCTTCATAAATTTCAAAGGGTAAAAGGATCGAATTTATTGTTGGACTATGCAAAATGAAATAGATTTGTCTCCTTTAATAGTTGAGGTCAAATTTATCTATGCTACAGTAAATTTGTCATGAATTTTAAAGGAGAGAAGCTTAGCGCCTATAAAATGAAAAGTGGATAAGTAATTAGGGACAGAGAGTATAAATCTTTCACCTAATTTGGGGGCAAAATTAACTTTTCACATATGTCAAAGGTAAATTTGGTTATTTTTTTCTAATCAAAGGACTATAGCGAATATGTTTTTTTTTATTTTATTTTTTATGAGATATTTTTATTTTTATACATAAGAGATTTGGAAAGATTTTTTTTTCTATTCAATTTATAAATGGTTATCTAAAAAACACACATTTATATTTTTATATTATGTGAATAATACCCCCTCTGTCCAACAATATTTGTCTAATAAACTTTACACATTTCTTAAGAATCTATAAATAAAAAGTTAATTTTACTATATTACCCTTTGAATATATCTTGAAAAAATATAATAGAAAAATAACTATAATTAATGATAAGGATAAATTAGGAACTAAGTATAAAATTATTCATAAGGTGAACAAGTATTGTTGGACATACTAAAATAGTATAGTTGACGACTATTGTTGGACAGAGGGAATATATTACTAAATCTAATAAGTTAAATTTAAATTAAAGTAAAAAGAAAAAGTTTTCTAGCTTTATAAATGGTGCTGCATGCCTAATTAATGTTGGGCGATCCTTGCAGAACCGTGAATGTGAACGATATAGCTAGCGTTTGGCCATAGATTTCCAAATATTTTTGGCAAATATTATTTAGATGAAAATTTGGGTGAAATTTCACCATGTGTTTGGCCATAGTATTTGGGAAATATATTTCACTTTTTTAGAAAATATGATTTATACCCATAAGTTTTAAAAACTATCAAAACAAACCATAAGTTTGTATTACAAGTCAATTGGATCTTCGTTGCAACAAATAACAAGTAGTGTCCACGACACTGGAGCAATGTGGTAGTTTGGAGTGAGTGCAACAAGCATCATTCCATATAGGGGTGTACATGACCGGGTTGGTTTGGGTTTTTCAAATATCAAACCAAACCATTTGTGTAAAATTTTAAATTTATAAACCAAACCAAATTAATAAAATTTGGATTTTTTCGAGTTTTTCAACCTTGGGTTGGTTCGGGTTTTTCAAATACCAAGCCAAACCATTGTGTCGAATTTTTAAATTTATAAATCAAACCAAACTAATAAACCTCGGATTTTTTCAGATTTTTAGATTTTTTTAGGTAAAGTTTGCATACAAACATATAATTAACTTGTGCTCCAAATATTTCTTTAGTCCAATCAAAATACAATTATCTAAGGTGTTTTTTAAGAAAATAACACAAAATATGAGATGAATACTAATGACACTAAAACATACAATAAAAAATAATAATAAAATCATCATATAAAATAAATATTGCAAAGTCATAATGAAAATGATCATAATTTAAAAGTACTAAATCATGCTAAAATAAATTTAATAAGTATTAGTTACATTACTAAATATTTAAGGAAAATTAAAATTAGATTATGTATTTTAATTGTCTAAACCAATGTAAAACTAAAGAATAAATATTTAATATTATTGTCATTCTTAGTGTTGAATTGATTTTCTTTTTGCATTAGTATTAATTTGATTTTAATTTAATTTTTATTATAATTATGAACATATATGAACTATAATCTTTATTGGACCATTCCGAATTCTAAGTTTTAAACTTGAAATAATTTATTAAAAGATAAAAACTATAAAATGGTATAAGAAATATTTTAAAATTATATCAAAGTAAATATTTTTATGTATAAAATAAAATTTTAAAATTACATATATAATGCCGGGTTAGTTTTTTTTAGTTAAAACCAACCCAACCCAAATATAGTCGGGTTTTTTTTTTCCAATACCAACCAAGTCAAACCAAATCACTAGTCGAGTTTTTTTTCGGTTTGACTCGGTTTGCGGTTTGGTTCGATTTTCGGTTCGGTTTTGTATACCCCTAATTCTATACATCGTGAAGTAGAAAAAACACATGACTTTGTTACCCTAAGCCGATTGTTCATCATTTTCATCAACAACCATATCATCACTTTCATATCCACGAAATATTTCATCATTACTTTGGTGTTCATGTAAAAAATTATGTAATACAACGGAAACAACTACTATAGAGGGTGTTTTTGTAAAAGATAAAAATTTAGTGTAAAATTTTAATTTTCAAAAGATCCCAAATAATGAGATTTGGCCCAAATACTAGAAAAAACTAGTATTTGGGAATTTGGGATATTTGCCAAAAATATTTGCCAAATAATGACAAATTGTATGGACAAACACTATTTGCCAAATTTCTCCCCAAATATTATTTGGGAAATCTATGGCCAAACGGGCCTATAAAGAAATAGAGTAAACATAAAGCCCTTGGAAAATCACTCATCTCTCTACCTTTACCTAGGTGAAAATATAAAGGACGCTACATTTTTCAACAAGCAAATGTAACGTTTGGTATGGTCCAAGTTACCGATATACTTCCTCTGTCCACTTTTATTTGTCATGTTGTATTTTTCAAAAGTTAATTTAATTAATTATTTAAGTTAAATTAGATTACGTTAATTTGGTATTTTTTTTAAAAAAAAATTAGATATTCAAAAACTATACGAAAAGTACTATAAGTTGCAATTTTTTGCATATCAATATGATGAAAATATACATCGTAAAATGTTGGTCAAAGTTCTTATTGTTTGACTCTAAAAAAGAAAATCATGACAATTAATTGTGGACGGAGGGAGTATATATTAACAAAAATGACTAACAATAATATTAAGAGTGAAAATGTCAGAGCAGTTGCCTCTTGCTAGGCTGATCCAAGCGAGCTCTTACAATATGAAAATTGGTGATGAAACAGTCATCACAACCGTCACTGACCGCCTAGCTATCGTGAACAGTAGCATCTCGGAACTAAAGAGTGTATTGAAGAGTACTCCAAATCCATTTGCTGGAATTGATGCTAAATAATGGAGATCTGTTGCTGTTTTATGTGAAACAACGGTGCCTAATTATTCAATTTAAGCGCATGTTGGTATTGGATAACGTAACTGTTTTCCACAATTGTGTTCAGGGGTTACTGGCGGATAGTTCCATCACTTTTATAGGTCCTAGAAACATAACCCAAAAATCTACAAGATTGTATCTTCACAAAATGAAATTTTCATTAAAGTCACAAGTTGATTCCCTCCAAAAAAGAAAAGATAGTAAGAAGAAAGCAATACCATAACTATGCTAAGGATAAAAATGTTACTACAATTACATATTACCTAGGTAAGTAATTGTTCAAATGGTAGAAAAATTCAATGAAATGAAAATGACATTTAATTGTCCAATAAAGGAGCCTTTAAAAATGACATTTTACAAATGTATGCAAAAATTTAAACGTGCATGAAAGAGTAAAAGTTTACTACAATATAAAGGAGGGGGATTGTTAAGCTTGGACAATACTACAATATTAAGAAAGAGTAAAACTCTCCCCTACCAAGAAGAATTGATGCATGTTTATCAACTTTGCAACGACCATCATTGATAGTTTTTACGTTGTCCATCTTCCATATCTTTAGACTGTAGCTGTAATTCATGTCCATGAACTCATCAGGATTTAAAAAATTTTTAATGCAGGAAATATAATGATGTTGTTTGTCGCTGCAATTATAGTTGTATGTGTTCAAAGCCAACTGATAACGAAAACACCTTATAATGCGGTTGTTTCTAAAGATGGGACAGAAAATTTCAAAACAATTGTAGGAGCAATATTGGTGGCCCCTGATCACAGTGTCAAGTCATTCTTCATAAAAATCAAGAAAGACATGTATCAACAATATATTAGAGTTGATAAAAAGAAGACTAATATAGTCTTAATCGGAGATGAGATGGATACTACTAAAATAACGGGTAATAGAAATTTTATCGACAACAACAAAACCTATGATACCGCAACTGTTGGTAAGTCCCTCTCTCTCTATATATATACATGAATTTTATTATTTTTGATGAATTATAATTGTTTCTTCTTGTTTAATTTGCAGGGATTCTTGGCAATGGCTTCACAACCAAGACTTAACTGTTAGAATAATGTCGGACCCATAAAGCATCAGGCAGTGGCATTGAGGGTAGAAGCAGATACGACTTCTTTCTATAGATGTCGTTTTGAAGGGTATCAAGACACTTTTGATACAAAAATGTACCGTCAATTCTACCGGGATTGCGAGATATATGGCACAGTAGATTTTATATATAGTGATGCAACAATTGTGTTCCAAAATTGCTTGATTGAAGCACATGTTCCATTAGACACATAGTGTAATACAATCACCGCGCAACACAGAGAAGATGAAGACTCTACAAGTGGAATAGTGCTTCAAAATTGCACAATAAAGGTTGCTCAAGATTTGAGCAGTGTCACCACTTATTTTGGTCGACCATGGGGCAAGTTCTCTCGGACTGTGATAATGGAAAGTTATATCAATAAATTGATAGACCCTAGAGGATGGATTGAATGATTGAGTCTGCAAATAAATATGTTGCTCCTTGCCAACCAAATTATCTCGAGTAAAAAATAGAGGACTGAGTGTTGTTGCAATGGGACTCGTGACATGAACATCTGTCACTACGAATCCAAATATTGCATTGAATTTTACTGCCAGGCATCTCATAAATGTGCATAAGTGGATTCCCGCCAACATTCCAAGTTATTTAGATTTTTCTTAAACAATATTAAGAATTGCGTTCTTACTAGTTTTCAAATTACAAAAATAACTAGTAATATGTATCTATCTAGTTTCTTAAAATGATTAATATAAATATCTGATTTAGCTAATTATTTCATTTTCTTACAATTAAAAATTCTCAGTGAAATGTTGAATCTTTCATTCGTCTCGTATTCATTAATTATCAATGAAGAAACACAAAGGGAACTGGACCCAATTTGAAGACTATTTGCATTTTTGTTGGGCTAAGCTCAACCTCGTTTGAGTCAGCCCATTTTTTGAAGAACAGGTGTAAAGGAAGAAAATATACAGATTTAAGGAAGCTAGTATATACAGGTGTGAAAAAGTGATATACGTGATGACTGATGATATACATTGCCATAATAAGCCCAAAGGACTAAGCAAGAAATAGGCTAAAAGCCCATGATTGTCATTCAAATTTAATGTTTTGGACCTAGTGGTCCACAAATAATTTGGACAGGTAGTGGGCCGGAAACCTAAAAAGTTGCAGCAGGTAACCTAGTTGTTGCAATATTTGCTGGGGAAACTTTCGCATATAGTCACTCAAAAATAGCTTAATTACGCTTCATAACTGTTGTTAATTACAATTCGTAGCTACATGTTATTGGGAGGAGAGTGGCAAGCGAGATTGGGAAAGAGAGGGAAGAGGCGAGCGAGAGAGGGCAGAGAGTGGGGGAGAGGTGAATTGTATATGTATATCAGTTAGCTAATTGTATATATGTAACTGGTATACAAATGTATTTGTATATCTGGCGAGCGAGATTGGGAGAGGGAGGAAAGAGGCGATCGAGAGAGGGAAATAATTTGTATAATTCACATCTCATTTGTGTAATTTGCGGGTACATTTGTATAAGTGCTTTTGTATAGTTGAGTAATACAAAGTCTGGAATTATACAAATATGATAAAACTCAAAATAACGAATTGATACAAATATAAACATATGAACTTTAAACAGTTATATAAATTATATTATACAAAATCCAAAAATTACATGTTTATACAAACTTTAAAAAGTTATACAAAAAAAGATTGAATGTATATGGTAATACAACTGAAAAACCAAAGAAAATCATCGTCATATACAAATACAAACCATCGTATACAAATACAAATCAAAAGAAAAATTGTTAGTTGCGAATTATACAAATGTGGCTAATTATACAAACTCGAAGTCAGCCCACGTAATTATTGGTTAATGTTAGTCGCGAGTGGTAATTATAGCAAACTATATCTATGATGACTAATTAAGTAATATATATTTGCTTAACCGCGTAATTTGTCCTATTTGTTATTGTTAGATTCTTATTAACTTAGTCGAATTTTCAAAAGGATGAACTACTTTCTTTTGTGTTGATTTACTTCACTAATAAATTCGTTTATCAACACTTGTCTATTTTTCATCACTCAATCAATTATTTTGGTTAAGTTTAACTCATTTTTTATGCCTTATACAACCCCTAAGGCCAGATACCAATTGGAACCTTCTTAGTTCCAATTAACTTGCTTATGTCCCTTTAGTCGGGACTACAACGTCTAGTTCACTTCGTTGAGATACCAATTGGAATTGGGAGATACCAATTGGGCTCAAATCATACCACAAGTGACAATAGTAGCTAGTGAGCCCCATAAAACTGCTAATTTCAATCATAGAACTTGGTCGGACCCAATCCTTAACCGCCTCAACCTTTAACTAATGGTAACCAGACCTTGAATCAATCTCAGAGAAAATCGATGCACCTTACAATTGGTAAAAAAGGTCATCTATCTGAGGCAATGGATACTTGTTTTGGATGGTGACCCTATTCAACTGTCGGTAGTCTATACGCTTTCCCTCTTGCTAGTGATGGTGTTACCGTTGTTATTGCTCTAGCTCGGACCATAGAGTGAAGGAGGAAATATACCAATTTGTATCATTCAGATAACAATTGGATTCAAGTCATAGCACGAAGGAGTAGAAAGAAGTGAGTTTTTTCCTAAAGTCTTATAGCTGTTGACACCCAATTTTGGCCTAACAATTTCAAAATTTATAACTTTTAAGTTTTATTTATTAGTAAAAAATTCGTAAAAAATTACATTTTTACACGTCATTAGTTACATTTATTATATTTTTTAATATTGATTTTATTAGTTATATTTGTTAATATTGATTTTGATATTTTGCACAGTTTAGAAATTTATTCAAATATAGATAAGTTTTCGTATACGACTATTTTATTAACTAGTGATTTTGATCCATGGTTTTTAGATAATGGTATTGTACAATAAATTATTTTTAATTTTCTATTTAATCTATTTCTTAGTCTTTAAGTGAGTTGTGGTGAAAATTTTTCAAAATGTGTAAAACCCTAATATATTTTTCTATCCTATTCCCCACTGCCTCCCTCTCTTCCACCACTAACTCCCCACTTCAGAACAGCTGCCACCACCCAAAACCCCTAACCCTTTCTCCCTCACTTTCCTGCTCCCTCTTCATACACCAAACAACCACCATGACCAGCACATAAACGACATCCATGTCCGCCGGAAACAACTCTAAAACCACATGAGAATACTACAATAGCTCACATATATACAACCACAGACCAAAATCACCACCAAATAACCGCAAAACCTCCATTCATTTTTGCTCCTTTTTCAGCAAATCGGCGAGCAACAGATTTCCACCACCAAACCATTTCCACCAGCAGCTCAGACCGGAAAACAGAACACAAACCCATCTCTTGTCCCTCATACCACCAAGCTCTGGAGAGACCTAGCAATGCTGGAGAATAGCCAAAACCAGTCAAGGGTCACGGCCAGTCCCTTACCCTCTTTCCCCTTTTTCAATTTTTTGTTCATTTGTTTGTTTTGTAGGTGTTCCATTAACGTCGACGAACCAGAGCTCGAACCAGCGAGCCATTTTCTGGCGAGAAGCGAACTTCAAACTTGCACAACGAATTAGCTACCAGCAAGTCCCAGACCTCCAACTTCGGTGAGGATTTCACTCGAACCAGCCAAGCTCCGATGAATAACGAACGGACTAGACCCACCTGAACTCTAGTGAACTTTCAACAGCCAACCTAGAAGCCATGACAACACGCTTGAAAATAGCCAGATCTGTCCAGAAAAAGCAACCCCAGGTGACCCTTCTTTCATTCTTCACATTTTAGTACATATTTGTGTGGATGCTTTTGTCTGTTAATTAATTTTATTCAAATGTTAATTTTGTTGATTTTTATTTATATTTGTTTTGGTGTTGTTGATGTCAATGTTGTTATGTTTGTTATTTGGTATTTTCAGAAATTATGTAATTTTAGGTGCACTTTTGAATTTTTCAGTGAATATACATTTGTTCTGCTATTGTTTGCTATATTGGGTTATCTGCCAACTAGTATTTTAATGTTTTAATGTTAGTTCTACTTTTAGTACATTTTATTATATTAAATAATGAACAAATTTCGATGTTACTCTTTCATGGCTGTTGTTGTTAAGTTATAATTATTATTTAATGTTGCTTTTTCTTACTTTGCTTATTTCATTATTTTATTTTATTTTATTTTTTCTGCCAACTTTTTGATGTTAATTTTGCATACAATTTTATTACGTTGATTTACATATTATTTGTTCTTAAATATGTTAGCTAATTCGAAACCAATGTTAAAATGACCAATGAAAAAATCTCTCTGTCGATTTTGGAGGCCTCCACATTATAAAAGACGGAAATTTAGTTTAAGTTTAAATATTTTTTTTAGTTAAAATGGCCAATGAAAAAAAATCTCTCTATCGATTTTGGAGGCCTCCACATTATAAAAGACGAAAATTTAGTTTAAATTTGTATATTTTTTTAAGTTAAAATGGCCGATGAAGAAATTACCGTCGATTTCCAAGGCCTCCTATGTTAATAAGACAAGTTTTTATTTTTTAGTTATTATTTGATTCATTTATTTTTATTCATATATATATTTAGTACTAACACTTTTACTAAGTGTCTTTATAGGTACCCCGAAGTCGCTTCTCATCGAAGCCATTCAAATAAAGTTCGAATACTATATTCATTATTATGTATATTGTTGACGATAGATAAATATTAGGCCGCTTCTCATATTACTTGTTTACTGTATTACTTGTGTATATTGCATGTTTGTTATATTTGTATATTATTTTTTACCTCCTCCTCAAATTGAAAAAATGAATGCAGTCGGGATCCACAGTTGTGGATTCGAAGGATGCCTAACACCTTCCCTTCGAAATAACTTGAACCCCTTACCTAGAATCTTGGTTTCGTAGATCACTTAATGGTTTCCTAGTTTTCCTAAAATTATGTGGCGACTCTTTTAAAATTCATTTATTCTTAAAATTCTTTTAAAATCGACTCAATTGATTATTTTTCGAGTCATCGCGACGTTTCACACTAATTCAATAGAGTAGGGATGTAAACAATAGCCTCTTGAAGAAAAGCACGGATGTCATCGTACCATTTCACAAGACTCTATTAGACTCAATTTGGTACAATGAGATCAACGAACCTAGGGCTCTGATACCAACTTTGTCACAAAACTCTCTCGTGGGAGAACTATTACTACAACCTAAACAAACAAATTTTATAAAAACTAAGTCCTTTAATAAAATACGGAAGCAGATTTAAATGACTATAAAAATAGAATCCCCATAAATTCCAAGGTTTTAACAAACAACTAACAAAACTAATACGGAAGAACAACCCCTAGAACCTGAAAGTCAATGTACCAAAACTCTATTAACGACAAGTTTAAGAACAAGGGGTACAACCCTAAAACTAAACAAACACCTTAAACAAATAGTCTGAGTCCGAAAAGAGTGGACTTAAACAAGAAAGATCAATGACAGCTTGAAAGAACTGACTCACCCTTGAATCTGGTCACACTCAATAGTCACCTAGCTGAGGTCTATCAATAGCCGCCTGAAGATGTCTTGTACTCAACAAAGAAAAAGCAAGTGTAGTATCACTACACAACCACAGTGTATTGGTAGGATCACGCGGCTATTTCAATAAATGAAACACATGCAAGTAACCACAACATTATAAAACAGACATATACCGAACATATACAATTTAGTTATCTTTTACGAATCAATGTAGCATCCCGTGTTCTCAATAATACACATTGGTTATTAATTTAGAGCAACATACAATCTTCCAATATCAATCATCATTAGATATAAACGTAATCATCACAGGTAGATATACAACACAATTCAATGGTCTTCTCATGGAACCCAATTCTATGGTCCTCTCATGGAACCCACACCCAAACTGTTAGCATATCGAAACGTGGTACCCGATCCAATGTTTATGCCGGAAAGTGGCAACCGATACCATATTTATGCCGGAACGTGGCAACCGATCCCATGTTTATGTCAGAACGTGGCAACCGATCCATTCAACAAACCACAATCACAATCACAATCACAATCATAATGTATATTCTCACAATCATACAACAAGAGGTGATTCATGGCATAGAATTATTCAATTATCCTCATTTACGATTTGGGTAATCAATAATGCAACATCGCATACATACAAACATATATCACACCAACATGAAATCACAACCATCACCTACCTCGAACAAATCTAGAATCCCCTAAGAAACTTGACTCTTCCCTTTCCGGATTCGTTCCACTTGTTCTTGATCTACAAACAACAATTATAATACGGGAATTTATAAATGAACACTAATTACCCGGATTACTAACAATTCTATCAATCTTAGATCAACCCATGATCTCAATTAGGGTTGTTTCCACCATGAATTCTAGATCAAACCCTCTCCCATCGATAATAACCCAAGAAAATAGTGACTACGAATCGAAAAATGGATTAGGGGAGTAAAATACTTACCTTTAGTGCTAAAAGAGAGGGAAAACCTTCAAGAAATATCCCTCGGTAGTTTTTTTATCTCTTAAGAACGAACTTTTACAAAAAATAATGTTTTTGGAGGGTTTTACCCTATTTAAGTCGCGACTGTTCCGCTACGGCGGAACCCATCCCGCTACAGTTGAATGCACGGAGATAAAATGTTACCCGTTCACGCTAAGATCATTTTTGGGAGTTCTACTCACCCAAATTTGATTATGTAAAGTCGTACGACTTCCTTAACGTCTTAGCTATATACTCATGTGGTCCAAATCATAATTAGATCTCTCATTCATTACCAGATTTCCCTAAACCCTACTGACTCCGATTTTGTTCAAATCTGGATTAGGTTGAGAAATTTCAAGTTACTACGAAAAAGTTTTCTGAACCCAATTCTTTCTCCATTGGCTTTTACCAAAAAATACAGAATCAGGTCGTTACATAAATAATACATATTTTAAACCAATATTACACCATGATCTTACCAAGAATTTTATCAAATTATTTTGGATAACCAAATTAATTAAAAAGTGAGTACATTACTATTTAACATTGATTTCCATATTAATATTGTCATTAAACAGTGGTAAATTTACAGAATTCGAGTTATATTAGGTGTTAATCTTGGTTTTGATTATATTTGCAATCCTACAATTCATAATACCATAATCTACAAACCATACGAAATGTTTGTTTTAACAATTATACAAATAACATTAGTGCCATGAATGATTCATCAAAATCAATTTACAAATAATAAAATTTTCATGATTAACCATTACAAAAAACCCTTATAAAGAGATTTTTCAGCCACTGAAATATTTGTTTTTTTTTTTTAAAAAAAATCAAACTATATCATCTTACAAAAATAAATCGGAAGTAATTTAAAAAAATGATACAATACCGATGATATCTCATATCTGTCGTGCTGAATTAAAACGGACACGTTCTTGCTTTCAACCATTGAAACGACCTTAAACAAGAGATAAATACTTTATTTTTGGTTACAATACGTTGTTTTGTGATATGAGAGAGAAATATTAAGTAATGAATATTTGTGGAAGGTAACTGAATTGAAGTAAATTAAGGAATTAATATCTTATTTAATATTGAATGATGCGTTGCTTATTCTTTTACCATTTTTTTAAATTTATTTTTATTTTGTAAAGATTCTATTGCTATGTTGGTGTAAAGTCAAACTATTGTTATATAGAGGTTATTTAGGTGCTTAAATTGTATATTTAAGTTTTTTACCCTATTATAATCAACATGAATGATGAATATGGAGGCAAAAGAAATAAAAAAAAAAGACAAATAATTCGTAAAGAATGACTTTTTTATTGCGTTCAACGCCTCTTTTATGTATCTAAATTCGAGTGAAACTACTATGTGTTTTTGAAAGCTACTTCATTCAATTTCTTCAGCTCGATCATTTCATTCAACTCCTTCAGTGTTGATTTTAAAGCTAGGATAGCGAGATTGTAAAGGATTTTCAAATTCTCTCAAATTTTAAATGATTCGAGACTTGATATAAATTCAATGTGTAAATTCATATAACTCACGAGCTCTCTAAGTAATGGTCCAAATGCTACAAAAACCAAGAAAATGAAAATGACATTTGGCTTTCAAAGGAAGGAGAAGTAAAAATGACATTTTAAAAATTAATTTCCAATATTATTAATTAGAAATATTTTGTCTTAAATTTCAATACGATCATAGATCAAATTATTTCAACTAGTACAATATATGATGTCTTTTCACTAAAGTAACATAATTAAGTTTTCTCACAGAAAAATTGCAAAACTTTCACCCTAGTAACACAAAAATCACTACTATTGAAAAATTATCTTTTGATCGATCGGTTATGTATAATGTCATAATTATGTGATCATTGATCTATTTAAAGTTGGAATAACTATAATTAAATCACTACACTAACTATTTCTCAAGAATATTATGTATAATGTCAGAAATTAAGAAATAAAATTATCAATTTTATGATTTAGTATACTATGAATAATACACCTAAAGATCATCATCTCAATGATAATGTTTCGACAATTAAGGACCATCACCCTTATCTCATATTTTATATTGTTTTAGTAAATAACACTTTAGATAATTCTATGACTTGTATTTTACTAGGATTAAAGAAAATATTTAAACACAACCTCTATATTTGTATGACGGAGTTGATATAACTGGTGGCGTTGGTGGAGGTCCTAGCCATGCTAAATTAGTAGTAATACTAGTAGCTAAGCTAGAAAAAAAGACAATTAAAAGGAGCGCGGGGGGGAGGAGGATATGATATGGAGGATATATATTTATTATTATTTTCCTGTTATCTTCGATTTTATTGTTGTTGTTGCCTAATTTGCTTTGATTATCATATTATTGATTATTGCTACTACAATTTTCTTCATTTTATTCTATATTGCCTTCGACTTCATTTTTTTTTTCATTTTTAAAACTGATTTTGTTATTCTCAACTTGAGTCAAAGGTCTATTAAAAACGGTCTTCTTACCTTCATATTATCCGAATGAACTCATTAAATGATCACAATTACTTAAATGATACCTAAAGAATTATTTAAACCTAGTAGTACAGAAGAAAAGAGACCATTTTATCTTCTTTTTTCCCCCGCAATTTTGGTATTTTAATTTTCATGTGACCAATAATTTTCTTTAGCCAATTTTGACATTTTACTTTCATGTGACCAATAATAATTTTCTTCTTGGCTAGAAACAAATGCATATTAGGTAATTTTATATATATAAATGTTATTAGTATTTTATTTAGTATTTGGGATTGAGTGTTATTTAGACACTTCACTAGCAATAGGGTCAATTGAGGTAATTGAAAGCAACAAGTAACAAATTAATTAAATTTTGGCTGCTATCGATGACCAAAGTTCAATTTGAGCTTTCAAATCCTTAGCAACAATATACTAATTAATTAGAATTTCCCTATGAAATGTGACTATAAAAGTTAAAAAATGAAAGTTGAAACTATATAATATAGTAAAATGTTATCCACTTACTATTATAAGTTTACCTATTATTATTAAATAGATAAGAGAAAATGTTGATAAATGGGAAACAAGCTTCGTAGGAATGAACTAGTAATAAAATTGGCAATAACTATAGCATCAATGTTTTATACATAGAATTGTAGATAAATGTAAAGTATATATTATTACCTTAAGTTTAAATTTTATGCAAAACCAATGTAGTATATCTATATGTCTGTTTAAAGTTAAATTATACACTTATATTTTAACGAAAACACTACTTATAAGAGGTTTTTTTTCCCAAATGAATAATGGTTAATCATGTCTTGAACATCATCAAATTACCGTTCACTCAGGTCTTAATCGTGCCTAAATATTCTTCCTTAGTAATAAACTTATATATATATATATATATATATATATATATATATATATATATATATATTTCGTTTGTCATTATTTTCACTTGGAAATCATGAATTTTTTCACCAACTTTTGTATCAAAGTTGTGTCACATGATTGTGACTATCAATAATATAACATACCCTTTTTAAAGTATGATAATAATTCACCTATATATAGGTAAAATAAATTGAAGTGTTCATGATAGACATTTACTAATATATATGTATTATTATTCTTTAGCTAAAATACTATTTTAAAGTATGAAGATAATACTTCACCTATATATAGGTAAAATAAATTGAAGTGTTCCTTATAGACATTTACTAATATATATGTATTCTTATTCTTTAGCTAAAACAATATTTTTTGGATAGGGTAACGTATAGTGACTCACTCCAACTTGTATTTTGTTTGGATATTTTTGAGTTATCCAACAACTCAATTCTCGGATGGGTGCAAAATTTGAAATTAATGTGCAAGTAAAGAGTTTTTTTTTCTAACTATTAATATAAAGAGTGATACTATAAAACAGATGAAAAGTTACGGAGTAAATTAACAAATCGTATTGACATGAGGGGATAAAAAAGCAACGAGTTCAATTATAAATATAGGATGCAATGAAATCCACGTTACTACAAGTATAATGGACATAAGTATTAACACATTATTATCTTTTTGCTTCTTTGATGATTCGAACCTACAACTTTAAGATCGTACGGCGCTTAACATCTAAGCAACTTGGCTTAGAAAGGAGAAAGATTACGAAATTGTACTAAAAAAATTCTTAGACTTTTTTATTCGTAATCAGCTACCTAAAGGTTAATATGACTTTTTGATGCATCAAGCGGTCCTCGTTAGTGACAGAGACAAAAGTTTTTATTAAGTAATTCAAAACATAAAAATTTAAATACGAAACGATTACAAGAGGATAAATCGAAGGCGAATACAAAAGGAAAGACTAATGTTTTAATTTACGCTTTCATGTTGTCATTTATAACATGTAATTCCTTCTCATTTTCCCTTCTCCATCTAGTTTTTAAAAAAATGCTTGCGCGTTTTAGGTAAAAAAATAACTTTGAAGAAAAAACCAAAAAATAATATCTTCTTGATATCTTAGAAAAAGTCACTAATTTCGAAAAATATTACAAACGGTAAAATATCATTTAAAAAGAAATGAAGAAAGTACAAGATTGTATCTTCACAAAATGAAATTTTCTTTAAAGTCACAAGTTGATTCCCTCCAAATAAGAAAAGATAATAAGAAGAAAGCATTATCATAACTAAGCTAAGGATTAAAATGTTACTACAATTATATATTACCTTGGTAAGTAATTGTACAAATGGTAGAAAAATTCAATTCAATGAAGATGACATTTAATTGTCCAAAAAGAGCCTTTAAAAATGACATTTTACAATAAAAAACATGCAAGAAAAAGTGTAGCTTTACTACAATATAAAGGAGGGGGATTTTGTTAAGCTTGGACAATACTACAATATTAAGAAAGAGTAGAACTCTTCCACTACCAAGAAGAATTGTTGCATGCTTGTCACTTCAGTGACTCAAAGAATTTCACTTCTTTTTTGTTCATCATCTTTGCAATGGCCATGGATAGTTTTTGCGGTATCCTTCTTCCATATCTCTAGACTGTAGCTATAATTCTTGTTCGTAAACTCATTAGCTTTTTTTTAATTTTTTTAATGCAGGGAATATAATGACGTTGTTTATCTCTGCAACTATAGTTGTATGTGTTCAAAGTCAACTGATAACGGAAACACCTTATAACGCGGTTGTTTCTAAAGATGGAACTGAAAATTTCAACACAATTGCTGGAGCAATATTGGCGGCCCCTGATCACAGTGTCAAACCATTCTTCATAAAAATTAAGAAAGGCACGTATCAGGAATATATTAGAGTTGATAAAAAGAAGACTAATATATTTCTGATTGGAGAAGGGATGGATACTACGATAATAACGGGTAATAGAAGTTTTGTCAATTGCAACCGAACCTATGACACCGCAATCGTCGGTAAGCCCCTCTCTCTATATTTACATAAGTTTTACTCATTTTGATGAATTATAATTGTTTCTTCTTATTTAATTTGCAGGGGTTGCTGGCAATGGCTTCATATATAGCCCAAGACATAACTTTTAGAAATAATGTCGGACCCATAAAACATCAGGTTGTGGCATTACGAGTTGACGCAGATTTGGTGTCCTTTTATAAATGTCGTTTCGAAGGATATCAAGACACCTTGTATGTGAAAAGGCAATGTCAGTTCTACCGCGATTGTGAAATTTATGGCACCATAAATTTTATATGTGGTGATGCAACATCAGTGTTCCAAAACTGCTTGATTGAAGCTCGCACTCCAATGGCGAGGCAATATAACACAATCACAGCGCAACATAGAGAGCTTGAGTCCTTACCAACTGGAATAGTGCTTCAAAACTGCACTATAAAGACTACCCGCGATTTGGAGAAATTGAACAACGTCATGACATTTTTAGGTCGATCATGGGGTATATTTTCTAGGATTGTGATAATGGAAAGTTATATCGATAACTTGATAGATCCTAGAGGATGGGTTGAGTGGATTGAATCGGTAAATAAATCCATTGTTAGCCGCCGACCATATTATCTAGAGTATAAGAATAGAGGGCCGGGTGCTGTCATGAAGGGACGTGTGACATGGGCATCCGTCACTACGGATCCTAATATTGCATCAGATTTCACGGTTAGAAACTTTATAAGCGGTGACCAGTGGATTCCCGCCAATATCCCTCATTACTTAGATTTATCTTGAACAACTATTACGTTGTATTGTATTCCCAGTAGTTATTATCAGATTATGAAAATCGTACTACTATGTACGTATCTTGTTTCTTTCAAATGAATATGCTTATCTGGTTTGTCTTCAAGTAATTCATTTTACATACTTACAGAAACAGTGTCAAAACTTATATATTCATATTATTTCAAGTAAAAAAATAATTAAATATTAAAATCTCAAAAATAATTGTAACTTAACAACTTTATCTGAATTAAAATGTTGAACTAAAGCGTAAGTTCAAATTCAAAAACTTGGATTAAGGGAACCTTGTTCAACAACTATGGACGGCTACAAGAAATTTAAGTCATCCTATAAAGTCCCAAGTTTGCCTAAAGTAAATACTATATTTCAAAATTTAATGATTAAAGTCTAAAGAGATGAATTTGACTTCAGCCCGTATTCGATCTTTTTTATTCAAAAACTAATTCACAATATTGTTAGTGATCACAATAATAAGAAGAAGACAATTTGACTTCAGCCTATATTCGATCATTTTCGGGCAGAAACTGTTGTAATCTGCTGGTACATGTTTTAGGGCTTTAGCCTAAATTCTGCTTCTGCTGCTGCTTTATTACGGCCCCTTTAACTAAATTTTCCCTATTAGGTTCCCTTTTGATGAACTTGGCAGGCGCTTTAGCGAAGAAAAGACGTATATTGGGCTTCAACCCAACGTATATGCATCAGAAAAATAGTGAGTCCAGCGGAATCAAACAGCAGTATAACATGTAAAAATAACAAAGAGCAGAAAATTAGTATCTGTAAGAGAGATTAGCATACTGAATTTAACATTCAATGAAAATTTAAGGAAATTGTTCATCATTTATTTTCAAAAGTAACGCTACTAGTAATCTTATTCATATGTAAGTAACTCTTGGTGGAATGAAATTCATAGCAGATGATAAATAAAACTAGCTACCGAAATATATGGCTAACACATTACTCAAAAACTATATATATATATATATATATATATATATAATCTTAGTATATGAAATTAAAACTCCAGGAAGACAGAAAGTGCAAGAAAGTAGAACTTCAACAAAATTCCCTTATCAAGGGTAACAGGATCATATGACTCATGGGAATTAGCTTATATACTTATTGAACTCTTAAATCCTTAATTGAACTCAAACTGTGTTCTCGAATATGAGCACATCAAATTAGTGAATCAGCATACATTCAAGGAAGATCAAACAGAGGATAAGTTTGAGCGAGCATTGAACACAAACCGAAGTTGTCATAAAGGTAACGACAAAGAAACCAAGTCAATCTCGGAAAAGTAAATCAACTAAATAAAGCAAAGATAGAACTCAGATTTTAATCAATCATAATCAGCGAGATAGGCATCTGAACTATCACCCTATTTAGTTGTTTCTCATTCGGAAAAAAAAAAAAATCAGAAGTAAAAATATATTCTACCTTTATATTCATTTCTGGAAAAATTCAAATACTTGGAACACACTATGTAAGCATAAGAATGTATTCTACTGTTTAAGTTGAACACAGATGGGAGTTCGATGACTAAGACTAACAAAGCAGGGGGTGGAGGTATTTTAAGGGACCATCAAAGCAACTTGATAATGGCCTTTACTATGTCTATGATCTTTCACTCAAATAACTTGGCTGAAACACACACAACACTTTATGGTCTCAAATGGTGTAAGCAAAAACAAAATAGGCCCTGTTATCTTAGAAATGGACTCAAAGATGGTGGTGGATATGATAAATGGCATATGTAAACACTGGACTGATGAGATTCAAAATAATCTGAAGGACCTCAATGTTACCGTGGTCCACTGTTTTAGGAAAGTCAACACTACTGCTGACTCCTTGGCAAAATATGGCGCCATAGAAGACTCATCTATGATTTTCACTAACTCTTCCCAAATGCCTTCGATGACTCAGGGAAATTATCTGATGGAGAAGAATGGTATGATAAACTTTAGAATCACAAGCAAAAGAAAAGGAATAGGCTGAGGTCTGTGAGCTTCTGAGGATTCTAAAGTTGTTAAAATTCTTCTATGGTCATACTTCATAGTACCTTTTTGTGGGCTTCGGGACAAGGGCAACCCCCGTATCTGCTGTTTTGCTTCCTGAGGTTAAGGTTTTAAGTCCCCTCATGTAATCGATTTAATTGCTATATAAGATAGATAACTTTATTTAAGAAATGTACCTAATCTTGAAACACTACAAATAGCTCTAAGACAGTAGCTTGAAAACACATAAAGGAAAGTATTAACTAACAGAAAGACCAAAAAAAATGACAAAGAAGGCAGGCTTGAAATGACAACAAAATGCTTGTTCTTCTCCTTTACATTTGAAGATCAGAAGAGATATATATGTAGAGAAAGTGCAACATTTATCTATAAGATTTAGCTACCATTGACATATATATGTAGTTGAACTATGTTGATTAAGATATACTATGACCCTTATATGATAAAGAACTCACTGTTTATAGCAAGAGCAAGCAGATTTCAATACGAGAATACCAAATAATCTCATTAGAATGACTCAGGAGATAACAAAGAGCAATGTAAACCAGAAATTTAACTTAAAACGGCAAAATAAATTCTAAATGACTGTCACACAATAGCAGGAATTTATCACTCAAAACAATAGAGTCCTATGGGCTAAAACAACCAATTATTAAAACACTTCAAATGGAAAAGAAGTAAGGCTTAAATACAAGAAGAAACTTTCGTCATTTTTAGGCAAACATAAACCATTTGAAACAAAATTTAATAGCAAAAGGAAGCAGACTTTCCAGAAAAGTAACACTTAAACAAGAGCACATGGCTATGGCTTCGGCACAAGAATATTCGATCGTCTGATACAAAACTTCAGCTTTTCAAATAAACTAGGGATGAAATTGAGTTGTAGCAATTGCAAGAATAGACGACTTTGGGTGGCCAGCGGTGTTGAATTAACAGATGATGCCACATAACCAAATAAAGAAATATCACAAACAAATATGGTCTTCTAGATTATGTAAGACTGGTCATTTGGTTAAAAGAACAAATAATTAAAGAGAGGTTGGGTAGCTCGCAAGACTTCTCCTCTGAAGGAAATCGCTTTACAGCTAGAGCACCCTCATAATGACCCTCAGGAAGATCAACAATCAATCTTACGTCTAACGCTGACCTTCCCACAATCAGCCTTGAGCCCAATATTAAAGTTAAGGCACGGCTACTAGATAGCCTCTTCAGAACTAGCATGTAATAATATTTTCACATTATGACATAGGCTTGACTTTTTGCCTATAAAAGAGACATTTCAGTAGATCTAATAGTGTCGAGATCTCTCCCTGTAAATATTACAAGTTCCATCTTTTAGTGTTTCAATGGAAGAAGACTTTCAAGCAATTTCACTCTTGTATTCTATCCCAACTTTATTTGCTTGGCCAGCAGAAAAGAAACTTGAACTATCTTAATCCACTTGCCTTGAACTCCTTTTCACAAATTTTATTGTTAATCAAAATAATAATATTTTCAGTAAACAGTTTCGCATTATTCGTGGGGACAGGCACCTGTGGAATTATTTTGATCAATTTTTCTAACTCTTTGTTGAATCACCAGAGTCTGTCCTCTAAAGAATTTCTACCACGTAGAGGACCTAACACGACGGTCTATCTTCCAATGCTAGCATTATGAGTGCGTCCCGTTGGAATGAAAGTTAACCAGTATGGAGTCTATTGTCCCTGGGTGGTTCATCGACTATTCAGACCTCGTCACTTGGGTACTCAAAATCGTAATTGATTTACTGAAATGCGATGTGCCTTAGAACTTTGCCCAAATTATGAGGGACTTTATCGAGTCATCTGAATAGCAAAGAAAGATAGTATGGAATCTTAGATGAAACCAACACCGACCTCGCCTATCGGTTTTAACATTAGGATGACATAGTATAGAAGTTTTCTCCCTGTTTCCAGTGTGCTAATAAACTAAAAATCATGATTCAAATACATAATAACTAACATAAATTTATTCAATCATATATATGATATTCAAGAATATATGAAATTAGTTCTGCATAATATATGAAATTAGTTCTGCATATTTTTTGAACAATATACCTTTGCCTCTTGCTTATCCATGATATCTGAAGTTTGTTCCATTATCTATTGAGTATTTAAATATTTGAGAGAGTCTTTTTTTTTTTTTATGAAAGTGCTCCGTTTATTCCAAGTCTGCCCATTATATTACATATACATTCCTTTATATAAAAAGGAAATTCTACTGCACTCACACTTATCTACACACTATTTTTACACTTGTCCTATTAACAATGCACACCACCTACCACACTTTACACTTGTCCATACTACTTTAATAATGCACATGCATATGTTGACTAATTTACTCTACTAACTTGTCCTAATAATTTACAATAATGTGATTACTACTGTACACTTTAAGATTTTTACATAATAATTTACATCTACTTTTGGCTTTGTTGGCCAAACACGTTTTTATGTCTTCTTTTAATCTCTTTGTCCTTTGTCTTCTCATCTTGCCACTTGTCCATTCTTATTTTCTTGTCTTTGTCTCTTATTTCTTTGTCTATCTTCCTTCATGATTTTTTGCACTACTTACTTTAATAATGTGCACCTACCACTTTACACTTGTCCATTAACTTTAATAATGTGCAAAAAGTCATGAAGTAAGATAGACAAAGAGATAAGAGACAAAGACAAGAAGATAAGATGGACAAGTGGCAAGATGAGAAGACAAAGGACAAAGAGATTAAAAGAAGACATAAAAACGTGTTTGGCCAACAAAGCCAAAAGTAAATGTAAATTATTATGTAAAAGTCTTAAAGTGTACAGTAATAGTCACATTATTGTAAATTATTAGGACAAGTTAGTAGAGTAAATTAGTCAACATATGCATGTGCATTATTAAAGTAGTATGGACAAGTGTAAAGTGTGGTAGGTGGCGTGCATTGTTAATAGGACAAGTGTAAAAGTAGTGTATAGATAAGTGTGAGTGCAGTAGAATTTCACTTATTATAAATTTAAATTTTTGGTATATGAGGTTATTTTTTACTGCACTTATTATATTTTTTTCTATATGTTGTATAATTCTATCATCCGCTAAGTATATTTCTATGGGTGTATCTATTCCTTCTCTAAAACATGATTTTATTAGTATTTCTGTTCTTCCTAAATGTACATATTTAATTGGATTTTTAGTCTTAATATCTTGTATTTCTTTATTTATTATTCGTTTGTTTATTATTTGTATTTTAGCCTTTCCTTTGGTGTATTTGCAATCTATGATATGTTCTCTTTGACTCACTACATAATATTCTTCTTTTTGTCGTTTAAACCAGTTTCTTATTGTTGGTATTTCGAATATTTTTTCTACGCTTAGGTCTAATTCTTTTTTTTATTTGTTCAATTATATTATTATCAAATATTATTTTTTGTTCTGCCGATTCTTCATCTTGATATTTTTCTTTAGTTATTATTTGTATATCTATTTCAGTCATTTGTATAGTGTTCATTATCTGATTCTATTACTGAATTATTTTCTATTTCATCTGTTTCGTTTTCTGATAATTCATATATGCTATCTTCACTTTCTAATTCATAATTTACGTATTCTATTTGTGTATATTTTTCATTGACTATTATTATTTCTAATATTTGTCTTTTTCTTTGGATTTTTAGGTAATTTACAATCTCTAGCTATATGTCCTAATTTTCCACAATTATAACAAGTGCATTCCGTTAGTTTTCTTTTTGGTCTATATGGTCTTTTGGTTTTGTAATTTTTTACATAGTATCTTCTTCTCGATTTTTTATACTTATATTTTGATCTATATTTTTTGTTATATCTCTTTTTATAGTATTTGTCCGTTCAACCAAATTGGGGTGCCGTTTTATTTTTGCAACATGCTAGGTTTTTTACTAGTATTTTTTTCATTTTTATTTCTTTTTTATGTCTTTCACATAGTTCTATAAACCATCGTTGTAAGAATTTTATTCTAGCTCCTAAGGTATCTGTTAATCCTGCTTCATTCCAACTTTTTATTATTTTTGAATTAAAAGGTTCTGGTAATTTTGTAAAATATAATTTTCTTATTTCTTTACTTTCTTCTATGTTATATGTTCCTTTATAATAATATTCTCTAAATGCACATGTATATTCATTTATATAACACATATTACATATTGCTAATTTTGTCATTAGATTTCGATTTATGATTTTTTTCTTTATTTTGTTCTTCTACTTCTGTTGTCATACTACTAAATTCATTTCTTATAGCTACTTCGTATTTATATAATATTTTCATAGTTGTAGTAGCTAATTTGCCATCAAATTTTTTATTACTTCTTAAAGTTTTTAAATTTCCATCTGATAAATTTTGTAACCATAGTTTTATTGTTTCTATAAGTGTTCTTTCTATATATCCTGGTGTTTTTGTTATTCCTATTTTGTTATCTATTAATTGTTTTGATATATATCTCATCCATAATTGAATTGTTTTATTTATATCTGCTACACAGTCTAAATTTAAAAAATTATGTTGTTCAGTTATTGGTTTAGTTGAAATGAAATAGGATTAACAGATACCTTAGGAGCTAGAATAAAATTCTTACAACGATGGTTTATAGAACTATGTGAAAGACATAAAGAAGAAATAAAAATGAAAAAAATACTAATAAAAAACCTAGCATGTTGCAAAATCTTAGATGAAACCAACACCGAGCTATCGGGAACACTGTGGCAACAATGGTTTATACTCATAAAACATTGAACCCAGATGCTCAACCAATTCAAATCATGCTTATTAGCAAACAAATTCGAAAGTAAAGAGTTGTCTATGCAGAAAAGAAAACTGAGGTAAAATAAAAGAGAAGGAAAGGCCAATTACCTTTTGTTGAGCAGCAAGCTTGACGGGAAGATGGAGAAATTTGAACTATCAACCAACAACTCCCTATTTTGAGGAGAAAATCCCTAATGGATAAGGGGAATGGGCCAGGTATGAGGTATGTACTTGGGCCAATTATTTGGCTGAATGGGTTAGAAAGAAAAGAATTCAACGGACCTTCATCTTTGAAACTTTTGAAATTGGTTATTGACCCGTCCATTTGTTAGCTCAATTCATCTCAACTTAACCTATTTAAACTCTTAAAAAATTGGGTTGATAGTTAACCCAAAATGATTTTTGAGAAATCTTATCAAAATATTATTAAAAATAAAAATAAAAATTATATGTTATATATAGTTATGATAAAGAAAATAAACAAATTTATTAGGCTTATAAAATAACAAATAAAGTTATTAAAACTTATTAAAAATTGAGCGGGTTGGGTTATGATCCGTTACTAACCCGTTTTGACTCAATTCATTTTGGCCCAAGCAAATTTGGGTTGGGTTGGATCTTGACCCATTTTCAACCGCTCAAATTAAACCCAATGCCACCTATACTTTCTATTAACATGACTCTCGGATACATCATTCCCCTCTCTGATACATCCCTCCCCATATCGAATAGATCCGTGAGCTATATTTATTTGCAGATTTCCTGAATAGTTATCGCGACTTATGTATCCCCATGTCTACTAATGTATTCAAAATTCTTTAATTCTAAGGGATTTTTGTAATTTCGAAAAGAATAGGGATAGAACTTAATTAGCTCTTAACACTATAGATTTATTAAATTTTTACCCAAAACAAACCATGCTTTCTTAATTTCTTAATTTTAATAAGATAAAATAATTTTGTTGTCATAGACTAGTTATTTTTGAAAGGCAAAAGGGTCTAGTGGACTCTTCTACTTGTATGAGTTTTGTAACATCCGACAATTTAAAACGAATAAGAAGAAGCTTGACATTGGAAATAACCTTTTTGGAAAATTTTAAAAATCTGGAAATTTGGCTAAGTATGGGAAAAAGTGAGTTTTTGGCTAACTTTGAGTAGTCATAACTCCTAGCTCAGGATGAGTTAGGAGTAGTTCCGGTTATGGTTGCGAAGCTCGTGGAATGATCTTTCCAACGCCACTGATTTTACGCGATTCCAAGTTCACATGAGTGAGATATGCTCGTTGGAAGTTGGGCAGTTGGCAGGGATTTTGTCCGAAATTTTAAGGGCATTTTGGTCTTTTTCCCTAATTAATTCTTTGAGCTATTTTGGGTATTGTTGGACTGATTTTGATCAATTTTATTTCCCTTTTCAAAGAGTAAAAGGTTAGGGCTTGAGAGAAGAGAAGAAGAAGAAGAAGAGAAAGGGAAGATCAAGCAAGAGGAATCATTGTGGTTTTCGTCGGGGGTGATCCCTACCAAAGTATGTGAGTCTTAGTGATGGGTAATCTTTCCCCCACACACCAACTCCTTTTATTTTGAGAGAATTTGTTCATGTTGTTGAAGTTGTTGGATGGTATTGTTGGTATTGTTGGTTGGTGTTGTGATTGTTGTTGATAGAGTTGTTGGAAACTTTAATGAGTTCGGTACATGACTTTGAATTATGTTTTGGGCCGAAATCTAGTGCACATTGAAGGATTTATGAGTCTAAAAGTTAGAACCATAGGAAGTTGATTCACCAGAAAGTTTCAGCAATTGACAGTCGTTTCCATCTACAGTCACGACCTACGGACCGTAGCTCGATTAACGGTCCGTACTGGTCAACTATCGATTGGGACAGAAGTTTGGTCCTTTGGTGTGTCGATCTATGGACACGACCTACGGTCCGTAAGTGGACCTATGGACCGTAAGTCCCAACCGTAGGTCAACACTTAGCCATTTCTTCAGACTGAGTTCTTGGGGGAAATTCTCTGACATGAACGACGGACCAACAGTACGGACCGTAAGGCCATCTACGGTCCGTCGATGAGTCCGTAGGTGCCACTTGTGTCACCAGAAGTTTGAAGTCTCAGCCAAGTTCCTCCATTCTTTTTTCACTTTCTCATGCAAGTTCCTAGGTATTATACCTATGTTTCATAACTGTTTCCGACACTTCAAAGTACGTCTAAGCATTTAAGAATCCCTCCATAATGTGTGATCAAACACCTTGAATTCATAATTCCAATTCAAGGAAAGTTAGTTTCCAAGTCAAGTGAAGTTAGACGTCAAGTGAAAGAGTATAGAGCTTCAAGTCGAGTTAAGTCAAGAGTTCAAAGTTGAATTCTTTTCTCCAAAAGCTATTAGGGAACTAAGTATTCCCAAAGGAGTTTGTAAATGTTTTTACATTGAGTAAGAGGGGAAACATGATTTCCAAAAGAGCCTTTGGGCTAAGTTTTGAGTAATTATCTCAACTAAAGAAAGAAGTTTGTTTTTAAACACTTATGAGCCAAAGTATTTTGGGAGTAGTATTAAGCACCGAATTGGAGACATGAGTCCATATAACTCAACTCTCCATAAGAACCATGCGCCAACATGGGATTTCTCGGATCATACTTTTTAGATGATCACGAAAGTTAAGCTAGTGGATCCACTAAGTAAAGTAAGCTTCTTATATCACGGCAAGGTATAGGATGGTCCTTGGCAACTCGAGGTAAGGCGTTGTATCATTATTAGGGCTCATAGTGGTGGTTGTCGGTTAAAGAATCTCCCACTAAACTTATATTACTTTTATATAAGTAAAGTTGCTTTTGTTATTATTTTATCATTAATGAGCTGAGTTGTTTATACTGTTTTACAAGCCTTATATATATCGCATGTGTTTTATTGCTTTATATATATATATATATATATATATTGAGTTCAGTTATTCATGAGTCGAACAGAGCCAAGGTAAGAGTTCTTTTCTACTCTTTTCAAGCTCAAGTGTTGGTTTAGCTTTCCAGCTCGCATACTCGTACATTCCATGTACTGATGCCAGTTGGCCTGCATCTTTTTACGATGCAGACGCAGGTACTCAGGATCAACATCCAGCCCACCGTTGATCCAGTCGAGCACTCCAGAGTCGGTGGTGAGCCTCCTTGCTTTCCGGAGGACTCAAGTATTTGGTGTTCTAAGTTTTGTTTTATTAGGATGTTGCGGGGTCTGTCCCAACATCCATCTCAGTACTTTAGAGGCTTCATAGACAGTCAGTCAGTTAGTTTTTGAGTCTCTCTTCTGTATATATATAAATATTCTATTTTGAGACTTGAGTTGCCTTTTTGGCCAGTTTTATCAGTTGGTTATTTCATAACCTCCCATTGCTTTGAGTTAAGCTGTTGAGTTAAGAAATCTAGGCCAAGGATTCGCTTGGGGCCAGCAATGGTCTCCGAGTGCCGGTCCCGCCCAGGGTGTAGGCTCGGGGCGTGACAAACTTGGTATCAGAGCATAGAGTTCAAGAGTCCTAGGGAGTCTATGAAGTCGTGTCTGTAGAGTCCTAGTTATCAGTGTGAAGCGTGCCACATCTATAATTAGGAGGCTACAACGTTTAGGAAGATTTCTCACTTCTTTCATACTCAACTTGTGCGTTAGAGTTTATCTCTAAAGAGTTCCTTTCTAATTCCTGCTTGCGCGTGTTTCAGATAGTCATGCCTCCACGAAGAGTTGGTAGAGGGCGTCTTCCTAGACGTTATGTTGATGAGCGAGAGTTACCTTATGTCCCGAGAGTGCAAGATCAATGGGAAGTTTTTAATGCCGAGTTTAGAGAGGCAATTAGAATTCTAAGTCAAGCTGTGACTAATCAAATTGGTCAGCAAAGAGGAGCTCGACATGAAGGAGCCGACACTTCAAGGATTCGTGAGTTCTTAAGGATGAATCCTCCGAGTTTCACGGGTTTGAGCGCTACTGAGGATCCAGAAAACTTCATTGATGAGTTGAAGAAGGTTTTCGATGTGATGCATGTGACAGATGTTGAGCGGGTTGAACTAGCTGCGTATCAATTGAAGGATGTTGCTAGAACATGGTTCGACCAATGGAAAAGGGGTAGAGTTGAGGATGCACCACCTGCGAGTTGGGCCTGTTTTGAGGAAGCCTTCTTAGGGCATTTCTTTCATCGAGAATTAAGAGAGGCCAAGGTACGTGAGTTCCTCACACTTAAGCAGGAGTCCTTGAGTGTTCATGAGTACAAACCAAGTTCACACAACTATCCCGCTATGCTCCGGAGATGGTTGCGGACATGAGGAATAGAATGAGCTTGTTTGTTCTTCGGGCCGTCATCTCGATTGTCGAGCAAGGAAGGTAGGGCCGCAATGCTTATCGGGGACATGGACATATCAAGGTTGATGGTTTATGTGCGCAAAGTTGAGGAAGAGAAGCTGAGGGACCGAGAAGAGTTCAGAAATAAGAGAGCTAAGACCGGGAATGAGTCCGGACAGCAGAGAGGTAATTCAAGCCATTCCTCCTTTCAGCAAAGGCAAAAGGGACCTGCTCCATCATCTGCTAGAGCACTTGCACCCAGATACAGAGGTGAACCTAATGGCCAGAATTCAAAGGACTTCAAGATTACGCCAGCACAGTCTTCAGGTAGTGTGGCACGGGGAGGTAGTTTGCTTCCTGCATGTGTTAAGTGTGGTAGAGTCCATCCAGGAAAGTGTCGCCAGGGCCAGACAGGCTGTTTTAAGTGTGGTCAAGAGGGTCACTTCTTGAAGGAGTGCCCTAAGAATAGGAAGGGTAGTGAAAATTTGGGTAGTAGGACCCAATATTCTTCAGTTGCTCCCCTAGACAGGATGGCACCTAGAGGAGCTACTTCTAGTACCGGTGGAGGAGCAAACCGCCTTTATGCAATCGCCAGTAGCCATGAGCAAGAGAATTCTCCAAATATTGTCACTGGAATGATCAAAGTTTTTACTTTCGATATATATGCTTTGCTAGATCCAGGGGCAAGTTTATCGTTTGTGACTCCTTATGTTGCAAATCAGTTTGAGGTTCTTCCTGAAAGACTTTGTGAACCCTTTTGTGTTTCTACACCTGTTGGGGAATCTATTCTAGCAAAAAGAGTCTATCGTGATTGTCCTGTTTCCTTAGGTCACAAGAGCACCAGAGCTGATTTGGTTGAGTTAGACATGGTAGATTTCGATGTCATTTTAGGTATGGATTGGCTTCATGCTTGTTATGCATCGATAGATTGTAGAACTCGAGTAGTCAAGTTTCAGTTTCTGAACGAGCCAGTTTTATAGTAGAGTTGTAGTTCAGCAGTGCCTAAGAGTCGTTTCATTTCGTACCTTAAGGCAAGAAAGTTAGTTTCGAAGGGTTGTATCTATCACTTAGTCAGAGTTCATGACTCTAGTGTGGAGATGCCTTCTTTTGAGTCAGTTCCTATAGTAAGAGAGTTTCTAGAAGTTTTTCCTGATGATTTACCCGAAATTCCTCCTGAGAGAGAAATAGAGTTCAGCATAGATCTCTGTTGACACCCAATTTTGGCTCTCCACATTTAACTATAGTAATAATTATAATAGTAATAAAATATATATGTTATGAATTTGTTTTTTTTTTTTCTATAGGAATGCAAAATGATTTTTTTTAATTATTTATTTGACTTGATAAATTTATTTCTTAAATGTTATTTTTTATAAAAGTTAAATATATTATGTTACTACTTGCTTTCTCATTTTTTAAATAAATGTTGTTCTTTTTAAGAATTGAATCTATTTTGGTTCAAATATAATTCCTTTTGTCGCAATTTGTATTTTTCGTACATTTATTAAAATTAGAAAGCTTAGTTAATTGATGATTTACTAATTTATATCAATTTGATTTTAAGAGTGACTAATTTTATCAAATAAGCTAATCTTGCAAATAATTATCACCTATGGCTATTTAATAAATAAAGTAATCATAATTTAAATGAATTTAATTTGAGCAAATTTGGCAATCCAAGTCCTATTAAATCGGCCAATCCGTGTATGCCACGTAGGCGAGTACATGGATTGTGCTTCTTTATATTCGATCTCAGCCATACAATCTAATCTTATGGCCTCAATTAATTCATCTTTTACTATATATATATATATATATATATATAATTATTATTTATTTATTTTAACTCTTTATTTTTACCAACCGTCCGATCAAATGATCGGACGGCCCAAATTAAATCCCAAAATATTTTCTTCTTTTAGTACATACGCCGCTTGCTTTTCCTCTTCTCATCCCTAGACTGCGCCTAGTCTAGGAAAAGAAAGAGAGAGTCTTCCCTTCCCCAGAACGTCTCTCCACAGACGCTCCCCACCTCTCCCATCAATCTTTCTCCCTCTCTGCCACGCCGCTACTCGCGAACCGCCGGAAAATGGAAATTTCTGATGGATTTCGGCCTTCTCTTCCTGTTCATCATCAATACCTTCTCCCTCTATCAACTTTATGTCTTAGGCGAGATTTTTTTTTTTTAATCAGAATAGGCCTCTATACTGCCTATACATCTCTTTAGCCAACGTTTGTTTAAACGATTTCAAAACTCGTGGTCGAGATGATCCGAACGGCTCCAAAATCTGAAAAGAAAAGTGATGTCTATTTGATCTGCAGCAGTAGCTCTCTATTTTCCAATGGATATTTTGATTTCAAAATTCGTATTTTTGAATTTGATTTTTGCCTATAAAAGGGCAAGCGCAAAAAAAAAAAAGGAGGAGAAAAAAAAGAGTCCAAAAAAAAGGGGAGGAGGCACACTTGAAGTATTAGGATTTTTCAGAAAATTTGGATCTTCTTTCAACTTTCTATTTTCGATTTTGAATTCGAGTTTCAAGAGTAAGTTTGAAGTTGGAATCCTTGACGAAACGCTTCTAGTTTGCTGCTCAACACAAGGTAAAATCCTTTTCCTTATTCATCTTTTATCCCTTTGCTGTCATCTAGTTTGGTCCCGTGGAAAAAAATGTTGAAATGTCCTATGTTTCTAGTATTCATCTCTAGTTTTTTTTTCTTTCAAAAGTTTGAGATTATAAGTGATATGTTTCCCTATTAAGTTCAGTTGTTTCAGTATTTGATTGTTTGCAATCCAAGATGTTGGTCTGTGTGAATTTTTTGGAATATCACTCGATTTGCTTCATGTCATAGATATAAAATCTTCTAGCTACTGATATGTGCTAAATTTAACTAATAAAAATTGTAACTCATTTTCTTGAGAAGCAAGAATTCATTATTCCACATAATCGAGTGTCAGTTCATTAAAGTTTATGCCAAAGTTTATACTTATCCTTTAGCCATGTAATAACCCTTCTTTCTTTTGTTTTTAGTTAAGAGTATATGAATATGATCATGTGTTAGTAGGTATGGATATTTTTGTCTAACATATTATTCATACACTAATAGAAGAAAACAATCTCTTTGAATTTATTATACGTTTGGTCATGCAAATTATTCTCTCTTGTGTGCAAAAAATAAGATGAATCAGAATGCATAGCTGTTATCATTTTTATATTGCAACCAATTCATTTTTTTTTTTTATCCTTATTGAACTCAACTTCAGATTTTTTTTTTTTTTTTTTAAGTTTGGCTTTGGTCATTTTCTATTGTTGGTTTGCAAAGAGATCAATGTTAATATCTCTCAACTTGTCATCAAGTCAGTATACTCTTGTTATATTCAAATCCTTCCAAAAAAAAAAAAACCATTTGTTCTTTCATTAAACCATATTAAAAAATAAAATTATCTAGTTAGAGAGTGTCTATGTATATGAAGCTTTACTTCATTAGGTTGGATTCGTGTTTTTAATCTTAAAGCTATGTAGCCAAAATATAGTATTTTTTTTTATTCCTTATCTCGGCCTCAGGATTCGTTTAAGCTATTTAATTTTTTAGGTTGAATGGACTATATTCATGTATATATTTGGGCTCAATTAAAGGGAGTGCACTGTGTCATATATCCCAACCCCCTTTCAAACTTTTGTTTTGCACGCTCATGAGTTGAAATTTTAGTCAAGGTTAATTGGATCGAGATTTGATGTTCATTTTGAGATGCTACAATCATTTTATACTTTATTTCATAATTTGTGTATTCTAATCCTCTTTATCTCCTTTTTTTTTGTTATGTTTTCATGTACAATCGGAGGGTTGGAGTTTCTACTTTGAAACTCGTCATTGGCCTAAAATATTAGGTCAACAACAATTAGGATCGTCACAACGCTCGGAGTCTCGCAAATTAGGAGTCTAATATTTCTTAGCCTTTCTCTTTTTGAGTCTTAATTATATTGTTTGGATATATTGGTTAACATTTATTTACAAGTTTTTGATATATTGTTTATCTTTTATTTTGAAGTTTATTTATGTGAGCTAATATTTTTGTTTCATGAAATTAGCTAAAACACCTTTAGAACAAATGATACAAAGATATTTTCTAAAAAATGTGTTAGCATTTTTATTTATAACATTCTTTTAGGCTTCTTAAGTTAGAAGGTGTTCAAATGAAGTTAAAAAGGGTGAAATAATATTCGTTTAGGTGCTTAAGTAAAAATAAAATAATAAAACTCACAAGTTGAGGTTTCCAAATGAATTTGAAACTAGTCTATTTAAAAAATAATAATCACCTTCAATGATATATAAGGCCAAAATAATCACCCTTTTGAAATATATATATTCTTTTGTCATCACCCCTTTTATGAAAAATTATATTTACTATTAGTGCTATCTCTATTTTTACAAATCATATATTGCTAGAATATCTTTATCTTTTAACATGCTATTCCAAATTTTAGATATGCCAACGGATTCCGAATACAAGGTATACATATACATGTCATACACATAAAGGTATATATTCTATATTTTCTCTACATAATCTATTATATTTCTATCTACTATCCCGAATGTTATTTATTTATTTTTATAAATTTATTCCTACACTTTACACATATTATTTTACTAAATCTAACCTATCGTTAACTTATCACTACATGAGAATAAAATAATAAACCTTCACCTGTTTTAAACAACTTACATGTATATACTATACTTTATAATAAACATAATTTTAGATCACAAACTCTATCTAATATTTAACATTAGTATCATTATTATTTATTTATTTTAAATTTTTTAGGAAAATCTATTTTTATCCAAATTACATATTACATATTACTACATATTTACACTCCACTACTATCTTATTTTTATTTCACATCTTAATAAGACAACATATTTTTTATTCAACATCTATGTATTTTTAGGATGAGTTTCGCAACTATATTTTTTAAACATATTTATTATACATTTAAGTAAATTTATTTATTTATTTTTACAATATGATAAAATACTACTATTAAATCTATATATTTTAGACACATATATGTCGTACCTTGTATTATACCCTTTTCTTAAACTAACTAATAACTTATCATTTAATCATTAAAAGCATATAAATAAACAAGTTTTGCTAATCATATTTTTCTAAATTGAGTTTAAGGACTATCCTCAGATAGGCTCTGAGGGGTGCTTAACACCTTCCCCTCGAGTAACCAAAACCCTTACTCAGAATTTCACTGGTTTTGCAAATCAAAACAGAGTTTACATTACATATTTTAAAACATAGTTTTCCTAATATTCTCCTTAAAATTTAGGTGGCGACTCTAAAACAAAAGCAATTTTTTCCAAATCAGAGTGTCAGCCACATTATGTTGTGAACTGTTTCGGCTTGGCTCGAAATAGGGTGCAACAATCTCATTCCTGATACTCGTCCTATCTCTATTCCGCCTTATAGAATGGCACCAGCAGAGTTGAAAAAACTGAAAGAACAGTTGAAAGATCTCCTAGAAAAGGGTTTCATTCGACCAAGTGTCTCGCCTTGGGGTGCTCCGGTATTGTTTGTGAGAAAGAAAGATGGTTTCCTTAGAATGTGTATAGACTACCGCCAGCTGAATAAGGTTACCATCAAGAACAAGTACCCTCTTCCGAGGATTGATGATCTTTTCGATCAGCTTTAGGGTGCCACTTATTTTTCGAAGATTGACCTCCGATCAGGTTACCATCAGTTAAGAGTGAAGGGATGTGATGTTCCAAGGACAGCTTTCAGAACCAGATACGGTCATTATGAGTTTTTGGTCATGTCCTTTGGTTTGACCAATGCACCAACAGCTTTCATGGATTTGATGAATAGAGTCTTCAAACCTTATCTAGATATGTTTGTTATTGTCTTTATTGATGACATACTAATCTATTCAAGGAATGAAGAAGATCATGCTAGTCATCTCAGAACAGTTCTTCAGATTTTGAAAGAAGAGGAGTTGTATGCCAAGTTCTCTAAGTGTGAGTTTTGGCTTAAGTCCGTGGCGTTTTTAGGCCACATTGTGTTCGGTGATGGAATCAAAGTTGATACTCAAAAAATTGAGGCAGTGCAGAATTGGCCTAGACCCACATCTCCAACTGAAATTAGGAGTTTCTTGGGTTTGGCTGGCTATTATAGAAGATTTGTTGAAGGGTTCTCGACTATCGCATCTTCTTTGACCAAGTTGACCCAGAAGACAGTGAAATTTCAATGGTCTGAAGCTTGTGAGAAAAGCTTTCAGGAATTGAAAAAGAGATTGATTACAGCTCCGGTTTTGACGCTACCAGAAGGTACCCAAGGCTTTGTGGTGTATTGTGATGCATCTAGAGTTGGTTTGGGTTGTGTCTTAATGCAGAATGTCAAAGTTATAGCTTATGCCTCCAAACAGTTGAAGGTTCATGAGAAGAACTACCCAACCCATGACTTAGAGCTAGCTGTTGTAGTATTTGCTTTGAAGATATGGCGTCATTACTTGTATGGTGTGCATGTCAACATATTCACTGATCACAAGAGCCTTTAATATGTGCTTACTCAGAAAGAGCTTAATCTCAGACAGAGGAGATGGTTAGAATTACTTAAGGACTATGACCTCAGTATTCTTTACCACCCAGGTAAGGCTAACGTTGTTGCTGATTCTTTAAGCAGGTTGTATGTGGGTAGCACCGCCTATATTGAAGAAGGAAGGAGAGAGTTAGCAAAAGATGTACACAGACTGGCATGCCTTGGAGTCAGATTTACAAATTCCGCAGAAGGAGGGATAGAAATGACGAGCAGGGCCGAGTCATCATTAATGTCAGAAGTGAAAGAGAAGCAAGATCAAGATCCCATTTTGGTTGAGTTGAAGGCAAATGTTCAGAAGCAAAGAGTGTTAGCTTTCGAACAAGGGGGAGATGATGCATTAAGATACCAAGGTAGATTGTGTGTACCTTTGGTAGATGGACTCCCAGAGAAGATTATGGAAAAAGCTCATAGCTCCAGATACTCCATTCATCCAGGTTCCACCAAGATGTATCGTGATTTGCGAGAAGTTTATTGGTGGAATGGCATGAAGAAGAGCATTGCGGAGTTTGTTGCTAAGTGTCCAAATTGCCAACAAGTAAAAGTTGAGCACCAAAGGCCCGGTGGTTTGGTTCAGAGAATAGAACTTCCGAAATGGAAGTGGGAAATGATCAATATGGATTTCGTCACAGGGTTGCCAAGGTCCCGCAGACAGCATGACTCTATTTGGGTGATTGTCGACGGAATGACAAAGTCAACCCATTTTCTACTGGTAAAGACTACCCTGTCGGCAGAAGATTATGCCAAGTTGTATATTCAAGAGATAATGAGACTTCATGGAGTTCCAATCTCCATTATTTCAGACAGAGGTGCACAATTTATTGCACAGTTTTGGAAATCTTTTCAGAAAGGCTTGGTTTGAATGTGAACTTAAGTACTGCCTTTCATCCTCAGACTGATGGGCAAGCAGAACATACTATTCAGACTTTAGAAGATATGTCGAGAGCTTATGTGATCAATTTCAAAGGTAATTGGGATGATCACATACCTCTCATTGAGTTTGCCTACAACAACAGTTATCACTCTAGCATCCAGATGGCTCCATACGAGGCTCTTCATGGGAGAAGATGTAGATCTCCTATTGGATGGTTTGAGGTTGGTGAAGCAGGATTGATAGGACCAGATCTAGTTCACCAAGCTATGGAGAAAGTGAAAGTGATCCAAGAGAGGTTGAAAACGGCACAGAGTCGTCAGAAGTCCTATACCGATGTTAGGAAAAGGGTGTTAGAATTTGAAATAGATGATTGGGTATATTTGAAGGTTTCACCCATGAAAGGCGTTATGAGGTTTGGTAAGAAGGGGAAACTTAGCCCCCGATATATTAGACCTTATCGCATAGTCAAGAGGGTAGGCAATGTTGCTTACGAGTTGGAGCTACCACAGGAGCTAGCAATGGTTCATCCGGTATTTCATATCTCTATGTTGAAGAAGTGCATAGGCAATCCTTCATTGATCCTGCCGACTGAAAGTATTAGGATCAAAGATAACTTATCTTATGAAGAGATTCCTATTCAGATTCTAGACCGTCAAGTTCGTAAGTTGAGAACAAAGGATGTAGCCTCAGTCAAAGTCCTTTGGAGGAACCAAGTGGTTGAGGAAGCTACTTGGGAAGCTGAAGAAGACATGAAGAAGAGATATTCATATCTCTTTGAATCCGCAAATCAAGGTATTAATTTCCTTCTTAGTGCTCTTTAATATTATGGTGGGCATGTTATTGTTGTTGATGTTTGCATGGTTGCTTTTTGAGTATTGGTTGATGTTACCCCTTAGCCTTGTAAGAGTAATCTCATTCGAGGACGAATGTTTCCTTGTATTCCAAACGCTTTTACTTAATCATTTGTCAACTGAACCCTTGAACTCCTCGAAACACTATATTTTAAACATGTTTTCTGACTTGGCATCCTATGTGGCAAACACAACAAAGGTGTGTGTGATACACACACCTGAGGAGCGTGAGATCTGGTTAAATGGGTCTAATAGCCACATTAGGGTTTTATAAAGCCATCTTCTTCCCTATATGCATTCAAAACCATTATTAGACAAATTTGAACTTTTTCTGGCCTCTTTTTCGATCTCCTTTCCGCAAATTTCTTCTCCATTTTTTCCATCGTTATACTCCTTTTTTATTTCTATGCATTTCCATTTAATTCTTTGCTTCATTTTGTGGTTGATCCTATTGTAGTTTTCTACATCATCATGAAAGTTACTTTTGTTAGAATCCTATAATCTAATAGAAAGCATGAAACATGTAATTGAAAGCATAACAAACAAAATCTCCAAAGAATTAGTATGAATCGACTAAAAACCTAAAAATTAAGCAAAGACATAAATAGAAGATGAAATCTAGACTAAACAACATACAAATACGAAAATAAGTTACAAAATTTACATAGATAAATTGAAAATCGAACAAAACCAACAAAAATACTCAAACAATTTTGTGGGAATGAAGAAAAAATGAGAAAGAAAAAATGTGGGTATATATAGCCACACACGATGTTGCGGTGAACCTCTCTTCTTCGACTAGGATGAAAACAAAGACGGATTGCCTTGATTGAGCCATGATTTCTGCTACTGGAGTTTTTTCTTCAATGAAAAGAATAGAAGAGGTTGAATTTTTTTTTTAAAGAAAGACGAAAGAGAAATGAAATGAGATTGTGGGGGAAAGTGGTGGGTTTGGTGGCAAAAGACAAATAAAAATCAGAATTATATTTAACTAAATATAATAAAAATGTCAAGATGACATGAAGTGGTATATATACACGTGTCATTTATAATTATTTTTAAAATTATTTGTCAGGCGTTTGTGGTACACGCACAACTAAAGGGTTAAAAAGTGTTTAAATGTTGAGTTTAGATGGGTTCAGGGGTCCAGATAACAAAGGGATAAGTAGAAGGGTTCACAATACAAACTCATACAAGTAGAAGGATCCACCAGACCCTTTTGCCTTTTGAAAATAAAAGCATCAATTATTGACATCCAATTTCGGTCATCTACGATATTGATTAATTGTTAAGTTTCTTCAATTTCAAACAATTTAGAATAATTAGCTTTATAAAAAAAAATCACGTTATTTTAAAGTTATTTTTTTACAAATATTTGAAAAGAAATTATCTAAAAAGATAGTGTTTTAATTAAATACTTTCCGAAGTTGATTGCGTAAATAATATAAAAGAAGAAACTAATTTAATTTTCAGTTAAAACAATATCTTCTTTTGGGAATTAATTAGGAACATAGATAGAGTATATATCAATAAACTGTGTATATTGTCATATAAAAATAATAAGATTATAATTAGGCATTGGCATAAAGAATGAAATAGAGGTAACAGGAAAAAAAAACGCGGGGTGGGGGAGGATGGGGGCAGCCAAATAACTCGCAAAATAAACCTTAGCATAAATCATAATGACTCGTGACAACATCTTATAAGTTAAATGAAAATGCTGATTGCATATTAATTTGTGAATTGGTTCATCAAACTCACGGTTAAATCAATAAAATTCATTAAATCATCATCTTTTGATTTTATTGGAGATATCCTGGCAGGTGGTTCATTAAACGTTTCTTCACAAGTATCTAGAGCACTTGCAACACTAGCAGCAGAACTTCTTGCTCCAGGAAAGTCATTTGCATCGAAATCTTTAATTGATGTTTCAGCATTATCTATCGAAATATCATAATTTTCCTTACAAACTTGAAGGCATTGTATGAGAACGGGTTTTTTTGCTTGCTCTAGTAGACTTACAATTTCATTATAAATACTTTTTGTCTTTGTTAAACATTGTTGAAGAAGAATACGTACTAAACCTTTTTTATCCGCAAAAGAGCTCTTAGGGTCCGATCTAAGAGTGTTGATGCAAACCTTGAAGTATCTAGACGTTCGATAAACATCCTCTATCAAATCTCCTGACGAATAAGTTACAAGAGAAAGAAAGAGCATGAAAATCACTATTAATGTTGTTGATCTTTTGAGCATTTTAATATTTATTTATTATTAATTTGTCTCTCATAATTTTGTCATTGGCTTAATACCCATTCTGCCACAATTACATGGAATAGAGGACGTGGAAGTTATGGCGTTTCATTGCTACAACGGTATGCATTTGTGCCTAATTACTTAGTGGTCAATTAATGACCATATGTGTTATGGACTTTGATGCTTTCTGATGAACGTTGCAGTGAACGTTAACACTTGTGCATTTGTTATCCTCTTCTTTATTTCATTTTTTATTTCCTTCATTATACCTTTTAACCTATGTAACTCCTAGGCTATTTATCTTCATTATTTACCACACCATTACCTTCCTATTCATTGCTAGGAAGACTTCTTCTAGTATAAATAGTGGTGGTCTTCATTTGGTTTGAAACACACAATACAACAAGAAATATAGAGTGCATAAGGTTTGTCAAAAAGAGGGTTCTTATTAGTTGAAGGGAGGTGTTTCTTTTTGTGGAGGTTTGGACTCAACTCTTGTCCAGAGTTGTTGAGTTATACTTTGTGTTAAGGTTGTTGTATTCTGGAGGGGACAAGTCAAGAAGGACTACTGCTGGACCGGTGAAAACATTTGCTGCAGTGGACTTGAATCTCCTTAAAGAGAGCGAAATATCCGTGCCTCAGCCTGAAGAGATTTATTTCTTCATTTTTATTTTCAATTGTAATCTTGTATTTTTTGTTATCTTGTAAGTTTTTCACTAACAATTTTAAGGAGATTCCATATGGCTACAATTGAAAAAATTGCAGATGTCAAAATGGGAGACCTTAACAAGCCATTTTGGTTCAATGGTAACCATTTTAAGAGATGGAAGGGTAAAGTACTTTTCTACTTAAGTCTTCTCAATGTTTCTTATGTGTTAACTGAAAAGAATCCTAATAAAATTGATGATTCCTCCATGGAGGATGATGAACTTATTTCTCATCATGAGAAAGTTGAAAAGTACAATGGTGATTCCTGTAAGTGTCGGTATTATCTTCTCAATTGTCTATCTGATAATTTTTATGATTATTATATAGAACTTACTCTAGTGCAAAGAAAATTTGGAAAGCATTGCAGCGTAAGTATGATACCGAAGAGGCTGAAGCGAAAAAATATGCATCTAGTAGATTTTTTCGTTTCCAAATGGTGGACAACAAATCAGTGGTAGACCAAGCTCAAGACTTTATAATGATTGTTGGAGAACTTAGGTCCGAGGAGGTTAAAATTGGAGATAACCTTATTATTTGTAGCATAGTAGATAAACTTCCACCTTCTTGGAAGGAATTTTAAAAAAAAACTATGCACCACAAACAAAGGAAAACCTCTCTTGAAACCTTGATAATGAAAATCCGCATGGAAGAAGAGGCAAGGGGTCAAGATGCACTTTTACAAACATAAGAGAACAGCATCACAACGAAGGTAAATTTAATTACTTCAAATAATGCTACTCCTGAATCTCACAAAAATACTTCTTTGAAGCCTAAGAAGAAAAAATTCAAGAAAAATAATGGTAGACCTCCCAAGAAAAATAATGGTGAAAATAATCAAGCACAAAATCAACAAGTTCAAGACAAGGGACCATGCTTTGTTTGTGGCAAGAGTGGGCATATTGCTAGATTTTGCAGATTCCGGAAACGTGATCCTAACCCTCAGGCAAACGTTACCGAAGAACCTTTTATGGCGGTGATTACCGACATAAACATGGTTGAGAATGTTGATGGATGGTGGGCTGATTCTGGTGTAAACTGTCATGTTTGTTATGACAAAGACTGGTTTAAGAAATATACTCATTTTGAGGAGCCCAAAACCATCATGCTTGGTGATGCTCACACTACTCAAGTGCTTGGAAAGGGAGATATCGAATTGTGTTTTACTTCTAGAAGGGTATTAACTTTGAAAGATGTACTTTATACTCCTTCTATGAGGAAAAATTTGATGTCTAGTTTTCTTCTTAATAAAACAGGCTTTAAACAGATTATTGAGTCTAATTAATATGTAATAGTGAAGAAGGGTATTTTTGTGGGAAAGGGGTATGCATGTGATAGGATGTTCAAACTGAATGTTGAAATGAATAAGGCTTCAACTTCTGTTTACATGCTTTCTTCTACCAATTTTTGGCATGCTCGTTTGTGTCATATTAATGACCGTTATGTTGGAATCATGAGTAGTTTAGGATTAATCTCAATGGTTAAAAAGAATTTTGAAAAGTGTGAGGCTTGTAGTAAAGCCAAAATCACTAAAAGGCCTCATTTTCAAGTTGAAAGAAAAACTGATTTGTTAGAATTAGTTCATACTGATATTTGTGAACTTGATGGAATTTTAACTCGTGGAGGTAATAGATATTTTATCACTTTCATTGATGATTTTTCTAAATTTACATATGTTTACTTGATGAAAAATAAAAGTGATGCTTTTGAAAATTTCAAAACTTATCTCCATGAGGTTGAAAATCAGTTTGGAAGAAAAATAAAAAGAATTAGAAGTGATAGAGGCCGTGAATATGAGTCAAATGAGTTTAATTCTTTTGTTAAATCATTGGGAATAATTCATGACTACTCCTCCTTACTTTCCTTCATCTAATGGAGTAGCAGAAAGGAAAAATAGAACTTTGGTTGAATTGACTAATGCGATGCTTATTGAGTCACATGCACCTTTAAATTTTTGGGGTGAAGCTACTTTAACTGCTTGTTATGTGTTGAATCGTGTGCCTCATAAAAAGTCTAAATTGACACCTTTTGAATTGTGGAAAGGTTACAAGCCAAGTATGGGATATCTAAGAGTTTGGGGTTGTCTAGCCTTTGTGAGACTAATGGATCCCAAGATTACAAAATTGGGTAAGAAATTTACTACTTGTGCTTTTCTTGGTTATGCTTCAAATAGTACAGCCTATAGATTTTTTAATCTGGAAGATAATATTGTGATAGAATCATGTAATGCTATTTTTCATGAAAATAAGTTTCCTTTTGATTCTAAAAATAGTGGGATCAAAAGATTGAACAAAATATTTTGTCACTACCTAGTTCTTCTACTTCTACTTTAAAAAATAAAGAAATTGATGATTTTGAGTTGAGAAGAAGTAAAAGAACTAGAGTAGAAAAGATTTTGGTCCTGATTTTTATGTGTTTAATGTTGGAGATGACCCTCTCACTTTGAAAGAAGCATTATCTTCACATGATTCTATATTTTGGAAAGAGGCTGTAAATGATGAAATGGAATCACTGATTTCTAATAAAACTTGGAAGTTAGTTGATTTACCACCGGGTTGTAAAACTATTGGTTGCAAATGGGTCTTAAGAAAAAAATTGAAACCGGATGGATCTATTGATAAATACAAGGCTAGGCTAGTTGCAAAAGGTTTTAAACAACTAGAAGGCCTATGATTTTTTGATACTTTTTCACCAGTAACAAGAATTACATCCATATGATTTTTAATTGCTATGGCTGCAATTTTTTATTTACAAATTCATCAAATGGATGTAAAAACTGTTTTTTTAAATGGAGACCTAAATGAGGAAATTTATATGGATCAACCCGAGTCTTTTGTTGAAGCAGGCCAAGAAAGCAAAGTATGTAAACTTACTAAATCTCTATATGGCTTGAAATAGGCACCTAAGCAATGACATGAAAAATTTGATTTCTGCATGATTGAAAATGATTTTCAAACAAATGAGTGTGATAAGTGCATATATCATAAGTCTTGGAATAATTCACATGTGATTATTTGCCTATATGTTGATGATTTGTTGATCTTTCTAACATGAATGTTATTGATAAAGCTAAGAATATTCTTAGAAGCCATTTTGATATGAAAGATCTTGGTGAGGCAAATGTTATTCTTGGAATAAAAATAACAAGAACATGTGATGGAATTTTCCTTGACCAGTCACATTATGTTGAGAAAATATTGAAAAAATATAACTTTCTTGATTGCAAGCATGTTGCAACTCCTTTTGATTCAAGTGTTCACTTATTTCCTGTTGAAAGTGAAAATGATGTAATAAATCAAAAGGAATATGCTAGCATAATCAGAAGTTTGAGGTATGTGACTGATTGCACTAGGCCTGATATTGCATATGCAGTAGGAGTACTTGACAGGTTTACAAGCAAGTCAGGTAATGAACATTGGCATGCTATAACAAGAGTTATGAGATATTTAATTGGAACAAAAAATTGTGATTTGTTCTATAAAAAATATCCTGCTGTACTTGAAAACTTTTGTGATGCAGATTGGAACACTTTATCAGGTGATTCCTGTTCTACCATTGGTTATGTTTTTACTTTAGGTGGTGGTGCTGTTTGTTGGAGATCAAAAAAGCAAACTATTATTGCTAACTCTACCATGGAGGTTGAACTAATTGCTTTAGCTTCAGCTAGTGAGGAAGCGAATTGGTTAAGAGATTTGTTATTTCAAATACCTTATTTTGAAAAACCAATTCCTCCTATTTTAATTCATTGTGATAGCACCGCTGCAATTGGTAGAGTTCAAAATCGTTATTACAATGGTAAATCCAGACCTATAAGGAGGAAACACATGAATAATGTAAGATCATATTTGACAAATGGTACCATTAATGTTGATTATGTCAAATCTTGTGATAATCTTACAGATCCTCTTACTAAGGCCTTAACAAGAGAAAAGGTCTGGAGCATATCGAAGGGGATGGGATTGAAGCCAATAAATCATTGAGTCATATATGAGGAAACCCAACCTGGGGACTAGAGATCCTATAACCAGGTTCAAAGGGAAAAACTAATCATAGGATGACTTGTTGTGACAAAAAATGCACTATCTTTTTATTCCCTCCCTATGATGTGAGTGCATTGTTTCATGTAGTTTGTGAAGGTTGAGTTGATAAAACTCTTAATGAATATCTGTAGCCCGTATGGGTGGAGTGTTAAACTTACAGGAGCACTCTCGACAGATTTCACCTATGTGATGTGTGGAAGTAGGTCGCTTCCTATGAGAATTTGGCTTATTCTCAAAAGCACTCATGAAATCGGGATAGCACATGGCCATAACGTGCTGGCTTTAAAGCTCATGTCAACACCTTGATTATTATGTGTGAGCAGTGATATTTTATTTCCCTTAAGCAGTCATAGTTCAAGTCTGAGACTACTACGACTCTGGAGTAAAAGTTACTATTTCACTAAGTGGAGGTTCAATGTAGAGCACACCTTCATTATGCATAGTAGTCTTCCTTCAGCTGATGGACTCTCTTATCTAATAGTAAAATGAGTGGGGGATTGTTGGTCTTTTGAGCATTTTAATATTTATTTATTATTAATTTGTCTCTCATAATTTTGTCATTGGCTTAATACCCATTCTGCCACAATTACATGGAATAGAGGACGTGGGAGTTATGGTGTTTCATTGCTACAACAGTATGCATTTGTGCCTAATTACTTAGTGGTCAATTAATGACCATATGTATTATGGACTTTGCTGCTTTCTGATGAACGTTGCAGTGAACGTTAACACTTGGTGCATTTGTTATCCTCTCCTTTATTTCATTTTTTTATTCCTCCATTATACCTTGTAACCTATGTAACTCCTAGGCCATTTATCTTCACTATTTACCACACCATTATCTTTCTATTCATTGCTAGGAAGTCTTCTTCTAGTATAAATAGTGATGGTCTTCATTTGGTTTGAAACACACAATACAACAAGAAATATAGAGTGCATAAGGTTTGTCAAAAAGAGAGTTCTTATTAGTTGAGGGAAGTGTTTCTTTTTGTGGAGCTTTGGACTCAACTCATGTCCAGAGTTGTTGAGTTATACTTTGTGTTAAGGTTGTTGTATCCTGGAGGGGACAAGTCAGGAAGGACTACTGCTGGATCGGTAAAAACATTTGCTGCAGTGGGCTTGAATCTCCTTAAAGAGAGAAATATCCGCGCCTCAGCCTGAAGAGATTTATTTCTTCATTATTATTTTCAATTGTAATCTTGTATTTTTTGTTATCTTGTAAGTTTTTCACTAACAAATGCTTTCAAGGAATTCATCTTCACTGGTGCATATGTTTTTTGAGTCATATGCGAGTTGTTTTTATAGCTAGAATACAATATTCATATTTATTTATTTTTCCATAAAAGATTATTTAAATACTATTAGGTCAAGATTGTGGTAATTATTTCATTTCCTTTTGAAATAAACTAGGCATACAAATAGTCTAATGTTAATTCAGTCTAAATATGATTTTAAATCAATTTTTTTCTTAATATGACAAATATAATATGGAAAAGAAACTGAAAGTTATCAATTATGTTTTGTGAAAGGAAAAAAAAAATAGAATTGCCAATATTTCGGACACTTATGTAGTTATATTAAAACAATTTTTCAATAAATAAAATTAAATCCAATTTCCAAATTCAATTTTGTAGTCTAAAAAGAACGAAAATAAAAATGGTCATACAAAGAAGGTTACAAGGAAATTTCGTTGGAGGCATCTACTAGAAAACAAGAAAATACTTTGCTATTAGCAATTTATCAAAATCAGATTTAAAATGTTAGTGAAATAATTATTATATCTCAAAAATAATAATATTAATCATATTATTTATTCTATTCTATCCATATATAATTAGTAATTTTCAATAACTTCTTATTCGTTAGTCATTATTTTGATATCAATTAAGACCGATTATTTTCATGGGCAAACTACATAAATCCCACTAGTTTAGGTCCTAATTACTAAGATTCCCAATAGTTTCAAATATTACTTCCTCTACCATATTTCATACTTAGGATACATGAGTTTGAATTTGTGAGATACATGTATCTGCCGAATTTTAAAATCGAGATATGTATTTTATTTGTTTAAATTAATTGATTGTAACTGATTTTCTTAATTAGAGGAGTAATTGATGATTTTTAGAATATATGGGCAATTAATTTTGGAAATTAAATTAATCAAATCTCTTAATATAGGGCAAATCAAGGAGTGTATTTATGTTTAATTAATTTCATTTATTATTCTTTGAAATAATAAATTCATTAACATTATTATTAATAAAAAACAAAAACATGTATATCTTGGTCATGTAATTTGATTAATTTCATTTTTTTACTCTTAAATTAATAAATTCATCAATATGATGTATCTATTATCAATAGATGATGTATCCTACAAACTAAACACTTAGATACATGAGTATCATACAAGTACATTCATATGCATAATAGAAGTATCTAGTATTAATTTCGTGTATTTGCTATATGTGTCTATTATTAATTTTATGTATCTATTTATATGATCTAATTTTAATTTCATGTATCTTTCATATGTATCTAGCATTAATTTGACGTATCAGGTATCAATTTCATAGATTATATTCAAAAACGTGTATCTCGAATACATAGTAAGTTGTAAGCATATACATAAATTATGTGTATCTAAATATGGAATGTAATTGAAACAATCGAATTTAGGAACAACTTACGATGTTAGAGTATCTGCCTTATCACTAATCCAAAAAAAATGTAAAAAATTTCAAAATTCTTCCTTTTTTTTAGCATCTGAATTTTTCTCACAAATACATATAATTTTAACTTAGATACATCAACTCTTAACTAGATACATGTACATCTGATGTGTATCCAACATTGTTGCATATCTAATAGTGTATTTATTATGTTAAGTAAAGCTTGGCATAACTTCCCTCTTGATTGAGTTGTTCCTATACTTAGATCTATTCTCGGGCTTGAATGTTAACGGATGAAGAGTCAGTCCTTACAATGAAAAACTCATGAGTGAAAATAACAAATAGAAGTTGTTTGATTTAGTATAATATTGTTAATGTGTAGTACCTTTAACAAGAATCATTTGATTTTGAGAATGACCAGCCATTAAAGTATTTGAGAAACAACAAAATCAAAAAATATAAAACCTAACTTATAGAACTTTTAAAAATTGAATGTCAGAACATTATGAACTTTAACTCAGATACAAAACCAAGATACATGAGAATAATAAAATAATAGAAACAAACATATATGTATAATGTTGATTTGAACATGCAAATATGTATTGAGAGGATGAAGGAAGAAAAAGGGAGAAGATGGAGGAAGAACGAGGGTTAGTGGACGTGGGGTGGGGAACGGCAGGTGTGATTTATGTGATAAAAATTTTGAGTTGTTAATGTGGACCATTAATTAAGGAGATTAAATTTAAGATAATTATTCAATATCATATTTAAGGAATTTGTGTATCTAATTAAATCTTTTAAAATATGTGGTATAAATATTAAAAGTGGAATTATATGTAATTGTTTTAAACTAGAGGTAAATATAGTATATATGGCAGTGATGTATGTGTAGTTAGGTAGTTTTTTCCTATTTTCATTGCCTTAACGGAGAAGGGTCTAAAATGCCCCTCAAGTTTTTGAATTGGTACAAAATTGCCCTCCATCCACCTATCGGCCCTAAAATACCCCTGACGTCCATCTTTCGGCTCAAAAATACCCTCGATGTTAATCCTTTGACTCATATTTGCCCTTATTTTTATTAACTCTCTAAAGTAAAATTATTAAATATTTATTTATTATATTTCTTAATGTGATTGGTCCAAATTTAAATCCTTCTCAAATAAATAATAAAAATTCTATTTTTAAATATTTTATTTTTCTATAATACCACTTATGATTCATATTTTGACCCGATATAGTTGAAAATAATATTGAAAAAATAATTAATTTCATGATATCTTCCTATTGGCCTATTTTAAATCAACCCCAATTTATTATAACGTAACCCAACTCATAAATGGGGATCCAACTAAACTCCATACTTACCCCTGACTGATTGAAATGGTGGACAGTATCGAAATAGAAAAAAAATGGAAGAGATAGAAAGTGAAGGATTGGGGAGGGAGAAGTGTAGAGAGTAGATGCTTAACCTTTTTATAACTTTAAATTTACTATGAAATTCAAAATCAAGTCAATCATGTGAGCTTATCTATTAAATAATTAATTTCAAATTATTTTAACGAAAAAGGGCATAAAATACCCTTAAACTATGAGATTTTGGTACAATATTACCCTCTGTCCACCTAATAAGTATGATCCGTTAGACATGGGTATTTTTGAGTCGAAAGGTAGACGTCAGGGGTATTTTAGGGTTGATAGGTGGATGAAGGGTAATTTTGTACCAATTCAAATACTTGAGAGGCATTTTAGGCCCTCCTCCGTTGCCTTAATAAGCTTTTCCTAATAAGTAATGGTCCAAATGCTACTAAAACCAAGAATAAAAATGACATTTGGCTTTCTAGGAAAGGAGAAGTAAAAATGACATTCTTTGTTTAATCAATTTCCAATATTATTATTTTGATATATTTTGTAACTTAAATTTTAACACGACCATGAATCAAATTATTTCAACTAGTACAATTTATGATTTATTTTCACTAAAATAACATAATTATGCTTTCTAATAGAAAAATTGTAAAACTTTCACCCTAGTAACACGTAAATCACTACTCTTTGGAAAATCCATCTTTTGATCGATTGGTGATGTATATTGTCATTATGATCGTCGATCTATTTATTTAAAGTTGAAATAACTACAGTTAAATCACTGCACTAACTATTTCTCAAGAATATTATGTACAATGTCAAAGAAATTAATAAATAAAATTGTCAATTTTATGGTTCTGTATGCTATGAATAGTACACCTAAAGATTATCATCTCAATGTTAATGTATCAACAATAAAGGATTATCTCCCTTATCTCATATTTTATATTGTTTTAGTAAATAACACTTTGAAAAGTTGTATGCCATAAGTATTTTATTATGATTAAAGAAAATATTTAAACACAACCTATATATTTGTACGGAGACTTAATCAACAAAAAAAAAGAAAATCGAGATTGAAAAGCCTGACTTTTGTTGTCCCTTTTAACATTTAACTTCTTATTTTTTCCTTACCTCGTCTAGTTTTTTTTTACATTTAGGTAGAGTAACTTTGATGAATAAAACAATAATAATATTTTTTTAATTTTCTTAAAGATATCACTTATTTTGGATATATATATGAAAAAAGGTGATGTTGTTGTACCGTTTTCGTGAATGGTAATATATCTTAATACTAATGATGATAATGATAATGATGATGACAGAATTGATGTAGCTGGTGGCGTTGGTGACGGCCTTAGCTATGCTAAATTAGTAATAGTATTAGTAGCTAAGCTAAAAAAAAAAAGGACAATTAAAAAGAAGGGGATGATATGATATGGAAGGATATATATTTTCTATTAGTTTCCTGTTATCTTCAATTTTATTATTATCATATTATTGATTATTGCTAGTGTAATTATCTTCTCCATTTTATTCTATATGACTTTCACTTCTTTTTCTTTTTCTTTTTTTCATTTTTTAAAATGATTTTGTTATTTTCAACTTGAGTCAAAGGTCTAAGAAATCTCCTTACCTTTATATTATTCGGATCAACTCCTTAAATGATTAAAATTGCTCAATGATACTTAAAGAATTATTTAAACCTAGTTGTACAGAAGAAAAGAGACCATTTTATCATCCCCACACACAATTTTGGTATTTTAACTTTTATGTGGCCAATAGTTTTCTTTAGCCGTTTTTGACATTTTACTTTCATGTGATCAATAATAGTTTTCTGCATGACTAAAAAAAATGCATATTGGGTAATTTTATATAGATGTTAATGTTATCAATGTTTTATTTAGTAATTGGGATTGAGTGTTATTTAGACACTTTTCTAGAAACAGGGTCAATTGAAGTAATTGAAATCAACAAGCAACAAATTAATTAAATCTTAGATGCTATCGTGACCAAAGTTCAATTTGAGCATTTAATTCTTTAGCAACGTTATACTAATTAATTAGAATTTTTCTCTGAAATATGACCTTAGAAGTTGAAGTTGAAACTATATAATAAAATAAAATGTTATCCACTTCTATTCTATGTTTACCTATTATTATTATTATTATTAGACAAGAGAGTATGTTAATAAATGGGAAACTATAATGATAATTCATGTCCGGAACGTTATCAAATTACCATTCACTTAGGTTTCATCCATATCTAAATATTCTTTCTTATATATATATATATATATATATGCAAACTATAGTTATGAAGCATAATTAAGTTTATTATAGTGTCTATTTACAAAAAATTCCCATTATTATTTTATCAAGGATAAAATAGCTATTTTAAAGTTTATTTTTTACTATATTTATAAATATGTTATTTTTAATTTAGACGGGCTAAAAAGAAAAATAAATCGTATAAATTGAGATATAGGAAGTATGTTCTTTCTTGATATTGCAGTAACTCTTGGGTAAACTATTAAACTAATAAGAGTTGTATCATTTAACTTCATTAAAAAATGAAACTTGCATTTTACAGAATCAAAATAGAAATAATTTTCTTTTGACTTTAATTTGAGTTTAACTCATTAGATTCAATAATTTATTAAGTTACATAATCTCTTGAATGAAGGAGAAGAAAGGCAAAAATTTCACCCTTCCTGTTATATCCTTGAGTATTTGCTTGTAATTGTCATGCTTGAACTGGGAAGCTACCTTTGATACAACTGCCTTGACATAATTGTTGGAGGAAGCTTGGCTAATCTTCACCTTGTAATACTCAACATCCGCGAACTGCAACCAAAGACCATTTAAATGGCAGAAGCCAAAACTTTGAAACATATATCAACAATTTGATTCTTTGAAACATTTCTGAGAAAAATGGTGAATGTTGATGACAGTTAGTGATATATAATATTGACTAATGGAGGGTAATTATCGATAGTGATTAGTGGATGTCATAACGATTGGTGGTGATGATTGCAAATAATGGCTAATAGTACTGATGGTGATGGATAAAGCGGTGATTACCCATGACCTCTATTGATAAGACAAGCGATGACTATCCATGTCTCATAAATGTTAAGAAAAGTTAAGACTAATGACTATTCCGTGAGATTTATGCATACGTAGGATTTATTATAAGCAGTGTTATCATTTAAAAAAAGAGAGCATATAAACAAATTAGAAGGAATAATAACCCATTTTTGAACGTTAGGGTTTTAGATTTAGCGTGATTAATAGCCCATTTGTCCAAACTTCTAAAATTAAACTTATTTTAAAAGGTACTTTATTTTTACAAAAATGTTGTTTAAAAAAATTATTTTGGTGAGAAACAATTTGTATTTGTACCAATAAAATTAGAAAACATTTTTGAGCTAGAAGCAATTACTATATGGCCAAGCAAATAATATATTTTTCTCAAAAATATTTTTCAAAAAACTGCTTTTAGGCGAAAGTTTTTTTTTTTAGCTGTAATAAACAATTTTGTTACCTTCTAACACCTTTTATAAGCACTTTTCAATTAATAATAGCTTACAATTTTTTTTTTAAAAACGTGCAAAAGTTTGCTGCCACCGAGGTTAAAACTATAGGAGAGTGCTACACTAATCAAGCTCTTAACCAGCGAACCATTTGAAATTTTATGGAAGTTTTGCCCAAAATAAGCTATTTTAAAAATTAATTCACTAAACTAATACGCTTTTTAATTTTTTTTACAAAAGTAGTATAAACGTACTTCATGGTAACGTTTTAGGTTTATTTTATTTTAAAAATTCAACGGACAAAAATCAACGGAGCTGACGACGTTAAATGAATAAACGTTACTGTGAGTAACGTTTTAGGTGAAAACGTTACTCACGATAATATTTATTGAGAATCCAAACACGTCAACCTTGCAAATGCAGAATCAAATCCTGCAAATTTAAAACGTTACTCACAGTAACGTTTTACACCTAAAACGTTACTATTTTACTAAGAATCCAATCACGGGTCTTCGACTCCTGCAAATTTAGCTATAAAACGTTACTCATAGTAACGTTTTACCTCAAAAACATGACTGTCAGTTACAACACTCTGTTAAAGTCATATTCCTCCATTTTTTAAACTGACCACATGTGATTATAAAATAAATGTTGTTGTAAGGAATGTTTTGCATATTCCAACAATATTCAACAAAACTTTTACTTGTGTTGCCCATTGTTAAAATAATATTCACAAAACTTCATCAGGTATGAATTAAATAAGTCAAGTTTATCATATTATTAAGAGATTTTTTTAAATAATATTAATAAATTAGAAAAATAATTTTAAAACTATAGTAAGAACTTAACATAATATGAATAACATTTTATAGCTAAATTTGCAGGATTTATTTTAAATTTGCAGGAGTGGAAGACCCGTGATTGGATTCTTAGTAAAATAGTAACGTTTTACACCTAAAACGTTACTCACAGTAACGTTTATTCATTTAACGTCGTCAGCTCCGTCAGTTTTTGTCCGTTGAATTTTTAAAATAAAAATAACCTAAAACGTTACCATGAAGTACGTTTATACTACTTTTGTAAAAAATTTAAAAAGCGTATTAGTTTGGTGAATTGATTTTTAAAATAGCTTATTTTGGTCAATGCTTCAAAATTTATGTTACGTTCTGACATTGTATATTATATATACGAATTGTTTTATTTTTGATAATATATATATATATATATATGTATATATATTGATTAAAATTTCCCCGTGATAAGGTGGGTCCGCCCCGGGGAATACACTAAATAGAGAAGAGTGACCACTTTGACATGCAAACAAAATAAAGTTCATACCTGAACTTTCGGTATAGGTGTTTCGGGGATATATGGACGATTATAGCTTCTTAGGATATATGGACAATTATAGCTTTTTACAAATTTAATTTGTTTTTTAACACAAAAATGATCTGAAGAGATTTTTTTTCCTTTTATTCAATTTATAATGGCCATCTAAAAGACACACATTTATATTGTTACATAGTACTGTTGCGTGCATTCCTGATTAATGTTAAATGATCCTTGCAAAACCGTGAATGTGAACGATATAAAGGAAAATCACTTCATCTCTAGAAGATATTTAGGTATCAACGTACACTTCTCAAGAAGAAGATGTATGTGCAAGCTAAGTTACCAATATATATATATATATATATATACGTAGTAACAGAAGTGACCAACAATATTAAGAATGAAAATGTCAGAGTGCTTGCCCGGCCCCTTTCTTGGCTGGTTCAAGCGAGCACTTACAATGTGAAAATTGGTGAGGAGACTGTCTTCACAACCGTCACTGACCGGGAAGCTATCGTGATCAGTAGCATCTCGGCATTGAAGAGTGAATTGAAAACTCCAGATCCATTTGTTGGAATCGATAATGTAAATAATGGAGATCTGCTGCTCTTTCATGTGAAAAACCAGTGCCTAATTATTCAATTTAATCGCATGATGAAGTTGGATAATCTAACTGATATCCCCCTTTCTCTTAAGGAGTTTCTGTGGGACAAAAGTATCACTTTTATAGGCCCTAGAAACATAAGCCAGAATTCTACTGAGTCATATATATATATATCTGTAAGTAACAGCGACAAATTAGTATTAAATAGAGTCGTCCATGTTGGTTATTTGACTGGTAAGCTTTGTAAGAAGCCAAATTTGATGAGTAGTACATTAGAAGAGTTGTTGGGTGAAGTTGTTGTTGATATTAAGAAGCCTATCATTAATGAAGGTTCAATGCGTCCTAATTGGCAATCGTCTTCGATTCTATCAGAGGAGGAGGTGAAATTGGCTGTGTATGAAGTCTATTCGTGCTATCAAATTGCAAGCAAGCTAATTACTGATGCGACAAGTGCAACTGTGCCGCGTGCATAGTAACTTAATTTGGTTATGTATGGCTGTTATTTATGAATCTTAAAAGGCTGTTTTTCTATGTCCCTAATATTACTAGTTGGTTACTGGTTCTGAATCCCTTCTTATTAAGCATCTCTTGAGTTTGTGTTTTGGAGATCTATCTATGAAATATCAACATTTCTCTTAGTTATTTTTCTGTTTTATCTCTTTAATTCAAAACAGATTAAAGAATGTTTGTGCAAAGTTGACAAGGGCTACATAAATAAGCTAGGCTTAAAATGAGAAAAAGGTAAACTATTTTTGCGGAGGACTTGATTGAGTGCTCTTTGATGAGGATGACCAAGGCAAAGATGCCAACAAGTTGATGAGGGCTTCGTAGTAACATAAGCCATAGGAGAGGAAGATTTGCAGAGTCGCGGACTGGCAATTGGACATCCACTTTTGGGACCTAGAGACAATTGGATAGTGAAAACAAGCAAGAAGAAATAATTATTTACGGTTTGCTAGCTCTTATGCATACCAAAACAAACGAGTATTGAAAGCATTGTTTCATAATATACTTTGAAATCATTTTGTTATAGTAATATATTGTGTATTGTGTTAATTATAGAACTACAATAAAAGCGAGCGAGCATGGGGTGGAAGAAGGGGAGGGTGATACAGCCGAGGAGATATTCTGTGATTTGGATTTTGTAATAAGAGCAAACGATTGGAAACATAATCATGGAGATCGATCAACTAAAATCTTGGGAAGATTTGATTTTCTAACTCTTTACAAATGTGTTTTTCGTTTTATGTCTTTTTTACAAGAGATCTTCCGTTTTTATACACGAGATTTAAAATGATTTTATTTCTTCCATTCAATATGTAAATAACCACGAGAGTTCATTTTCTAAAAAACCCGACATTTATATTTTTACATGGTGTTACATGCCTAATTAATGTTGGACGATCCTTGCAGAATCATAAATGTGAACGACATAAAGAAGAGCAAATGTAAAGCCCTTGGAAAATCACTTAGGTGAAGAGAATTAGGAGCGTAGCTATATTTGCCCAGAGGTTGAAGATGTAACGTTTGGTTTGTCCAAGTTACCAAATATATATTGTTGAATTTTTTTTAAAAGATGGGCCATAATATATATATATATATATATATATCCTGCTTCAACAAGGGTATTTTTGAATTTTTTTTTTTAAAAAAGTTCTTTCTTGAGAGTGAAAATGTCATTGTCAGAGCGCTTGCCCCTTTCTTGGCTAGTCCAAGCGAGCACTTACAATGTGAAAATTGGTGAGGAGACTGTCATCACAACCGTTACTGACCGCGAAGCTATCGTGATCAGTAGCATCTCGGCACTTAAGAGTGAATTGAGAACTCTAGATCCATTTGTTGGAATCGATGTTGTAAATAATGGAGATCTGTTGCTGTTTCATGTGAAAAAACGGTGCCTAATTATTCAATTTAATCGCATGATGAAGTTGGATAATCTAACTGATATTCCTCCTTCTCTTCAAGAGTTTCTGTGTGAAGAAACTATCACTTTTATAGGCCCAAAAAACATTAGCCCGAATTCTATTGAGTCATCATATATAGTTGGAAGTAGCGGCCAAAGATTAAAATTTAATAGAGTTGTTGATGTTGGTTATTTGACTGGTAAGCTTTGTAAGAAGCCAGATCTGCTGAGTAGTACACTAAAAGAGTTGATGGGTAGAGTTGGCATTGATATTAAGAAGCCTCTCATTAGTGAACGTTCAATGCGTCCTGATTGGCAATCGTCTTCGGTTTTATCGGAGGAGGTGAAATTGGCGATGTATCAAGTTCACTCATCCTATCAAATTGAAAGCAAGATAATTACTGATGCGACAAGTGCAACTGCAAATGAGTAGTAACTTGATCTGGTTCTGTAGTACTGTTATTTATGAATTCGACTCCTCTCCGTAGTCTTTATTTCTTCAAGTTCTTATTTGGATGTGCTACGATTACAATGATAGGTTGCCGAGTCCTTTCTTTCTTAAGCATCTTTTGTATTTTGGAAATCTATGGACATCCTTTCCTAAATAATGTTGGACATCCTTGCGAGTTGCGAAACCATGAATGTCAATGATACTTTTAAAGAAGATACTATTTGGTATGGAGGAAAATATTTTTCAACATCTTTTCTAATTTTCCTATATTTGGTTACAAGTTTCTTGAAAAATGAGCAAAATGACTTTCCTAATAAAAAATAAAAGAAGGGAAATTTCAAATTTATTGTCTCCTCTCCACCCACCTAATTTTCCAATGTTCACAACAGTTTGTGTTTGTGCTTATCTTTTCATCTAGATTTTTTCCCTTATTTTCCTTGGTCATCCAGACATCTTTTTGTACCTAGGTGGCAAGACAATTTCGTCCAAAAGAAATTCGGTACTGACCAATTGTCCTTATTCAGCTTGGAACCATTTGAACTTCATACGTGTTTTCTAATGCAGCTGATTTGTAGTAATCAGAGCAGTAGGAACGTATCTCTCTAATATTTTTGCTCTTCACAACAGCAATTGCGTACGCACAATGTATCTCGTTATGCTGAAATCTTCCACAATTACATATTTTTTTCTCAAGGTAAACAATGTATCTTCGCCCACCTTTATACACTGAATAAATAAATTTAGAAGATGGAACAACCTGCGCACATTAGGAAGTTAGAGATATATCACATATAAATTAACTCAATTTAAGATACACAACAACCTAATGATAACTAACTCCAGATACACGATAGTTTATAAATTGGTACATACCTTCATATATTGATAAAGAAATTCATATACTGATACATAAAAAAAATAAAAAATCACATGTATCTAATACTTTATAGTAACAACACACTAACTCACATATACATTCAAACTAGACTTAAATCAAGTTGAAATCAGTAATGTATCATGATTTATATATGCATATACAAATTCAAAAATCAAAAAAGAAATTCACATGTATCTGATACTTTATATTAACATTATAGTAACTCACAAATCTGCAAACCCATAACATATACGTCAAAGTTTTAATGTATCAAGTTCTAACCATTAATGTATCATGACTTATCAATCAATATACAAATTCATGAATGACAAAATAATGATTAAAGCACAAGAATATGTGTTGTATATCTTTTGTTATCAGATCTTTTAACTCGAAAATTAAAGCTATGGAAAATAAACATAACTATTTTTGCCCAAGCTAATTATAAAATAACAACTTTCAATTGCCTTCATATTTGGGATCTACCATCACACAATGATAAGCAACCACCAGCACAAAACAAAGATACCAAGAAAGGTGGCAAAGAAACCCAAGTCCTGGTTGTTAATCATAGTGAGATTTGTGTAGAATTCGAAGAACCCAAAAAGTACGATCTTCGATTTTTTCTTCCTTCGAGAGTGTCAGTCAAAAATAAAAATATTCATTATGTATCTTATCAAATTTTCAACAAAAGTTTTGAATCCTACTCGAAAGTTTCTTCGCTGAAATAGGGACAAAGATGAACATGGATTTTGAATTGGTCTGTTATTTTAGGATTTACATTTCTTTGATTGACACGGTAAAAAGGAATTAAATAGCGTAAATTATGAGATTTTGATTTGATTTTCTAATTTGTTTCCCTTTTTAACGCAACAGCCACATATATAATGTATCTAGACAATCAATTATGTATTCGGATGTCTGATATTTTAAAAAAGTTTTATAAAATAGAAAAAAGTAGAAATATACTTTACATTTTTGAAGCAATAAATAAAGGTGGAACAACATTTTGCAAGTGTCCCAGCAATAAAAGGTCACCGACTACTTGCAAGAAAATATCGAATCCCACTAATGTGGACATGGAAAAACAAAAGGCACTAAGAAAATCAAATCCCTTATACCCCACGTACTCTCACTCTCTTCCTCCCTCAGCAAACCCACGCGCGCCTCTTTTCTTCCTTTTCTTTTCCCTCAAGCTTCCAAGCGATTCCTTCGTAATATCTCTCCAATTTTCCGTTTTACTTTTCGAAATTCATCTCAAATTCGTACCGATCTTACTTACGCACAGCTCAGCCAAGTATCCGCCCAGAAATTTTGAAATTCTTCGTATTTTGCTCAGAAATCCAAGGATTTTTCATCCTATAAATACTTCCTTTGTTGCCGCCTAAAATCGGAGCGCATAGTTTTCGGAGACAATGTATTAAGAGTGAAAAAATGTCAGAGCTCTTACCCCTTTCTTGGCTGGTCCAAGCGAGCACTTACAATCTGAAAATTGGTGAGGAGACCGTCATCACAACCGTCACTGACCGCGAAGCTATCGCGATCAGTAGCATCTCGGCACTTAGGAGTGAATTGAAAACTCCAGATCCATTTGTTGGAATCGATGTTGTAAATAATGGAGATCTGTTGCTGTTTCATGTGAAAATCGGTGCCTAATTATTCAATTTAATCGGATGATGCTCTTGGATAATTTAACTGATATCCCCTCTTCTCTTCAGGAGTTTCTGCGGGACAAAAGTATCACTTTTATAGGCCCTAGAAACATGTGCCAGAATTCTACTGAGTCATATATATCTGGAAGTAGCGGCGAAAAATTAGTATTTAATAGAATTGTTGATGTTGGTTATTTGACTGGTAAGCTTTGTAAGAAGCCAGATCTGCTGAGTAGTACACTAGAAGAGTTGTTGGGTAGAGTTGGCATTGATATCAAGAAGCCTGTGATTAGTGAAGGTTCAATGCGTCCTGATTGGCAATCGTCTTCGGTTCTATCGGAGGAGGAGGTGAAATATGCCATGTATGAAGTTCATTCATGCTATCAAATTGCAAGCAAGCTAATTACTGATGCGACAAGTGCAACTGCAAGTGAGTAGTAATAAGTATAACTTGATTTGGTTCTCTAGTGTTGTTATTTCTTCATGTTCTTATTTGGATGTGCTACGATCGATTACAATGAAAAATCAATGTGTTATTTAATTTTCTGTTTGTGTCCCTTTAATCCAAACTAAAAGCAGCTCAAGTGGTACTAGAGCATTTATCTTGGCCCTTAGCAGCTCAAGAACGGAGTGGAAATTCGCAATCCGTGAAGACTCTGCATAGTAAAATTCTTATTTCAACCCATTCCGCATAATTCTTTGAATACTAAAAATGAAATTTATAAAATTCTTTTTTATTTTTTTGTGAGGATTAGATACGTCTCATTTTAAAAAAATCACGTCAGTGTCTAATATTTATACACAACAAACTTTAAATTTTTTGTAAATGAAATCGTATTCTCAGGCAAAAACTATCCAACATAAGCATCCAATGCCATCAAAACTATAGAATCAATTCTCTTTCAAATGTTATTGAAGATGGAATAATTTCTTTGAGATATTAAGTACAATATTAACTCACCCAGTAATCCTTTAATTTTTACAACACAACTACCCAATACAAACAACTACTCTACTGTGTTCACTCACCAAGACAACTCCCCTCATAACTCAAGATTCCTTTTGATAAACAAAATTTGTGGGACTTGTCAAGTTGATTAGAGCTACATAGAAAAGTTAGCTTAAAATGAGAAAAAAGGTAAACTAGAGGAAATAGGTAGTAGTTAAGTCTGAAAACAGAGTACAATATCATAAGTATTTGTGAATTCGATAGTCGACTTTTAGATCACTTTATCATTTGTACAATCGCGTATATTTGCGTGTGCTTTTAGGAGCAACAGAAACAAAGACAATTATTACTAAGAAACCAACATTTTTTATTTTTTTTTATTTTTTTTTTAACATGGTGTTACATTCCCAATTAATGTTAGACAATCCTTGTGAAGTCGTGAATGTGAATTATACTTGCTCCCTCTCTTTGTCTATCTTTACTTGTTTATTATACTATTTTGGAATGTCCGACGTTACTTGTCCAGTTTATAAAATCAATGAATAATTTATCATTTTGTGTCTATGGAAATTGATATTGTAAATAATGGAGATCTGTTGCTGTTTTATGGGAAAAATTTCCCCCCTCTCTTAAGAAGACAAAGATGCTGAGTAGTACACTAGAAGTGTTGTTGGGTGAAGTTGGCATCGATGTTATGAAACCTGTCATTAGTGAAGGTTCAATTCGTCTTAATTGGCAATCGAGGAGGTGAAATTGGCGATGTATCAAGTTCATTCATGCTATCAAATTGTAACCAAGCTTACTGATGCAAAAAGTGCAACTGCACAGCGTGCGTAGTACTTAATTTTGTTATTTTAATGTTATTATCTATGGATTTTGTTCTATCTCTTCAACTTCTTATTTGGATGCTTGAGATGTGTCATATTTTTATATTAATGGTTGTAATTAGGTTAATTGAAGCAAGGTTTTAATCTTTGTTTGAATATATTTTCATATTACATTTCTGAACTTCCTGGATTAGTCCTCTTTCCAGATTTTTGAAGTTACAATGATCCGTCTTTGAGTAGTCATATACATACACCATTGTTTTATGGAAAAATATCTCATTACATAAATATTCCTACCATATTTACTAATTCTCTTTATAATTTGAAACAATTAAATATTACCGCACTAATTAATAATTTCATACCAGCTGGGGCGGACTCACGTTGAGTGAAGGGGTATTGACACCCTTTTGTCAGAATTTTTTTTACTAAATATATATATTAATACTATGTTTCAAGGGATATGTATAACAAAATGACACTATTTGACAACAATAGTCTAGTGCTGGTTCATCGTCCACTTTTAGTGTTTGAGGTTGTGGGTTTAAACTTCAATTTAAGCTTATTTTTGCAAAATATAACAGACTGAGCTTTAGATGGCGAGTTCAAACCTCATTATGTTTATTTTTGCAAAACATAACGTACTCATTGTAAAATATGTGGTTAATTAAGTAGTATCGAACCCTAGACCTCCTCTAGTTTAAAACTAATCTAAACCAATGAGTTAATGGTGTAATTTAATTATAAGTGCGATAGTTTAATTTTTAACTTGCCTTCTATAAATATCGACACTGCTTACTTAAGTTTCATACATGTCAATCAACTTGAATACAATGTATCTAGAACCCTGATTTTAACCCATGTATCCAAGATACATGTACATGTATTCAAAGTCCAAATTCTGATAAGATTCATAATATTGTAAACACGTGAAGTGAAATAATTTACTCTCAAACTAGTGAAATTTGTGTCGTTTATCCTTTAACTAGTATATATATGGGAAAATTTTGGGCTAAGCCCTAAAACTACCTTATGGGGCTCTACCGAGAAGAGAGAATGGACTTATATAGAAGAGTTCCATATGAATGGTGCTTCCTCCTTAATTTGTGTGGGCTTCTCAATTCTCATCACTCACAAGTGTTTAGACAAATCAATGTGCCTTGAGTGGATAATCTTTCTCTTGTTTAAAATAGTTTATAATTCAAAAAGAAATGATCGATAGTATTGTCGAATTAACCACTATAACACACAATTGAAAATAATTTATGAGACTTTTTTTTTCTCACAAGTAGGTGGAAAAATAATAATACATAGGAGATAATTTATCATTTAGGGCTTGTTTGATATAAAGGATAAGGAATAATTAATTTAAGATGAGTTTATCCAATGTTTGATTGAATAAAATCACGGAATAAATTATCGCAAAATTAGTTATCCAAAATCATAGTGTTTCTTTTTATCCCACATTGAGGGTGGGGTAACAATACCGGGAATAACTTACTTATAAGTTACAATCAAACGAGTCCCTTGAATTCGTCTTCCTTCCTCAAAAGAAAATATTAAAATAGAAAAACAAAAAATTAGTCCAAGCTAAGCCATTATATTCCAATTTATATGACTTGTTTAATTTCCTTTTGTATTCCGTTAAAAAAATATATATATTTTTATATTTACTAATAATTTAACTTTAAAATTTCTATTTCTTGAAATTATTTATGTCATATAAATATCTATGACTTATTTTAGACCACAAATTTAAAAAATATTTCTTCTCGTCTTAAAATAAATATCAAGTCAAACTAACTCATATGAATTGAGACAGTGAGAGTATATATATACATGGATTTGTTTGGGGACATTACAGTAAACATTAGTTGTGTATTGGTTGGTGTCCCCATGAGTTCATGAGTCGTTCATGTATTAACCACATGCACTCTTTTGGGGAAGATGGTAAGCAAAGAATCTTTCTATTTATAGAAACTCAAACTTTTAAAAAATATAAAAATAAATAAATTAGTACTCTTTCTTTTCCCAGACAAACAAAGTCAGCAATAAACAGAAAATAAACATATAACTAAGATTTCCAATGCATATCTATTACTCTTTTCGTCCACTTTTATTTATCATGTTACGGCTTTCGAAAGTCAATTTGATTAATATTCAAAATTAAATTAGGTTACACTAAATTGATATTTTAAAAAAATAATAAGATATTCAAAAAAACTATACGAAAAGTACTATAAATTATAATTTTTGCATATCAATATGATGAAAAATACTTCGTAAAATGTTAGTAGAATATCTTTATAGTTTTACTCTAAAAAACTATGACAATTAAAAGTGATGAAGGTAGTACTCCTTCCGTCCACTTTTAGTTGTTTACTGTATTAAAAATAGGTGTTCATGATCTACTTTACCCTTAATACTATTAATTATTTATTTTCTAAATTATTTTTTCAAGACCCAAAACCACACATCAAATAATATGAGTATTGTGATAAAGTATTCATATTTTATTATTTTTAAGAAAGTGTAACGTCCAAAGTGGACAAATAAAAGTGAACCAAGTAAGTACTTTATCATTTTATAATTTATTTTACCCTTTAGTACGCATATTAATTATTTCAAATTCATTTCCAGTAAATGAGATGACTTGTAATAATTAGAGGTTATACAGTAAAATTATCATTTTATTTATGACTTTTTACGGGTGTGTCAAGTTAAATATGAATGGAGAAAATAATTAGTTTAACAAGCTAATTAATCACATATTCACAGTACTAGCTAGGCAATCTTCATGGTTAATTAAGAGATTATATATGATGAGATGCGACTCCCACGATAATCCACTGAGCTCAACATAAACCCA